>OY728161.1:848412503-849662503 GCA_963277665.1 Viscum album
TCGCTTTACTTCCCGACATTGGAAGGGGTTACAGGAGGAATTTGGGACGATGCTACGCCTGATCACCTTCTTTATCCCTCAGACGGATGGTCAGACAGAGAGTACCATTCAGACTCTCAAGGATATGCTCGATGCATGTGTCCTCGACTGTGGTCGCAGCTGGGAGGATCACCTAACTTTGGCGGAGTTTGTGTACAACAAAATCTTCTATTCCACCATCGGGATGGCACCATACGATCCATTGTATGACCGACCTTGCAGATCACCACTATATCGGACAGACCCTGGGGAGTAAGCACTTGTAGGACCAGAGATGGTCCAGGCCACGACGATGAAGGTGCAGATCTTCCAGGAGTGGATGTGGACTGCCCAGAGCCAACAGAAGTACTATGAGGATAGGAGGTGGAGACAACTAGAGTTTGAGGATGGTGACCACATTTTCTTATGGGTCTCATCTCGACGTGGATTATAGAGTTTTGGCCAGGGTGGAAAGTTATCATCGCTCTTCATCAGACTATTCTAGGTTCTCAGTACGATAGGTGAGGTGGCTTATCGCCTGGATCTTCCACCTCAGTTGCACCGGGTGCACGACGTCTTCCACACATCTCAGCTGAGGAGATACGTGCATGAATTATCACATATCATTGATCACGACGATCTGGACATCGATGATGGGGAGACTATTGCAGAGGTTCCAGTAGAGAACGAGGATCGAAAGGAGCGGGTCCTACGTGGATGGTCGATTCCTCTTGTGCGCATCAGGTGGATGCCCGAGAACCTCCATGAGAGAACATGAGAGAGGGAGGCTCAGATGCATGCACAGTACCCTCATTTGTATCCTTAGTTTACGATGAAGCTTTACTATGACGTAAATTTATGAGGTGGGAGTAATGTAAAGACCCATAAATTTGAAGGAATTTTTTTTTTAAAAATTCTTTGGGATTTTATGAGTATGCAGTTTCTAACAGAACCTGATTTCGAGGCCCGGTGTGCCAAGAATCAATTTATGTAATTTAGCTCAGGTACGTTCAGTGAACGAATGAGTTGGTTTTTCTATCTTTTGAACTGGTGCTTGGAATTGAAATATGAGGGCACCAATGGAACCGTAGCACCGATAATTACTTAAGGGGACCTTTACCGAAGATGTGTTTGCTTGGTATGTGTTAATAAAAATTGTGAATTAAATAAAAATTAAAATAAAATTGTGTTAAAATTTTATTTCTTTCTCTTAGTGGTTAGGTCGTAGGTGTGGGAGTTGGGTGGGGTCCACTAGATACTAACAACCCATGAGAGGATAAAGGTGAGGTGGGGCACAAACAAGCCCAATCCTTCACATTCCCTAACTTTCTAACTCTCCCCTTTATGCGAGTAAATCCCCTCTTTATCCCTCATTAAACTTCCCAACATAACACCCAATTAATTAGACAACTCAAGTTTAATTAATTAAGTGATTTTGTTTTTGAATTTTGTAATTTGAAATGCATGCCATGATTTAATAAAATAAGAGTAGTATTATTTTATTTTGGGTTGGCTCATTGTGTTGAGGATTGGAGGAGAGTGCTCATGTTTATTTGGAAGAACTTCATCCTCACGTGAAGAATGACACCCTTCGATGATTAATTTGGCCGCTTGTTACTGGCATAATGGGAGGAGATTGACCACACAAACACGACTGATTTCTCCTCCCTGTTTTCTTGTTGAACAACATTAGAAATTGATATGAAGGCGGCGCGGTGCTAATGCACCGCGAGGGGACGAAGAGGGCCACACCTGGAGTGGGCCGCGGCGGAGGTGTGCAGCGCCATCACGCCGCGGCGGAGAACCCGTGGGAGGCAGCGGTCGGAGCAGGCCACAACAGAGGGGCGCGGTGCCGTCCCGCCGTGGTGGTCCAGTAGGGGTGGCCGGAAAACCAGCCTCTAGTGCTCTGGGACGAGGGACCCACTTGGGACCCACAACGACTCAATCGTTCGGCCATAATGGTTGGCCGCTTTCCTGAATAACTGGGGGTTTGAAACCCCCAGCCAGCGCATAGGGCGGACCCCATAGTGTCCGCCATTTTGGAATCAAGGGGGCGGAACCCCCCTTAGTGCCCTACTTGGCTGAGGGTCGGGCCGTGCCCTGCTGGGCCGGACCCTGACCAGGGTCGGGTTGACCCTCTTTAAGCTGACCCAGGGGGTACCGGTCCGGGTCGCACCTGGCCCAAACCCCCTAGTTTCAGACAAGGTTCGTTCATAAGTCCATATCAAGGGCTACTGAACTCCGATCGATGCACCGTCAATTGCATTGAGATCCTTCGATCGATACTGTCATTGTGGTATATTACACTCAAGATTTCGGTAAACATTGGGTATAGCCGGGTTGGATCAAAGTCGAAACCAACCGGGCCCTTGGAGCGGAAACTCTAATAACTTAACCACCGAACGTTCGAATGATGTGTGGTTGATCAATTTGAATTCCTCTTAGTGAGAATGTTATTTTGGATTACTCTTCTTGAGGTTTGGATGAAACTAGAGTACGTTCGGGTTATTTGTAACTTAAAAACCAATGGGGCCCCTGGGACGAAAAATCCAATAACTCTCAGACCGGGTGTCCGATTGAAACACCGTCTGTCACATTGAGTTTCTATTGATGCCAAATGTCATAGTGATACATCAAATATGGACTTCGTAACAGTTGATATATCGACCCACATGGATCGTGGAGCAAACCTTCCCAGAATCGAGTGTGCTGTGTGCTGGAACCCTAGAGCTGGTTGCGACTGTGACGACGATGGAGACTATACTTGGATCCTACGTGGGTTCTGCCGCGAGGACGACTGTACATGGATCCTACGTGGGTTTGGCAGCGACAAAGAATGTAATTGTATCCTCCGTGGGTTCGGTAGCGATTACGACTGCACTTGGATCCTCCGTGGCTTCGACAACGATGGTTACTGTTGTAGGATCCTACGTGGGATCGGCAGCGACGACTTTTATACTTGGATCCTACGTGGGTTCGATAGAGGAGATGATTTAGAGGCTACATATAATCATCTCTACCTTTCTCTTTTGTAGTATACCTATGTGAGATGAGTCTAGACATTCAAAAATTATCATCGATTTGATTGACATTCTTTCCTGTGTGGATTGGGATGTGTTTTCATGTGTGGACTGGGTTGTACATGGGCTTGTGAGTTGGAGCCGAACATGAAATAATATCTTAGGTATATGTATGGGCATATACCTAGGTAGAGTTTTTTGATACTTTGTGTTGTATCATTCCTTTGTGATTTATCCTTTGTGGATTCTAAGAGACCATCGGGGGTCTCGGGGTCCCTACTGAGTATCATATAATCACCCCGGGACGGGCTATGCCCGCACTAGGTAGTGTTGGTTGAAGACGACAGACAACGTTGATCGTGGTTGATGCTTGTAGAGCGATACGGTACCCGGAGGTGGACTATCAGGTGGGACATTGAAGGAGCGGACGACCGGACCCGAGGATCTGAGGAGACCATCTATACCCACCCTTCAAGTGGGATACCCGGAGTATGACTCGGTGGTTGCTGATTTACATTACTGCTGATTTACTTTCCTTTCAGTTGTACTGTCCTTTCAGTTGGGTTTGTATTCTGACCCATTTACTTTCCAGCACTTACTTTTGTACTCATTTTACTTAGTGTTTACATCAGATTGCATACTTTGTGGTGTTACTTTACTTATATAAAGGAAATGTCGTCCCATTTATCAAGATTTATGCCTTTGGGGCTAGTCGCCAACCCCTGGCCTATGGAAGGCGGACATTGGGTAGTCATGGAACGAGCCCCGAGGATGGTTCGTGACAGTATATGTATTCCCAAAATTCATACATATTTTTCACATTATTCATCCTTGTAGTTATTGATATTGTAATGTTATCGTAGAAATGAAAATTTTTCAATTCCTGAAATCAATCCTTACCCACATTAAATCCCTCACATGACTACATTGGAGTGGTTACTTTAATAAATTTTGTATTCAAGTCCAAAAAAACCAAAATATGTATATATTATTTTGAAAATAAAGATGAATTATCCAAAAACCCCAATCTTATATTATAATTTTTAGTATAATTAACCAATTATATCCAGAAAATATAGTTAAACACTTGTCAAATGTTATCTCAACCATTTTCTATGTTCATTTCTTACTAGTTGTCTATAGTTATTAAATCATTCCATTTTCACTTCTAATTTTATAACAACAAGCCCAACAATTATGTTTATTATATTACAGGGCCTCTCATGTAGTAGGAGACTATATATATTCACATTGAATTAATTAAAGGGTACATTATTTTCCTCTTATATGGTTCGAATCTACACCATAACCCATGTTCTAAAAATAATATTATAATATACTCTTAAAAACAAAAAATAAATAAAATGGGATGTTAAATTTAAATAAATATTTTACATTCAGAATCTAATATTTCTATTTTTATTATCACATTATTAATTATTAAAGATATTTTTTAGAGTAAAATAATCATTATAATTATAACTGCCTTATTTTAAAATGTTTTTAAAATAATGATTGTTGAGAAAAATATAATCATTGAATAAAGACTTTATTATTATAATTTTTGTTTTTTATTTTTAAAAATTCATCTATATTTGTAATAAAATAGTTTCATGAATTTTTTTAATATATTAAATTTAACATATTAGAATTGTATTCATATTATTTTGTCCTAAAATTTTATAAATTGCCATATAATTAAGAAATGATTCTCTCTCAATTACATTGGTTTATTGTTACACATTTAACAATTTCATGTTCTGTATATACAATATAGAGATCATTGAATATACATTAAAAATTTAATTAATATTCATGTAAAAAAACATTAAAATCATTTTATATAGTTATAATTTCATATAAAACTATAATATTAATTTATTAATCAATATTTTCAACATACCCACTTAGTTTTTTGGAATATTATTTTATTTGTGTTAAAAAATTAGAAAACATATCCAATTACATCATTAAAAAAATTCAAACATTAAACCATATATATATAAAATATATTAATTATCGTTAACAATATAATTATATATATTTGGAAGTCATTAATTTTTTTTAATTTTTTATTAATTTTGAATATTGTTCTTCTATAGTTGAGAATATAAAATATAATGAATTAATCATTTATCATTTTAATTTTCATTCTCTTGAGTCAATAAAAAATCCTAAAATAAATAGCAAAGAAATTATAGTTCAAAAACATTCCATATAAATAATTAATATAAAAATGATTACTTATTTCATTCTAAATAAGATAGTTCTTCCTATAATGTAAGGGGCATCATTTTGATAGACTGAATAAGTGTAATCCATGGCAAATGATAATTTTGTAATAATAAATTTATAACCATATAGGTTAAATTTTATAGAATGAACTCTAATATAAATGATATATCTCTATGGAAGATATGTGATATTTTGAAATAGGATGAATCAATTGATAAATCTTTACACTTATTCTTATATATTATGTTGTTTTGGACAAAATAATATGACTAATTAGAATAATTTATCTTCTTAGATGATATTTTAAGTTATTTTTAAATGATAAAGAAGAAAAAAATAGAATGAATTATTCTATATGATGAACATTAATGGGGTATCTTCATAAATTATATTAATTGAACCACTGAATCTATATAGAAATAATATTATCATTTTATTTTGTTTAGAATTTATATTATCCAATAAAAAAAATTTAAATCTTTTCATATGAGATTTAATTTAGGATCTAATAATTTTTAATTAAAAAATAGATATTAAAATGATAAATAAGATATTCCGAAAAAAAATATCATGTTAACATTAGTTTTTTACAGAATTTTATAAAGGATTTAATTAGTGTAACAATTTTATTAAAAAAATAAGAGAATAATCCTCATCATATTTTGAGAATCAATTTAATTCTACGTTTAATTTTAAAACGAACTATTTATTATTCATTGAAAATCAATATATATGATTTTTTATATATTTTTTTAAATATTATTATTGTTTTATATTATATTTGAATAACGGTATTTTAATATCCCAAAAAAATATTATAAAATTTTATAAATAATTATTTCAATTTATGAATCCCTCTATTATTTATTTCAAAAAAATTGTAAAAACTATTCAAATTGATCAGAAAATATCTAAATAACGACACTCCATGAAATATAGAAAAAATAATTTAAATAAAAATTCAAAGTGATATCCTAAATTCTTATCTTATAAAAACAATAATTAATTACCTATGATTATCTAAATATAATATAAATATTTAGAAAAATTAATAGTGTTGATTTGATTTAGTAAATAAATATCTATTGGTAAAATGAAAACCATAAAAGGTTGGTTTTCATTTTTTATATAAGATAACAATCATATCATGTAAAATTTCAAACAACTCTAATATAGTATGTATGCTAAGTTTGAGTAAGTCATTGATCTTGATTGAATGATTATTTTTATTACGGCAAATTACAAGTTTCATAATATTGGTACAACAATGTGACAAACAATAATTATATAAATCTAAACAAATTCAAACTACTCACATATATAAATATAATGAACTATTAAAGAATAATAGAAGACCCCTACAAGAAAAATAATTTCAATATTGGATTTAAAATTGATTTGAAATATTATGTTTCATATGTTTATACTAATGATCCATTTATGTATCATATATATATTTTGGTAAACCATATAATTTTGATGGTACTATATATAGTTACACATAAATTTATTGTACACGAATGTTATGATATATTATTACTGTCTATATTAGAAAAACACACACACACACACACATATATATATATATATATTATTCAATTTGAATTCAATTAGACACATAAAAACATAAATATGTGAATTTGTAAATATAATAAAAAAATTCATCTATATAACAGATTATGTCATAATCTATTTGAAAATAATTATCCAAAACATTAGTAAACCAAATTCCACATTTATATAAAAAACATGATGTTAATTTAATCATTATTATAAAATAATATTAAATGAAAAATAAATCTAAAATTATAATATATTATTTCAAAATTATGTTATTATAATGATTTTTAGGCCCCTATTTTACGAATTAAATGTAAATATTAAGGGTATGTTAATGATTGGATGGTTCAGTGATGAACTCAATGTGTTTTTGAGATTTTTGTCGGTATATATTTTTATTTTCGTGTTTTGTGTATGTATTATTCCAAAGGTATAATGGATGCTAATTTTGAAAAAATTAACTAAATTTCATAGTAAGATAAATTGTTTTATCAAATTTTCTTTAAAGACTATGCATATAAATAATCAATTGGATGGTAAAATTATTAATATAAATTTTTTCTTTGGCTATATAGTTTGTTTAGAAATAATTATAAAACATGTACTATATTTTTAATTTCACATGATATTAATAATTTTTGGTTTTTTTCACTATTACCTTCACATATCAAAACATGGAGTATTTAGTATATATTTACTTTATATGTTTATTATCAAACCACTAAATCATATATACTAGGTAGTTTATTTATTAGTATAACTTTTTGTCCCATTATATAAATTACATATTTTTAAATTTTGATAATAATTTTAATAGAACTTTATATAACTAGGGTATCGAATTAACTAGGGATTACTAGTAATTTTTTTTTCTAGTTCATCAAATGGTTGTAGAAAATTTTGATTCCCTACATGGTGTTGTGAATTTCCTATTCACATGTGTTATGTTTTATGTCTTTACAAAAATTTTAATTTTCAAATAATATATTCAAAATGAATTTCTATATTATATTAATATTTTTATTGATTTCATGTCATTTAATTTTGTACATAGTTATTTTTATAAAATTATTTTTTTTAACTTTGGGTAATTTTACTGATAATTGGAAATAATGATTTTAATTGTGTGATGGAAATTTCCCAAAATTTTTAATAATTCACAATTGTTTTTTTGTAATAATGTTTATAGAAAATGAGAATAACTAATGATATTTTATTATTATATATTTTAGTATTTTTTCTTTTATGTGTAATTGATATTTTTAGTATAAGTAATTATAAAATAATTTGGAATGATGTTGATGGTTGAGTGTTTCACTTAATTATATGGCTATTGATAAAAAAATTGTATGGATTTTTGTAGTCATTCCACTAATTAGTAGGGTTTCCATTTTGATGATACAAAAAAACATAATTGATTCCATAGTTTTTGGATTATAACCCGTTTTCCTTTTACCATTGCCCTAAGTTGATATCTAATATCTCCATATGTTTTTACTAATATTCCCCATCATTCAATGAATAATAATTGTTGTCGATGGTAGAATATAAATAATTTTAATATATTTACAGAATATAAAAAAACTCACAAAAAGAGATATTAATTTAAAATATTTGATACATTGTTCATTCAAACGAAATTTTTTAATAAAATAAAAAATAATAAATTGTAGAGGAAAACAACTAGTTTCGACTCTAAAGGTAATAAAAAAACTCCCAAAAAATGTTGATGAAATCCCTATAATTATAATGGATGTATTAATATTACTATACACACCTTGTAATCAACATTTATTATTCACCACTAGTATTCTTATAATATTTTTCCAGAAATATATAACAATATAGGACATTTATAAACATAATGATATATTAGGTTATGCATAGTATAAACCTTATAACATAGACACCCCATGAATATAATATTGGCCCATGCCATACCAACTCACTATAATATTTTTTATTCCACTGAAAATGGCTATAAAGAATAATAAAGGACATTATCAGCCATAATATGAAAAAATATCACATCTAAACAACATAACATATTATTTATACAAAACAAATGTTACACATTCTCAATTACACCGAATAAATTACCCAGAATGTGTCCAAAATATGTAAAATAGATACCAATGATGATAAATTATTTAATAATTTTAGTTCATAATAATATATAATACTAATGTTTAGGATCATTACCCCAAATTTTTCCCCTAAATTTAAGGCTATCCATACTCAAATGTTTGAAATAATTAACTTTTCATAGGGAACTTTTATGTATATCTTCCAAAAATTATATATAGTCTAGAGATATTTCTCAAAACAAAATCATTTAATTACTAAATCTACACAAATTTTGAAAAAATTACTTTAACAAGAACACTACTTTTTTATAAATAGTGAAATAATAATATTAAGTAGTAAACAATTAATATTTTCCCAAAAAATATATTTTAATCAAAATCCAATCATATTTGAGGAATCCCAATAATTATATCCCATTGTTTTATTACTTTAGTAATAGCTTGTCAAACGGTAAAAAATTTATCAGACTAAAAGAAAAAAATAATAATAATAATGTTGGAATAACAATCACATAAATATTTATCATAATCCACATATATATATATATATGCGGATATGATCTATGCTTCATATTCTATTAACAAACAATTATTCCAAATCAAATGTTCTTATTCATATAGTAATCAAATATTACATGAAACCTTATAAATGTGAACATGAAATCTAAATTTATTGATACCTAATTTGAATAAATATATAAAATAACCTTAATCAGTTCCATTATCATATATAAATCTAAATAATATTGATATTAATGAGGTAAAAATTTTATAAATGTTTGATAATGATAATCATGGGAAAAAATATATTGAAAGTTTTCTTAATAAATCCTTAATTTGGAGGAATTATTCATTTACAGAGAACACCTATAAATTTATTATCAAAGTACCCGAGAGTCAGATGTTTTATTATAAGATGAATAATTATATTAATTAGAAATAAATTTCATAATAAATTAATGTAATAAATGTAAATAATAAATATCAAATAAATGGTGAGGCTGAAGATGAATCTGACCCTTCAATATAATGCAGTCGAAAAATCATGTCATGTGGTTTCAACACAAAATTAAAAAAATTATATAGTTATTAATTTTTATTTAAATTATTATAATTTTTAAGAATTTTTAACATGATTTTATTTCTAATAAGTATATTTATTTCTCTAATACCCTTATATTTTTAATTTATTTAAATTCCAATATAAAACTCATAATGAAAATAAATAGGCTCAATGTAACTATAACCATAGAAATAAAATGACCCCACAATATAACTCCTCATTTTGTAAAATTATTTATTCCATAAGATCTAAAAAACCATCCATTTATATTATCATATATCATCTCATTCCAATATATCTTCTAGGATGTGTCTACATTTCCACAATACTCTCACTAGAAGAATACTCTTTATACTTAAGATCTTATCCTATATAGTATAAAACTACAAAATTATTTTGGAAATTGTTGTATTAATTCATGAGTATAATAAATAATAATCTATAAATATAAATGTTTTTAGTAGGTATTTTTACTACAAAAAATTTTCTTGTTAGATAGATAAAAAATAAGGAGAGTTAAGAGATTAAAAAACGTCGTATAACCATTGTCCAGGATGAAAATGTATATATGTTTTCCAATCCTATTTTTATTAATGATTTTCCAATATGATGGGTGATGGAGAGACCTTATTTAAATAGTATAAATTGATATTGTATCGATGAAAAACAAATCAAAAAATCATGTTTTAAATAATAACACATTTTATGAATAATTTCATTGACAAAATCATATATATAAAATCTACAAATGAATTTAAGATGATTGTGTTAGTGGAGTGGTATATGAGATTTATGTTCATATATAAGAATTGTGTTTTAATATGACTAGTATTATTTTTTAAACTATAGAAATCATCATGGAACTCATGAAGATAGGGTCCCCTTATATCAGGGGATTGGAAAATATAGACAACCTTCATGGGAACCCTATCTATGTGTATATCTTATATCAATGGTAAAATAAGACTAAAACAACTATAATGGTTTGTGGTTATAAATATTTTATATGGTAGTTTTTATTATCTAAGAGTTTGAAATAAATTATTAATTATAGAATAATTTACTAGAAATTTTAAGGCATAATAAATATATCAAAAAATCACAACAATATTAATTGGATCAAAATTTTTTGTTCCATAATTTCAATATTAACAATATATATTAACCCCAAAATGGTGATACCAAAAACAATACTCTATCCATTATCACAAACTCCATTGACTGATGTTGGTGAAAATGAAATACTTATACAAGGTTAGTTTAGTAAATAATTGATTAAATATTATGTGAATGGAAGCTATCTTCTCCTCCACCAATATAGGGTCTAGAAGTGATCTATCTCTATCTAAACCAAAATATAATTAACCATATCTAACTCATCTAGAAAAATCCCACCAAACTCTTCTAGTGTAAATTGATCCTTAATAGTTAAGAACATTAATGAATTCAAAAATAAATTCACATTAATATAAATTAAATAATTCTTCAATATAGATCAAGGATATCTAAACTCAAGTCCAATGTTATTATATCCTACATTCTAGCTATTATAAGAAGTTACTATGAAAACAAAAGTGATTTTATTTCATAATCACAATATTCCAAGAATTCAGACACTAAGAGGCATAATTATTCAGACACAACCAAATCATTTCCCCATAAACAATCAATATATTTAATAATACATCAATATAATTATAGTATTAACAATTTATATTGTTCTTAGAAACACAAAAATAAAGACCATTTTCAATCATGAATTATCAACCAATCTATCATAGAAATATAGTGTTGAGTACCCCTATAGAGACAACAAATAAATGGTACACATAATATATATTCCACAAATTAGTACAAATTCACATAGATTAATATTATATCCATATCTAATTTTTATAATAATATTATAATTATCTATAAAATTCTATGCCATACTATTTACCATTTTTGTGTCAATTGATACAAATATATTTCCATTGCCATCAAAAATAAGTAATCCAATGATTACCCCAAATTGTGAATATTTATATTCAGGTAATCATTAAAAAATTACTCTTTTAAATTTTTTAGATAAATAAGAATAAATATTATAACAAAATTACCGTAATCATCAATTTATAACCCTAAAAAACAACCTTTTTAAAATTGAACTAAATCATTGAAAATATAGATTAAATATAAACCAATCACTAAAAAGGTATTATCTATATGTATTTAGGTCGTTGGAAATTTTTCATTCTAAATGTATATTTATCCATAGATCTATTATTATGGATATGAAACATTGCTCTTTATGTTACTATATTATCCCATTATAGGAGAACTCTGACAATGAAAATTTTAAATTTATAACAATAACATGAAAAAATGTCACTATATTCTGTTGAGATTATAATTATCATAGATATAAACAATCAAATCAACTAATTTAAATAAAATTGATAAATTTAATAATGTTACAAAATATAACCGTTCTATATCAACTTCAATTTTTGATTCACTATAATAAAAATGCATTGAAATATGATTGAGTAGTATCCTCTAAATTCCATTAAACTCAAAAATCCCGAAATCATTCAGGTGAGACTATAATGAAACTGTTATTTTGAATTTTTTTGGTATTAGAAAAATTATCTTCTCTAAAATAATGTATTCCAAGAAAACAAACTCTGACATTAAAAAATTAAAATTTGATTGATGAGATAATATTTGGTTCCTCTAATTTTCTTTAAAATAGTCTTTTAAATCCTTATTTTGATCACATAAATTAATAACTAATTACTATATTATCAAAAAACACTTGAAAAAATGAGTTGTGGTACTTGTTTTAGAATAGATGATTTATCCACGATTTATCAATTATGGGATAATTGGTAACCCTAATATATATTACTAATAATGCATAAAAATCTATTATATTCTTGGAAAAATCCTTTGTAATACCTATCACCGTCATAATTAAGAGGAAATATCATAATAAAAAGTAAATAATTAAAATATTTATAAATATCTCCCATAAAATTAATAGAATACCCATTCCACGTAAGGAGTATAAATTCGTTAATGTCACATTATTGAAAATTTGGTAGATGATGAAAAAGTATATGTATCAATCATAAATAAATTTTAATGTAACCATAACAATCAATATTGAAAATATAACCTAAATAATTACATTCATCCCAATATATTCTATGTAAATATTTATTTCCCATAGTTATATGTTCGATGAAATATATTGAAAATTATTATAGGCTCATCACTAATATATAATCATCATTGGAATTTATTAATTACTATTTTATAAATATATTCTATTCATTATGAAACATATCCTCCAAATCCTCAACCACCACAAATTACTAAAGTGAATTTAACGATTCAATTTATCTGATTTCATATGTGGATAACTAGATTTTAATATCGAATATATATATATATACATGACTTACAAAACATTATTGATTCTCAATGTCCAATTGAAAATTGAGTGCACTTTCTTCTGGATGGGTAAATATCACTCAATTCCCATATATTTTGAAATCGTCCCTATAAATATATATCAGATCATTCCCAAATTAGATATCTTGTTTTATAGTATATTTAACGACCATTTAAAATAATATCCACATCCCTCTGAAAAATGAATAAGATAGAAAATAAATCTATCAACTCACAATATCTATGAAATTATTCTATATTATTATTGATTATGAAATAAATATATATTATAATTTACATTAACATTTTAATTGAAAATATATTAATTAATCAAATTGACCTAAAACAAAAATAAATTAAACCATTATAGATGTTAAATGTAGGTTACTACTAAATACCATATTTAGAACATCATAAAATTATATTTTATATCTTATCATAAACATAACCGTTAATAAATATATGATTTATAAAAAAATATTTCATCTATTCCACATAAATAAGTTAATATGGAATATATTTCTAGAAAATTAAGAATAAACTAATACATAGAAACAACCATAAAAAATATAAATTTTCCCCACTAAACCCAAATTATCATTTGATTGAAATTATTCGTTATATGATAAAACAAAATATATTGAACTCTAATATAAATTTTATCATGTGAAAAAAATCACATCGAATAATACCCCTCATGAAGCACAAAACATAATATATTTCATCATTTCTAAGTGAAAATACATAATAATATGTAATAATAAATTCTCAATAATAGTAAACATAATCTATAATTATTAATGATATTAATTGAGAATAAGATGAGAATGTGGGTATGAGAGAGTAATAATTGTGTATCAATTAGTTATTATAAATTCATACCCATAAAAACATGGTTCCAAATATATTCATCTTGAAAAAAATTATTGGGGAAAACATATGATATTGGACATATCGGGGTGACCATAGGAGATAACAATATGGAACAATATTTAAATTAAATTGTTAATATTATATTTCATAAAAAATTCAACAATTATTATAATAAAAATATTAACATTTTTTAATGTTATCCACAAAACAATACTTTTTAAATTCTTTAATATAAAAACCTACAACTATCATAATGGACATGGGTTAACCACTAGGGTGCCATAAAATTTTAGACATGGTGTATCCTACTTTTTCCAACATTGTATGATGGGAAAAAATGAATTACCTTTTTAATTATTGGGATATAACAAAACAAATCCTTCTAATAATGATAACACATACATGGTGTTGACATATGGACCTATAATCATTATTAATTGTATAAAATCATATTTAATTACTCAGAAGGAAATGGGTTTCATGAAAACATAAGTAAAACATATTATAATAAATTATGTGAAGTATGATTTTTGTATCAACATAGTATAAAACTAATATCTCATTAGAAACATTAATTAATGTTTGACATAGATGAGAAATTATTTAATTTAGAAATATATATATTTTTATAAACTTTTAACTACCCATTACATTAGTGATAAAATTTTTATCAATGGAAATAATATATAAACACATCATAGAAAAAACAACTATTTAATCTCATGGTATACTTTAATAGAATCATTATAAATAACAAAGAATATGATAGGGGAGAATGGGTATATATGGAATGTGATAACAGTAATCCCTTAACAGTCTATAATAAATGTTCATCGAAAATTACTTTTTCCAAAATTTGTAAAAACTAAATCCAATATCTATTTTCGAATGAAATAAAAAATTAAAAAAAAATTAACTTATGAATTCCTATAACATGATAGAAGGTAATCCATAATATAGTAAAATTTATATGGACATAGATTTGAATTATATCACTACATAATATTTCAATTTTTTCAAAAGGGGCGCTTCTATTTGTAAAAGTACGTTTTCTATTGGTAAAACATTTTACATACATATGTGTCCCTGTCACTAAACTCTCAGTAAAATCTCTGTCGCTTAATGTTTTAGCGACAGATAAAATAATTCTATTGTAATTTTAATAATACAAACATATAATATATATATTGGTCCAAATGTTTAGAAACAGATTTTAATTACAAATTTTTCTATTAGTAATAATATTACCACCATATAATATCAAATTATAAATTACATTAGAATAAAAATTATTAAATTTTATTTCCCGTTAAAATTTATATTATATTTATTAAATTATAATATATAATTCATCTATTTTAATTATTATAAAGAAAGAAAATATTGACACATGTAGATAATTAAAAGAAAAAAAATTAATTATATTAATAATTAAATTAAATAAAAAGAGAATTAATACAAAATTAATCCCCTATTAGATCCATCACAGCCATCAATACAAAATTCATCCGCCCAAAACACACACCCACCCCACGACAACACCTCCACCACCCATGCCAGCACCATCCATCCATGCCACACCAATGACCAGCGATCACCACCAATCCATCTATGACCTAGGACCATAGAGCCAGATCCTGCTCATCCATGCCACACTGGGGACAAGAAACTCATCCATGTCTCAAAACCACCGAGCCAACTCCAACTCAAATCAATTAAACATATCTACATGAATTGAAACCAAAATAAAAAGAGTTATAAAAAATGAAATTCATAGTGGGAATTTTTCTTCATCCTTGTTGAAATCTCAAGATTCTAGTGACAACAGGTATTCCCATTGACTCACATCCCCTTCCAACATCATAATTCTGTCCACCTCCAACATCAGGTCCACCAAGCTAAACCTGTAATAAAAAAAATAACAATCACTAATTTGTATTAATAGTGACACATAACTTATGGAAACAAACCATTGAGAATGACCCTGATATCAATTAAGAGTGACATTAACTCAAAAGATGAACATGTTATAGCTTCTACATCATAAATGAAAATGAGATTCAATCAAAAAAGAAATATAATGTCTTAAAATGTGAAGAGATAAATCTACCAATATCATTGACCAATACATTCATAATTTTTGGAGATGAAATGTTTGATACCATGTACAAATTTGATAAAACTATAAAATTAAAAACCAGAATTTAAAACATGATATATAATCAGAAAATTGATATTAGAATCTAGAAATTATTTCCCATAATTGGAATATAGATACTTATATATGTAAATCTTTTTATTAGAGGATTCATATTTACGATAAAAACATTCAATAAAAATATGAAATATAATAAACTTGATTAGATGAACTCGACATTCAAGATCATAAACATGATATTAAAAATTGAAATATAATAATTAAAAAATTCATCTTCAAATTCAAGGACATGATATTTAAAATTGGAAATTTAAATCCAATATCTTAATATTAAAAACTGGAAACTAGATACATACAATTTTGATTTTGATGTATTATTCACATAGAACAACATCTATAAAGTGTGAAAATGTTAACATCTAAAAACTATATAAGGTGGATGTGCCCGCATGGATATCTACACCTAGACATTGTTGTACATGACATGGTGCACATTGATTTTGTGGCTCACGAAGCAGTGAACCATAAGGGATATACTTCTCCTAGTTTTTATATCATCAAATACAGGGATTTGAATATACCCCTACCTACATTCTATATTTGTAATTCTGTATTCCAAATGATTTCAAGAGGTTTGATGCTGGGTTCAGACCATCTGATGATGCTCCATGTGCTTGATATTGAGATTGCTTCAGAGTCATTGAATGGGGTGAAAATGGAGTTGATGGATGCAGCCTTCCCACTACTAAAGGGTGTTGGTTCTACAACTGATGTGGGTGAGGCATGCAAGGGAGTAAAAATATCTGTTATGGTTAGTTAATTCCGTAGGAATTAAGGCATGGAAATGAAAGATGCGATTTCAAAAAATGTATAAATTTACCTTCTTCTCTTGAAAAGTATGTCGCACCAAACTACAATGTTGGAGTTGTTGCTAATCCTGCAAATACTAATGCACCGATCCTTAAGAATTTTAACCATCTATCCCTAAAAAATCATTACTTGTGTTACTATACAATATCATAACCAGGAACTGGGTCAGATCTTTGAGAGATTTTGTGTGGCTGTTTCTGATGGTAAGAATGTTATAATATGGGTAAGTCACTCTTCAACTCAATACCCTGATGTTAACCTCGAGACATTGGGAGAAAATTCTATCCTCGAGGCATAACTTTATGTACTATAATAGATACATTCATATAATTTTATGTGCATCAATTTTATCATTGTCTAAAAGTTTTTGAAACACCTTAAATGGACATCAAGGATGGTTTGATGATTAAGGATTAAAAAGGAGAATGTGGAATATATAGTGGAGTTCACACATTTTACTATAAATATAGATATTGTAGACATTTGTATACATACATATAGTACATACATAAGTTCTATGGATATATATATATTTCCAAATCTCTAAAATAACATAGAAAGGTGAAGAAAACCAAACCTCATAAAATTTAATCACATCTGCTCGATGTGTCCAAACAATCTAATTCTTCTATTGAAGAGCTCAAAAGAATCTGACTTCATTCATAAAATTATAGAATAAAAATCACACAAGTAAAAAATGAATATATTGAGGGAAATAATAAAAACGAAAATTAGAAATAAAATTGTTCAGGAAACTAATTTTTCATACCTCAAATAGTTTCATTTCTTGTGAATACATAATGGCCTAAAAAAGTGTTGCCTTTTAGAAGAACCTCTAATTATGGTTATATATAACCTAGGATCAAATCTAATTTTACTACATAAGAAAATAAAATAGGAACAATCATTTTTCATACTTTCTATTATAGAATAAGAATTACATAAGTAATAAAAAACGAAGATAATAAGGGAACTAATATAAAACAATGATAATTAGAAATAAAATTTCTATGGGTAGCTTACGTTTCATACCTAAAACCAAATAAATTTAGTTTCAATTATTGTGATTGCATATTGACCTTAAAAATTGTCTTCTTTTTCAACAGCCTGATGGTAAAATATTTAGCTAAGTAAAAATCATAAAAAATTAAAAATATTAAAGGCATGATGACCATTATGTCAGTGTGTTATTTCATTACCATTCACACAAATACTTTTAATGTTTTAAATAATTAACTCTTAGAATCAAATGAGTATATAAGAAGAAGTAGAAAATTCAACATGAAGGATCTGATCATACTTTCCTGGATATATATTTAATGATGGATAAAGTAATTAAAAAAGGTAAATGGAATACTTACATCAGTAAAAAATCCACATGAAATTAATCCAAATTAGAAAAAAGAAATTTAAAAAGGAAATTAAATATCTATTAACATGAAAAATGAAGGATTAAAATAGTTAAAATGGAAATTAAAAAGTTTTTAGTAAAAAGTAAAGAGTAAAAATTCCGAGATAAACAAAAGACAACCATGTTAAAAGTAAAATAGAATTAGTCAAAATCCAATAGTAAAATAACATATCCCTACAGAACTAAAGATCAATAAAATGAAAATTATTAATTCCTTGATTGTGTTAAATTCATGTATTGAAATGATATTATAGTTATAATATTAGATATATTTTTTACTATATCATGAAGTAAAACATCAAGCACAAAATTACCATGGAATCCAGAGATGTTGGAAATCCTATAAGGCTTAAGAAGGATATATTTGACAATGTTCTCCAAGAATCATCAATTATTTGTTCAAGATATAAGGTAGTAAATTATGAATTTCAATCTACCTAAAGGTTCTGAAAATGACGATGGACCCCGCCAGCCTTGAGTACTAAAAGTCAACTAATCATTCCATGCCATACCAGCACCCTAATAAAGTGTCATACCAGCACCCTACTGGACACCTCTAGTATAGCGTGCAATGATGATTATCTTTCACTGCATACACCTTATTCTATAGACCTAATGATATATCATATTGAAAAATATATCATGTTTTCTTTTGAATTGATGTTGCACCATTCTGATTATTTCATCCTATTCTACAATAGAGACCTCAATGCTCACCAACATACACTGGTCATTCATAGTTGGTCTTTAGCATCTTCATTTCTAATAAGATTTCACATCAAGGTTAGGTAGCATATATATCATATATTTATTTGTATATTTCATCAGTATTTTTTCTCTCTACACTAATGCTCATGTTCTTATTTGTGGTTTTCTCATATTTAGGATAATCATCAAAACTAGAGTGTTTTGGTATCCCACATCAGCCTCTCTTTCATTGATCCATTTCCTTATTCGTTAAGTGAACATATTCACCTCTATATAGGAGTAGTGAGAAATATTTCTTCAATTATAATTCATAAGGGAGAATCTCAATCCAAATGGCACTGTGATGGTATAAGCAATTCAAGGCTAAAATAATGTCGTTATAATGTGAGGAATAGGTGGTGGAAGGAAAGAACCTTTTGTGTGGGAAAACATCAGTTATTTTTTTATATGGTTTAAAAATTACAGTTTTTTTTAAATCATTAAAATATAATGATAACAGGGTTTTAAATTAGGAACATACATCCAAATGTGGAGTTTGGGGTCCACTACATAAGGGGAACACTTTATCCAGATAAAAATTATTCCTTGTAGGAAAAATGATAGGGGTTATCATATTTTGGTATCACACTTCCTACTTGTTAAAAAACACTACTACATAACAATGCATCAATGTCACTATTTAATATTTTATAGTTGTTCAAATTCTTGGTAATGTTTTCATGATGATCATATTTCTTTTTAAATTATTTAAAACAAATAATTAGTTGTAACATGTATTATAATTTTTGAAATCTACTCTAAAGGGGTGGTTATTGTTTATTGAATGTAACATGATTCTAGTTGTGAAAAACATGAAAACTAATATGTATTTAAACATTGAACTGCTTTTAAATACTATGTTATAATAATTATAATCCTTTATAATGATTTCTTGATGATAATAATGAATTTTAAACCATTTCAGTAAATAATTCGTTATAATAAGTGATGGAATTCAGCTCCATGGGTGCAGTCTAGTGGTTGTGCCCTGTGGTGGTCTTTTATTTTCCTCGTTAATTAATAGTAGTGGAATAGACCATTATAATTCTTCAAAAAGTTAATGAAAATTTGTATAAAACTTTATATTTCTAAAAAACATAAGATTTAAGCATTTTAAATGAATTAAAGGAAATAAAATATACCTCAATGTAATTATACAACATCATCTTTTTCATCCTTATATTCCAATGTCTCTAATGACCATCTTATCGGAGTTTTCTCTGTAATGTTCAGGATGAAACCCTATATAGATAGAGCAAAAAACAAGTCATCCACATGCATATCAAAAGAGTTTTTATGTTGCGTGATTATATAAATGGTGACATATTGTACATGAATATGAGATGAAATTGATATATTTCAATTTGGGGTTTCAGGAAGAGACTAATTGATCCATCTATAATGTTTACTTGTTTGTATTAAATTTCTTTCGGGATTTTTATTTGGTCCTATTCGGGATCTCCATCTATCCATGGTAGTTGATGCAGAAGTATTTAAAGGGTGTAGATTTAGTGGAGGACCCCTGCTTTGAATGTGGCTCAACCAGTTAGTGTCGAGACAACATAACAAAAGAACTCAAAAAAACACATGTAATTTACCCAAAACCTATTTCATATAAATCAAATCCATGAATTGATAGAATCTATTTTTTTTTTCCAAATGAATGAAAACATACCATAAAGATCAAGAAATCACATTACAAGTACCAATGCTAAGTAAATTTGAATGTAATAAACCTGTAGCTGATGGAAAATCATAATTTAGAAAATCCGAGGGAACTCACAAGAACAATAACATAAATGGAAAAAGATTAAAAATCAATCAACAAAGAATTTTTATCTTGTGAAGAAAGTAACCATGATAGTTTGTTAACTGTTGATGTGTGAATTTAATGATCAATGAACAATGATAACTAACATTTAGAGAAAATAAATAAACAAAGAAAATACAATTAACAATTTAATAAATTGTACATGGTTAGTATAGAATTAATACAATGATATAGAATAACATTAATATTAAAAAATCAGAAACGGTGGAGGGATTTGGGGGATGGATGTGGGTTTAAGTTATGCAATGAAAAGTAGGCAATGAAGGCACCTGCAACACTAGAATGTGGTTTTAGTTGATTATTTGAACAGTATGAAACCATAAATGGTGAATCCAGACATGTGAAACGCTAATGTGTTCATATGAAATGCAATAAAAAATGTGAAAATGAATTTCAAGATCAAATAGGTGTAAGGGTAAACTATGTGTACCCTTATCATGGACATGGGTAATGGAATTGGCTGGTCGGAACACCAAGACCTTATTAGCATCGCTTCTGGTATCCAGTTGGATGTGGATCGATGAGGCAGACATCTCGAATTATAAAAAAAACCCTGTAAAAAACATATTTAGATCTACATCGGAAAATAGTAAACCATCAGCTATAAAAATATCAGGTATTTTGAGACTTTTGAGGGATTTGGAACTACTGAAGGAGGAATGTTTGAGAGGGAAACCTTGTCAAGGTAAATGGATAAATATTCAATCAAACTTACCTTACTAGATGATAATTAGACGAATCATATTGATGAGGGTTTCAAGCCATTAAATTTGGTGGGTTGTATAATCTAGAAGAAGTCCTAGTTAATTATTGTTCATGGAAGAGGTGAGGGATGATGGAATATCAGGGTTCCACATAGCTTATGGGAGAGGGGATGCTGAACTCGTGGAAATTAGAAGAATATTTTTATGCTACTTGAAGGGAGAAGAAGAAGAAATGATAAGGTTTCACATGTACGTATGGGAGGAGAAGAAAGGGAGTTGGTGCCACTCACCAGAGCATGGGTGAGACTGGAAGAAGATGATTTTAGTGCTGCATGGGGTGGATTGAAGCAGACGAAACCCTTACGGTGAATATTCAAGAAAGTGGGAGATCGAGGGTGTGCGTGGGGGGGAATTGAATTGGATCGCATAATCGCCAATGGATTGAAAACTAATAATTTTTTTAAAAATTAAATATTTGTAATATATAATAAAATTTAATATTTTAAATAATATGAAAAAGAAATAAAATTTCAATATGTTACTAATTACTTAATTTAACTATTTTATAATAAATATTTAATTTTAAAAAAAATTATATATTTGTTTAATATTATAAAATAAAATGTCAATTATGTTTATAAAGAAAAAATTATGTTTTATATCAATTATTTATTACTTCTATTTAAATTATATTTATTAATTTTGTATTGATTATCATGTTTATATTTATTATGTTTATAAAATTCAAATATCATAATGATTATAATTTTTTATATATAGTATTTGAATGTTTATTAAATAAAAATCACTATAAAATATAATCACTATTGACACTTAGAGATAATTGAAAATTAAAATAAATTAATGATATATTTTTAATAAAACCGTAAATATTAACTTTGGTCATAAAATGATAATCAATGTTTACAAAATTGGTTTATTTTAGTTTGTTATTATCATTGAATGGTTTATTTTAATAGATATTATTGATGATAAAAGAAATGATGGTAATGGTTATTATTAAGAATATATTTCAATGTTGGTAAAAAAATTGTTGGAAATTGTGTGATAAAGCAATAAATAAAAATATTGGTAAAATACTTGTTCGTGTTAAATGATCGATGCAAATAGATAGATCTGTTGGTAAAAATAACTGTTGGTTTTTAAAATAAATACCAATAAAACTTAATATCATTTGGAATTCCTCATTTTTACCAATAAATATATTACATTTCATTACATTTCTGTTGGTATAAGTCTTTTTTTGTAGTGTATCCAATTGAAAAGTAAAGAATAATTTGACAATACATATAGGAAAAATTTGTTTTTAGTTGTTCTCAAAAAAGAGGTAAATGGATAGAATATGCGATAGAAAATAACCACATTAAAAGATTAATGTAATTTTATTATTAGATTGAAATTTTATAATAATTTTCAAAGTATAAATTCATATATAGATTATGTTATTATCGAAGTTATACTATAATATAATCATCAATAGATGTATAAATTTATTAAATTTTAATCATTAAAAATGTTTTTATTACAGATAAAGTTCAAGAGATACAAAATAAAAATCGAAAAAATATAATAATTTAATATCATATAATAAACCCAATTTATAAGAATTTATTGGAATAATGTATGTGTTTTCTAAAATATTGATGATTGAGTGAATTAATATCCCATATAATATAATATTTTATGAGTTTTGAGTAAATAAAAAATTGTATTATAATAAATAAGTGAGAATTAAATGATAAATATATATATAAATTGTAATACAATAATACGATAGAATATACCTAACATAGTTGAATGAGTTTTTTTTAATAATGAATATAAATCAAATTATGTAAATGTAGTTATAAAAAGGTCTTAAAGTGAAATTATTCTTAATTGGACACAATATATCACCGTATAAAATAAAGTGAGGTTAATTATTAATATAAAAAACATCATTATTAATATATATTTTTTGTTTAATTCCCTTCATTTATAATTCATTACTATGAACATATTATTTTTTTAATTAAAAGTTAATATATATGTGTTAAATGTTCCCTTACACACTCATTCACTTGTTTGGAGGTTCATGTCCCCACTACATAACCACTGGATACTCATTTCAAGAATTTGATTGGTGATTTTATGTTTATTTATCAAATATTATTGGAGTCCCAAGGTGAATTTCAATAATATGTTGGATTATTTTACATGAATCACTTAAAACTACAATGTTCTCATGATTGTTGAAATGGAAATAGAATTAAATT
The DNA here is from genome assembly GCA_963277665.1 of Viscum album. Lineage (NCBI taxonomy): Eukaryota > Viridiplantae > Streptophyta > Magnoliopsida > Santalales > Viscaceae > Viscum > Viscum album. The sequence goes on from OY728161.1 coordinate 848,436,798, forward strand.
TGTTATCAAATATATCTCTTAATGTCAACATTATAGAATTTCTATAATATAATAAACTATTAATAATTTCATAATAATAATATTTTTTATTTTTTGTTAATCATTAATTATTTAATCATTTTAACATCATTTATAAATGTTTTGTTGACTTTCAAAACAAGAACATGTTATAATTATTGATTAAATAAAAATATGTTACTTTATAATGATATTAATTTTATTTAATAATCATTTTTAAGAAATAATTATTAATTTGATAGGTCATACTTAAAATGGTATTAATTCATATAAAATGAATAATAATTATTGAGACGATAACATGAATTTTAAAAATAAGAATCTTCTCTAAGATAGTATCATGGAAATGGGAATTTCTGGGGCATATTTTTTTATGGGAAAATGTTCTAAAAAATAGAGTATATTTTAAATATAATTTGGAAACTATTTTAAGATAAAACTAATTAAAATGTTTCATTATAATTTGTGTTAGTATCTATCCATTATTAAGTGAAAAAGATGATGTTTTCTAAATACATATTCCTAAATATAAATGGAATATTATTTTTATTAGAATTATTATCCATAGTGGAAAATTAATTTGATTAATATATATATGGGATGATATTTCTTTTATAAAATCTCTTTCTGTAAGGCCCCATCCTTAATCCTTACATAATCATGAGTTATTAAAAGATTACACATTGAGGATCTTTTCATGTTTAGAGTTTTAGATAATATTATCATAAAACTTGCATTACATTAATCATTTAAACAAAGTTGTTACATAAAAGATAGTATTCATTTATCCCATCAACGAAAACATATTTAAAATAAAACATGGATTATTTATTGACACTTCCTTGACACTATCATCATATCATGTACCATTTACTTGACTTGTGAAAAACATTTCAAAAATTTGGGATGACCATAAAAATCTCAGTAAGGGTTATAAAAAGTTTGGAAAGGAAACATGAGTACATATATACATAAGAATGAAATCATACTTTACCCATAAAACATAAGCACTTTAACATACCCCATAAAATCATGAATAAACCATAGAAATCATAAGACATAATGGTAACTTGAGGCATTCATAACATTCATACGTAGGGATTAACCCTCTTGGTTACATTTGGAATACCCATCACATTATATTCCCTAAATCTCTTCGGATAAACCTTAAAGTTTAACTCCTTCACGTTACCCAGTGCATTGGAGAGCTATATTGGGGTCACGCTGCCTTAGTTTATCACAGATCCACCCGTCTTCATAACAATGCCCAAGAACAATAACATAATCATAACACATAACTTATGCATAAAGAAATGATAAAATTACCACATTTCAATAACAATATATCATTTTAAGATATTGAAATAATGAATCCATTCTAAAAACCATTTTCAAAACCATTTAAACATTTAATAAACAGATTTTTAAAATCAATGTTCCCCATACCACATTGAAGCTTTTAACATTTTAAACCATTAATATCCATATAAATAAATCCTTAAAACCATTTTGAAAAAATGGATAATAATGAGAAATATTTATAAGAATAAATCATTAAAACATGTAAACTGATATTATAGTTAAAGGGTTTTTAACAAAATGAGAGACACTTGAAAATAATAATTAAGGAATAACATTTAATCAAAACATTATAATATCATTAGAATAAAGGGATTTATGATATAATATTCCAAAGGATAGTATATACGCCATATAAGAGTGAACTGGTGCATAACAACAATGATGTCTCAATAGAAATGTAAAATTAGATGAAATCCATTACAAAGAAGGCATCCTTAAATTAAGGATAAATAAATCTCATAACTATGTGTGAAAAATAAAAATACACTCAATATAAGTGGATATTATGTGTATAATATTCAATGGTAATTCACACATATTCAAAGGATGACATATTTAATAACTACATGTTGAACCCAACGAAATCAAAATTGGCTTAAGAAGTTCCCTTGACAGCCTAACAGCGTCACATAAAATATTAGAAAAAGAGTTGATGAGAGAGATAAAGGGTATATCATCACTTGGACATAAAATTTAAGACAATACGGATATATAAGAACATATCCCTACATAATAAGATGAAAATTAAAAGACATAACAAAAGAAGTCTTTTAAAGAGAGGAGGGTGAAAGGTTCCCTTTCCGATTTGGGTAAATTTTGAAACGTACACCCCATGAAAGAAGGAATATAAAACATTCATGTAAATACTCATAAAAAAAAGTTTGTTACTCAAAGAGTACAATAATGGACAGTTCATACACCACTCAAATGGAAATATTGGAAAATTTAGCATGAATCTCACGAAAACACAAAGTGAGATAAAAAGCCCCTTACGAAATTTCGGCAGCCTAACGGCGCCAATTAAAACTTCCAAAAATGGATTTATGAAATAAAATAGAGTCTATAATAATATAAACATAAAAATTACATAATGAGGAATATAAAATAACATCCCCAAACAAAAGAAATATGAGCTTAAAAGAAATGACATAAAAGAGAGTACTTAAAAAGAAAGAGAGAGGTAGGATCCCTTACCTCGGGTCCGACATGACTTGATCGTTCTTTAACCTCATGAATAATAAACTAGAGTTAATTTATAATTTCTTAAGAAACATTTTCAAATTCATTATTCCTTTTATATCACTTACTACCATTCTATGAACAGTACGTAATTATTTAAGTTAATAATGGTCGTTTTATAGATCATTGATACTTGAGTGAAAAATAAACTCTTTATAATTACAAGTTGTTCATGTGGTAAAATATATATTATATCCAGAATTATATTCATTATGGTGATATCATATATATCATATATATCCATTATATACATGAATTTATAATATTACATAACATTTCGAGGTATGAAATGAAATGCACCGTTCATGGAGATGATAAGCCGTACGTACGCATGAACGCTACATCTATTAATATTTCTTATTTAATGGAATTAAAACATAGTGATACATAATAGTATTATAATTACATTATGGTATCATATATAATATCATTAAATCTATCCTTTATACGTACCACATATGGTATTAAGGAATCAATTCACTTTGAGGGGGTGGTAGTCTGCAATTCCTAAAATGAAAATATCGCGTTTAACCATAATGGAAACCATAATGGTATGTCATAAATGAAAAATACATAAGATTAATTAAAATATAAAAATATTATATATCATATATAAATATAGTGACATCTTAATGGCCACCTTTGAGGGTGTTAAAAGAACATTGAACAATCATTGTTTCGTGAGGCATGAATTCACCATCCACAGAAACAATATGTTCTTTAACCATTAGATGCAGGTGTGTGTATGTGTAGCTAGAATCATTCTTATAACAACATCCTAGTATATTAATGATTCTTGAGTTTTTACAAAAGAAATTAATAAAAATAGTTTAGGGGTTGGAGAATCAAAATAAAACAAAATAACACAAGTGAAGACATTACCTTAAAATCGGGTATCTCTATTTTATTTGAGCTCAAAGGCTTCCTTGGGAAGACTTCTGCCCAAAGTGAGGCTACTAGGAGTAATATAGGGTTGTGGAGAGAAAATATTACTAGGGTGTGGCAGAGCCAAAGGCTTTAGAGGTGTGAGTAAGGTGGTAGAGGTGGGGACAATTTATAAGAGGAGAGGAGGGGAACTCGTGGAATGTTACAAAATGTTACATTAATTTCAAATGAGTTTCTGATTTTAAAGTAATAACATTGATGTTTTTCTAGGATAAGGTGGTAAGGGTTTGAAATATACTCATACAATAGGTCTTGGACAAGTGTATGTTATAGTTTTAACATTATCTTTTCATTTTATTTAAATCCTTTATTAATGAGGTAATCACTGCATCATCATGATGTCATAAATAAATTAATTTATATAATTTCTAAAAATTATAAAACAAATATCATTATGTAGGAAATATTTTTATCTTTGTAATGAATATTTATAGTCAAAAATATGACTTGTATAACCCCACGTAAAAATTGTTTTAGTAAAACAACACATGTTTGTGACCTTTTAATTTTAACTTTAAATAAAAAGATTTCAATGTCATTTTCCTAACAAAGTGGCTCCATGGAGTCCCCAAGTTGAAAAATGGATTGTCTTTGTCGACCATGACTCAACCAATAATGGTAGGACATGTTTCAAGGACATTTCATGTTATTAAAACAATATTTTTACCTTAAATTACACTAATTACCTCTAATTGCGACTAAAAACATAAAAGTTACTATTCACCAAAAAATTATTTTAATCCCATTGAAACACATTTAGAATCCAAATGAAAACTATGTATGTCGAATTTTTTAAATTTAAATCATAGATGTGGTAAAATTTCATTTAAACGAAAAATCAGTTTTTAAACTACCACTTAGTGGTTTCACTATTCATAAAAAATTGATGTTTTTCAGAAAAAATACCAAAAATTCACCTTAAGCTATATTTGATATTCCGAATTCAAAAATGATGTCGATTTTACAAAAATTAAAAACATAAAAGTTCCATTAATTAATTTAATAATTAATTCCAGTTGTCAAAACAAATATCGTGTTTTTATGAAATAATATCTATTAAACGATTGACACTAGTTTAAGTCCAATTTCAAAGTGAAATTAATTCCAATGACCACAATTGGATTAAATGGTAAAAATATATTCTAATTTCACTTTAAAACCAATTCAAAAGATAATCTAATCATATATATAAATTAGATTAAAAATAGGTTTTGAATTAAAATAACACATTTTTCACGATTCATTAAAAATGAACTTTATCGGAAAAAGACCAAAAATTTATACATTGTATATTTTGATGTCCCGATTCTAAAGAAGGATTTTATTTTTTCAAATACAACATATAATATTGTCAAACGTATATTTAAAAAGGGTTCTCCATCAAAAGTCGGTTAATTGACCTTTTAAAGAATATTAGAAGATTTATGCTTAAAATTGGATTTATTTGCATTTTAAGCCTCCAAAATTTATTGGATAAAAGTAAAAATATTTGAAAAAAATATATAATCATTTTTTAGTTAGTTCCATTCATTCCCTCCATTACAATTTCTAGGCGTTAACTATCTTTTAAAATAATATTATTTTATTATTAGAGTGCAACGTATGATTTCAAAGAAACTCATCGTTGTGTATTTGGTACACCCTCTAGAATAGCATTACCTTTAAAGTAATATTAATATATTATTCATAAATATGGATAAATATGAAAATATCATAATTTTTATTTACCTGGGGTGTTACATCATTCCCCCCTTTTGGGAATTGCATCCTCGAAATTTTAAAATTGGGCTTGGAAGCTTCATTGAAAATCCCACATCAGAACAAGAGTCAGTAAAACAATCACTTTAAAAGAATGGGAGAGAAGTACAAATGTCACCCGAGTTAACCCATACTGGGATTCCAAGTATGAAAATATGGATATGGGGGGAAAAGGGTCATATTCTGATTGAGAGTGATAGTAAACATTTATAAGATAATGTTAACAATAAGAAAATCACAAACTTGTGATGGGTTAAATGGTATTTGATTCCCCAGTAGGAAAAATTAACAGACAACATTTTTGTTTTATGTTACTTTTCATTGAGGAATTCATTTATGAGCTTAACTAAAACATAAGAAAGCATACTTAATTTTCATGTTGGATTTCAACTTTTACTGGATTTCTTACAGGAACTCATATTTTCTCCAAAAGACGAGTATTTTGGATGACTTGTTCACATTAAGAGAGCTATAATCAGCTTCTAGATAATCACCTAATCCACAAAAGAGAACTATATACTTCCCATATATTTAGAACTTAACCAAAACTAAAACCAAAAAGGATAGTATGAGAACAGATAATACCAAAAAATTATAATCCTTTATAAAAGAAAAATATATTCTTAATCTCCAAAATTTTTCAAACAAAACCCAAAGTTCAACATAGACCATTCAATAAACTATTTGTCCATAAAATTTTTCAAATTAAACCAAACTAAGATTGAAACAAAAATATTTGAAGGATTTAATCACATAGTCACAAGGTATAAATTAACACTTATCTCTAAATAACCTCAGTTTCTTTTAAATTCTCATATTGTGAAGTAATTAACCTAATCACATATCCTCCATGATAGGTTAATAATTTCAATAGATAACCCAAAAACAACTTACTCTTAATTCATAAAAGCATCTAACTAAATAGAATAAGTCATACTAACCAGGGACTTCACGTAGTCCGGTGTTTGGCGATAAATACTAGTTGCACTTTGGTTATGGGTTCGATTCCCGCAGCTTCGTCCGACGCGATGGGTTGTCACACGGTCTGCGTGTTGTCCCTTTTCAAAAACTATATAATTTTATAACATTCCTCAAAAAGATATAAATTCATCAAAAATAACCATAAAATATTTTAACCACAAAGGTTATCTGATAACTTCCATTTTGCAACCCAAAATGTATAAACCCGTAATTGCCTCAAATTCAAGGATCATATAAACATTAATGGTTCTTCATAACTATATCCACAAAAGAAAGGATAATTATTACTTGAATTAAATTATTTTATATCAAACATCAGGGTTACTATAAAAAGTCCTCTAATGTAACCCCATCATCAAAATAGACTTTATACATCTAAGAATTTCACCATCCTAAAATATACCCTAACTCTTGAATCCCTTATATGATGACTTCTTACTCATTCAACATTCTTCATGATCCATTAGACATTAATTTTCAACTTATTCGGAAATAATTCTTTCCTACAAACAGAATCATGAATCATATAGTATGATTCCAATAGTAGGAAAACATATGTTACGAAATAATCCATACCTATCATTCTTAATTGTCAGTTTCTTCATCCTTAATTGGAATGTTATTAGGTATTGGTAAATGAATATTTGTACGATCATGGTGACCCCATTCCCAAAACTTCTTCGTAGGACATGTGTTTTCATAATGACCATGCACACCACATTTTAAATATCCAATTGATCCTTCAGAATGAACTTCTATCCCTTTACTAGAATCAACTATATGCTTCCTTTTTCCATGGTAGGATCTTGCTTTATGACCTTCATTTCCACATCTATAGCATCTTTCTGTCCCTTTGAAAAATTTTCCTATGTGTTTCTTTCCACATATTTGACACATAGGTTTTTGAAAATACTTACCTTTATGATTTCTACCTGAACATCTGTAGGGATTTTTTTCTCGCATATACTATGCCTTATAAAAATCACTAAGGTTCAGGTGGTCAATCAGGACTCTATATAGTTGGTTGAGGATAACCACAAGAGTTCTCATTGCAGCTCCCATATCATTCAGTTGTTATTTCATAAAACCGTCATAGTTTTCTTCAAATCCACTATTACATTGGGGCCTGCTAGATCCATCCATTTACTAAATCTAAAAAATTCAGTGTGAGTATATCAGTAAAATCATCAAATAAAAAAGAGGAAGATAAATACCAAGATATACTTATCCATTTTATCTCAAACTCATTCTAACTTTCAAAAAAATGATGACTCCATCTAATATAATAACCATTGTGGTTATACACGACTTGTCACTTTTTCTTAAACAACACTCTAACCTCTAAAGTTATCTAAACCGACATCTGATACCAATTATAAGGCCCCAGCCTTAAACCTTACTTAATCTTTAGTTGTTACAAGATTACATATTGAGGATCTTTTCATGTTTAGAGTTTTATAGAATTAGATCACAAAACTTGCATTACATTCCACATATAAACAAAGTTGTTACATAAAAGTTAGTATTCATTTATCCCATCAACGGAAACATATTTAAAATAAAACATGGATTCATTCTTGACACTTCCTTGACACTATCATCATATCATGTACCATTCCCTTGACCTTTGAAAAACATTTCAAAAACATGGGATGAGCATAAAAAGCTCAGTAATGGTAATAAAAATTATGGAAAGGAAACATGAGAACATATATACATAATAATGAAATCATACTTTACCCATAAAACATAAGCACTTTAACATACCTCATAAAATCATGAATAAAGCATAGAAATAATAAGACATAAATGTAACTTGAGGCATTCATAACATTCTTATGTAGGGAGTAACCCTCATGGTTACGTTTGGAATACCCATCACAGTATATTCCCTAAATATCATCGGAGAAAACTTAACTTTTAACTCCATCGCGTTACCCAATGCATTGGAGAGCTATATCGGGCTCACCTGCCCTTAGTTTATCACGGAACCACCCGTCTTCATAACAATGCCCATGAACCAAAACATAATCACAGCACATAACATAAGCATAAAAGAAATATAACATTCCCACATTGCAATAACAATATAACATTTTAAGATATGGAAATAATGAATCCATTCTAAAAACCATTTTCAAAACCATTTAAAAAAATTAATAAATAGATTTTTAAATCAAAGTGTCCCATAACACATTGAAGCTTTTAACATTTTAAACCATTAATATCCATATAAATAAATCCATAAAACCATTTTGAAAACATGGATATTAATTAGAAATATTTATAATAATAAATCATTAAAACATTTAAACCGATATTTTAGTTAAAGGGTTTTTAACAAAATCAGAGACGGTTGAATACAATAATTGAGGAATAACATTTAATAAAAAATTTATAATATCATGAAAATAAAGGGATTCATGATATAATATTCTAAAAGACAGTATATACACCATATAAGAGTGAACTGGTGCATAACAACAATGAAGTCTCAATAGGAATGTAAAATTAGATGATTTCCATTATAAAAAAGGTGTCCTTAAATTAAGGATAAATCAATCTCATAACTATGTGTGACCAATATAAAATCACCCAATATAAGTGGATATTTAGTGTATAATAATCAAAGGTCATTCAAACATATTCAATGGATGACATATTCAATAACTACATGTTGAACCCAAAGAAATCGAAATTGGGTTAAGAAGTTCCTTTGACAGCCTAACGACGTCACATCAAATTTTAGAAAAAGAGTTGATGAGAGAGATAAAGGGTATCTCATCACTACGGCATAAAATTTACGACAATATTGATATATAAGAACATATCTACAAATAATAAGATTAAAATTAAAAGACATAACAAAAGAAGTCTTTTAAAGAGAGGAGATTGAAAGGTTCACTTTCCGATTTGGGTATCTTTTGAAACGTACACCCCATAAAAGAAGAACTATAAAAAATTGATGTAAATACGCATAAATAGAATTATGTTATACAAAGAGTAGAATAATGGATAGTGAATATAGCACTCAAAAGGAAATATTGGAAAATGTAGCATGAATCTCTCGAAAACACAAAGTGAGATAAAAAGCCTCTTACGAAATTTTGGCAGCCTAAGGATGCCAATTAAAACTTCCAAAAATGGATTTATGAGATCAAATAGAGTCTATAATAATATAAACAAAAAAATTACAGAATTATTAATATAATATAACATCCCCAAACATAAGAAAGATGAGATTAAAAAAAATGACATAAAAGAGAGTACTTAAAAATAAAGAGAGAGGTAGGATCCCTTACCTCGGGTCCGACTTGACTCGATCGTTCTTTAACCTCCTGAATAATAAACATGAGTTAATTTATAATTTATTAAGAAATTTTTTCAAATTAATTATTCCTTTTATGTCACTTACTACCATAATATGAATACTTTGTAATTATTTATGTTAATAATGGTAATTTTTTAGATCATTGCTACTTGAGTAAAAAATAAACTCTTTATAATTACAAGTTGTTCATGTGGTAAAATATATAATATATCCAGAAATATATTCATTATGTAGATATAATATATATCATATATATATATATATTATATACATGAATTTATAATATTACATAACATTTAGAGGTATGAAATGAAATGCACCGTTCATGGAGACAGTAAGTCGTGCGTACGCATGAACGCTACTTCCATTTATATTTCTTATTTAATGGAATTAAAAAATAGTGATACATAATAGTATTATAATTCTAGTATGGTATAATATATAATATAATGAAATATATCATTTTTACGTACCACATATGGTATTAACGAATCAAATCACTTTGAGGGTGCAGTAGTCCGCACTTTCTAAAATGAAGATATCACATTTAACCATAATGGAAACCAAAAAGGTCTGTCGTAAATGAAAAATAAAGAAGCTTATGTAAAACAGAAAAATATTATATATCATATATAAATATATTGAAATATTAATGGCCACCATTGAGGGTGTTAAAATAATATTGAACAACTATCATTTCGTGAGACAGAAATTCACCATCCACAGAAACAGTATGTTCTTTAACCATTATATGTAGGTGTGTGTAATTTTAGCTTGAATAATTATTATAAAAACATCTTGGTATATTAATGATACTGTAGTTGTTACAAAATAAATGAATAAAAAGATTTTAGGGGGTTGGTGAAACAAAACAAAACAAAAGAACACAAGTGAAGACATTACCTTAAAATTGGATATCTCTCTTTGATTTGAGCTCAAAGTCTTCTCTGGGAATACTTCTGCCCAAAGTGAGGTTTCTAGGAGTAAGAGAGGGATGTGGAGAGACAAAATGATCAGGGGTTGGCCGAGCCAAATGCTTTATTGGTGTGGGTAAGGTGGTAGAGGTGGGGGCCTTTTATAAGAGGAGAGGAGGGGCACTCTTGGAAAGTTACAAAATGTTACTTTATTTTCAAATGAATTTCGGATTTTAAAGGTCCCACATTGATTTATATCTAGGATATGGTGGTAATGGTTCGAAATATATTCATACAATATGTCTTTGACAAGTGTATGTTATAGTTTTAACATTATCTTTTCATTTTATTTAAATCCTTTATTAATGAGGTAACCGTTGCATCATCATGATGTCATAAATAATTTAAATTATTTAATGTCTAAAAATTATAAAAAAATATCATGATGTATTAAATCTTTTTAGATTTTAAATGAATAGTTATAGTCAAAATTATTACTTTTATAACCCTATGTAAAAATTGGTTTAGTAAAACAACACATGTTTGTGACCTTTTAATTTTAACTTTAAATAAAAAGGTTTTAGTGTCATTTTAATACCAAAGTGGCTCCATGGGGTCCCCAAGTTGACCCATGGATTGTCTCGGTCGACAATGACTCAAACAATTATGGCAGGACATGTGTCAAGGTCATTTCATTTTATTAAAACATTATCTTTTCCTTAAATTACTCTAATTACCTCTAATCGAGATTAAAAACTTAAAAGATACTATTCACAAAAAAATTATTTTAATCCCATTGAAGTACATTTTATATCCTAATTACAACCATTTATGTTGGACTTTCGAAATTAAAATCACAGATGTGATAAAGTTTAATTTAAATAAAAAATCGGTTTTTAAACTACCACTTAGTGGGTTCACTATTCATCAAAAATTGATGTTTTTCAGAAAAATACCAAAACTTCACCCTAAGTTATATTTGATATTACGAATTCAAAAATGATGTCTATTTTAAAAAATTTAAAACATATCAGATTCATTAATTAATTTAATAATTAATTCCCCGTGTCAAAACAAATAGCATGTTTTTAAGAAATAATATCTATTAAAAGATTGACACTAGTTTAAGTCCAATTTAAAAGTGAAATTAATTCCAATGACCACTATTAGATTAAATAGTAAAAATATATTATAATTTCACTGTAAAACCAATTAAAAAGATAATCTAATCACATAAATAAATTAGATTAAAAAGTGGTTTTGAATTAAAATACCACATTTTTAACTATTCATTAAAAATGAACTTTATCAGAAAAAGACCAAAAATTTTCACAACGTATATTTTGATTCCTGATTATAAAGAAGGATTTTATTTTCTCAAATACAAAAAATAAAATTGTCAAAAGTATATTTAAAAAGGGTTCTCCATCAAAAGGCGGTTAATCGACCTTTTAAAGAATATTAGAAGATTTATGCTTAAAATTGGATTCATTTGCATTTTAAGCCTCCAACATTTATTGGATAAAAGTAAAAATATTTGACAAACATATATAATAATTTTTTAGTTAGTTCCATTAAATCTTGACAATACAATGGCTAGGCGTTAACTACCTTTTAAAATAATATTATTTTATTATTAGAGTGCAACGTAAGATTTCAAAGAAACTCGTTGTTGTGTATTGCGTACGCCCTCCAGCATAGCATTCCCTTTAAAGTAATATTAAGATTTTATTTAAAAATATGGATAAATATGAAAACGTCATATTCTTTATTTACCTGGGGTGTTACACTTTTAGATAAGGTTCTTTTGATATTTTATAACGTTAACACTTAATTTTTCCTTTTTACCTAATTTTATACTTTTATTTTGTGACTATCCATTACTAAATTATTTTATTTTTATGCATAATATAAAACTATACTTATATAATAATATATGTATTCAAATTAGAAATATTAAAAACATGTTATTAAAATGAATTTTAAATAAGGAATGAAAATTATTTTTAGTATATTTTCCCATAACACATAAATTATTACTAAATGAATAGATAATCATATATATAATGTAATTCTTATTCCCTAAAATGTATTAATCTATAGATTATTGGTACAATGTTTGATTAAGTGGATAAAAATTTGTAAAATTAAAATAGTTTATATTAAATAATAAAAATAAAAATAGAGAGAATATAAAAATAGAACTTTATAAAAACATTATTTTTTAACATTAAATGGTTTTATCATTCATTATGTAATATAGAAAAACAATTAATGGATACTTATTATTAATAGTATTATATAAATTACATTACATTAAATATATTTCTTCAAATTATATAAATTTAACATTATCAATGAATATAATATATAAAATATGATTGATTCAAAATAATCCATTTTTTGTAGCCATGAATATTTTTTTTATTTCATATGTAAATCCCCTACCTGAGACGCTTAATTTCATCTAGTGTTCCACATGAAATCATGTAGTCCTCTACGTATGCAAGTTATTTTTGAATAGAAGTGAGTGTCTAAATGCAACTTGTGGTGAGGCAACACCATAAGTAAAAATAATGAAGATCTTAAATAATAATAAATTATAACATAATGGAACATGTAAGAAATGATAAAAACAAATGAAATGGAATTAATGAATTGTTTTATAGAAAATATCCATTGACCAACCAAAGAGTAAAGTCATACTATTGTATGTACAAAAACATGTATGTAAATAAACAATACAACATCACTCCCATGTACACCATATTACTACCTATAAAAACTATTATTTATATACATTTTCAATATTATCATAGTTTTCCCTTTCATATATCTTAATCCTTGATGACTATATGTGTATACAGATTCTAATGTTTTATGTTATTATGAGCCAAGTAGAAAAAAATTCATCTTTAAAATTTTGGAAAATTTATAAGAGTGTATGTTAATATAACAAAAAATGTGTTACTAGTAACAAATTATTATATATCAAGAGGTCATGTATAAAATAAGCCAACAAAACCCCGAACCATATATTCTTCCACACCAAACCAAAATGAAACCCAACCTTCCATCTAACATATTCCCCTCAAATTAGTAGTCTAAATTTTCTTGGACACATTCCCATTGAAGTGATTTTCCATCAAAATATAAGACTATAATCATGAAAGTTTTAACATGACACTTGACAAATTCCCTTTTTTCTGATTGTTGAAAACCATATCAGGTGCATTTAACATGAAGGGAAATATTATGTACTTTAGTATACAATTTATTAAACATACCACTAAAAAGGGATCATGCATATGGACCAACCATCGCACTAAACTGGAAAATACATCCGAATAATACATGAAATTAGTTTTTGGGATGAAATATCAATTATATACTAATATTATTATGAATTAAAAACAATCAAACATCCACATGATTTCAAACTTCTCAAATAATCACCATAAGCTATACACACACTTGTTAGATCAATATAAAATATGGTATCAATCCTATTTACATAACATGAATCATATAAGAAACAATAATAATGACTCAACATTATGTGGAACTTCCTACCTCATGGCTTAAAATGTCAACCTCTTGGTTTTTTTGTTGATTAATCACCTAAATCAAGTTCATGTTTTAGTTAATTCAATAAAAACATGATGAATTCCTAGATATGATTCCAGGCAATATATTTTTTAATGATATAAAAGAAAAAAATTATTAATTTTTTTTCTCTCCTAGATAATTTCAATATTATGTATTTAATATATACTATATTTTAATAAATTCATTTCAAAGAACAATTTAATTTTCCAAGAAATAAAATTTTAAAGAATCTAGAATAACTAATTTTATACATGCTAATTCATTATTTTTTTCTAATAATTATATTTTATTAATATTTATGGATACATTATAAAATAATAAAAATTAAAAAGAACTCATACTTTATAAATAAAATAAATTTAACAATTCTACAAAGAAAATAATCAATTAAAACATTATAATTATAAAAGGGGATAGATGTAGGTTTTAATAATTACTATAATCTAGAATTAGAACTCATATTAGTAAAGGAATACATTAAATATCCTTATTGAAGATATTTTCAACAGACAGGACTAAATAACATATCAAAATCATTTTATATGATAAGATTAATGATTTAATCAAGAGAATATCAGGGTACTGGTTCATAAAATTGAAATCCCCATATTAAAATAAACATTTAAGTCATATTTTCTATAAATCCATAACACATTTTGTTTAAAGAATAAAATATTTGTTATCCAAACATCAACATTTTTCATGATATTTATTACCCATTTTTTTGGATTTTAAAACCATAAAATAGTTTTTAGTTCGTTCTGTGGAAGGAGAAATTAAAAACAGTTTAAAAATATTTTATAAACAATAAATGAACATTTTAAGGGTAACATGGTATTAACCTAAAAATATCATAGAAATCATGTGAGGGTATTTAATTTTACACTTACATAAGTCATAAAAGGGTAAATACATTTTCTATAACTATAGATAGCCCTTAAACATCCTATATGAATTAATAAATACCATTTTGTACCTCACACATACCCTTACATATAATCATAGGTCCCATTGTGTATCCTTTATTAAGAAATATCTTTATTTATATAGTTTTTATAACCACCATGTTACCATTATTTGTGTAGATGAAAAATTATCTTACCATTACATAAACCATTAATAAGTGATAAAATTAATATAAACATTGATAACTTGATGTTACATTTAAAGAGCTACGAAAAAAAGTATCCTACGTATAGGTACAAGGAATTGACAATTACCTAGGACTGAGGTCTTATTATAAATATAAATAATTTTTTTTAAAAAAATTTATATATGAATATAAATTATAACCCATAAGTGTTTTTATTATAGGGATATTACAATTCTCCCCCTCTACAAACATATCATCAAGAAGAGGGGTATCAAGACTTCATATTCAAATATATCAGTGAATTGAGATTATATATGAAATTGTCAATCCCATGTATATTCGTGATTATTTTCATGTCTCCACGAGACAAAAAATAGTTGACCCATTATCCCCCCATGACCCGTTTCCTATACATTCTAGTATCCGTACCATGTAAACCAAATAATGGTTTTTATTCCATCTAAATGCCCTCATAGCATATCACATGAAAATGATCACTCTACAGCTGATAAATGTGGATCACATCGTCCATAAAGTATTAATATGGAGGAGAGTCCAATCTGTATGGAAATACTCCGACACAATGAATAATGAAAAATTGTTCCATAAAATAAGATTACGTCTTCCCATGGTTCTTGAAATGATAATTCCCTATTTAAGGTGACACCATAAATATCACAAAAGAAATTAAAAACACTAAACTAATTCCCCTATAAATTAATTATGACCAATAACTACTATTATATGTATCCAAATGCTTCCGTATTACAAAGAATGTCTCGGAGGTCCCTTAAACAATATTTGGCTAGAGAAACTACTACATCCCCCACCTCATGAAGACACAGTGGTGACAAGAATGACTATCCAAAGAGATCCTAAAAATAGTATATTTGAATAGAAACATATAAACCATATATGTACATGAAATATATTAAGGCTAAAATATCATCCCATACATCAGTAATTTTTTTGAAAATTCCAAACAAATATCTTTAGGGATCCTTTTAGCCATATTTGATTATCCATCGATATGTCATTGATATTTAATACTAAAAATCAATTTATTCCATGAGACATTGACAAATATTGAAATTATTTCAGTGTAAAACTAACGTTTTTATCAAATATGATATAATATGGAACTCCATGTAGTCATACAATATATATGAAATATATAATTTCAACATTAGTAATAGTACGAGTCACCGAAATTGGTTTGAAATGATCAACATTATTAAACTAATAAACCTCACCCAAACAAAACCATTAGCGTATGAGGTATTAGTTAACATTTTCAATATATTCATTATATTTTAGTATTAGTTATAATGATACATTGTATGTCAATAAAGCAGCCCAATAGGATTATGATGCTAAACCATTACCTAATTAATAGTTATTAATTATGATTTTAAACTGGCATCATCCGTCTTCATACATAGCCATAGTAAATGACATCAGTATTCATTATAACCTTCTTTAACCCTAGTTATTCTACCAATATTAATTTATTAGAGTTTCTATATATATCTTATCTCATATATGTTTTCAGAAAAAAATTACCATGTATTTATAATTCATCAGCATCATTTAAGAACAACCTCCATAAATTTTTTATACTACCATGTATTCATATATCACCATAAACATAGTGTATAATTACTAGATCACATTCATTAGGTCTACCAAAGAATAATTTTTCATTAATGGTCAATAATCTACCACACCATGATCCATGGATGCATCCACATTTCACTCTACCATTTGGATCATCAGAATCCATTCCTCTTTTGAATGACCACCACAAGGATCCAATGTCAATGAAAAGTTTCAAAAAAGTGAATCTATAATGAAATTACCTTTATCTAAAGAATAATAAAATTAAAAGATTAATATATGATGATACCCCTCATAATACATCTATCGTATGATTATATAATATTGGGATAATTAAAATTAGAGTATCTTTTTTGCCTGTGTAAAGAAAAAAATCACAGTAAAGAGACAATGGTTCAATCACATGACATTGTGGACCACATATTAATACTCAAATTCATGTGATTGGTAGTTCCACTAATGGTATTATACAATAAATTTCATAGATGTTAGTTCCTTAACTCTCTACAATAATAAAATTAAGAAACTAGAACATTATTAATCAGAATCATGTTCATATCCAATCCATGGATCTAGAAATGATAAAATCATGCATATCATCAATCACTTATTTACCTCAATGAACACCCGGACATGCTGATATTTCCACTCATACTCTACTCCATTTTTTACAGAACTAATAGATATATAGAAATATGATAATTTTATTGTGAACCAACTATATTACCCATATGTTATAATGACTCTATTAATATTAGAAACATTCCAAGGTCAAGCATAAGGCATTACCTGCAAGATAATTATATAGGTCTAGGAAAATTATCACATTAGTGATTTCATGTCAAGGGATCTACACATAAAAATTCATAAGATAGAAAATTATAACCATTATAATATTATATTCATTTAATAATTCTATAATTTTCCTTTATAAGTGAAAAACTACTTGATAATCTAAATGTGGTTAAAAAACCATAACACTTAACATTGTTAAAAGGTGATGGTAAAGTCCACCTTTGACAATGCCAAAAAGCACAATAAATTTCTTCAAGTAGTGATTCTTTTAGCGCTAATATATTCCATTTTAGTAATGGGTTTTTAGTTCTGATGAAGTTAGTGTTGTTAAAGGGGGAAAATTATATATTTTCGATCACGTAAGAGGATGACCTATATGCTTCCACAACCAAATTATTAGTGCTCCACCACCCCTTAAAATCGTTATTCACCCCCACACCACTTTTATCAGTGGTTGGTGGATTTACAGCCTCATACACGCCTACCTATATTCGAACCCTACACCTCTCATTCGATGATGGAATGCCTTTACCATAACAACATATTACTTTTCTGTATATTTAAAGTTATTTTTGATTATATATATATATAAATTTTTTTAACACATTTATACAATATATTGGTGTGATTGAAATATATATATATATATTTCTATATATCATATATTATATTCAATTACATCAACTAGAATGTAATATATATATATATAGTTTTTAATTAATACACACAGATATATTTATATAGACATTATAAATATATTTCTATAATTTAAAAATGGTTTGATATAGTTTTAAATATATTTTTATAATATGTATTAAATTATATATATGTATATATTTTAATATACATGTTTATGTAAATATGCTGATATATGTTTTTATATGTGTGACTTATTATATATGAATATAAAAAATCATGAATATATTTAATTTTAAATAATATTATGTTATGAATAAGAAGAAAATTTAAAAACCATAGTATGATAATGTATGTAAATCATAAAAAGAAATTTATTCCCCATATATAAATGTAAAAAATCCCCCCCCCCAAACAAGGAATAATGTCCATCGAATGTTAGAAAATTATGGTACCCAAGCATAAAAACTAGATTTGGAGGATTTCGTGGACATTTTTCCATTGATAATATGGCAAAGGATTATGTATGTCACTAATGGTGTAGAGCCCATTGCAGAAATCGATTTGATATGTTGTATAACACAAACATACACCTAGATAAAATCTTATGGTCGTATAAAGTTAGAGTTACGTTTTCATCATATTTTATACATTTGATTATTTATATTTTTTATTATTGGTATCCTAAAATATTTATAAAATAAATATTAATCGTTAATAAAAATGAAATTATTCATTAATTTTTTTTAAAATTATTTTATAATCCATTTTCGCTAAATATCTTATATATAATGAGTGAATGATATTTAAATTATACAAAACATTTTTTAAAAAATATATATCATATTTTTATCAATTTAAATATATTTATATTTTAATATATTATTTTTATTGAAATAATTTTTCTGAATTATACCATTATAATTGATACTAAAAAAGACAAAAGAAATTTAGCACTTAATCAGTGATTCTAAAATTGTGATGATAGGACACCATCTCTTTAATTTATTTGTGTTATAATAACTTATTAAAGAGACAATTTATCAGTTCTATTTAAAACACATTGATAAATGGCTGGCCATTATCACTCCCTATAAAATAGCACCATCAATAACCCATTTAATAGTGATTTATTTAGCACCGACAAAGGGGGTCATTAAAAGTGTTTTTAGCTAGTGATGTTAAATCCCTATCACCTGGTAATCCTAGTTATGTATTAATGAATGTTTGATATAAATTTAATTTTTATTATGTGTACTCAATAAAATCTCAAGGAGAATCACTTCCATGTTTGATTTCATATAGTATAGTAGGATAATATCAACAAATTTGATAATGTAGGGGTCATGAAATTTATGCAATATCCAATTATTAAGATCCATTACCTACCCTAGATAATTTTTTTGATGAATAGAATGAAAATATTCTTATTTATTCCATATTGTATCCGAAATGCTATCATAGAAATTTTCCCATCTCTAAAAGGACGATAGTTGTAGCATGATGGAATGTAAATATTGGGGAACTCTTAAAATTACTATACCAAGTCAAATAGTTCATGAATCCTAGGAATTGGGAATAAATAATCCATCGTGACCTAGATTAGAATCATTTAGCAGAAAAAAAATAGCAACATTCTTAGGTATTATCACCATTGTGAAATATAGAGATGTGATAAATTCTATAAATCCGTTTTATACTAAATTGATGAATTGCTTCGTGAGTTCCTTAAAAATTTTCAATGAAAAATGATATGGTAAAATTGGTATAGGCTGAACCACTTGAATGAGCTCAATATCAATAAAAATTTTAATATCAAGTGTAAGTCTTGGAAAATATTTCAGAATTACATCCTAATATAGTTTCTTATATAGGAGTAATAGAATAGACTACCAAAAACTACACCAAAAGATAAAATCTTGTAACATTTTCCATAAATAACATAATGTGGATGAGCTATAGTCTCACTATACTATCTCAAACTTCCCAATAAACAATGATAAAAATATTCACTCCCTTCTGTGAAATAATTTATGCTAACATCGAATAATAATCAATGTGTATGATCCTAAACGTTATTTAGGAACACTATAGTATAAGATATGGGTTATGTTTCTTAATTCTATTTGATGTTGTGTCATAAAAATTTATAAGTTATAGTGACTATTTTTTTCATACCCAGTTACTATATTATTTTATATATAATAACCCTAAAATAAGTGCACAATTCAGATCGAAGGATTTATTGTCATATGAAAATTATATGAATACATAAATTTTACATTATATATTATAATAATTAATTTAATTATATCTTCTCTAACATTTTATTGGCCATCAATTTCTATTTAGTATAATTATTCAACTAAGGATATATATAAAAATATTAGGGTGAAAGAAAGGAAAAGGACGATGATGAATATAATACTTGAAGCATGGGTGAGAGTAATCATCAAAATCATATTATTTGAAAATTATAATAAGAAAAATAATGAGAGGGAGAATTAAATAAATGAATTGAATTTATGAATTCATTAAAAATAAATCGGCATGTATTAGTGTTTAAATTCCACAGATAGTTATAAGAAATAAAAAATCTTATCCGCACACAATTAACATTATCTCAATAGATTCATCACATTAAATAATACATAGGATCACTAAATAATCTCTATATCACCTATCACATAATGATATTTTTAGTCATTGTGAATTTTCTTGTGCAACTATCATATCAAAATGCATACATTATCATGCCTAACGCAATGAATTTATATAGATATTGAACCTAAAATAACTATGAAAAATGGGTTTCATTTCAGAAATCATACTTTCATTAATAAAATTTGTGGTTCCTAAAACATGGAGTGAATTGCATACTTTGTATAAGAATTAACAATCATTGATGAAGAAGATACAATCTCATGAGAATTAGATGTTTTTTGGAATGAATAGTTGTTTTGGAAAAATCATTTCATTTTCATAAAAATCTATTGGAAACATATATAACCATGAAAAATGGTAAGAAATAGTAGATTATATTGAACTAACATTTATTCAATAACTATACTGAAATTGTATTTAATGAGGGAAAACCCATGGAAATGGGGTTGTGTTTGAGAATCCCCTTACCTTATGTATGAATTAATTCTTCACTTAAATATTCAGATTAATCAAATTTATTTAATTCATTACTTAATTATTAACCTTTTATACATGAATTTTATTCATTATATTTTTATTATGATAATTATTGGCGTTATGGTGATGATATAGATCAATTTCATTATTTAGGAGTGTTTATTTTCATGGTATTCATGATCTATTCCCCGGTATGAAATGTATTGATGTTCACGAAAAATAGGAATAAATATATATAATTAAAATAAAATGATATTAATTAACATAAATAAATTTATTTGTTATTATATTTCATTTTATTATATTTTTCAGAGGATGAATACTTACAGAAATATTTATTGCAATTTTTTTAATTTATTTGACAGATTTTCAACCTTTAAGATATTGTATAATTATATTCAACATCATGAGTTTATTGGTTATAGAACATTATATAACATATAATATGAATAATATAGTATTATTTCATTATAAATATCGTTTTATAACTAACCTTGAATGCAATACTGAAAAATAAAAATGATTCTTCCAGAGTTGTGGTAAATCTGCACACCATGGAAGAGATTTTCATATTTAGAATAAAATTAAAACATATAAGATTAGAAGATTAATTATTCCATTAACATAATAAATCTATAGCATATTAATGATACTACAGTTATCATTCTTATTGTATAGGTGGATGTGAAAGGAGGATAAGAAAAGAAAATAAATTGAAATGAAAATAAAAGTAAAAGAAAGCGGGCTTTACTTCTTGAATTTCTCCTCCGTGAGATTCTCTATAGTGAACAGGGTTGGGTGTTCAGATGATACACAGAGATAATTTATATGGGGTAGGTTAATGAGACTATGTTTTAACATATCTCAAATAAGGATGAAATTATAATGGTTTGAGGAGAAGAGGTGTTGATTATTTGTGAGGAGAAGGGTGCTTTCTCATTTTTAATTCATTAGTTAATTATATTGGCACATTATTAACAACAGTTTGAGCCTCAACCCAAAAAAATGTATATATATATTGAATTTTTTATATTTTAGGAATTCCATATCATTACATCATCTCTGAGTTAATAATTCATGTATTCAGTTTTTATAGTAAATTATCCTATTTTACAATTCAAAAAAATTCAAATATTTTATAAAAAAATCACTCTAACCATTATTTGACCTATAGAAATGAAAAATTCAATTCATATTATAAAAAAAATTTTGTAAAAATTAAAAATTTATTTTTTATTTAAAATCGTCATTTCATGGAAAATATAGATTTTCAAATTTAACCCAATTTTATAACAAATAAAAAAATTAATTAAAGTCTCATAAAATAATCTAACAATAACAAGACAAGTAATGATCATTAATTAATATATTTAATTAAATTATATGTCCTTTTATATAAATATACTAATTATAAAATAGTAACAAAAAATTTATTCTTTATAAAAAATACATACACTTATTTAATAATATTTTCAGTGCTTAATTAAAACTTTTCTGATATAATTATATCATATTATCATTTATATGATTCATAAATTTATCACATACATTTAAAGACATTTTTGCAACTCTATTTTAAAATTTATAATACATAGAATCCACATTATAATTCCAATGGTCAAGTCTCTTTTCCATTGAAATTTTTTTCTTATCATCCATAAATATCAATTATTACATTAATTATTTTTTTATAAATATTTTTTTGTTCTCAAATAAATTTATTTCCTTTATAATATATGAAATATTTATAATGTGGAAACATCAATTGATAAATTTCATTGGTATTTTAATTGATACACAAAATTGAAATTTCTCCCATTGACTTTCATTTTACATTCTATGGTGATAATATATTAGGATAATTCTCTTTAGTTAGTTACTCTAGTTCTCATGTAACCTATTCTATCTTATGTTTCTTCCAATGTACATTCACAATGTGAGTTTTCTAGTTTCATAGAATGTTATCTCTATGGTCTATGAAATTCCATATATTCTCTGAATTAGATAGACCATTTTACAATTGTTCCACCTATCGATTTTGTACATGAGATAGATCTGGTATGTTCATTCTCAATTGAGATACATCGAATATATCCTATACTGAAGACATGGTAGGTGGATGAACTAGTCATTAGGGTACAACATTAAAATGACCATGGATTTGGAAGGGAACAATGTACCTAGCACTCATCCTTTCTTTTTAAAAAATGAGATAATATACTTTGATACATATAAATTGTGGAATAAAATTAATCACACATCAAAATAAATTCTATATTGATAGTTATGTACATATATCATCATTCGAAATTAGTCTTCATAGATTTGTTTCCAAATATATTTTACCTTTCCCACAATTGAATCATCCATTTATTATGCAATCATATTATGTTACCATGAATTATCCCTACATGATAATGTTCTACATATATTCCAATATAGGGGTTTATATTTAGTTATTTGGATGCTCGAGTGGAAATTTTTTTATAATAGAACTAGGGAAGATAAATATGTTTTAATAAACTCCACTGAAGTAAATTTAACATGATCTAAACATGTTATCTTTGGTATAAATATTATATCTGATTGACCATAATTTTGAGAATTATATTCCATATTGATGTTCAACTTATTAGTGTTTAGATCATACTAGACATTATTCCACAACATGGATGTGAATCTCAGATCATGATCATATACCTTCGATATTGGTACACTATGAATCGGTAACACTTCTTTGATGAATATCCATGCATGTTGATCACGTGATAATTTATCATAAATTTCAATAACGTGACATATACATGTTTGGAGAACCGCAACAACCCATATAGAGTTATTCCCTCTAGATTTCGTCATATGTTTAGTGAAAAATTCCATTGTAATGTTTTTCATTTTTCATTTTGGAATGTGTAATGTTTCACTCATCTATAATCTATTTTGATTAATCCATCACTTACTGACACAGTAGGTCCATTGACGTATATTTAACTACCTTCTTCAACATATTTTTCTAACAATAGTTATCTTAGAGCTCTCAATACATTATTGTGCTTTCTCAGTTAATAGAGAAGGCTGATCTATTTTAATAATTTAAAAGAACCTTATTTATGAATGTGTACAATGGTAGAATTATTAATAACCTAAATCTATCAAATAAATTATAAGAAATTTAAACAATAAGAATATTTACTTTCTCATAGATTCCACCACCCTATGAATTTCCACAACATTTCCTTGAGAATAAATTATTTTCTATATTAAGGATGGTTGATAAATAATTAGTCAAAGGATTGGTGATGTTCATTCATTAATTATTCCCTTGTCCATACATTTTATATATAATATTATTAAATCCTATTCAATTCACATCATTGATTGGGGTAATTGATCCTTTATAATTAAAGAATCCACAACATTATTCTCTTCAATATGATGCCATTGGATTGATATATAATAATCGATGATGAGAACTAACCTTATTTTATGGTCAATATTAACCTCCATTTATGTAAATATATATTTAAGGATCTTCTGATCAGAGTATATTTGACAATTATCCCCATTGAGATAATTCAATTATATTTTCAATGTAAAGATCAAAACTTCCAACTTCATATCATTTGTGGGATAGTTTTTATCATTCCTCTTTAACTATATTAAGGTGTATGAAAATTTATTACCAATTTTCAACATTACACAGACTAATACCATCATTTAATCATCATTGAATATCACAAAGTAGTCCCTATTGTTCAAAAGTGTGGTATCTGGCATGGTAGTGAACCTCTTTATTATCACTTTGAAGATGTCTTCACAGTCACCCATCCAAGATAACTTTTCTCCCATACTAGTAATCATGGTTAGTGGTGTTTATAATCATGATATGTTATTAAAAAATCATTAATAATACTTAGATAGTCCATGGAAACTATGGATCTCAATTAAAAATGTTTTCCTAGGCCACTATTCAGTTTCCATTATCTTGGAAGCTCTACATATATTTCTTTGTTGGTGATAAAATTACAAATGAATGATACTTATTTCATCCAAAACTAACTGTTACAATAATATGAATAATTTTATTCCATTAGAAATTACATTATAACAATATTAAAATTCACCTCAAATTCTAATAAAATATTAGATTATATTGTAATATCATCAATAAGGATTAAAAAATATTTTGTGAGGAAATATATAATTATTCTATTAAATATGTCCATGAATATTATAGGATAATTTGAGAATCTGAAATGCATAACTATGAATTCATATTGTATATACCTTTTTCAAAATTTATTCATCGAAATATCTACCTTACCCACCATTAATAGGTTTAATATATACTTAAGGTCCACCTTATAGAAATACGTGGCCCCATATAATTTATCAAACAAGTCATAAATATGGGGATGGGGATACATGTTCTTTATCATTATTTTTTTGATCTCATGATACATAATTTAGTGGTGCATTGTTATATACTTATTCATGAAGAAGAGAACTACATAACCCAACAATTAAGCACTTAGGTGTATGAAACCATTTTCCAGATACTCTTGTAACATATTCATTAGTTACTATAACTCAATGGTGTCTATTCTATAAGTTATTGTTGATATAGGTAGACATTCATGAATATCTTCAATTTACATCACAACGCCTAGGTCTTCAAGAAGTCCAATGAAATTATTTGGGGAACACAGAAGTGTAGTCCCACACAATGGGTATGTATTAGAGCATTTTTATCTCATTTTCCATAAAAAATTTATTTAGATATATTTTCCCATAATTAAATAATATCCACATGTGAGAGGATAGATCTAAAGATGATTATTACTCATATATAAAATTTTATAGAACAAGAAGATTCATTAGGATGTGAAAAGTGATCTCCTATTCTGAATAATTGATGTTTTATTTGTATAGGGATAACCAATCCATGCTAATAATATCATCAAACTCCACCAAAGGAAGTAAGATATTATTATTTGGAGGTTCAATCCAAAATAATTATATGGGGAGGAGTTATATATATATTTCATGCAATAATTTACCCACATTATTTTCTAACTGATAATTTGAACTCAACATTTATAGGTGTCATTGAATAGATATACTAAACATGAATGACATGGAATTACACGTATAACGAGAATCAAATCGTAAATTTTCTATTATTGAATGAATAACTAGTATACCATTCTCCACACAATTTTCTTGATCCACCTTATTAATAGTAATGTAATGACCATTCACATGATAGTTTGGCATTGGAGGTTGTTGAAATTGATTACCCTCGATGACATGAGGTTTAGTGTACTGGATTTCAAAGCTTATGTGCTCCCTATAGCTGAAGAATCGAACTATAGGTTGTTATCTTCCTTCATCTTTCACATTATCATGGTTATTATTTTCTCATCGACATTGATGATAATGGTTTCCTTCTCTCCCACACATATATCATTTACTTTTACCAATGAGGTAATTCCAATTATTCCTATGGGCACTTTTTGAACAATGCGGATGATTGAGTTTTCCATCAAACATTTTCATTATATCCTCCATCAAGAAACTATATATTTTTATTCATGTCACCATATTCATGGTATCATTCACAAAACACAATTATGATATTGATTATAAATTAAATGACATCTTCATAACTCATAATTTCTGAACTTATAGATCCTTTTTAAGATATGGTTTTAAACAACTAAATAATGTTTAATTTATTCTATTACTATTATTAATAGAACCCAATGCATAACATGAATGCAATATGAAATTATGTTCTTAGGCCATGATAGTTTATCTTTCCATTAACATCTGATCTATGAATTCAATCATCTTATTTGTATGATGATTTTTATAGAAATACTTTCTATGAAACATAATCATAGATTCTTCAAACTATATATCCTAAATTTCATTATTCCTCATTGTTTTCATAATAAATTCCAAATATTTGATGGCCTCTTAATGTAGATGATTAATATATAAGGTAATCATCTTTTTCTTATTGAATGGAATTATAGAAGTAATTGACTCTATTGAGTTAAACAATTATATTTAGACTAGTCGATTAGAATATATAATAAATTTCAGTGATCATTATAGAATAAAGACCCCCTAACATGTTCTCACCATGTTGGTGAAGGAATATGTTCCACATAATTACGGTTTTTTATAGATTGGGATAGTTGGGTGACAATTTCTATGAAAATGTTAACTCCACCTCATAACGAATTGGGAATTTCATTTGGGAAATCACTACATTGTACCGCAGATGGATTTTTGTAAACATTTCTCTTAATTTCTAGAGCAGAAAATCGAAGAAAAAACAAAACACAATATCTAATGAATAATTTATTCCTTATTTTAATTAACCCAACATGAATATATAATGGGATTCCAATGTTTATAATTATTTTCTAAAACAATTATTATAAAGTTATTATCATATACATATCCTCATATTAAGGGTTTTCACTATGGTTCTCTGATACTAATTACATAATTAAATTATCCATTCTCTGCTACCACCTATAATGAGCATAATTATTTTTAGATAGCTATTATATCAGTATTATGATAAAAAACATTAAAACATTACATAACTATGATCTAAATGATTTATTTTTTTGTGAAGATTGGGAAAAAACATAAATTTTACATAAGAAAACATTATAATTAATTTAATTAGTTCTTTTTAACTTCTTTTTATCCCTCATGTTCTACTAAATACAAGTATTCACCTTGGAATATCCAACAATAGAAGGGTTGAGATAAAATACAAAAATGTGTATGAATTATGTTCATGAAAAAATGGTTAAAAATTTCATCATCATCAAAATATAATAAAAGCATCATAAACCTAATCAAGATAGGAAACATTAGATGATGGATTTTAATGTGAAAATTTATAAATATAGAACATCATGTATAATTTATCAAATATATAACATAATTTTGAACAATGATAATCTCATGTTAACATGTATTCCACTTTAAATCAATAAATTCATCACATTAAAAAATTCATTGGTAGGCTATAATATCTAGGGTGTACCTATCACATCATAATATTTTCTTGTGCTAAATAAATCTGGCTTCTCCGTCACATCATAACATTTACATTATCATACATGCCACATATAATATTTATTAATAATGAAATTTAAATAACCAATGGAATGAAATTGGAATCATATCACATGGAATAAATTCATGAGTAACATTGGGGTTCCTAAATGATGGACGGAAATGGATACATAGTATAAAAATCATCAATCATGAGTGAATAAGAAATAATATCAAGGGAAGTGAATGATTTAATTTTAGAAACTTGATTATTTTCAGAAATCATTTCATTTGTAATTAAAGTAGATTGAAAACATTTATTTAACAAAAATATAAGCGATAGAATGTAAATAATATTTAAGTAACGTCAAATAAAAAACCATAATAATAATGTTGTAAAATTGGATAACCCAAATAAATGGAGTTGTGTCTGAGAATCCTCTTAACTCATGTATGAATTCATTATTCACATTAATAATGTGGATTACAAAATAAAATTTGATAATTTAAAATTTCAAAACATTTTATGCATGATTTAGAATCATTATATTATAATTGTGTTAAGGTTTTTTCTTTTTGATGATTCATAGTGTTAAATTTCATCATTAATGATTTTTCTATTTATTTGTTTTCATGATCGGTTCACTTGTATATGAATTTGGATGTTTATGTAATGTGGGGGTTATTCAAAATAAAATAAATAATATATTATTAATGGACATACATAAGTGTATTTGGGATTATATATTATTTGTTTATATTTTCTGAGGACTAAACATTATATAATTAGTCAATCAAAATGATTTAATTTATTGGAAACATTTACAAAAATTATGATATTGTATCATTTTATTTAACATCATTATTATATATTGGATTTGGAAAATTATATAAAATATAATAAGGATAATAAAATATATTTTTGACCATATTAATGGGTTTGTAACCATCCTTTATGGCGATATTAAAAAAATGAAATTGTATATTCCTCTAGTGTGGTAAATCGAGATACCAAAGATGACATTTCCATTTATACAATAAATGGAAAAATGACGAGATTAGAAGAATAGTTATTCCAATAACATAATGAAATGTCAGTTTATAATATATATTTGAGTTATCATGACTCATGGATTAGTGGAGTTTTGGAGTCGATATAAAATTAAATGAAATTGACAATAAATTAATATGAAAAGAATGAGAGTTTTACCTCCTGATTTTATCCTCATTGAGATCCTCATTAAGAAATAATATTTGTTATTTTTATTAATCCAAGTGCTCATAATGTGGGGGAGGGGATTTGGAAGTTTATTTAGAAGAACATGGATATATCTCCATGAATAACTTTTGTTATAATAAGATTTGGTGATAGATAATAATTATAGTGGAGGACACGAGTGTTATCCATTTATTCTATTAATTTGATTATAACATTCCCCCAAGACTATGAACAGTTTGATCTATATCACTAAATATATTCATGAAATAATTTGAGATATATTTGTTTTTCTTATATATTACAAACATTATTTATGACTCAATAATTAATGTATTTTTATATTGTAAATAATCATATTTTTGCCTCCATAAAAAACTGAATTATTTTAAAAAAATACACAACATTCAACATATAAATATTTTGATGTATAAAATATAAAATTGAAAACTACTATATGAAAAATGATTTTTTAAATATAATTAATTGAATTTGAAATTAATATCATTATTTACATGGAAAATATAAACTTAAAAATTATATTATTTTTTTTAATACAAGGAAAAATTAATTATGTTTCCATAAAATTAATATATAATTATAAGAAAAATTATTAATTTTAAATATGTTTTTAAAAATAAATATTATATTAAATAATAATAATAATATATTTTTTAAATCAAAATTTACATTTTTTGAAAAAAGACCAACACATAATTAATAATTTATTCAATATCTTTTTACATGTACTCGGATATGATTATATCTTATTATAATTTATAATATTCCTAAATTGTTTATAATTTCATACATGAGGTTATTGTTATATTGGCCAACCCACTATTCTTAATAGTAATATTAAAATTACAATGGTCATTTTACTATTCCAATGGTAAATGATACTTTACTTCAAGAAATACCAATTATTTTATCAATTAATCATTTATATTGTTTGTTATATGTTGTCAAATAGATTTAATGGGGATTATAATATGTTGAATGATTATAATAAAATAATTCCCATTGATAATTATTTTTATTGAAAATGACTGTTATAGGGGTTATGTGGGTTCATGAGATGAAATAATGGGAAAAATGCACATCCAGTGCATGTTACATGGTTGGTTTATGGTTAATAGAAATCCTGTGCCCAAACCATGTATGATTGGAGTATGTATGCATATTTTGAATCGAAAGTGCAATGGGGAATGGAAAAAAATGTGACATTATAAATAATGTGTAACATCCCAGGTAAATAAATAATATTACCTTTTCATTTTTATTAATATTTGTGAATAAAATATTAATATTACTTTAATAGGAACACTATGCTCGATGGCGTACCCAATACGCAACAATGAGTTTCTTTAAAATCTTATGTTGCACTCTAATAATAAAATAATATTATTTTAAATGGTATTTAACACCTAGCCGTTGTAAAGGAGGAATGAATAGAACTAACTAAAAAATGATTTTACATGTTTTCAAATATTTTTAAATTTATTCAATAAATGTTAAATGCTTATAATGTGAATGAATCCAATTTTAAGCTTAAATATTCTAATATTCTTTAAAAGGTCGATTAACCACCTTTTGATGGAGAACCCCTTTTTAATCCCCATTTTTTTACAATTAAATATGTTATGTTTGACAAAATAAAATTATTTTTAGAATCGGGGAATCAAAATTTACTTTGAATAAATTTTTGGTATTTTCCCGATTATTTATATGATTAGGTCATCTTATGAATTGGTTTTAAAGTGAAATTAGAATATATTTTTACCATTTAATCCAATGGTGGTCATTGGAATTAATTTCACTTTGAAATTGGACTTAAATTAGTGTCAATATTTTTATATATTTTGTTTCTTAAAAACACGCTATTTGTTTTGTCAACGGGATTTAATTATTAAATTGATTAATGCAACTTATATGTTTTGAATTTTTTAAAATAGACATTATTTTTTAATTCGGAATATCATATATATCATAGGGTGAATTTTTGGTATTTTTCTCAAAAACATCATTTTTTGATGAATAGTGAAACCACTAAGTGGTAGTTAAAAAATTGATTTTTCATTTAAATGAAAATTTAACCCCTCTGTGATTTGAATTTAAAAAAACAAACATACATGGTTGTCATTATGATGTAAAATTTGGTTCAATGGGATGAAAATATTTTTTGGTGAATAGTAACTTTTAGGTTTTATTAATTGCGATTAGAGGTAATTAGTTTAATTTAAGGTAGAAATAATGATATAATAATATGAAATTACCTTGACACATGTCTTACCTTTATTGGATGTGTCACTTCCGACCAAAACACTCCATGGGTAAACATGGGGACCCAATGGAGCCACTATGGTAGGAAAATGACATTAATAACTTATTATTAAAAGTTAAAATAAAAATGTCATAAGAATGTATTATTTTACTAAAATTTTTTACATGGGGTTATAAAAGTAATATTTTTGAATATAAATATTCATTGAAAATAAAAAATATTTCCTACATCATAGTAGTTTGTTTATAATTTTTAGAAATTAAATAAATTAATTTATTTATGACACCATGATGATGCATCGATTACCTCATTAATGAACGATATAAATAAAATGAGAATATAAGGTAAAATCATGGACATACACTTGTAAAAAACCAATTGAATGGGTGGATTTATAACCCTTATCAACTTAACCTCGAAATATATAATTTTGGGACCTTAAATATCTGAAAATCATTTTATAATAAAGTAACTTTTCAAGATATTCCAAGAGTGCCCCTCCCCCCTCTTATAAAAGGCCCCCACCTATACCTCTTTACCCACACCTCTCAAGCCTTTGGATCGTCCAAACTCTGCTAATATTGTCTCTCCACATACCTATATTACTCCTAGAAGTCACACTTTGTCCATAAGTCTTTCCAAGGAATCCTTTGAGCTCAAATCAAAAGCATTATATGATTTAATGGTAATGTCTTAACTTGTGGTCTTTTGTTTTATTTGGCTTCTCCAACCCCCAAAAATCTTTTTATCCCATTCTTTTGTAAGAAAACCAGTATCTTCAATATACTATGATATTTTTATGTGAAGTATTTGAGCTACACTTACACACACCTTTGTCTAATGGTTAAAAACATACTGTTTCTGTGGATGGCGAATTTCTGCCTCACGAAACGATGATTGTTCAATATTCATTTAAAACCATTCATGGTGGCCATTATGGTGAAACTCTATATATATATGATATATATTATGTTTATATATTCCTTATGCTTTTTTATTTTTAATTTATGGCATAACTTTATGGTTTTCATTATGGGTAAACACGATATCTTCATTTTTCTAAGTGCAGACTACCGCCCCCTCAATGTGATTTGATTCGTTAATGCCATATGTGGGATTTATAAAGGATGGAGTTAATGATATTATATATGGTATTATACTGTAATTATAATATACCTCTATATAATAATGATTTAATTCCATTAAATATGAAATAGAAATGAAAGTAGCGTTTATACGTACGTACAACGTACCGTCTCCTTGAACGATGCATTTCATTTCTTACCTCTAAATGTTATGTAATATTATAAATTCATGTATATACTGGATGTATATGATATATATGATATCTAAATCATGAATATAATTCTGAATATAATGGATATTTTACCACATGATCAACTTGTTTTTATTATAAGTTTATTTTTGACTCAGGTACCAATGATAAACAAAACGACCGTTATTAACATAAAATAATTACATAATGTTCATAAAATGGTAATAAATGATATAAAAATAATAATGAAATTAAGAAAGTTTCTTAATAAAGTATAAATTAACTCTAGTTTATTATTCAGGAGATTAAAGAACGATCGAGTCAATTCGAACTTGAGGTAAGGGATCCTACCTCTCTCTTCTTTTTAAGCACTCTCTTTTATGTCATTTCTTATAAACTCATCTTTCTTATGTTTGGGGATGTTATTTTATATTCCTCGTTCTTTAATTTTTAGGTTCATATTATGAGAGACCCTATTTGATCTCATAATTCCATTTTTGGAAGTTTTATGTGGCGCCGTTAGGCTGCCATGTTTTCGTAAGGGATTTTTCTTCTCACTTTTATTCATGTGAAATTTATGCTACATTTTCCACCATTTCCATTGATTGGTTTATGTACATCCCATTATTCTACTCTTTGTGTAATATAATTTCATTTATAAGTATTTACATCAATTTTTTATAGTCCTTCTTTCATGGGGTGTATGTTTCGAAAGTTACCCTACTCGGTAAGGGATCCTTTCACCCTCCTCTTTTTAAAAAGGCTTATTTATGTTATGTATTTTAATTTACTTATTATTATGCTGGGATAGGTTCTTTTATATACTTATTGATTTAAATTTTATGTCCATGTGATGTGATACCATTTTCTCTCTCATCAACTCATTTTATGAATTTTAAAGTGACACCGTTAGGCTATCTAATTCTTGCAAAGGAACTTCTTAACCTAATTTCAATCCTTTGGGTTAAACTTTAACTCTTTGAATATGTCATGCTATGAATAATCTTGAAGGAATCTGACTGTTTTATTCATAATATCCACTTATATTGGGTGTATTTATATTTGTCACACATAAATTATATAATTGATTTAACCTTAATAAAAGGATACCGCCTTTGTATGGGACTTCATCCCAATCTCCTTTCATTGAGTCATATTCTGTTTTATTCACAACTTTCTCTTATACGGTGTATAAAACCCTTTGAATTTTACATTTATTCAAAAGTAATATTTTCTGTACGAAGTGTTTCACTAAACGACAAAAAGTATGTTTCTTTTTAACGTATGTGGTAACAATGAACTTTCCGCCGCCTCGAGTATTATTTGATCCACGTTTTCCTCAACACGTTCTAATATTTTTAAAAGAAAATAAATACCATATACTCTTTTAGTATTATGTTATTGAAAATGGTTTTGATAATGGATTTTTTATGTCAATATATTTATGTGATACATTTTGATTTAAATGTGGAAATTTTTTCTTTAAATTATAATTGTTTTATGTATTATGATTTTGTAATTGTAATTGTACATTTGACAGGTGGTTACATGATAAACCATATGACATGTGGTGCCGTGAATACCAAGACGGTTGGTTACGTTATAACCTCTAATACACTGGGTCTGGAAGTCGGCCGTATGGCTATTCCATGTAGTGATATGTATTGAAGTCAGCCATATGGCTTTTCCATTAATTGATATGTGTGGAAGTCAACCGTATTGTTATTTCATTAAAGTATATTTGTGTCCCAAGTAACCGTTATATGTTACTTGTTTTTTTAATGGGGTTTATGGTAATATTTTGGTTAAAAATGGGTATGTAATGATCTTTTATTCAATGAAGAGTATTTACTACTTCGTAAAGGTGAAAAGTATTAATTTGATAAAGTATTCATGGTTTACTTGTTGTTTTGAAAAACCAAGAGTTTTCCTTCTTTGAGTATCCTTTACTGGGATTTTTATGCTCATCCCATGTTTTTGAAATGTTTTCCACAAGACATAAAAATAAATAGGGTCAAGTATGTGATCAAGGAATGACATGCAATCTAAAACATGGAAATAGAAATCAATCTTTTTAAGAGTTTATATATTATGGAAACTTAGTAGAAGTGTCTACTTTGAAATCTTTTGAGATGTAATAGTTATGTAATAATTCTATAAAAATATAAACCTGAAAAGATCCTCAATGTGAATTATTCAATGTAATTCAATATTAAGTAATGTTATAAGGCTGGTCCTTATTGTTGGTATCAGAGGTCGGTTTAGATAAATTTAGAGGTTAGTGTGTTGTTTAAGCATAGGTGACAAGTTGTGTATAACCAAAATGGTTATTATATTTGATAGAGTCATTGTTATTTATGATTGTTGGAATGAGTTTGAGATAACTTGGATAATTCTATCTTAGTTTTTATCTTCCTCTTTAGTACAAGACAATTTTTTTAATATACTGACACTGACCTTTTTGGTTTTAGTAAATGGATAGATCTAGCAGGCACCAAAGTGAAAATGGGTTTGGAGGAAACTGTGGTGGTTCTCTGATTAAGAGACTTGATGAAATGGGGGATTTAATGATAAATCTCGTGCTTATTCTAAACCAACTATCAGGAGTCAGGATAAACCACTTAAAACTTGGTGAGTTCTCTAATGCATCATGTACGAGAAACCCAATTCGATGTGGAAGTTCAGGCAATAATTATAAAGGTAACCATTAGGGTTTATATGATCCTTACATTTGATATAATTATGTGTTACTATATGTTTTGATGGAATATGAACGACATGAGATAAAATTGATGTTAAATTATGTTATGGTTATTTTTGAAGATTTTATCACTTTTTTGGGAATGTTATAAGATTTATGTAGTTTTATAAAAAGGACAACATGTAGACTATGTGACAAACTGTTGCGTCAGATGAAGCTGTGGGAATCGAACCCACAACCAAAGTGCGACTAGTATTTATTGCCTACCACTGGACTACGTGAGGTCCCTGGTTAGTTTGACTAATTCATTTTAGTTATATGATCTTATGAATATAGAATAAGTTGATTTTGTGTTATATTTGGAAATTATTAACCTATCATGGATGATATGTGATTATGTTAATTACTTTTAAGTATGAGATATTAAGAGTAACTGATGATTGGAGATAAATGTTAAGGTTTAATTTGGAAGACTATGTGATTAAATCCTTCAAGGATTTGGGTTTCAGTGTTAGTTTTGATTACATTGATGAATTTTATGGACAAATTGTTTATCAAATGGTCTAAGTTGAACTTTGGGTTTTGTTGGACAAATTTTGGGCATCAAGAATAGATTTTATATTTTATAAAGGATTATCCTTTTGTGGATTATCTGATCTTGTTCTAACAATTTTTGTTTGGGTTTTGGTTTTTGCATAAAGACGTGGGAAATATAAAGTTCTATTTTTTGGATTATTTGATTCTATAGAAGTTGATTATAATGATATTAATGTGAATAAGTTATCCTAAATACTCGTCTTTTGGAGAAAATATGAGTTTTTGTAAGAAATCTAGAAAAATTTGAATGTCAACATGAAAAGTAAGTATGTTTCCTTATGTTTTAGTCAAGCTCACAAATAAATTCATCAATGAAAATTAATTTAAAACAAAAATGTTGCCTGTTAATTTTTCCGACTGGGGAATCAAATACCGATTAACCAATCACAATTTTGTGATTTTATGGTGGTTAACTTTCTATTAAACACCATTTCAATCACTCACCCTCAGAACATGACACTTTTTTTTCTTCCATATACATGTTTTCATACATGGAATCCTAGTATGGGTTATCATGAGTGACCTCTTTACTTCACTTTCTTTATTATAATGTTATAGTTTTACGGACTCTTGTTCCGATTTGAGACATTCAATGAAGTTTCCGAGCCCAATTTTAAAATTTCGAGGACGAAATTCCCAAAAGGGGGGAAGGATGTAACATCCCAGGTAAATAAAGAATATTACTTTTTCATATATTTTAATATTTGTGAATAAAATAATAATATTACTTTAAAGGGAACGCTATGCTCAATGGCGTACCCAATACGCAACAACAAGTTTTTTTGAAATCTTATGTTGCACACTAATAATAAAATAATATTCTTTTAAATGGTAGTTAATGCCTAGCCATTATAATGGAGGGATGAATATTACTAACTAAAAAATGATTATATATGTTTTTAAATCATTTTTACATTTATTCAACAAATGATAGATGCATAAAATGCGAATGAATCCAATATTAAGCGTAAATATTCTAATATAAATTAATAGGTCGATTAACCGCCTTTTGATGGCGAACACCTTTTAAATCCACTTTTTTGACAATTTCATATGTTATATTTGACAAAATAAAATTCTTTTTAGATTCGGGACATCAAAATTTACTTTGTATAATTTTTTTGTATTTTTCCGATAAAGGTCATTTTTTAATGAATAGTGTAAAATGCTGTATTTTAATTCAAACCCTCATTTTAATCTAATTTATTTATATTATTAGATCATATTTTTAAATGGTTTTAATGTTATATTAGAATATATTTTTACCATTAAATCCAATGGCGGTCATTAGAATTAATTTCACATCGAAATTGGACTTAAACTAGTGTCAATCTTTTCATATATTGTCTCTCTTCAAAGCACACTATTTATTTTGACAATTGGAATTTATTATTAAATTAATTAATGAAACTTATATATTTTGAATTTTGTAAAATAGACATCATTTTTTAATTCAGAATATCAAATATATCTTAGGGTGAATGTTTTGTATTTTTATGAAAAACTTCAATTTTTGATGAATAGTGAAACCACTAAGTGGTAGTTAAAAAACTGATTTTTCGTTTAAATGAAATTTTAGCACCTCTGTGATTTGAATTTCAAAAATACAAAATACATGGTTATCATTAGGATTTAAAATTTGGTTCAATGGGATGAAAATATTTTTTGGTAAATAGTAACGTTTAAGTTTTATTAATCGCGATTAGAGGTAATTAGTGTAATTTGAGGTAAAAATAATGTTATAATAATATGAAATTACCTTGAAACATGTCATGACCCTATTATATGTGTCATGGCCGACCCCAAAAATCCATGGGTCAACTTGGGGACCCCATGGAGCCACTTTGGTAGGAAAATGACATTAATAACTTTTTATTTAAGGTTAAAATTAAAATGTCACAAACATGTATTGTTTTACTAAAAATATATTTACATGGGGATATACAAGTAATATTTTTGACAATATACCTTCATTGGAAAGATAAAACGATTTCCTACATCATAGTATTTTATATATAATTTTTGAAAATAAAATAAATTAATTTATTTATGACACCATGATGATGCATCGATTACCACATTAATGAACGATTTAAATAAAATGAGAAGATACTGTAAACTGTAAGTCTTAAACATGTCAAAAACCTATTGTATTGGTGGATTTAGAAAACTTATCACCATACTCAATAAATATATAATTTTGGGACCTTAAATATCTGAAAATCATTTTATAATAAAGTATCTTTTCAAGACATTCCAAGAGTGCCTCTCCTCCCTCTTATAAAATCCCCCCACATCTACCTATTTACCCACACCTCTCAAGACCTTGGATCATCCATACTCTGCTCATATTGTCTCTACACATCCCTCTCTTACTCCTAGAAGCCTCACTTTGGGAAGATGTCTTTCTAAGGAAGCCTTTGAGATAAAATCAAAAAGCATTATATGATTTAAAGGTAAAGACTTTACTTGTGTTGTTTTGATTTATTTTTCTTCTCCAACCCCTTAAAATATTTTTATCCTATTCTTTTGTAACAACACCAGTATATTAAATATACTAGGATGTATGTATGTGATGAATTTGAGCAACACTTACACACACCTTCATCTAATGGTTAAAGAACATACTATTTCTATGGATGGTGAATTTCTGCCTCACGAAACGATGACTGTTCAATCTTCTTTTAACAACTTTCATGGTGGGAATTAAGATGTCACTATATTTATATATGATATATATTATGTTTATATTTTTTTATGCTTCTGTATTTTTCATTTATGGCATACCATTATGGTTTCCATTATGGGTAAACACAATATCTTCATTTTAGAAAGTGCGGACTACCTCCCCCTCAAAGTAATTTGATTTGTTAATGCCATATATGGGTCATATAAAGGATGGAGTTAATGATATTATATATGATATTATACTGGAATTATAATACAACTCTATATAATTATGATTTCATTCCATTAAACATGAAATATAAAAGAAAGAAGCGTTCATGCGTACGTACGACTTATTGTCTCCATGAACAGTTCATTTTATTTATTAGCTCTAAATGTTATGTAATATTATAAAAGAATGTATATACTAGATATATATGATATATATGGTATCTAAATCATGAATATAATTATGAATATAATGGATATTTTACCACATGAACAACTTGTAATTATAAGAAGTTTATTTTTGACTCAGGTACCAATGATCAACAAAACAACCCTTATTTACTCAAATAATTACATAATGTTCATAAAATGGTAATAAATGATATAAAAGGAATAATGAAATTAAAAAGGATATTAAAAAAGTATAAATTAACTCTAGTTTATTATTCATGATATTAATGAATGATCGAGTCAAGTCAAACACGAGGTAAGGGATCCTACCTCTCTCTTCTTTTTAAGTACTCTCTTTTATGACAATTATTTTAAGTTCGTCATTCTTATGATTGGGGATGTTATTTTATATTACTCATTCT
This sequence comes from Viscum album, assembly GCA_963277665.1. Classification (NCBI taxonomy): domain Eukaryota; kingdom Viridiplantae; phylum Streptophyta; class Magnoliopsida; order Santalales; family Viscaceae; genus Viscum; species Viscum album. The sequence goes on from OY728161.1 coordinate 848,476,885, forward strand.
GTAATTTTTATTTCATATTATGAGAGACCCTATTTGATCTCATAAATCCATTTTTGGATGTTTTATGTGGGGCCGTTAGGATGCCAAGTTTTCGTAATGGATTTTTCATCTCACTTTTATTCCTGTGAGATTTGGGGTACATTTGCCACCATTTCCATTTAGTGGTGTATGTACTACCCATTATTCTAATATTTGTGTAATATAAATTCGTTTATGAGTATTTAAATCAATGTTTCATAGACCTTCTTTCATGGGGTGTACGTTTCGAAAGTTACCCAAGTCGGTAAGGGATCCTTTCACCCTCCATTTTTTAAAAAGACTTATTTAAGTTATGTCTTTTAATTTAAATCATATTATATTGGGATATGTTCTTATATATCATTATTGATGTAAATTTTATGTCCAAGTGATGAGATAGCATTTTCTTTCTAATCAACTCATTTTATAAATTTTAAAGTGACGCCGTTAGGCTGTCAAATTTTTTCAAGGGAACTTCTTAACCCAATTTCAATCCTTTGGGTTAAACTTTTACTCCTTGAATATGTCATGCTATTAATATGCGTGAATGACACTTATTGTTTTACTCTTAATATCCACTTATATTGGGTGTATTTTTATTTTTCACACATAAATTATGTAATTGATTTACCCTTAATATAAGGATACCATGTTTATATGGGACTTCGTCTCAATCTCCTTTCATTGAGCCATATTTTGTTTTACACACAACTTTCTATTATAGGATGTATAAACCACTTTGAATTTTACTTTTATTAAAAAGGAATCTTTTCTGTACGACGTGTTTTACTAAACGAAAAATAGTATGGTTTTTTTAACGTATGTGGTGACAATGACCTTTCTGCCGCGGCGTGTATTATTTGATCCTGGGCTTCCTCAACAAGCCGTAATGTTTTTAAAAATAAATAAATACCATATACTCTTTTAAGTATTATGGTATTGAAAATGGTTTTGATAATTGATTTTTTATGTCAATATATTTAAGTGAAATATTGTGATTCAAATGTTGAAATGTTTTCATTCCGTTATAATTGTTTTATATATTATTATTTTGTAGTGGTACTTGGAAATTTGATTGGTGGTTACGTGATAAACCATATGACAGGTGGTTCCATGAATACCAGGATGGGTGGTTACGTTATAACTTCCAATGCATTGGGTATGGAAGTCATCCGTTTTGCTATTCCATGTAGTGATATGTATGGAATTCGGTCGTATGACTATTTAATTAAGTGATATGTGTGAAAGTCGACCATATAGTTATTCCATTAAAGTATGTTTAGGTCCCAAGTTACCATTATATGTTCTGTGTTTGTATTTTATGGGTTTTATGGTATTATTTTGGTAAAAAAGGGTAATTAATGATCTTTTATTCATTTAAGAGTATCTACTACTTCGTAATGGTGAAATGTATTACTTTTATAAAGTATTCATGGATTAATTGTCGTTTAAAAAAATAGTATTCCTTATTTTTGTATCCTTTACTGGGATTTTTATGCTCATCCCAAGTTTTTGAAATGTTTTCCACAGGTCATAAAGATGAATAGGGTCAAGGATGGGATCAAGGAAAGACATGCTATCAAAAACATGGAAATAGACATGTTTCTTTTTAAGAGTTTTTATTTTATTGAAATATAGAAGAAATGTCTAATTTGTAATCTTTTGAGATATAATAGTTATTTCCTAACTCTCTAAAACTCTAAAACTAAAAAGATCCTCAATGTGAATTATTCGATTTAATGAAATATTAAGTAATATTTTACGGTCGGGTCCTTATATAAATATCCCTCATGATATAATCTTGGTTTTTCATACCTAGTTGGATTCCTAATTTTTTATGTGGAATTACAACTTCTTGGATATTGGGTGGAACACTATTATTGAACACTTTTTACAACCTTGTGGAAAACTGTGTGCCCCATCTAAATTTCTAATTTACCACTTTTCCATCCTAGATCTCACAAATTATGATTCGGTATTTCCGTTAGTTCATCCTCCTATAAAAATAGTGATTATCCAAAACTACCCATGGATCTGAAGGATTGATCTCAATCATTTCTAGGCCATTTAGAGAACAATTGGTTTCTAATCTAAGATTCTGGTGAGTCAAACACATTTCTTCCTTGTTTTATTCATATTATGAAAAGATTATTTTCTCTTAATTTTTTGAACCCCACAATCCATGTTTTTAATAGTATGTATATTTGATCGTTGATGTGTTCCAAATCTGTTCTAAAGTCCAACGTTACATGATTTTTCATCTACATAATCAACTTTAGTGGTCTAGAAGTTATATCCCATAATATTGATGGTAGTTTTCTCTATATGTGGTTATAATATCTTTTAACCTTCTTTATATTTGGATTATTTGTTTATATTTGATATTTTTGTTTGTTAAATGTTTATTTCAACCTCTCATGATCCAAGTGGGATGCATTGAGGATGATTTTATTGGTTTTAAGGCCTCTCATGGAGAGTTCTACTTAATTTACATGAAAATTGAAATTATAAGTATAAAATATATTAATTTTAAAATATATACAAAATTAATGTGATGAGATATTATCTTGGATTATGAATTGGAAATAATAACGATTAATTTTGTTGTAATATTATCATAAAGTGTTGTTTGGGATATAATTAGTAAAATGTATTTAATGGAATGTGTTAAATGACAAATTGTTGTAAATGAGAATGTTTTAATTTGTAATATGTAATGTTGATTTATGTATTGAATATACCTTGAATTTTAAATGTTATATGTATTATTAAATTCTATAGTATAGAAACGTTTTCTGTGAGGAATAGTTCATAAAAAATCCACATGGTTTGGTGGTACATGATGTATTGGACTAAGGCTCCCATCAAATTTGGGTTCGAATAAGGGTGTGAACCCAACCAATGAATTGACATGTGTGGGAGTAATAATGAGGCACTATACCATAATTATTGAATTGTTTTAGGTTACCTCTATTGAGTATCCAAGGTTACAATGATGTAACTAATGGGTAAATTGATTCCTTATTTTGATATGTAACTTTTTTTTTTATTTTTTCCTCAATGGTTGAATTAAATTATCCGTTGTGTTATAATTTTTTTATAACCCATCAATTATCTTATGAGAATGCTTTGTGTGAATATTGTTAATTAGTATCTCATATTTCCTTTTGTTTCTAGTATTATTATTTTATTACGTCTATACAATATCTGCATGGATTGGATATTTTTAGACATCATTGGTAGGTCCTTATTGATTTGTAATCTCACCCTACTCAGGTCCAAATTTGGTACACGAGTAAACATCCTACAAATGGTTAGGTTAATGGATCATTCCCTATGATAGAGGGATTATTGGGAATTTTATGAGCATGCATGAATTGAAATAACATGTTTTCGAATCAATTTTGGGGGATTCATCCATTTTTATTAATGTGGGGTTTTCTTACACATGAAACTAAACGAACAGACATATCATATTTACTATTTGCCTGTGGACATGTACCCAATTATTTCAAATTTTTAATAATTCATTTGTTGTTTTTTATGTATCATTTATTTTTTTATTTAATAATTTTTACTCACTATAATAAATAGGTTATTTTTCCCATATGATATGTTAGACCCTAAATTCTAGTCGGTATCCTCTAGAGTATGGGAGGGGTGCCTAAGGTCATGTGGAGACCCTTATCATGGCATAAGTTTAGTGTAATATGGGATGGGTATGATAAAAAGCAATATCATAGTGTACCTTTTCTATTGTGTAACTATTTGGAGATGGTAGTGGGGAAACTAGTATATGTCAGATCATGGAAATGATCTCGTTTATGGGAGTATCAATCAAATGTATGGGTGAAAAATAAAGTAACAAGGCTACGATTTTTGTTATTGATGTGTGTTGTTACTAATGAATGCTATTTCACCATTGGGTGAGACAATTATTGTATTATGTAATTTTATTATTATATATTTTTTTTGTTGAAATGGTATGGGGTTTTTCATTCATGCATTGCTTGATTCACCTTAGTATATAAATTGAATTCATCATGATTAGAACACAAGGGGATGATCTATTAGATCAGAAGGGTGGGATGAATTTCTATCCCATTGAAAATTTGAATGAATTGGTGTCAAATAATGATGATTAAATTGATTAAATTAAAAAAAACATGAATGGTTTGTTACATATTAGTTCCTAATGAACAATTATAAATTGGTAAAAAAAAAATTTAATAGTTGTTGATATGGGAATATACCTGTGTAGATAAATATTTTTGTTGAAGAAGTGAAAAATATAAAATGTTTCTTATATAAATTTTTTGGGGTTGTGTATGTTTTCATACCCCATGCTGGCCATGTCCCATTGTTGGGATGGATATGGGTAGCGATCGGGACACAACCATGTCTTTTGAGGATAATTTATATCAAATGAGGGATTTATGGATATTATAGAGGCTTATTTTTTATAATTGTTGATGTTTTGTGTTATGTTATATGAGATGTGTTCATGGTTTTATAGGAAGATTATATAGGAATGTTGTGTACTGGTTGGAGAAAAGAGTATTTCTTAATGAATTGTACTCGAGAGGCGGAGAAATAAAATGCGGTGATCCGAGGTAATATGCGATGAAGCAGTTACATGAGTATGTTCATCATTATATGGAATTGAAGGAATGATACCCATTGTGGTTTGTAAAGATTATGTTTGATCATTATAGGGAGTTTAATCTTTTACACTGTCTGTATTTTTTAATAGCGGTTCTTTATGTGGTTATGTTCCATTGGGTGTATATTCAGAAAAAATTTGAACAGTCAGATACACCTCCTAAGAAGAGAGTCTAGTTGGTGGATTACATTTTTTGAGGGCACAAAAAGATATCATGGGAAATTCTAGTCTATTCCCTTCGATATGGTGGTATTATAATTGAATATTTTAACGAAATGTTTCTAGAAAATTTCTATTAGACAGACATTAAGAAAACAGTAAGCTATAGAGTTTTTGAGGTCGACTCAAGGGTCCATGATTGTGATTGATTATCTTGGAATCTTAACCAACATGTAAAGATTTTTTATATATATGGAATGAGATGAGGTAGATATGGAGATAAATTTATAGGATTGAAATAAGAATTAGATAAATTCATAGGAATATATATTCTTCTTAAATAGGTTAAATGTGGGTTTGGTTTATGATTTTATTTTAGAACGAAGTATCAAGTATATTTATAGTGGTTGATATATAGATCAGGTAGGGAGAACCAGTTGTGTATAATAGAAAAGTAGGAAGAATCGCATTGATAATTAATACTACGTATGTAGAATTAGTATTTTATAGAAAAGGGAACTATCCTCTTAGTGTGGTGATTGAGTCGTCATCTATCAATACGACATGACGAGAGAGATACAAAATAAGCGCCCACATCTAGAAGTTATGCGTCATGTAAGAGGTACGTTTGGGCATGAAAAAAGGTAATGTTTAACCCTTGATATATGGGTACTAATATAGGATCAATGAAAAACAAATGTGAAGACAATGGGCTCATTTCCCCATATTTGGCATGTATTTATATATCTACCTACCATACCCATAGGGGCAATGGATGTTGTACTATAGGACAAGAGAATCTATATATGCAGGGTATTATAGTTATAGGAACAAAGAATATATATTTTGGTATAGTGTCATGAAATAATCATACTATATATCATAAATCTATAGGTGGTGAGGCTGAGAAATCAACAATTTGAGGCATGATTCTTGTAAGATCCACTCTTTAAAAAGCATTGTTTGATAGGGTTGTCTTCCAATATTTTACATATTTTTTGTTTCATTATGTGTTAGGCATAGTAGAGGAATGTATGTGTTGATTAATTTTTATTAATACACCATTTGGATATCGGGAAGAAAAAATACATCATTGTACGTGCAGTTCCCTCAAGGATATTGGGTACTATATTATTTCAGACATTTTTTCCCGAGAGAAGACATGATTGGATATGAATTTCTATATGGATAGGCTCGTCTTGTAAGATGACCATATAGATAGTTACCACTATATGATATTTTTATATCCCTAGAGGGGAGTGCATTTGTTTATCATGGGGAATTTGATATTCGATCTGTCCATACAAGGCCTATCGGTCAAAAGTTAGGTAAATTCATATCCTATGTAGATTGTCTTGTTTGTGATAAAGCAAGAGTAGATAAAAACATATTTTCTCTAGTGGTGTATTAGTTTTTGTATTTTTTTCAGGACTACTTCTCATGTATTCAACCTCAATTTGGGGTTGAGTTCATGATAAAGTTGTTTATATAAGAATAAACAGTTTCTATTATATCATATCATATAGAACTAAACAAAAAACTGTGAACAAAATACTTAGTTAAAGTAATGGGAGGACAAGGGGTTTAGTCAACCGATTATGTAAAATGGGTGGTCTCCAGTTCTATTTTCCATGATGTGTGATGGATAGTTGTGGGTTTTGTTTTATTATAAGAAGCTAATTTGCATGATAATTATGAAAAAACTCTTCCTCCGAGTGATGGCCTTTTTGAACAGATGAGTTGTTCCTCTATGATTCCCAAGAATGATTTGAGATTATGATATCATAATTAGTGAGTAATACCTTCAAATATACCATATATTTTCCTTCATTATTAGGAATTTTTTTGACTTTGTTTTGATGCGGTTTCGGTTCACTTATGATCCAGTGGTTTTTATGGACCAAATGAATCAAATGATTTACATGAACATTGATATTTTTGTAGATGACTTCTTTGATGAATGATATAAATAAAGATACCATTAATTTTACTTGGAATGGTTCAATTTAAAAATTTATATTTACATTAACCGTACTAACTATAAAGGCATAGTATTGCAGATGTGGATAGCCGAAACCATAGAGTGAGAGGAACACAATGATGAAAACTCTCAGTTATAGGTTAGGACACTCCAATTTTTATCTGATATTATTAATCTAATGGAAGATTGAATTAACTATATTCAAAGAGACAATCTGAATAGGTGGAATTTTGTTTCTTATGTAGGTTTTTCTAAATAAATTTCACATCCCTCAAAAATTAATTATATTAAATTGGAATGCATAGAAAACATAATCGATAGTGTAAATAATAAATCTCTATAAAACTTCCCTGTGTCTAAAATCATTAGATTTATATGAATAAAAATAAAAAAATGCATTTAATACAATTTTTCATATGTAGAATGGTAATTAAGTTCATTGGTTTTGAAAATATTATATCAATCATGCTGGAGATGGTTCATTATTGAAACCCCATGGTCAATGTTTCAATCACAAATAAAAAATACTCATATATGCTTCATGATACAGTAAATAAAATTATTTTTCTTGGGTGAAGAAAAATCATTGTTTGTCAGTACAAACCCCCATTAACTAATCTCACTCCCTTCTATGGTGTTTATCCTACCATCGTCATGTGGTCTCCGATGAAGAATTAGCCAATACACCCAGTATAGAGATTAGTAAATATTGAAGTCGGATAAGATAGAATAAAATGTTATATTTTAATTTAAATAGAAATAATTCAATGATTATATCAAATAAAGTTAAAAAAGTGAAACAATAACATATATATGGAAGGATGTAACACTACCGATTCCTCCCAATTGTCTCACACACAATAAAGAAATGAATGGATGAATATCATGGTCAGATATAATATTTATAAATATAACATTCATTTTTAGCCCTCCATTAAGAAAAAATATCTTTAATGGAAACTAGGGGTCAAAATAAATCATAATATTCCATTATAAGATGCACTGAAAAGAGGAATTTTTTACTATATAATTGAATTACATGAATTGGAATTGGTATTCCCATTGTTTAATTATGATCTTTGATTTTCTCCACGGATTTTGATTCTATGCGTATCTCAGGAAAATATTATCTGAGATTTAGAATTTTCACCCTTCTCACATCATGTTACATGATGTTATGTCTTGTATTGATGATTGAAATATTGCTTTGAGGCTTGAATAATGTGGTGAAATGAAACTACACTTCTTGTAATGATGTTACAAGAAGTGTAAAATGAAATTCCTCTATGGAAATCTCCATTTTATCTCCATTATTAAATTTTTTACATTTGGATTTTCTCTATGATCTTTCATAAAATATTTTGTTGTGACGTGGATCAATATCGTGGAATGACGGGTGTTTTTGTTCATAAATTAACATATTTTCTATCATATTTCTCTAAATTTAAATCCAAAAAATTATTTAACAGAAAGTCCATATCAGAAACAAATTTATATAAATTCAATTAATATTCAACAAATTCATATATAAAAAAAATCTAAAAATTAAACAAAAATGGGTTATCAATGACCGTATGGTGTACTCAGTGAATCTTGATAATCATTCCAAACATCTTGAAATAAATATGAGTTCACTAAGAAGGAATAGGGTATAACAGAAGTTATCAATGTGTCATTTAAGGATTGAAAATGTTCTTTTTTGGTTATATCACATCAAAGAATGGTGTGTCAGTGGAACCAAATAAACCGAATGATGTTTAATATTTACAGTATACCAATAATGATTATTATGTAATATGTTGTCTAGGATTAGTGGGACATTATATAATGGTAACTAAACACTTTCCCTTTTAGGCAATACCACGTTCGTTCTTAACTAAGAAATGCATCATATTTTAGTGGTTTGAGGCATCTGATAATGCCTTACAATATTTAATGTTGCTACAAAATCCTGTAATTATATTTATCCTACCTTTGATATGTAATGAATATTATTTAATTTTTTATTTGTTTAGTGTTGGATTCTGGGAATTATTATTTTAGGATGAAAGGATTGCATTGAATGGTTCATGGTAGTTGAGGAATCATGAAATAAATTACACTACATATTATCTTGAAATTTTCATAGATGTTTTTAACTTAATTTATTTTCATAATTACTTGTTTGTGGATAAAATTATTATATATATATATATTATAAGAGGTTTAAGTATATATTCTCCTGGAGTAGTTTGAATATTTGGATGCAACGATGAGTTAAATATATGAAGTCATTTGATTTTGATCTTTTTTCCATACTAGGAATGTGAAAAAATTGGTTGATGCATTGAGCCAGAATACTAAAAACTAAGTTAACATTAATCCATTTTTGAGTGGATGACGATGTAATTTTTTGTGGAAAATCTTAAGGATGATTTGGATGGTAAAGGGATGATCTCACTTTCTTCTATTGTAGTTGATTCCACACTTTTTACATAGATCCAAGGGGGGATGAATGATGATATAATTTTTTGGCATTGTGGGAATGTTTTCGAGGTGGGAAGAATACATATTGTAGGACATACAATTATTGTGATTTTTTTATTGGGTAATGTTTTTATTCCTACCTATATGTGGGAGTAATTAATGTAGATTTTTAATGAATATAATTTTTTGATACATCGTGGTTTTACAAAAATGTATTGTGACATTCATAGGATGTAATAGTGGTTATGGCTGAAGAAGGAATTTTCAGGATTCATTATATGATGCAATTCATTCTAGGATGTGATGGATGAGAATCATTGAACAAGGGCTTTATTACAAACATTTTCTATTATAGAATGGATATAGAATGATGTTATGATGGATTTTTTTATGGGACTTCTAGGTATGGCTTTGAAAAATGATTTGATATGCGTAGTTGTGAATCCTTTTTTCGACGGTAGACCATTTCTTATCGATTTTTGTGACGATCAACAATGATTTATCAATAGAGTTGAATATTTACAAGATTTTAAAATTTCATGTGGGTATCCTGAATGATAGTATCATATAGTGACCCATATTTTACTTCATTCACCTAGTAGGGAAAATAAAATGGAATGGGTACATATGTGTTTTGAGTATGTATTTCAACCTGTTGATGGACATGGATTCATAGAATACAATTTTGGTGCTACAGGACATTTTTAGGGATTTTGTCCTAGAATATGGGGAATTGTGGATGAATCACATTGAAAAATGTTGAGTTAGGCTATAACAACATTAACAAAGAGGCAAATATTTTGGAATCATTTGAGGAACTCTATGGTATATATTTATATTTCTATTGTAAAGGATATAAGATATGTAGTTATATTTGTTGGGACTAAGTCTCATTTATGATACATCAGATCATGTTTATTTGATTCAGAAATAAATAGAAAATACCTATAGTGAAACTAATTTATATGTGGATCACTATCATAGACCACAAAATTTTATGATTTATGATCCTATATTTCATCTACTATCTTTGAGAATAGATAATTTCCAAATTCAGATTTAGGGTAACCTTGAACAGACGTATGTGGGACCATAGGATATTTTTGAGAGGATCCCACTTATGTTGTACTGATTTCCACTTCAATAATCATATAGATGTAAAAAGTGGTCGTTCATGTGTCAAACCATTGATAGTGTCACCCAATACCATATCATGTGATTGAAGTTTTTGATGATGATACTGACACAAATACATATTATGTGGAGTATCCTAATCAGTTTATGTATATGGACCCAACCAAAAACATTACATAATCGTCATATAAATCAATAATTCACATTCGGGATCATTCAGGATTACACTTTTAAAGAATTATACGATAACTATTACATAAAAACTCAATATATTAAAAATTTGACACTTCTACTCACTATCTATGTTTTTTAAAAAATATAACTCCTTATAAAAAAAATGATTTTGTAATGATTAATGTGTTCTTTTAATTAATCCTTACAACCAAATTTCTATTACCCATCCGTACACCATGTGAAAAAATTTAAAAAACATGGGATGTGCACAAAAATATCATTATGTGAAATAAGATAAGGGATGAAAAATTTGGTCCATTAATCCATATAAACCCATGAGATAATTATTCTCTCCTATAAAGAAATATCTTTAACATACCTCTTGAAATCATAATATTTTATAATAAATAATAAAAATCATAAAATAAAAATATATCATGTGTCATCCATTTCTTACTTACATTATAGATTTCACCGCTCCATACAGGGAGATAGTCTTTGCTACATTTTGAATATCTATCATAGTAGGTCATACATATATCATAAGAAAAAACATATCATTTATCTCGGTCTCATTACACAAAACATTAGATAGCCTTCACGTGATCATCTTCCCTTGGTTTACCACAGAACCACTTGTATACGTAATCAATGCCCAAGAACAATAACATAATAATAACACATTAAACATGCATAAAGGGGAAATTACATTTCCACATTACAATAAAACTATATTATTTAAATATATTGACATAATAAATCCCTTCTCAAAAAGATTTGCTATGCAAACATTCATGAAAATGGAATGTGATATTTATTTTTATTTTAAGAATATTATGGATTGTAGTGGGATTTAGTTTTCAAATAAACAAAATGGAACTGGAAATTTCATTATTGTTATGTACATAAAAAATTAATTCTATAATTTATTATAAACCTTCATAGAAAATAAAATACTTTTCAAAACCATTGAATTAAATAAAAATAAAATTGGGTTTATTATACATTCTATGTTATAAGGTGGTGTATTTTACCAAAATATGCCTCAATGAAAGGATAATGAGAAAAAGTCTCTTACCATGAGTATAACTCATCATGAACATTTTTTTATTCATGAATATTAATAATGGTTTATTTATAATTTTCTTCGAACCTTTTTCATGATTATTATTACTTCTATATAACTTAATAAAATGTTATAATAATTAATTAATTATTTAGTTTCATATCACACTCTCATTTGATATTTGGTACCAGGGTCAAAAAGAACTTGGATTCCTGTAAATAGAACATGCAATAATAATTTTATCATCTGTAGAATAAAATTAATTAAATAATAAGTATTTTTAAAATTAAATTATTCCTTTTAAATTATGCCATTCTTTTATGGTATGAAAAATCAACAACAATAAAATCATGGAGACGGTAGGCTATATATACAGATGAGTAATGTTTCCATTATTCATTTATCGTTATAGAAATAATGAAATAATTATTTAATTATTAAATATTAATAATAATATAATAATAATCATAATAATATTGTAAATATACATACATATATATATATAATAGTGATTTAGTGTATACAATCAATTCACATCACTTCATAGAGGTTATAGTTCACAAATATGTACGAAAACAATTATCATTTTTACAAACACGGAAACTATTAATGTAATTGATGTATTATTATATTACAATGATTAATATTTCTTGAATATAACATATTTATATTATTGTAAAAACTCATGAGATATGTTTATGGTATACAAATTAGATCGATTCGTGTGGTTGATAGTTCTCACAAACACACGAACGATTAATTAAATTCCCATTTAATGAAATTAGAGATGGTATTAGGTGATGATATTTACAAAATAAAACCAAATTATATATTGGATACTATTGTAATTATTTAATTTTGGAAGAAAATTATTTTAATGAATTTGTAGATGATATAAAATAGAAACCCATAAAGAAACCGATACTAATTCATTGGATGATTACCTTTCAATAATACCTTATCAATTTTATGAAGGGTATTCTATAAAAAACTGGGCAAAATAATGTGGTGATGTATTCTAGGATGTTATTTGTGCATATCTATAACAAACCAAATGGTTACTGCTAGTGTGGGTATTAGAGAAGTGTGGGTACCTTTTTATTTGAAATGGCATGACACCCTTAGAAACACTTAAAATATTAAATTAATATTAATTAATTTTTTAAACAAAATTACTCCAACATTAGTTAAATAGATGTTAATTTGATGGTTATTTGAAATTATCACATCAAATAAATTTTAGATATTTATTGAATTTTTTTATACCATATATTTTTGGTTTACCCTTAATTTTTATATTTTAATTATTATTATGGTAACAATATTTTAATTATTATGAGGCTATAGATTTTAATTATAATTTTTAAATTACACAAAGATGGACACTTTATGATCATTTTGGCCTTATAATATCCACATGGTATTTTTATAATTTCTTTGTATATTTAAATAATTATAAAATTATTATTTTAATTAAATATAATTTTTTTCAATTTTGACACTATTCATTTTTTTGAATTTAAATAAAATGTCATCAAAAAAGATAAATTCAAAATAAACCATTAATTAGACTTCTAAAATTTCATAGTCATATATTAAATTTGTTGATGGCTTCAAATAAGTAAATATACATATAATTTTATATTATGAGATCATTTATTTGATTGTTCGTTGATAAAATCTATTAATGAATCATCGTTTTTTAAAATAAAATAAAATTATTTATTTCCTCAAAATATAAATAAATTACCATGATTTAGGTAATAATATTATATTTATTATAAATATTTATAGTCTATGAGATGACTTATGTTACACCATATTATAATTTTATATTAATAAGAGACATGTTTTTGAGATATTTATTTTTTACTTAAAATAAAATCTTATTAATGTCATAATCACACCGAAGTGGCATAAAAATTCCAAAATTTATTTTCAAGTATTTTATTAATTAGCTATAACTCCAACAACAATAATTTTACAAGCGATACGGTAGTTATAAATAATTATAATATTATTTTTATCCCTTTTTACCTCATTTACATTTATGTGTAGTAAATTAAATATTACTGTTACTATTCACCAAAAATTTTATTGATCCTACCAGGTCAAAATTTTCATACTGAGTACAAGAATATATAACTATTTTTTAAAATACTATTCATATAAGTGGATAAATTTGGTTGGTTACTAATCTCAATTATGGATGGAGAAAACATCTTTTTTTTATGAAAAATGTTCAAAAGATGTCATTTTTTTCTATTTATTCATAATTTTAAATTGAATCTAATGAATTAAATTAAATTAAATAATAAAAAACAACAAAAAATTATAAATAAAACAATGTAATATGATAATATATAAATACGAAAAAATTATTCAGAAAATATGTTTTGAATTAAAATACAATATTCTTCACTATTCAATTAAAATAAATATTATCAACAATACACCTAAAATAAACCAAATTAAATTTTAATGTCCCTATTCTGGAAAAGGAGAAAATTTTGACATATATTTAATATAAAAATCACAAAACATTATTTTAAAGGGATTATCCACAAAAATTTTGTAAAACTACCATTTGCAATTATTAGTGTATTTATGATTAAAATTGGATTTATTATAATTTTAACCATATTAATTTTATTAAATGAATGTAAAATTTTAATAAAAATGTGTTGAAATAATAAAGTTTGTTCTATTCATTAATTTTAATAAAAAGGCCATACAATAACTTAAATTTTAAATAATAATATTAATAATGGATTATTTTTTAGAATATGCCATTCTTATAAGAAGCCTATGATTTTGGAGATACAAGATTTTTAATTTTGTGTATGTTATTGGACGTAGATTACATTTTAATTTAAAATTTATATATCTCATAAATATGAATAGATAGAAAAATTTGTTATACTATAATTACCTACAGTTTTATATCATTCCCCCCTTTTGGAAATATCATCCTCAAAATTTAATACACTAATAAAATAAGTGGGGGTATCACCCCCTCATAGAATTTTCATATTCCCAATTTTTCTCTTCAACCATATCATGTTTCCAATAATACCTTCACATTATGATTAAATTTATTATGAAACACATGCTCAATGATGTCACAACTATGGACTGGTTATTCCTCATCAAAATATTCTCTTCTAACTAAACAATTTTAGATATAAAAACATGAAATATATCTATAATAAAATTTCATTACATTGAAATATTAAAAGCAATATATCATAGGATAAATATAGAGGTAAAGAAACTCATTAGACAAATTATACATCATTCTCTATGATATTATAGGTTCCAATAAACCACAAACTCAACAGCATATTGATACCAAAATGAAAAACACTTTTCCATGTTGAAATTATGATAAATACATGATCACATACCTCTATAGAAAGATCCTTTCCATAGATATATTCATAAAATTTCTTCATTCTATGTGTTGTCCTCATATTCATTGAATCAACTGATCTTTTTCTTCCACATATTTTTTCAATTTTATTACAATCATTTCTATTTCACATACATCATTCCAAAAATTTGGAGTTCGAAATAGATTTCCATACACTTCTATAAGTCGTTCAATATGTATACTTGAATGAAAAGTGTTTTTATAGGAAAACTAAACCAAATGATGTTATTGGTCCTAATATCCCTACAAATACATTGAACATGAATATAGCATATACTACAATGTTTGAATTGTTCATTCAATTATCCCATATTATTGAGGATTAAAATCAAAACTATAATTTAAATTAGTACCCAACGACTTCTAAATGAATTTCAAAAGTCAAATGTTAACCTCATATCACAATCAGATAAAATATAGAGAAAAAAATATTTTAATATGAACATATCTCTATGATATAATTGGTAAATTCAGTATAGAGACATACTATATTGAATGGGAATAAAATGAGAATATTTATCAGTTGATCAACAATAACACATTTCACATTATTATATCAAGAATTAATTGGTAATAAAACTATGAAATTTATTGATATATTTTCCTATTTCCACTATGGACCTAGAAAGATATATTTCATCCCATTTATTAAATTCCACTTTTTGTTAACCTAATGACATGTCAAGCACTTTACAGTAATGTTATCAATATCTCTATTCATTCAATCCACCATTAATACTTTGGAAGGTCTCCAAATATCATATTGCATCCTAGATGAACTAAAAATGGAGAACTATGATCATCACATAAAAAATATTTCCTCAATTGTGAATAAAATGGAAAATAGTATCTATTCCCAACTCAATAAAATAGTTATATATGATAAATTCAGGAATCATTCCTTTAGGAAATAATTCTAATGTTTTCTAAAATTCACTAATTTCTGACAATTCATGATTTATTCACTCGAAAAGGGATTATTCCACTGAAACATCAATCAATATATGCAAATTTCCCAACCCTAAAAAAATCCATGACACTACTCATTAAATTATATATAAAATGGTGACATTCCAAATGTACCTTTGTTAGTTTGTAATTAATATACTGATGTAATTCATTATAGACATTGTTTCCATTTCCCTGATGTTAATGAATACTGTAATCATAATCCATCATTATTTATAACCTTCTTCTCTATCACATTTTTAATTATTTTAGTGTTAATATAAACTTCAATATCTTGTGGTTACTATGGATTTCACATTTCAATTAATAAAGATTATGCGTCAAATTTTTTAAAGAAAGAACAACAGCATATAATTTCAAATCATGTGTAGACTAATATACCATAGGATTTTAACTAAAATGAACCTTAAGTAACTACCAAATAATTATTTATTAAGAAAAAAGAAATTCCTTTCAATGAGTAATCAATATAGATAAAAAATTCATCATTTTTTGAAGGGAGTTACAAAACTAGTGCATTCACTAATATCCTTTTCAATTACTGAAAAAAATCAACATATTCTATTGTTAATAGGAACATAACACTTTTTTTAGTTAACATAGTTAGTGGGATAAGAAACTAAGAAAAATATATGAAACACCTACAGTAATAGCCTTATAAACAAAGAAATGTATGAATATCTGTTATATTTTGGGCTGTTTTCCATTTACTAACAACATTGGTTTTAGCAGGATCATTATTTATTTCAAATTTAGAAACAATGTGACCAAGGAATGAAATTTATTATTAAAAAACTATAACATTCTAAAATTCAAAAACATTTAATATTTTCTTATTGTTTTGAAAACAACCCTTTGATAAATTTCATTATCCCCTTTACTTTTAGAATATATCCAAATGTCATCAATAAACACAACCAAACCCTTGTTCAAGAAGGCAACAAAATTTATATTAACAGGATCTCTAAATACAGAAGGTGTGATATTTAACCCAAAAGGAATAATAAAAAATTCATGTTGATGATATCTATTATGAAATATAGTCATCAGAATGTATTCTTCCTTTAAATTCACCTGACAGTACCCCAAACTCATGTCGACCATTGAAATTTTTTGTTCCCCATACAACTAATCAATGATATCCTCGATTTAAGGAATAGAATACCTAATCATTATAATGATGTTATTAAAGTATTTATATTCAATGAAATGTCTCTTTGACCCAATTTTTTTATCAAATTATATAAGAGAACCCCAAAGTGATGGACTAGCTGGAATGAAACCTTAATCTAATAACGTCAGAAATTTAATATTTAACATTAAATGATTAACTTGATCTATTTGATAATGGGGTTTTTAAATTTTCACAGCTTCAGTAACAGAGTCAGCAATAAATCCCACCTGTTGATCAGGTACAACACTAGGAAAATCATTAGTAAAAACATTAAGTTTCTCATTAAACATCTAGAAAATCATTAAACTGAATAGTTTCCATATGTTCATAAATTTGTTTATGAGAAAACTCAATAGCTAATATCAATAAATTTTAAACATCATGACATGTTATCAACGGTAAGGGATCATTCTGGTACCCAAACTATAACAATTTTTGAAAAAAAAACCTCTTTATCTATATAGAGAACTGTAGAATGGAAAAAATTCAAATCCATACAAAATATAACATCAAATAGTACTAGAAGAATAAATAACATGATTTTTTGGAATATTTATTCAAAAAATAAGCATATGAATATTTATATAATTTATTTTTTCTACAATATTTCAACAATGTGTTTTTTCTATATGTTCGACTTTAATTTCTCAAGGTGGAATTTCCAATTTACACATAAAAATTCTAGAAATGAAAAAATATTTATACCCAAAATCAAACAACACATTATAAAAATCTGAATAAACAATAAATGTACATGTTACCACTTCATTTGATGTCCCAATATCTATTTATGTAGTTGAAAAAGATTTCACCAAAACCTTTTTCTTATACTCTAGATGCTTCCCAACAATTTAATTCCTCCTTGAACACTCATTTTTTTTAATGACCTATCTCATTACATTTACAACCATTCACTAGTTGTAAATAAATTTTTTTTCTTATAACTACCATGATCTATTTCAGTGTAGTTATGAGCCTTACGCCCCATTTTACCACATGAGAAGCACTTAGAAGAATTCAAGAGATGTTCTCTAGTGTGTTTACAACTATTCTTACAAAATGTAATCTTAATTTTCATACTATCACATTTTTTTGAGAAATTATATACATTATCTTGCAAGATTTATATCTTATTTTTCTATTTTAAAATACCACATGATATTTAAAAATATCAACCTTCACCTTCTCCATACATCGAAAAAATTTCACATTACATTTTAATTCATGAGAAAAACTGCCTTTTATACACTGGATTTAATCCTGAGTAAAAATGATTGATTTTACAACCAATATCATTGATGAAATATGGAACATACCGTTTTTGGATAGTGAATGTTTCTTCTTATGTTTCCACTAAGTCATCAACCACCTTCAATTTGTAGAATTTTGTTTCCCAACCTATGTCAAACCACCTATGGAAATATATTATTTAAGAATGAAATTCTTAAATTATTCACATACATAAAATAATATCATAAAAATCTCTATCATTCTTAACCATCGACCACCAAAAATATGATTCACCATAAAAATGGAAAACAAAAATACAATACATATGATTGTCTAAACACCCCATGATATGAAAAATCATTTGTAACATTTTAATCCACCATTCACATACCACATATTCAGAAGATCCTTTGTATGATGGGGGGTATTTCCTCATGAAACCATTCACATAAATATTAATCTATGTATGAACTATCTGATCTCATAGATAGGTACCTATTCTATCTATTGTCTAGGTTAAATGTCACATCACTACAACACACTATTTAATTCATATTCTAAAAATTGTAGGCTACTAATTTTGAAGGTTGTTCTCCTCTGGATTTCATCCCAGCATATATGACCTATTTCCTCTATAGAAAACCATTTTGAAAAAATATATTTTAGATAAAGAAACATTTTAATCTTCATTTTATATACCATATCATATTTATTATAATTTAAAAAAACATATAAAGGTATTCTACATTAAATATTGTAACCCGTAATGTTATCATAACAACATTAGATACAAACTCTAATGATGAATCCGTAAACAAAACATAATCTTGAGATAAATCAATAATTCACATTGGGTAATTTTTGGATAATAATTTTATAGAATTAGTAAATGTCTATTACATATGAACTCAAAATATTACAATGTAGTCACTTATACTCATTATTCATTTTTTCACACAATAAATTACATAATAATAACACATGAATTTTTTCCATGATAAAAATATTTTTATCATTCATCTTCACATCCAACATTATCATACACATCAATACACCCTGTTAAATAATATCATAAACATTGGATGAGCACAAAAGAACCATAATGTAAATAAGATATAAAAATAAAATTATTGTCCATTTATACTTATAATCTAATGAAATCATTCTTTTCACACATCAAACATAATATCTATATAAAAATCCTTAAATAATAATATTCCTTAAAAACATTATGATATTTTAAATCATAAAGGTAACTTGTGGAATCCAAATCATAAAAACATTGTATCATTCATAGCTATATAAGGGGTAAAATTCATATCATCGTTTGGAATTCCCATCACATTAAATTCCCTACATCTCATTAGAGAAACATTATCAGTTTACTCCATCTCATTACCCAATGAATTAGAGAGAATTCATAGGGTCTCCTTCCTTCAATATATCATGGAACCACCCATATAAATAAGAAATTCCCATGGACCATAACATTATCATATCACATAAAACATGAATAAAATAAAAATAACATTTCAATATTGAAATAAAAAAAATATAATTTCATGATATTTTTATAATAAATTTCTTCCATAAACAATATCCAATACCATAATACATGAAATGGGAATATGGTAGTTATATTTATATTACAAAACATTATGTCTTGTAGAGGAATCCAAATAATAAATAATTGTAACGAAGGGGAAAATTTAGCTTCTCCATGTAAGTAAATAAAACATTCCTCATATCTTTTTATAAAAAAATATATAGAAATATGTTCCTTTTGATAAAACTTATAAAGAAAATAAAATAAAAATACTACTATTATGATCCAAGTAATATAGTGTTGTGTATATTATCAAAATATGCCTATATGAAAGGATATTTAGATGAAGTCCTTTATCTTGATTACAACTATTCATGTACAACCATAATATTCCTAAATATTAAACTTATCATATTTTATACTTGGATGAGAACTGTTTTCATTTTTATTCATAATTTAAATTCACTTATTACTATTTTATTAGAATAATATAATTATTTATGTTCATATCAGATGTCAAGTTGTTATTTGGTACTTTAGTCAAAAATGGAAATGAATTGATGTCAATAGCATATGTGGTCATAAGACCATCATAAATAGAATATTATTTATGAAATAATAATACCTTCAATACATAAATTATACATTTTGAATAAAAAATTCATATATGGTATGATAAATATAAAATGATTATGTAATTGAGACGTTAGGTCATATGTACACTCCAGTAACATTTATATTTATCATTGATCAATATGGAAATCTATTAATTATTTATTTTTATTTACATAATGATAATTATATATACATAATAATAATAATTTAAATATATATATATATACATGTGATATATAGAATAAGAATGAGTCACATCGCTTCCTGTAGGTGATAATTTATACATACACACGAATGAAGTTATCAATTTTCTGTGCATGGAAAATAAGATCATAATTTGTATAATATATACTAATAATGAATAATTTTTCATGAATATCACATATGTACATTAATTCCAATATCATAACCTATCATTATATATGGCTATAGAAAATGAATTCAATCGGTTCGTGGTGATGATAGTTAACATGTATGTAAGAATGATTAATTTGATTCCCATTAAATGGAAGTAGAGACAGAATTAGGTGGTGCTATTAACATAATAAATTAATTGTATATTGAAGATACTATAGTTATTAATTCATCTTGATGAATGAATATTTTAAGTATGTGGAAGAAGAAATAATATGGAACTAATTAAAGGAAATGATACATCTTCTACTGTTGATCACCTTTTAAAAACCCTTAACAACACAAAAGTGTGTTCTTCCTAAAATAAGGCCTGATGAATGTGGATAGGTATTAAAGGAAGGGTATTGGGACGAAATTTTCTAAACTAAATGGTTCTTGTTGTGTTACTATTAGAGAATATAGGGCTCCATTTTATAGATGTGCGGAGGAAAACCAATTGAAACTCCAAAAATAATAAATTTAAATTTTTTAATATAAATGACTTGAATATGAGGTATATCAAAGAAAATATGAGGATAGATAAAAATCCCTGAATAAAATATTTATTTCCTTGTATTACTATTATTTTAATCCTTATGTTTTGTATTATTGTTAATTTTTCCCTTTTATTTTTATTTATGGCAATAATATTTTAAATGTTTTTATGCTATAATTTTGCCTTATATGGAGAATATCTTCTTTAAATAAAAATAAAATTGACATTTATACCTTATTATTTACACTTTTTATGTTGAAAATATTTTTTATTGTTATTTTTAAAATAAAAAACTATTAGTTTTATTAAATATTAATTATGTCAATTATGAAACTATTCATTGTATTGAAATTGAAAAAATCCACAAAAAGATATACTTTTGATGAAAAACATTTAATAGACTCATAACATGTCATTTTCACTTATAATATTCCTGAATGTCCTTAGATATTTCAAATTATATTTATATCAATATTATTAGTAATGATTATTTGATTTCGCCTTTAAATTTTTTTTATTTCATCATCTTTGCGTCTTAATTATATTTATTATTTATTTAAAAAAATTATAAATAAATTACCATCATGTTTGTTATTTTTTCATATTTCTAATTACTATTTAAAGTCGAATGGATCACTTCTATAACACCATATTAAAATTGATTTAGTAATAATAGACATGCTTGTGAAATTTTTATTTATACATTAAATAAAACGTTATTAATATCCTAATCTCACCCATTGTGATTGAAATGGAAAAAATTTCAGATCATTTATTGTATTTGTATTTCATGACACATATAATAAAATTAATCAATTGTTTTGGTAATGTTATATTATTATAATATTATTATTATACTGATTTTACTAATTGTCCTTTAACACACACACAAATTGATTTTTTTTTATTAAGAAACCACTTCTAAAGAAACAAATTTGAAACTGGTCCAGAAAAAATGAGATAGTAAACCTACAAAATAAGTAATAATCTTATCTTTGAATTGATGTTTATGCTTTTTAGAAAATTCACATCTATGGAGACTCCATTGAAGAGTGTTGGACCTTCCATCCGGGACATCATTGAGGAGGTCTTAAATGCTGTTTTCCAACATTTTCCAAGTTTGTATGAGTTCTTCAACATTAATATTATATCTATTGAATATTTATGTCAATATGATGAGTTTTATTCGAACCCAGATGCCATGCTGCTCGTTCAGGTTTGATTGGATGCCTCTCCCAATAATCAAATGTTCAATTGTTTTCTATTTAATCATTATTTCTAATTTCATCCCATGAATTACATTGTATTAACTAAAAAAATATTCATCTAATTATACCTATAATACATCTAATATAAAATCTTCTAATATAAAGAAATAAAATGAAATAGTAGTTTAAATTTAATATGATATATATTTTTAATATTGATTAAAAATGAATATTATCAAAATAATACCAAAAATATATCCAACGTAAATTTTTAGGTCATCTATCAAATAAAAAGTTCATTGTCTCAAATAAAAAATAAATAATTGAGAAAAACTCCATTTGAATATTTTTCTCTATCATAACATGGTAAAATTACATTTTAAAATTATTACAGTACTTATGCTTAAAAATGGATTTATTCCAATTTTAAGTCTCTTAAATTTATTATTATAATATAAAACAATATAATAAACATTTGAAAAAATAATATAGTTAGTTCTATTCTTTCCCACCAATACAACAACAAAGAGATAACTACAATTTAAAATAATAATAAAGATAATGTATTATTTTTTGGCATATCTCCATTTTATGTGGAACATAAGATTTTGGAATAAGTGATTATTACACGTAATATATGTTATTAGACTTAAAATCCCCTTTAAATCAAAATGAAAATTTAATTCATTAATATTAATATATATATAAATGTATTATTCTTCCATTACATAGGATATTAAATTGTAAATCATAGTGAGAATATATTTTATGGAATAAACGTACGTTTGGTTTGAGTTAGGTGGTATCAATGTAATGCAATGGAAGAATCGTAGAAGATTGAGATGAGTATATAGGCTTAGTGTACCAATCTTATTTCTTTGGATGTTCAGTGATTCTTTGGAAACTGTCTTGGGGATTAGCCATTATATGGCGGGGAAGAAGATCGTTCTCAAAAATTATTGACATACATAATTGTTTAAATTTTCCTTCATGTATCTTTATTTAGGTTGACAGAATATTTTATGACTATAAAAGAAGTCATAGGGATATAAATTTGTTTGAGACATGAATGAAGTGGAAAATGTCCATCTATTTCAATTTTATGGGGATCACACAATTTTTATTAAAAGTAATCTCAATCCATGTACTTATGGAGGATGGTTGAATGGTTTTATCTACACATGAATTGTGGAAGGAAAATTATTCAATAATAGACAATGAAATCCTGACCAATCTGATCATGGTTTTCCAAACCGTCTGGGATACCTAGGTAACCATGAGGCCCAAATGCCTATTGGACATATTATGACAAACGTTTGGTTTATGGATTGGCCAATCATGGGGCCAAAACATACACCCTAATAAAATTGGGAGTTTACCACATTCCCACATATGACCCTATATGTTATTGTCTCATTATTTCACTTATATCATACTATTATATCCCTAATGATTATTTAGAAAACCTAAATCTTACCACGGATCAATCTCCATCAGTTCATGGTCGTTTGGAGCACCATTGATTTCAAATCAATGATCCTTGTCAGTATAATACTACACATCCTTCTTTTTTTGGAGTATGGATTATTTAATTATTAATATTCATATAATGAACTAAAATCATCTTTAACACATCATATCAAAGGTGGGGGATTTTAACGGAGTCAAAATTTGAAAATAATGCTACTGTTATATGAGATTATATTGTCAGAATCGAGTTAGGTGGCCTATATGTTATATCATATAGAGTTGACCCATTTTTTGTATGTTTTTTAGCCATTCTATAATTCCAAAAGGCCATGATTTTGATTACTATTGTTATATATGGTAAATTAGCAGGGTAAATGGTCAATTTAACCCCTAATTACACTTGAGGGATTCATTAAAGATGATTTTAACCGGTTTAAGGCCCACCCATGGTATGTTCCGCTTCTTGAATATGGAAATTGAAATGATCAGTTTAGAATTGAGTTTTAATGTCATAGAGACATAATAAATTAGTTGAAAAGTTTTATTGGGGTATGAATTGGAACTAATGGTGATTGTGTTTGTTGTTAACATAGAATAAAGTTTTTTTGGGAATATCGCGAATGGGTAAAATGGATTGAAGTGAATGTGTCGTAAATGTGAATATGAAAATGGGAAATAAATAATCATGATTTATGTCTCGAATAATCATTAAATTTTAAATGTTATTTGTATAGTTTGATTATGTTTTATTGAATTTTTTTATTAATGGTTAAAAAATAATGTGCAAAATGAAAGGTGGTATGTATGGTATTAGATTGAGGATCCTCCCATGGGTCATGTTAGACTAAGGATCTAAACCTACACCTTGAATTCATGGGACATGGACTCAGACTGTTGATTTATTCCCTTAACAGTTGAATTAAATGATACTACATGGACCGAGTCTCTAAGGTATGTTTGATGTAATTAAGGGGGAAATGGTTTCCTTACTGAGATTGGGAAATTTTATTTTTCATTTTATTAGTGGGTTTCTATCATTGGATGTTTTTTTATTTTTATTTCAAGTCCTTGGATTAGAAAATATTAATGGTTTTCGTTAATATTGTAAAATAAAAATAAAATTTATCTTTTATAACATTTAATTATTTTGTACATGCATACATTATTTTCTTATACTAAATATTTATTATGAAATAAATTTGGAGGACTATATAGTTATACTCACACCGTTAAAGATCCATCATTTGGTACCCCATCATACTTCACATCCACTAGTCAGGACAATTAATAAAGCCTTATGTTACATGATTAATGGGGAAAGGAATGTGAATGGAGGTGACTAAACATGGTGTTATACATCATTTTTGGGATTCTTTAGTTTCATTTATTGTCTGTGTTCATAACACTTGGGACTGTATGAAATGAATATATGATACTATCTATTTGGTTGTGAGCTTGTACCATGTTCTATAAAATGATATGTAATGTATGTTGTTGGTTGTTCTATTTTCATTATTACTATTTTTTATCAATTGTGGATAAATCCCAAATATAGGGTATAATCTCCCACCATTAACTGATATTCCCCCCACTACTACAAATATGGCCTTTATCAGTGCAAGAAAAGTCGATTAACAGCACACAAAAACGCATCGTTAATCGAGGCGAAGATATAGGGGGTCCCTTTGATTAGATCTAAAAAAAGTGTTGATAAAGTCCATTCTTATTAGAGCTATAAAAGTGATGAAAAAAGGCCACTATATCTGATCATTTATTTACCACTGATAAAGGTGAAAAAAATAAAAAATAATATAAAAAAGAATTATATAATATAGGGGGGAGCTTTTAACAGTGCATGACCCCCTATAACTTCTCTAGGAAGACCCCCCTCAAACGATCCCACGTGCGACCCCTCCCACGAATCCCAACATGTGTGCACCACTTTAAATCCATCCGAACACGAACCCACAACCCCCCCCCCCCCCCGTTTCGCAGCTGCACCTTTACCACTAAGCCATTTTTTTTTCTATTTAATGATATATCTATTTATTTATATATATTATTATATTTGATTGTTTGTTTATAAAGATTACTATTAATATAAATATATTTATTCGTATATTACTATATATATTCATTTGTATAATAATATATATTTAAATTTACCTATATATATTTTTAGATATAATTTTATATCTATATTTTTATTCGTATAGTAATATATACTTATAATATTAATTTTAAATACATTTATGATTTTTGTTTTTTATGTGTGTTTAAAAATAAATAAATATATACATACATGCATATATAAAACACTCACACACACACAAAGACACACACACATGCATACACATAGATATTTTTGAATAAATATATGTATATGTGTTTTTGAAAATCCATAGAATGTTAAAAAGACCATAACTTATAATCAAAGAAGCTCGTTTCAACCCCAAAACCAGTAAAATCAATTACAATGAAACATCCTTCAATATGATATGTGGTACATGCCTAACAGATAGTGGAATCAGAAGTTATATGTTTTTGAATGTTATCAAATTTGGGTATTCAGGCTAAAAACTCAGTTTTAGATTCCTTCTAGGCATTTTTGGGCCCTTAAAAATGTGATAGATGCTTTTCTTGGGACATTGGACAATAGTGCTCATCTTAGGATTCGATTTGATATGTTGTAGAGCTCAAACGGACACCTAGATCAAATGTTTTGGCTGTCGGAATTATGAGTTACATTTTCAACTTATTTTATATCTTTTATTTTTATTTTTTGATTTTTTGTGACTTCAAATTATTAATAAATGATTTTTAATAAAATATAATTATCAAATTATAAATTAATAATTTTTTAAAAAATATTCTAAATCCATTTTCACTAAAATTATTATATATTAAATGTAATAGTCTACTTATACTTATCTAAAACATATTTAAAATATATATATTAAATTTATATCAATATAAATTCACATATATAACAATATATTATTTTTCATGAATTATTTTGAAACATAAAATTTATTGGAAGTAGGAAAAAGTAATGATAAGTCCCCCTTTATCAATGCTACTAAAAGAAGTGCTCAAAAAGGGGTTCCCTTTATCAGCACTAAAAAAAGCACTTATAAAGGGTCACATTAATAGTTTTTTTTCATCATTGCTAAAAGTGCCCCTTTATCAGTGATTTTTTTAGTGCTGATAAAAGGGTAGCACTTCCCTTGCCCATTTTTTTTAGTTGTGCTCACTATAAGTTAGCAGCCTCTGACATATGGGGACGAAAGCCTGATGTCATATGGCCACCTAGTTAGGGTCACTAGTATAGTGGAATCTGGAATTGGGATGATACACATTTTGATCATGAAATATTATAATCCAGCCCATCCAAAATATAACTTCAAATATAGTCATCCCAATAATCATGATGTCCCATAAATATCTAAAGCTATAAAATATTATAAGGATCATGTGAAAATTTTGATTATGGTAGACTAATTCCCTATGGTTGTATAAAGATAAAAAAATATATTTAGGTAACGAGACTATTAAAAGAATTCAAAAAAATTGTTTATTTCATAAAAAGTAATATGATTCAACAATATAAAAAATTATAAATTGAATAGGTTATCAATACCATATTGTGAATATTTGATAACCCCACCACATAATCTGTCTGAACCTAATCCATCACATATAAGAATTCTTCTATAGCTACACAACCTTCTCCCTAATATGCATGAATCACCTATGTCATCATTCTCTTATGGGAATCAATCTTGTACAATGTACCCCAACCTATCCTATTTATTGAAGACTTCATTAAAATAAAAACCCCATGAGGCGTCGTCTGTGATGAATTCAATTAAATCCTCATCTGATAACTACCCCTTCAAGAGAGGTGAAAATTATTGATATGAACATGAAATTCTAATTGAAAGTTTTCATTCCTCAAAGAGTTATAAAAAATATAATATTTATCTTCAACAGAGTGAATCAATGAACCATTAGTCTAATCTTCTTAACATCCAATTCTATGACATGAATAATATACCTTAATTTTCTTACCATAAGACATATCACTAGTAAGAATAGGGAAGGTTAAATGAATATTGAAAGAATTATTTTACTCCAAAACCATCTTGACTATCCAGGCCTTGTAAATCACCTAACCATAGGTCGTTAGGTCAATGTTTCAAACTTGTTATCCCAGATGTGATTGAATACCAATCTCATGAAACCTAAATTTTAACACATAATCCCTATAAAATTAGTGGCGTAAAGCATATTTTTTTAAATGTACCAATAGGGCACCATAAAAACTCCATAAGAGCATCCATAGAATCTTATAATTTTTAAAGCTTTATTTTACCCATAAATAATAACACAATGAAAAGGTCAAAAAAACATTCCAATAAGAGACCCTCTCAAATTCCAGTATGAAGCTTGACATGGCACTATAATTAAATAGTACCATGAATCATAAAATTCATATGATATACCATTAGATACACTATCATTTTTACCATATCCATGATCCTATCAATGATATGTATCTAATACTATACTTTATGAGGATGTCTATTTATGTACATGGATGGTGGATGATAGAGATTAATAGTTTAACCATAGTTGGCCACGGTCTTGGAAAGTCATTATCGATGGGTATTAAAAATATTTTGAACAGACTATGATGATGTGTTTATTAAATATTAACCATGGGAGGAGGAATAGGTGAATTCTACTCCACGACTTTGGGTGGAACATGAAGTTCCACTATTGTGGGAACATTATGGACTATAGTAACAAGTTTTCATGTCAAACATCACAAAGAATACATTTTATAAAATTTTAAATTATCAATAATAATAATTCTAACATATTATTTACGAATCAATAAATTATATATGTGGTTCTAATATAAAATGATAGTTCGTGTGGTTAGGCACAATAAAAAGTCAAAACCCTCTTTAAACTACAAAATGACACTTTTACCAGTACAGTAGTCATACTCGTATTTATATTATTAAATAAAATATCATTCATTGGGAAAAATAATTATTTAAAGTATATATATATCATAATATGAGGGGAGAATATATAAATTAACAAGAATATAGGTATATCCAAATGATATATAATAAATCAAGGAAATAAAATAAATAATTTTGATGTAAATAAAAACATGTAATTAATTAGAATGTGTGACCTCATGCCCAAAAATAACATAGGGAAACAACTAAATTAAATGAAACTATAATAACACATTATACTATGTTCCATCTTAGACTCATGATCTCGTAATTATAGATAAAATATTATCAATTCATACATTGACCTATGTTACACAAGTTTTATCTAGGAACAAATGAAACTACCAAAACTATCCCCAACAAAGCCTATCCACATTATACAGTTCCACAAAAAAAAAATTAAAGGCTGAAATACTACATTAAAAAAAATTTACAACATCCTAACACAATTCACTGAATATAATTCATAGTCCTTATGGAATCACACAAATCTATATGTGTGTAAGTTGTTTAAAACTAGCAGTATGAGTCCAAACAAAGTATATGGTGATATGATTACATCAGTATGTTTATGGAAGAGAATATATTATAACACATGAAAACAAAAAATAAATATTTAAAAAATAGTATAAGGAAGGGAAAAATAAATATATCATGTCATAATGAAAAAGGACCCCAAAAAATAACTGATGATGTATATTTGTTTTATATCCTTGCTGTCAAATTAGAGAGCATGATTAATATTAAATACTTTAATAAATATATAAATATATAAATATATATATTTCTAAAAAAATATTATTTATTGATTAATTTTTACTAAATAATCATTTAATATATTATAACGTTATTTTATTCAACAAAAATATTTTTTAATGAAAATTTATATTTATAGGAAAAACATATTATAATAATTTTGTGAATATATTATAAAATTTAATTTATAAAAAGATATTATTTTTTTGGAAATAAAAAATGAAAATTTAAATTACAGGTTGTTTTGATATTTTTTTAAAAAATATTGAATTTTTGATGAATATTAAAAATACCAATATTTGAAAAAATGTGTTTAATTTTCATTAAAATAACTATTTTAATGATAAAATATATGTTTTCAATGTTTTTATAATGTATAAAATGTATTATATATTTTATTTAACCTAATTAAATACTTTAAATAATCTACATATTAGTTTTTAGAATAATTTTTTTTATTTAAAAAATTATGTTTTCTAAAAAAAATTTAGAATGAAAATGTATTCCCCTTTTTAATTAATTGAATTAATCACTAGTTAGGAATATTATATATGAATTTTTTATATTAAACATAAGTCAATAATAATGGGTTTTTATGTAATTATTATTATTAGACATAATGTTATTATAGAATAATCTAATTTTAAATATTGTCATTTAAACACATTGTTTCACCACATCTATGGGGTTTATATTAAATTAATATTTTCCACTTTTCCTATATGATTTAGAGAAATATTATTCAATATTTGGTAAAATAATAATTTATAATGACTTATTAATAAAACATAAATTTTTAAACTATTAATTAGTGAAAACAGATATAATTAATCACATTGACTATGGTAAAAAGTAGTTTACAAAGGGATTAATCATTAAACATAGTGTTAAATGACATATAAAAATGGAAAAACCAAATTTAATGAAAATATTTATAACCATTTCAATTTTTTTTGACGATTTTGATTTTATATGAAAATGAGCAAGATAGAATCCTATATAATAATTAATTTATAAAAAACTAAAAACTGATATTTTTTTCTTTTATTTTATATAAAACATCAATATAATGAAAAAATATTGGTTCATTACTAAATATTATCATGAAATATGAATATTTATTTTATATCATGATATTTATTTTAATTTTTATACAGTAATCAATTACATAAAATACTTATGATACTCCGACACAGTAATTATTTTGTTAACAATTATATAAAAAAGGGACACCAAAAATATGGAATATTCATAAAATTGAAGGAATTATTAGTTTTAGTAATTTTTTAGAAGAATATATAATATTTTATTGTTTGAGAAAAACATATACTAATTGGAAGGATTATTTATATTTTTATAATTTAAATTTAAATGAATAATTTGAAAATCGACAAGAATGTTATTTCTTAATAAATTATATTTTGATATTTTTTTAAAATTACTAGAAAACTATATTACACCCTGTTATATTAAAATGTTAAAAAATATCATCAAACATCCATTAATTGAACAATTTTACTTTTTTAATGGAAACATTTGTCATAAAAATTATAATTATTTTTAGTTTGTTTAAGGTTACAACATTAATTTTACACATTACATAGGTTTATGTTAAAATTAATTATACACATCATTACAGATTATATTTAATAAATTGTATTTCATATTTAAAATATGTAATTACAATTTTTCTAATAATTCAATCATTAGTTTTGACATAATGGATTAGTTGCATATTATCGAAAATGAGTTTCCTTTATGGAAAAAAAATGAAATAATAATGTTATATATGAGATAACGAAAAATGTATAAAATGTGTTATATTTTTTAGTGGTGGTTTTTAAAGACCATATAATCACTTGAAAGAATTAATTTTAAATATTTTATCCCGAAAATTTAATATTTACCTCCCAATAGTTCTTAGTATTTCTTATTTAGAAAATAGTGAGTCATCCTAAAATATAAACAATAAGTCATTACCTTGTGTAATTATAAAATTCTAAAGTAATTTTATATGACAAATACCTACA
This sequence comes from Viscum album, assembly GCA_963277665.1. NCBI lineage: Eukaryota > Viridiplantae > Streptophyta > Magnoliopsida > Santalales > Viscaceae > Viscum > Viscum album. The sequence continues at coordinate 848,508,902 of OY728161.1, forward strand.
AAAATAATATCCCAAAATCATTCTCCTCCTACTAATATTCTTGTTTTGGATAAATATATCATTTCAATGATTTATTGAAAATATAGGAAGGATACCAGAAGTTGAAGTAATGTTCTTCAATGAGAATAATTAATTTACTAATTTTTCCACCTCTTTAAATTAATCTTATACCATGATGATATACAAGTAATTATTTTTCATATAATAATATTTTTATATTTTATGAATACAAACTATAACCATAAACACTTCAATAAAATGGGTATTAAATTTATTGTTCTTGTGTACAAAAAACTACAACATCGTAGAGTGATGTCAGTTTTTTATCCATTACCAAATATCACATTTGTGTATGATGTTATATATATAGTTTATAAATGATATTTATAAAAAAAATATTACATATTATTCATTATTAAATATATAAATTTTCATGTTCTATTCCAAAAGGGATCTGATAACGTCGCTTATTTGTGAAAAAAACTACCTCCTCACAATGAAATGTAATTATTTATTCAGTAACATGATTTATGGAAGGAAATAACAATAAATAAAATAAATATGTTTTATATAAAGTAAAATTTTCTTATATTTATTCCATATTTATCACTATTTAAATCTAATATATCATTTTCTTTTTACCATTTAACTCACATAAAAATTAATAACATCGTTCAAATATGTGTGGACTACTACCTCTCTGAACTAATGTGATTATTTTTATCACCACCACATCATGAGAATTTATTAGATAAGAATGTATAATTATAAATTAGGGTATTTATATTATTTTTATAATTATTGAAATATATAATATTACATACCTTCTTTCCATAATGATAACTGAAAAAAGGAAATGTTACTCATGAAAACAAATGTCCTTCAATCTCCAACTCCTAAACATTATTTCATTTTTCATAATCATATATAATTATGAGTTAGAATGGTATATATTTTAATATTAAATAATATAATTATTTGATGATTTTTATTTGGTAAATGTTTGAAATAAATACCTCTCTGACCACAGTCACGCTACTAATGTCATTATCCACCTATAAGCAGAATATGGCCAATTTTTTTTTTAAAAAAATAAATTAATTAATTTATTAAGACATTATATTAAATGATATAATAATAAAAATAAACATTTAAAAGATTAATTTTTTAAATAATTATCATCTATTTATTATTCATGAATAGATAGAAAATGCGATATGTTGGAACCAATTTAATTGTTTGGTCATCTCTATTTTATTTCTGTGAGATATATACTATATTTAACATCTATTGTTGTTGTGTATTGTATATAATTAACATAATTTAATTTTATTACTAATATAATTAAATTCATTTGGATTTCATATCTATTTTAGTATCTATCATTTATGGGGTTTATAGTTTCAATGTTTCAACAGTTGTAAGATATTTTTCCCCAATTATACTTCTTTGAAACTTTTATTATGGTATACACCTACACTCTTTTATTATGGATTACAATTTAATTTTACAAAAGTTGTAAGAGTCATTTGTTACAATCTCATCATTTGTAATGAATGTGTATGATTACCTATCAATTTTTTAAATCATATAATTCCCATTGATTATCTTATCCTATAGTTATTCATGAAAGTTTCATATAACTATACCCCTTTTTCACAAATTCATAATTAATATGGTAGACAATGTTTTTTTTTCAAAAATTACACATCATTTCTAACTTCGATTAGAAACATATTTTCTACAAAAACTATGTTATAAAAAACTATTTTAATTATTTATATTCCTAGAAAAAATATATTTTTCATTATTAAATGATGAAATTGTGTTTTTGGAAAATTAATTTATAATATTCCATGTTTATCATCAATGAATATAATTTTACAAATGATTCATGTTTAATAAATTAAATTTCAAAATGAAATCATATTTAACACAAATATATTTTAATTAAAATTTAATGGTATTTTCATTCACCAATATGAACAACCCTTTTTATTAACTATTCTCCAATGATGATATTGGTAATTATAACACCCTAATTATTTCACTATATGGATTGATATTATATAAATGAGATTCATATAGAAGCATTTTGGTTTCCATAGGGTAACCACAGTTCTAGGATTTTTTTAAACCCATTTATTTTTAATCTGTTCAAAATTATAGAAAAATATTGTTAATTACTCATTTTTTTAGAGGTTAATCATATTACTATTAGATTTTAATGAAACCCATTTTACCTTTGTTATTCTAGTAATAAAAAATTATTATTATTTCTATTTCTTTCATGATGAAAACTCTTTGTACATTTTTTACGTTTTTTGTGTATTGAGATTATATATGTTTGGTGTGACTAGATAAAACTATGTGAGCTCATTATATATTATTAGATGGGTTTTTCGAGGGAAAAACATCAATTAATTGGGATATTAATACGTTTTCAGTTAAATTATTTTGGATGTTGGCCATATGGTTATTAAATTTTTTACGAGTTCGAAAAGGGTTTTATGAGATGATGTTCCATGATAAAAATATGGTTTATCCTTTATTAATAAGGGTGAATTATATAATATTTGAAAAATATTAGGAATAAATTTCTCTTGATTATTTTTTCAAATGACTCTTTACATTGTTAAATCCTTATTACAATATTCCATGTTTAATGATCCACATATTAACGGGTATCAAAACATTTATATTATACCATTTCAAATTGACTATTTTCTAAACCCCTTATGAACTTATAATTAACACTAGTGAAATTATTTTTAAAATTCTTACATTTTCAATTACATTGAAATTGAGATCACCCTTATTGTATTTCCATTACCATATGTTATAATGAATGAGGTTTATTGAGTACTGTTTAGAAGTGATTTTATTTTAATTATGATGATGTATTAAATTGAAAAATTAAAATGGTTTATATTTGAGAAATAATCATTTAAATTCATGTGAATTGTTTACGTTGGATTTCATCCTAATTCTATTAAAAAAATAAACTAAACAAAACTCAAGGATGTAAGTTATCCAAAATTTTCTTTGAATGTTTTATTTGTTTAATGGACCGTTTTTTAAATAGTTCATGAATATCAAATATGTATATGTAAGGAAAATAATTTCAACACCAAAAATAGTAGAATATGTTATATGTTTTCGTATTCAGAAAAACATGACTTACAAAGTTAACATTCGTGATTGGTATATTTTTCATATGATGTTATATAAAATTTGTCAACGATATTATATGCTTATAAGATTAAATATGGTCATATGTTGAATTTAATAGAAACCTCATCTATGAGTTTTATGTATTAATTTTTTTAGGTTATTAATTTAATTTAATTTTTTTGTGATTATTAACTATGTTGAGTTATATATAACCAATAGATTATAAATTATGTTTTCTGGAAGACATAAATATTATTTCATTGTTAGATTTAAAAAATTAATCTTTGAATGTCTAGTGAAATCCCATCACATCAAGCAAGGACATTTGTATTGAAACCCACTACCATGGTAAAACCGATTGATGTTTTCAGTAAAATGAATTTGTTTTCAATAATTATAAGAGATAACAACTAGATATTTTTTATGGTTGTAAATTTTTTTATTGTTGATGTATTTTTTAATTCATATTTCTTGATTCATCTATTAATTTAATTGGTTCAATGTTTAAAATATTATAAACCAGGGAATGTGCCGTTTTTTAGGGGATTTGATGTTGTTTGTGATGAAGCTTTGATAATTTTTTCGTTGGCATAGTTGAATGTTGATGATATTAACTCTGATAAAGATGATAATAAATAATATAATAGTGTGGGAAATAATAAGATGATGAGGTTTATTTACAATAACATAAATATGATGAGTATAGAAATGTATTAATTTATATCATAAATCAGTGAGTCATAATATATAAGATATTAAAAGAATAAAATTTAATTATTGTTATATTTATGTAGACTCATTTTAAGTTGATGAAGGTCATGTGAGGACTGATTTAAAATGGATGTTAAAAAAATATGAAAGCTACTATTGATGAAGATATAATACTGAAGATGGAAATGAAAAAATGAAACTGAAATATACAGTATCTCATTTGAAAAGTAAGGTGTTGTCAAAAATAAGAAGAATAATCATATATAATTAATGAAAAATAATGTGAATATATATGATTTACAAGTAAAGATGATTTTTTTAAGTTTTTATATTGATATAAAAAAATTGAAGATAATAAACAAAACCATCATAAATAAGATGATTTTGAGAATATGATGAATGATATTGAAGAAATAATTGCTTAGAAAGTAGAATAACTATCTAAGACAGACTATATGTTTCTTTTGGATTATTATTAATTGATGAATATGAAATAAATATTTAATAAAAATGTTGAGCATAAGGATGAATCCTCATAAAATTTTGAGAATAATATTTATATAATATTTGGATTCTAGACCAATTTATCTCAATGAATATGATTTATTTTTAACAACACAGTTTGGGAAGAAAATAATGGATCCAACTGGACCAAAAATACAAATGAGAAAATATATTTCAAAAAGGAACTGTGTATTATTTCATCCATAAGTCTTTCTTCCAAGGAAGAAACATTCAAAATCAATGAAAATGAAATAAAAACAACATATATAGGCAAATTATTATCACATTAAAAGATAAAGGCTCAGATGTTACTATTAGTGTTGTGGGGTGATTTTTCATAATGTTTTTTTATGATGGTATAACAAGTAATTACAAGAATAATGCATGATTAAATAGGAATAATGATGATTATTTGAGAATATATTATTAGGAACATATTCTTCTTATAATGGTTTCATATAAACTGTATAAAATGAATTTATATAAATGAATAAATATAAATTGAAAAAGATGTGGACATGTAGATTAAAAAGAACATGATTTTAGAGTGGGTTTGTTTATTTAGATTTATCATAGTGAAAAAGATCAGGGAGGTTAGATAGTAATGAAATCTTGAGAGAGTAGTGAATATTTAAACAATATGAAAATTTTAAATAATATCATTACATTTTTAATGTAAAAGAATATAATGTGGATACATTTGAATAATTTAATGTCATTGCAGAGTCATATCCAGATGATGATTTTAATATTTAATTTTTTTTGACAATTGTGGATATATTAGGTATGACACAATAATTTCTTTAAACATACAAAAACCCATGATACTAAGGCTATTTATCTAAATCTATGTCTACAATTATGAAGGGAAAAGAAGGATGACAGGGAAATCTCAGCCTGAGTTATATTTCTATGAAAATACATGATTCCCCTTGTTTTTTTTATATATTCCATTTATCTATTCTGTATGGAATTCAGGTAGATTTAATCAACAATTAATATGGATAATAGATTATTTGATGATGTCAAATATTAAAATTTATTTGACCTTGTTGGATAGATATTTTTTATGTAAAAAACAATTTTTCATATAGGTAGGTTTTATTTTTTAAATAAACACAAATTAATCTAAATAAAAAAAATTTGAAACCTGAACATACAACCATATTCATGAAATCATACTCAGAATGATTTAATACGTTCATCAGATTGAGGATAAGATTTCTAGTAGAGAACAATCATCCTAATAACATTTAGTTGAAATAGAAACACTTGATTATAATGGGGATAAATAATATTCAAAATGAATATGATATAAATCTGATGATGCTTTTCTATTTTTTATTTCTCATAATCGCATGCAATTTGTAAACCATATGATCCATGTTTTATGAATGAAATGTTTAGAAAATGTGTTTCCTATATTATACAAGACAATCATGTTTAGGAATATTTTATTCAAGATAAGTAGGAATGAAATATTCTTCTATAGAAATGGGATACTTCAATACATTATATTTTATGTTAGAAGATGTTTAATAAGATCATAAATGTTTTCATATTCATGAATGAATTCATAATAATAATAAAAAGTGTATCAAATATTTATATTTTTAAAGAAAATCCTTTTTGATCTAAAATCACCAAATTTATATTTTTTTCACGGATGGGAAAGATTTCAGGACCATAGTTTGAGAAAAAAAAATTCTATTTTTTTGATAGAAAAAATAGATTTAAATAATAAGACAACAAGTATTCTAATTCTTGTATTTAGAAAAGTAAAATAAGTTATGTTTTAAATGTTCATTGGTATTATATTCAAAAGATAATGAACTTGATTATGTCAAAATGGCTCTTACTAGTCCATCAAATTCATTATATGATCTTGTTAATCAGTGGAAGAATTCATTCAATTGTGATGTGTTGGAATCAATTTAGAGGCAAATATTTATGTATATTGGGGAGATATACTATTATAATTTTTGAGATCAATCAACAATTTAGTCTATAATTTTCATAAACTGTATTATTTGTTTGTCAACAAGATACTAAATTTAAAATGAATAATTTCCATATCATGTTGTTCTAGATGAAGAAGACATCTATTTTGGTATAATTTAATTTTGTTTACATATGTGTTAAGAGCCATCATATTTATTATGAAATTTTATTCATCTTAGTGAAAAAATGGGAGGACTGGTTTTTCAAATGATTCAGAGAAACATTATGGGATGTCTTTAGTTTTTATTTGATTTCATGGTGGACAAGAAAATTAGAGTAACCAAATTCCATTATTCTAAAGGAGAAATCAAAATAGAAAATTTTAAATGGAATCAAAATGAGGTATTTTAATAATATTGAATATTTATATTTCTTCACATATATGTGTGAAATGGTGAATTATAATGAATCAATCATATACGGTAATTAGAATGGAGAATCAAAGATAGCTAATTTTTTAATGAAATCCAATGAAAGAAATTATTTTTAAAAGACTATATATAGTTTGATAATTTTTTAGAAGAATTGGTGAAATCAAAAATGAACATGAAATTCAATGATTATTTATGATTAGGTGTTTTTTAGGGGGAATCATTTTATGAATACATCAAAAACCACTATTTTGGTATAATATAACATGTTAATATACTTTGAACATTCTAAAAAAGTACTGTATAGTGGGAATCAAAAAATTTCAAATGAGAATAATTATATGAATTGTGTTTTATGGATGAATATTTCCCTATATAATAAGAAAATTCTGAGAAAAAAGTTCATATTCAATTGGTCATCATACTTGAAGGGATCATTATACTAGGATTTACAAACCCATATTATCTGTGGTTTATAATTTTATCTAGTGTTTTCCTCCATAAGTATGTATATTTTTCTTTATTGAGAATTTAGAATGGGAAATAACATTTGGAAATTACAATAATATTAATAATGATGTCCACGATGATCTAACCATCATCTGGGTAATAATGTGAAGATATAATTTGAAAGATATATTTTTTAAAATTTGATTAAGATAAAAAATAAAATTTATGTTAAACATATTATATTAGATAAATTTATTCTACATAATCAACATGCGCATTTTATGTGAATATTGTTCTAAAAAAGTCTAAGGAAATATCCTTATCATTGAATTACACACAATAGGGTTATTTTATAGTATAATTTGGGGTATTATATTATTTTCATACTATTCTATAGAGTTAGATAATAATATTGAGATGTGGACTTTTATATTTATGAGTTCTTAGGGATGTGTGTTAATATTTTTCATCAGGGATATAAATCATTAACAGAAGGAATTTTTTTTTAGATGTATGGAATCAAATATTAAAATTTTTCATTGATTTAGCCACTCCCTATCATAATGATGAAACTATCATGACTGAGAAAATAAAACTTTTATATGTGCTATATATACACTTTTTTAATTATTTTCTTATGTTTTGAAGACATGTTGAATGATAATTTGAATTCTGTCGATAGTAAAGTTATTTCAATCCTCGATGGTAAAAACTATCACATTTTTAAGGATAGATTGTTCCTTTAACTTATATCTATAGGGTATAATGATCTTTTAGCTGCGACAGATGGTTTTCAACTTATTGATGATAAATTTGATCTTACATCTCTTGATATAAAGAATATTGATAATGATGAAAGGTCCAAGAATTCAATACTCATATAATATATTGAATGTGAGTTTTTAAGAGAGAAGGGTGTTTCAACCAACAATGTTATATGATGTAAGCGGGAAAACAATAAAAAATGTGATATAAAAGAAAATAAGGAAAATTTATAAATTTGGAGGATGGAGTATGTATATATGAATATGGGTGAATACAAATCAATCAATAACTTTGTTACTAGGAGGAATGGAATTTTAATCATTATCATATTTCGTTGTTTAATTTTAAAATATTTAGAAACTATTGTAATGATATTGATAACCCTTATCAAAATGTTCTGTTCTAATATTTCATCATTTTAGGATAGAGTTCTAGAACAATTATCTCTAGTTTATTTTCATAGTACACTCATTTTATATGTGATGAGAAGGGAGAAAGATATAAAGGGAAAAAAGAAATAGTGATTTTTTCTAAAATCCACAAATAAATAAAAGTATATGATGGCTATTGAAGAAGTTAATGTTACTAATTCTAACTTTTAAAATAATGAATGTAAAAATCATGATAATATTTTTCCTTTTCTTTCAACAAATGTTAGATGAGTATTAGGAAAATTTAAAGGAAATAATCCACTAAAATTAATTGAATAAAGTGATGTTGGTAACCATGTTGATAATTTTATTCGAATATATAAATAAGATAATATCGATGATGATGAACAAAGGACATGAATTTAGTGGAATAAATAGGATTATAAATATAAATCTTTTTCCATAGGGAAATATTAAAAAATTTAAAAATAAAAATACAATTATATTAACATAAGATGTTGAAGATGATAAAAGTGAATATTAATCTAAAAAATCAATAAATCATGTTGATAAGAATTCATTTAGAACACTAATAAATAATTTATAATTTTAGTTAGTTCTTAAAAAGAATAAACCCAACTAAAATTATATTTTTAATAAAAATTGATAGAATTTATGATGATGATTCAGAGGATTGAAATAAAATCATGAAGCTAAAAAGATAACCCTGTTTAATAAAAATTAAAAGAGGATTTCCTTTGTAGAATTTCTATCCCATGATCAAATTTGAGATTTGAAAAAAATTGGTGAGAAACAAGTCATAAAATCATTTGGATTTAATGTTGAATAAAAATAGGTAGAAAAGTAGAGCTTTCCTATCAATAATTCTATAATAATATATATATAGGATCATGTTTTAAAAAATATTTCTGTGAATTGGGTTAAATTTATCAAAATAAGTAACATGAGAAATATAAAAAAAATATTTCCATCAATGGTTGTGAAGAATGTTGGATGTATTTCGAAAAACAATGTTTGGAAATTTATGTATGTGGAAATAAATAGAAAATTGGATAAGTCATAATTTCTAGAAAATATGTGTATGATATGATTTTAATAAATATAGTTCTAATAATTATGAAAATAAGAATGACTTAAATTTTTTTATATCGGTTGATAAATGAAATGTTTGTGGTAAAAAATGTTCTCATAAAAAATGAGAATGTTTTTTAGAATCATGTGCACAACACTAGTTAGTATGTTTCATAAGAAAATATTATTTCATTGTGTACTATGGATATTTTGCTGAATTAAAATATTCAGAAAATATGTTTTTTTAAAAAAATAATATTACAAAAATTATACGTGTTATAGTAGGAATGATTTGATGTTGTGTCAATCCCCTTAAAGGATGAAGTCTGATAGAGATGTTCTGAATAAGTCTATGATGGTTAGACTAAAAGATAAAAAAATCTTCCCACCTATAAAACTATTTTTTAATGATGTAAACGACTTGGAAACCATGAAATGTGATTCCTTTTTTTGTTATCGTCATAAAAACAGTTTGTTTTGAATTATATGATGATAGATATGATGAAATGTAATGCGAATAAAAATCATCATATTATGGAGACATATCTCAATGTTTCAAAGGGGGGAAAATCTTGGATCATGGATTGTGATTGTTATAATCATATGATAGAGGAAATGAAATTTATAAATAATGTGAATGCCTCAATAATAGTACATATAAATTTGAAAATAATGAATCTTTAGGAATAAATTTATTGGGATTTACATAATTGGGAATCAAATGTAGAAACCCAAAAATGTTATGAATGTTTATGGGTTGAAACACAATGTAGAATTTGTTTCAAAACACATTGATGAAGAAAATGATATTAAATTAACAAAATATGTGTTTTTTGTAAAATTTGAGGATGATGAAAAATAGTTACAAGTGGAAGATGTACATATATAATCATATTTGACATTGGTGAACTAAAAAACAATTTTTTACATGTGTATTGTGGAATAGAAGTAGTTGGGTCATAACGAGTGGGGAACCATGTCACAAGAAAAACATGAGAATGATATTTAATTGAAAGAGTGTCTGTGATAATCTTGATATGTCGTTTCTGACGCTTTAAATGGGGTGCTCACATTCGTATGTTTGGGTATAAAAGGGTGATGTTTTGTTGCCCCATATTTCCTCTTTCCAAATGTGGGAGCCATCCATCGCTTGTTCTGGGATGTCAGCTCAATGATCAAAATGGGTTGATGGGATGTCAGTTCATCCTTCCTCGGATTCCTCCTAGGAAATCATCACCTATTCAAGGTATCCGTTATATATTTAAGACATTGTTCATTAAACTCTTACTGGCACAATATCTTCATGGAAAATAGTTAATTACACTGCTTTTTTCAGGACATTCCAAGGGGTCTGGTCAGGGAAACAACCTTCGGTAAGGTGAGTAGTCTAGTTGGGCATCACTGGCTTGACTCGACACTAGAACACTAGGGAGTTTTTGTTTCTTCCCCTTATTGAAATTATTCAAGAGGGCGTGGAAGTCCGAGGCCTCCCATGTCGAATGCAGGGAATTATATGTCGTAGGAATATATCTAGGGATTTCCTCATCTTTCTATGCTTAACACATGGTATGCCATGAGTTTAAAGTCAAGGAGAGAGGGATAATAATGATCAGAACGCTTAATTGAGTGGATCAGATAGGTGTAACCCCTTGAGGATACACTGATTTCGTGGCTAATTTGTGGTTAGTTACCCAGTTACTACTAGGAGCAGTGAAGAGGTGACTTGGCATGATCTCACCAGAATATGGCGGCCCGGCTATGAATCAAGATGGATGGTGTAATGTCCAGGATACGAGTGCCACTAAATGGGTGTCCTGAACCCCTTTTGCCACATGACCTCAAGAACATTTCCCCAAATCCCAGAGGCTGCCGACTAGTAGCGAGGGATGATGTCTTATAGTGGGGGAACTATTCCATCATTTTTCAAATTGTAGCACAGTGGAATGAAATAAAACATATAGAAACAGCGGAAGTAGTAAACCATACTAACTGAAATAAACAACTACTGTAGATTTTACCAAGCAGTATATAGAATGGTGCAACATGCCTCAAATTCTAAACAAAGCAGCCAGAACACGTCAGACAATAATATATTGCAATACAAGTACAGAAAAGAAAAACAGAACAAAATAGCTGGTAGCATCGCAAGCCTCGGCCCGGTCCCATGATCCCCTACTCCTTAGTAGCAATCAAGTACATGTATAGGGACTCCTTCCCCTATTGACACCCGCTCCAGTATAATATGTTTTTACCGAAAAGCATGACCCAAAAAGGGTGTGAAAAATAATTCCCAGTAGGCACCCATCCATGTCTCGTTCCCAACTGTGTGTAAATATGCAACAACAGTTTGAAAAAGTAAATGCAATAAACTAAGTTATACTCATGTATCTAAATTTACTAGTTATATTTCCATTTTAATTATTCATTTAACCACTTACTATTATGGAAACACCAAAGTTAATTCCTAATTAAGCAGAAGACGTCCTCAGACAAGAAAAAACTCACCCTCAGGTCATCAGAATACTACCCACAGGTATTTCCCTCAGGCATAACATAAATTTCCCTCAGGCGTACGAAGTGTCTCCCTCAGTAACTGATGTCAAGCCCTCAGGCACAAAAGGTTTCCCTCAGGCAAAATAGAACATCGCCCTTAGGCTAATACAGTCATGCCCTCAAGCTATAGTAAAACATCGCCCTAAGGCATAAGTAACCGGGCCGTGGAAAACATAGAAACATGAAATTTACATACAATTCCTCTAAAGGAAAAATTAATGCATAATTAAACATGGCAAACCCTCGGGTATCTTGGACAAATGGATAGCAGAGGAACGCACCTCTCGGGATGGTCCTGGATCCAAGCAATGAACCCAACCAGCATTTTATTATCACACATAATTACATATTCAATTCCAGGTATTTAATTCAGCAATGACTCAGCCATCTGACACCCCATTCTTGGGCGCGTATCTTATAAATACACACAAACTCACAACAGTTGGAATATGAACACCAAGCCACCTACCTTAAACTCTAACGAAATATATACATGAATTTCTATTCCTGAAACGCCGAAGAATGATGTAGAAATAACGTAGAAGAAAACTTGTTCAATCTTAAATAACTTCTTTTAGAGGTTGAATTGGCAAGAACAGTTTGAGAGGAGTGGGGGGATTACCTGTGCGGTTCCAATGAGATCGTACGAGGAGGAAACAAATTCCTGACTTGTGCCTGGAAAATCTCCAATGCATCAGCCTCCCTCTTCCACCCCTTCTTCCCATTTTAAGACTTACTTACGAACAGGGGTGGATACTGCCCATTTTAAGAAAAACAAACAAAGTAAACTGTGTTTATTTCCAAGTACACATCATGTACTTCCCATTTTTTAGTTGTTCCTCCAGCGGTTTCGCGCCAGCGAGGCACTAATCATCCTGCTGACGTGACTACACGACATGTCTCCTTGAGTAAACAGCGTGTTCTATCGCACAGATAGCCACCGCTTTATTATTCACATGCCGAATGTCTACACGGTGTGAAAGGACCACTACACGTCGTGTAGTCAGTTTCTACACCCTTCGTTGTGGACAAGGCCACACGCCCTGTGTATTCATTCAACACGGCCAAAAGTACACGATGTGTGGAAAAGTACATGGTGTGTACATTTAAAATTTGGGATTTTTCCCTATTTTCCATATTTTCTCAAAAACACTTTAGGAAAGGATAAAAGAATAAGCCCGTACCTCAAAAATAAGAATCTGGTTCTTACAAACTTCCCCCTTGAATCAATTTTTCCCTGAATTTACCATCCAAGCGTGGCATAGATATAGCCATAAATAACTCCGGCCATTGAGCACATACATCGGTCTCCCACTCCCAGGTTTTTTCTTGCACTCAACGACGCTACCATAACACCCATAAGAGAGGAAATGACCGGCCTCATAGAACCTTTGTGCTCCTATCAACGATACGAATTAAATGCTCCTCAAAGGATACATCTTCCTGAAACTCAACCTCCTCAGGCTGAAGGACGTGAGACATGTCTGAATGATAGTAGCACAACTGAGATACGTGGAAGACGTCATGCATGGCCCAATACCTCTGTGGTAACTACACCTGATAGGAGACCGGCCCGAATCTCTCCAAAATCTCAAAAGGCCTCACATACCTTGGTGAAAGCATACCTTGTCTCTTGATCCACCAATGTCTCAACCTCGGTGAAACATGAAAGAAATCCTGATCCCCGACCACGATCTCCAAAGATCATCTACGACGATCAGCATAAAACTTATGATGAAACTGTGCGGTAGCCATTCGCTTTTGAATCAACTGGACCGGCTCCAAAGTCTAATGTACGAGACATGGTCCCAGTAAAGCTGCCTCACCTGCCTCTAACCGGCACAAGGGTGATCGACATGGCCTACCATATAAATCCTCATAAGGTTCCATCTGTATAGTTTCCTGAAAGTTGTTATTATAGGAAAACTCTACTAGGGGTATATGCTTCTCCCAAGAGCCCCCAATGTCCAAAACGCATGCACGCAACATATCCTCAAGCACATGTATCGTACGCTCTGACTGGCCATTGGTCTAAGGGTGGTAAGTTGTGCTTAGAAGGACCTCTGTACCCAGTGCCCTCTGAAAACTCTGCCAGAAACGAGACGTAAAATGGGTGTCCCTATCTGAAATGATAGAACCAGGGACCCCATGATGACGTACGATCTCATAGATATACAACTTCCATATCTCATCAACACTGAAGGTTTCCTTGATCGGATAAAAGTGAGATACATTCATGAGTCTTCACACAACAACCCACATGTCATCATTTCTTCGAGGAGACCTCGGAAAATAAGTCATGAAATACATCACGACATCATCCCATTTCCACTCAGGAATGGGTAACTACTATAACAGTCCTGGTAGCCTCTAATGTTATTCCTTCACCTGCTGACAGGTGGAACACCTCATAAAAACCCCATCTACATATCTCTTCATTCCAGGCCACCAGTACTGACGTCTCATGTGATGGTACATCTTGGTAACTCCGGGATGAACTTCCCAAGATGAAGCATGAAACTCCCGCATCAGCACCTCACGTATATCCCCTAGAACCCATACTCGTACATGGAAACAAAGAACCATGTCATCGCCTATCATCCACCCAAGCGGAGGGTCCTCACTTGCCACCGACTCCTGTAGAACTAGGCCTTCTGAATCAGATAGTTGGCTCATCCTCACTCTATCTAGGAGGGTAGAAGTCACAACTTAAGAGTAAAGATATGTCTTCCCCTATCTATCATGCACCTCCAAATGCCTCTTAGAGAACAATTCCATGAGCTGCAACTCATCACTGGCCTCCTACACACCTTGTATCTGAGTCCTCCTACTAAGTGCATCTGCTACTGCATTACCCTTACCAGGTCTATAGGCAAGCTCCAAATCGAAGGACTGAAAGTATTCGACCCACCTTCGCTGTCTCAGATTCAAGTCACACTGTGTAAATATATACTTGAGAATTTTGTGGTCGTTGAAGACCGGAAAACGTTCTACCAATAGATAATGTCTCCAACAACATAACACATGAACAACTACAGCTAAATCGAGATCATGTGTTGGTTAATTCCTCTCATCTGACCGAAACTAACAAGACTCGTATGCAACAACTCGATCGCCCTGGATCAACCCAGCTCCTAGTCTAATACCTGATTCATCACAGTAAACGGTAATAGTCTTCCCCTGCTCTGGGAGTATCAGTATTGGTGCTGATGTCAACAATCCTTTCAGGTCCGGAAAGGTTGTCTCGCAAGCTTTTGACCAGGAGAACTTCACACCCTTCATAGTCAAACCTGTCAACAGCGCTTCTATAAGGGATAAGTCTTGTATGAAGTGTCTGTAGTAACTATCCAACCTTAAGAAACTTTGTATATCAAACACGTTCATAGTCTAATCCTAATAAACTACTGCTCTCGCCTTCTCTGGGTCCACTACAACTCCTTCCTCTGAGATGATATAAACCAAGAAGTGAATCTGGTTCATCAAAAAGTGGCACTTGGAGAGCTTATCATATATATTATTCTCTCTCTGTTTACTATATATGATCTCAAGATGGGTGGATTGGTTGTGTCGAATGTGAGAGTACACCAAGTTATCGTCCATGAATACTACAACAAAAGAGTTCAGATAGGTATGGAACACACGATTCATTAGAGCAATAAAAACTGCTGGTGCGTTCATCAGTCCAAAAGGCATAACCAAGTACTCGTACAAAACATATCTGCTCTAAAAATCTATAAGAGGAATATCATATGGTCTAACGCGCAACTGAGGATATCATGATCTCAAGTCAATCTTCGAGAACACTCATTCTACATGAAGATGATCAAAAAGATCATCAATCCTTGGTAATGGATATCGGTTCTTAACCATCAACTGGTTCAGCTTTCGATAATCCACAGAGATTCTTAGTGTACTGTCTGCCTTCTTTGCAAAAAGGACATGATATCCCCAAGGAGAAGTACTGGGTCGGATGAACCCCTTTGCATGTAACTCCTCTAACTATATATTGAGCTCCTAAAACTCTGGTGTAGCCATCCTATATGGAAGAATGGACACTGGAGCTGCTCCTGGAACAATTTCAATAGATAAATCTACCTCACGCTCCGTAGGAAGACTTGAAAAGTCGCCGAGGATGATATCCCCGAAACGATCCACCACTAGAGGGAAATCCGTATGACAAGTCCCCTGATCATCCAGATATAAACTCGCAATCTGGGTTGTGACTCCACCTTGCCCATTATGCTCTGGCCCAGCTCGACTCGCCTGAACATCCCACTCGACCTTGTATAGAAACTCTCTGCCCTGGCATACACCACTAGTTTCCTACAGGTTTCTCTCTATAATCAGTGCCTGATCCCTATAGAATGTATGGAAGGAAACCTAAAAACATTTACCAGTGCTCGGATGTCATAATGAAGACCATCCTCATGGAATCTGGCCCTCAACGTATCATCATCCACCAGAATGGGTGCAAAACCCTAAAGCTCGATGAAATGAGCGGAATAATCCATCACTGACAAATCCCCCTGCTGTAGATTCATGAACTCTAAAGCTTGATCTCCACTTAGTGTCTCTAGGAAGAAGTAGTCATAAAAGGATATCTAGAAATCTTCCCATGCCATGTCTCTATGACACTCTGACTGGGTGGTAATGTCCCACCATCTCTTGTCGGAATCAGGCAACATGTAAGTCGCGAGCTTGACCCTCCTCCCCAGAGGCATCTCATGGTGCTAAAAAAATAGTCTGCATTGAACCCAGCAAAGACTCTGCAGCCTATGGTCCACCATCCCTTGAAAACACAGGCGTATACTGCTGCTGGAAGATACGTTCCAACACTGCCGTAGATGTGGCAGCTAGCGGTGCTCCCTGAAAGGTCTCCATGAACCTCATAAAGCCTTCATGGAACTGCACCTCCGCTACTGAGTCTGGTATAATGGTTGGAACTGCATCTGGCTTTGCATGAGGATCAACTAGATGCCCATGGCCCACCATCTCTAGAGTATAGTCATCGCTACTCTCCTGGAAAACAACATGTGGTCATCTCAGTAGCATGACTCTACAAGTTCAAATGAAAACCGTAGAACAATATCATCAAAGATCAAAAATGAAGAAACCCAAATAGGGAACAGGTGGAAGAAGGCGTTCCAAAATTGAAAAATTAGACAACACGGTGTGTATACTAACTAAACGGTGTGTACTTGAATTTTCTTCCCCTTCCCAGTACATTCTACACGGCCAAGCCACACGGTTCCCATTAAACAAAACTACACTGCGTGTATATACTCTACACGGTGTGTATTGTGTAATTTTCCAACTGCCTGTGTAGTTTGTGACAGAGTTGACTACTCAGCATGATACTACACGACATGTTACACCCACACATTGAATGTACACTACTCCATCTCCCAAGCCACATGGTTAAGTCCACATGATATGTCCTCAGACAGGACTACAATGTGTGTCCAACGAGTACACGATGTGTACTATATGAGATTCGCCAACCTGTGTTGTTCGTTACATAATCGGATACAAAGCTCCAACTACACTGCATGTTTATTATGCACATGGCACATACCTAAAGGGGTTACACCAACCCGTGTTGTTAGTAACATGGCCTAGTTCCCAGGTCAGACTACACGACGTGCTCTATAGTGGATACGGCATGTATGTCTTAAGGTTTCCCCGACCGGTGTTGTTAGTGACATGGCAGACATTGGGTCAACACTACACGGCGTGTATAGAAACTACACGACGTGTTCTCCCCAAGCTCTTCCCTTCCCCATGTCACCGTCACATGGTTTGTGACACAGGAAGAGACTACAAGGCTTGTACTCTGGGTACACGTCGTGTACTCAAAAAAAAATTATTCCCAAACATACGACCATACACGGCGTGTTGAAGGTACTACATGACATGTATACTAGGTTTCTAAATAATATGCCTTAATGACTTCCCCGGAACCCAGAAAATATCGATAATCAACACCTAAGTGTCAAATTCCGATCCATGAGGGCCCATACTCCCCATTAATCAATGTTTGATATATTATCTGTGTTATAACCTAATAAACAGTCAATGATCCACCAAATTCTGGTCAATGGGGGCCCATACTCCCCAAAAACTAAATTTTGGAATTTATTCTATAAAACGGATCATACAAAATACCCTATCACATAACAGGTATTTATCAAGCATATATCACAACATCATGCTTTTATAGCACCATAACTATCACAACAACATGCAATTTTTAATGCACCTACATGCCATGGAACTATGCATGGCATGTGATTTCTAGTACGTGACTAAATTATGTATGAGATGGAATACCCTCATCTCACTAGGTTGTAACTAAATATAACCCAACGATAAAATATAAACATCACAAACACAAGTGTATCACCCTTCGGTGAAAACAAATCAACTGTAAAATTGAAAAATCCATAAAATTGCAATATGAGGTAAATTGGATTTTCCATGTACATGGATTAGCTACTCCAATGCATATATTTTTACCAACTAACGTTCTTGTCATATCCCTGACTTAAGTCTTCAAATATTAAGTCAATGAAAATAACTCCTTTGATACCACTTTGTAACGTCCTGGATCCGGGTTCCACTCATCGGGTGCCCTGAACCTAGTTTACCACATGACCGTAAGCGCATTTCCCCAAACGCCAGAGGCTTATGACTAGTAGTGAGGGCCATGGTATGATAGTGGGGAAACAATACCCTAATTTGTAAAAGTGTAGCGTAGTGGAATGAAATAAAACATACAGAAACAGAGGAAGCAATAATCCATACACAAATGAAATAAACAACTGCCATAGATATAACCAACCAATATATATAATGGTGCAACACACATCATATTATAAACATAGAATCCAGAACATGTTACACAATAATACGGTGCAATACATGTACAGAAAAGAAAAAAAGAACAAAACAGCTGGTAGCATCATGAGACTCAGCCCGGTCCCATGTTCCCCTATTCATTAGTAGTAATCAAGTACCTGTATAGGGACTCCTACCCCTATCAACACCTACAACAGTATAATCTATTTGGGCCAAAAAGCATGAACCAATAAGGGTGTGAGAAATAATTCCCAGTAGGCACCCTCCTAAGGCCCATGCCCAACTGTGTGTAAACATGCAACAACAGTGTGCAAATGTAAATGCAATAAACTATGCAGTACTCAAGAAACTAACATTACCAGTTATATTTCCATTTTATTTATACAGTTAACCATTTAATATTAAGGAAAAACCAAAATCATTTCCTAATTGAGTAGACAATATCCTCAGACAAGCAAAACCTCACCCTCAAGTAATCAAAATCCAACCAGGAGGTATTACCATCAGGCATAAAAAATTGGGCTCAAGTGTACGAATTGTCACCCTCAGGAACAGAAATCAAGCCCTCAAGCATGAATGGATTCCCTCCGGAGAAATACAACATCTCCCTTAGGCTAATACAGTCACGCCCTCATGCTATAGTAAAGCATCGCCCTTAGGAATATGTAACCAGGCCATTCCCAACATAGAAACATGAAATTTATATACAATTATTCTCAAGGAAAATGTAATTCATAATTAAACTTGGAATATCCTCGGGTATCCTAGGCAAATGGCTAACAGAGGAATGCACCCCTCGTGATGGTCATGGACCAAAGAAATGATCTCAACGAGTATTTTATTATCACACTTAATTACTTATTCAATTCTAGGTATTTAATTCAACAAGGCATCAGCCATATGACACCCCATTCATGGGTGCATATCTTAAAAAGGCACACAAACACACAACAGTTGGAATATGAACACCAAGCCATCTACCTTAAACGCCATCGAACGATATACGTGAACGTCGATTCTAAAAATTCCCATGAATGACCTAGATCTAACATAGAATAAAACTTGTTCAAACATAAATAACTTCCCTTAGAGGAAGAATTGGAATGAATTGCTTCATAAGAGTGGAGGGATTACCCGTGCGGTTCCAATGAGATCGTCTGAGGCAAAAACACATTCCCGATGTGCACCTAGAGGATCTCCAAATCTCCAGCCTCCCTCTTTTCCTCCTTCTTCCCCTTCTAATCCTTCCCAGTGAAAAGGGGAGGCTACTACACATTTTATGTGAAAAAAAACAAAGTACACAGTATGTATTTCCAAGTACACAGCATGTACTCCCCATTTTTTAACTGTTCCTCTGGCAGTTTCTCGCCAGCGTGGCACTGTTCACCTACCGATGTGACTACAAAATGTGTCTCCTTGAGTAAACGGTGTGTTCTATCGCACAGCTAGCCACCACCATACTATTCACATGTCGACTGACTACACATCCTGTAAATGACCACTACACTGCGTGTAGTTGGTTTCTACACCCTTCGTCACCAACATGGACACACTCCCCATGTACTCATTCCACACGGTCAAAAGTACATGGCATGTGGAAAATTACACGGCATGTACTTCCAAAATATGGGATTTTTCCCCATTTTCCTTATTTTCTCAAAAACACTTAAGGAAAAGAGAAAAGAAAATACACATACCTTCAAAATAAGAACTGAGTTCTTACATATGGTGGGATGTTAAGTGAAGTGGATGGAGAATGTGATGTAGTGGACTTTAGGAGACAATGATGGTGTCTTGAGCCTCAAAGAGACATCCTACGTATCTCCTTTCTATGTAATCAATGTTTGCATAGTTCATCATGACAACGTCTTACCACTGGATGGGGTGACAATGGCTTACCGTTTAATGGTTCTAACTACGGTGAACCATTGCATGGGGCACAAAAAGGGAAATATAGTTTAAAATAATGCAGGATATTGGTGTACCGACGAGAAGTGGCCCTGAACATTAATGGTTGGGCTTAAACCTCATGGGGGCTTCCTACGTTCCTTTCATTGGCAAGGATCATAGTCTGCATAGTTCTAGTTCTTCTTGGTAAACCGAAATGAAGATGGCCATGAACAATGGTTGATTGGATTGAACTTCAGGGAGGCTTCATACAAACTATACCTTGGCATAGAACAATGTGAACGTAGTTCATAATGGGGGAAGTTGGGGATTACGCTCTGAGGAAACCTAGAGTGTTGGTGAACCAATGTGAAGGGGGTCGGAATGAGCGGGTGTAGGGCTTGAACATCATGGAAACTTTCTACGTACAATACATTGATATGGACCAAAGTTCTCATTGTTCGGAATACCGGATTCGGTGAACCGACTTGAAGGACATATGGTCCAGGTAGATGGTGGTCTTGAACCTCAGAGAGGATTCCTACGTAAAATACCATGCCATGGATCAATGTTTGTGTAGTTCAGAATGGTGTTGAAGAACCGATGTGAAGATGGTGGGGACGACCAGTGGATGGTGGGCTTGAACCTCATGGAGGATTCCTATGTACCCTCCCTTGGCATGGATCATTGTCCTCGTAGTTCGGAAGGGTGGGGGTGAACCGACGTGATGGGGGCTGGGATGACCGTTGGATTGTGGGCTTGAACCTTGGGGAGGCTTCCTATGTACCATACCTTGGCATGGATCAATGTCACCATACTTCATAAGGTTGTGGGATAACCGACGTGAAAATGGTCGGGAATACCAGGGGATGGTGGGCTTGAAACTCAGAGAGGATTCCTATATACCTTTCCTTGGAAAGGATCAATGGCAACATTGTTCAGGTTGTGTATGGGGATAACACATTAGGATGCCGAGAGTGTTGGTGAACCGATGTGAAGATGGTCGCAACGACTGGAGTGTTGGGCTTGAACCTCATTATGGATTCCTTCATACCTTTATTAGCTTGAATCAAAGTCCACATAGTTTTGATTGCATGGGTTTGGTGTAGTGATGTGAGGTAGTCGAGTCTAATGGTTGTTGGGATTGAACCTTGGGAGGGATTCCTACATACCATACCATATCATAGATCAGAATCCACGTATTTCAGGATGGGTGTGGGGATAACACTCTAGGATGCCTAGTGAGGGTGTCATGGTTGATGCTTACTCTAAGACAATGTGAATCCTGCTCAGTATGAGAAACAAGAGGAAACATAGACCTGGTGATCATGTCATGATAGGTGGATCTGGGGATATTATATTGTTTTTACACGTGGTTAGTGTCCAAGGGATAGAATTATTTGAACTTACTCCAGGATGGAGGCCCAATGGTGACAATGCCAAAAGGGAGAGGGACTTGGCACTGAGGAAGAGTGGAGGAGCATGGATGTTAACTACTTCATGAAAATCTAGGGGCATACACCAAGCTAGTTTTCCTTTTTCCTGCGAACATGCATTACTCCAATTAGGAGGATTTCATTCAACGTGAGGAATGCTCACACTCTCATAGAGACGAGCGGGTATACAGAATGTCCGAGCCGGGGGACCCCGGGTAGAATGCATGGGGGAAAGACAATTTTTAACTTCATGTGTTGATAACGAGGGTGCATGGTAGTTTAACGTCTAGAAGCTCGGACGAGATGGGTTCACTCTACACCCCTAGGACGTACATAACGGGTACCCTCTACACATTGGTGAATGGGGTGATATAAAATAATATGATAAGGGGGTGTTATGGAGCAATCCATTGGCAGGTACACGTTAGCATGGCTCTGCGAATAAGAAATAGAAGTTATCATTCCTATGTGTAGAAACATATTGGGAAGAAAAGAAACATGAATTCATGTCCATGGTACTTTGAAATCACATAGTGGAAACCTAGAGGGTTGCACGGGCAAAAGAATTTCATTGCAAAAATAAGTTCATAGGTAGGGGCACTGTGAAGATCAAGTGCTCCACGTAGTCGAGGGTACTTGCGAAGGGGTCTTCTTCATGATGTGGGGAATCGTAGAATATTAATTGGGAATAAGTGCCTGTAGTAGGTTCTTTTCGAATTGGATTGACACTTGAATAGCACTGCCTCAAGAAATAGTGTGTTGTCCAGCAATGGGCTTCGCGAAGTATAGTGACCTTGCCTTAGAATATGGATCACGTTTAAGTGAGTGGTGCTTAGAGAAGTGAAACGGATTCACGACAACATGGGTCCCCTTGGGGAACCCCTTCCTTCGCAAAGTCCTATGGGATTCGTGAAAGGAATCCATCCTGAAAGAGGGGGGGAAAACAAGTCAATGGGGAGACACTTCACATAGAAAAAGTATGTCACGTAACCCAGGGTTCGTAAAGCAGAGGGTGCATTTTAATTAGGGATCTAGGAAGTTGAAAGTTCGGATGATCTGTCATCTGGGCTTGGGGGAGGCATGTATTTATAGGCAAGAGGTGATGTGAAGCAGAGCTCACTTGGCATGAAGATTAGGCTCGTTACCATTTGGGTTGTCTAACTAGTTTCTGAATATTAGTATTTTTGTGGGAGGTCAAAATAATTAGTATTATGTCGGTTTAGTTGGGGGGTATAATGAGCTATTGATGGATTACTGACACTATGGGGTTAATCCAGTTTGTAATTTGGGGGTGCAATGAACATAATAAAAAGTAGGTATTTTAATGAACCTTATATATCTTGTGTATTATAATTTTTTAATTACTTTTAGGGTGAGGTTAATTATTAAATATGAGGGATCATGACTTTAATCATTCAGAAAGTTTGAATCAAAAGTGACAGAATTTATAAAAATAGTAAAACACTAATTCAACAACACCAAGTGGTATCTAATAAATCAATGGACACTAAAATTATAATCATATCACTATGTACATATTTAAGATCATGAATCTTCTGGATAATTTGTGAATTTGAATTTTGTTAATAGTCGATCAATTTATACTCTTGATGGCATGAACTACCACAGTTAAAGGAATATGACTATTATATACAATATATATCTTGGACAGTATGAGAGAGATTTTGAAATAGTGGGTTTCTCACCTCTCACTGAATATAATTCATTGAATAAATTTAATAATATAATTATAGAAGTTGATATAAATATTTTGAATAAAATGTTAATGGATTTTGGAAAAATAAAAAATACAAATGTGATAGTTCACTATGCTTCATAGGACATCTCGGATAAAATGGGAAACATTTATGAAGGAAATCATAATTTCTCAAAATCCATGTGGTTAATATGGTGTATATAACTCAATAATTAAAAATGGATGATGATAAAAGAATTATTAACTACATTATTACAATAAATTAAATTTTAAGCAATATCAATGTTTTTTGAGAGATGGTGGATGATTATTCTATTATGATGATTCTTTTGAGAATTTTTTCTAAAATATATGGCCTGAATATTTCATCACATGTAGAGAGAGAATATAAATCATTAGATCAAATTCATAATACTTCATATCATATCAAATGATAAAATTTTATGAATTAAAGAAAATGAAGTATATGATTTCGACATTAAAGTTAGTGAGAGGAAAACTAATATCAAAGAAGTACAATGATCAAGTGATTCTAAGTATCAATACAATGAAAAAGACATAAATAAAATGATGAAATTGTTTTAAAGAATTATCAAAAGGGCATTATGGAATGGAAATAACAATACAAAAACATTGTTTTTTAATTATGAAAATAGCTTTCATTTTTTTATAACAATATATTATAGAATGTAGATGATGTTAACTCAGATAAAGAGGATAAAAAATATTAGAAATGTGTGTGATATAATAAGATGAAGAGGATTATTTAAAATAAGATAAATATGATGAGTGTAGAAATGTATTAATTTATATCATCACTCAGTGAGTTATAATATATAAGATATTCAAAGAATCAAAATTTCATTATTTTTATAATTATAGAAACTCATTTTAAGGTGATAAAGATTATGTGATAACCGATTTAGAGTGGATTTTAAAAAAATACGGATGCTACTATTGATGAAGATATAAAACTCAAGAAGGAAAAGAAATAATGAAAA
The DNA here is from genome assembly GCA_963277665.1 of Viscum album. NCBI lineage: Eukaryota > Viridiplantae > Streptophyta > Magnoliopsida > Santalales > Viscaceae > Viscum > Viscum album. The sequence goes on from OY728161.1 coordinate 848,533,793, forward strand.
TGAAATTTACAATATCTCGTTTGAAAAGTATGGTGTTCTCAAAAAAAAAATCATATGGACTAAATAAAAAATAATGTGAATATAGATGATTTACAAGGAAAGATGATTTTTTTAGTTATGATATTGAAAAATAATTGAATATAATAAACAAAACCATCTGAAATTAGATGATTTTGTAAATATGATGAGTGGTATTGAAGAAGAAATTTCTCCGAAAGGGGAATAACAATCGAAGACACAATATATGTTTATTTTTCAATAATATTAATATAATAATATAGTATAAATAATTAATAATTATGTTAGGAATAAGTATGAATCCTCATAAAACATTGAGAATAATTTGTTATAAAAATTTTTAATTCTAGACCATATTTATCACAATGAATATTCTTTATTTTTAACAACACGGATTGGGAAGACAATAATGGATTCAACTGGATCAAAAGGACAAATACAAAAATAATTTTTAAAAATGAACTATATATTATTTCATCCAAAAGTTTTCCTCCTAGGAAGAAACATTCAAAATAATTTAAAATGTAATAAAAAAATATATAGAGGCAAATTATTTTCACATTAAATGATCAAGGCTCAGATGTTACTATTGGTGTTGTGGGGTGATTTTTCATAATGTTTTTTCATGATGGTATACCATGTAATTTAAATTTTATGGCATGATTAATTGGGAATAATGCTGATTAGTTGAGATTATATTATTAGGATCATAGTCCTCTTATAATGTTTTCCTATAAACTGTCTAAATAGAAATTATATAAATGAATAAATAATAATTGAAGAATATGTAGTTATGTAGATTAAAAAGATGATAAAATTATAGTGGTTTTATTTAATTAGATTTATCAGAGTGAAAAAGATAAGGTAAGGAAAGTAGTAAAGAAATTGAAAGACACAGGTTAATATTTTGACAAGATGATATTTTTTAAAGAATAACATAACATTTTTAATGTAAAAGAAAATCATGTGGTGACATTTGAATAATTTAATGTTTTTCAAAAGTCATATTAAGATGATAATATTAATATTTAAATTTTGGACAACTGTGGAAATATTATGTACAAAAAAAAATTCATTAAACTTATAACAACCCAAGATACTATCAATCACATATCCAAATCTATGTCTACAATGATGAAGGAAAAATATGGATAAAAGGAAACTCTCAGCCTGAGTAATATATCTATGAAACAAACAAGTTTCCCCTTATTTTATTATATACATTCCATTTAACTATTATGTATAGAATTCACATTGATTTAATCATCCCTTTAGAGGGATCATAAATGATTTTATGATTTCAAATATTAAAAATTATCAGACCATGTTGGATAGTGATAGTTTTTTGTAGTAAAAATTGTTTTTTTAGAAGTGGGTTTTAGTTTTTAAATAAACACAAATTAATCTAAATAAAACAATTGAACCATGAACATACAACCATATTCATGAAATCATAGTCACAATGATTTAATAGGTTCATCAGATTGAAGAGAAGATTGCTAGAAGAGAATGACCATCCTAATAAAATTGAGTTGAAATTGATACACATGATTATAATGGAGATAGATTATAGTCAAATTGAATATGATATAAATCTGATGCTGCTTTTCTATTTTTTATTTCTCAGAATCATACATAATTTCTAAACTGTATGACCCATGTTTTATGAATGAAATGTAGAGAAAATGTGTTTCCTAATTTAGAAAATACATTCATGTTTATGAAAATTGTATTCAAGATTAGTAGGAATGAAAGATTCTGTTATAGGAATGGGATTCTTCAATACATTACATTATATGTTATAATATGTTTAATCTGATCATAAATGTTGTCATATTCATGAATCAATTCATAGTAATAATAAAACGTGTATCAAATATAAAAGTTTCTGAAGTAAAACCTTTCCGTTCTGAAATCATCAAATTAATATTTTTTTGATTGATGGGAAAGATTTCATGATCATAGTGAGAGATAAAAGTAGCTATTTTTTATAGAATAAATAGATTTATATATTTAGAGAACAAATATTCTAATTCTATTATTTATAAAAGTAAAATATGTTTTGTTTTAAATGTTCATTGGAATCATTTTTAAAAAATAATGAACTTCATAATGTCAAAACCACTCATACTAATCCATAAAATTCATTATAGGATCTTATTCATATGTGGAAGAATTCATTCAACTGCAGTTTTTTGGAATCAATTTATAGGAAAAAGATTCATGTATATTGTGGAGAAATACTGTTATAATTTTTGATATCAATCAACAATTTAGTCAATAATTTTCATAAATACAATTTGTATGTAGTCCACATGTGGATAAATATGAAATGAATAATTTCATTATCGAGTTGGTTAAGAGAAAGAAGAAATCTTTTTTAATATCAGGTAATTTTGTTCACATATGTGTTAAGTTCCATCATATTTATTATGAAATTTTATTCATCAATTTGAAAAAATTAAAATAGGAAGATTGGTTTTGTAAATGATTCAGAGAAAAATAATGGGATGTCTTTAGTTATGATTTGATATCAAGGTGGCCATGAAAATCAGAGTGGCCAAATTCCATTATTGTAAAGGACAAATCATAATAGAAAAATTTAAATGGAATCAAACTGATGTATATTAAGAATATTGAAGATATATATTTCTTCACATATGCATGTGCTATGTAGAATGATAATGAATCAGTCATATTGGATAATCAAATTGGAGAATCAAAAATAGCTAAATTTTAATGAAATCCTAAGTGAGATATTTTTTTAGAAGACTATATATGGTTTTAGAATTTCATAGAAGAATTGGTGAAATCAAAAATGAACTTGAAATTCAATGAGTATTTATGTCTAGGTAAATTTTTTGGGGGAATTGTTTTATGAATACATAAAAAACCACTATTTTGGTTGAATATAAAACGATAATATACTTTTAATATTCTAAAAAGGTAATGTATAGAGGGAATCATGAAATTTCATACGAGAAGAATTTTTTGGATTGATTTTTATAGAATAATCATTCCTTACATAATAAGAAAATGATAATAAAATAGTTCATATCTAATTAGTCATCATATTGGGAGGGATCATTATACCTAGATTTGTAGACCCAGATTATATGTGGTTTAGAATTTTATGTGGTGTTTTCTTCTATAAGTATATATATTTTCCATATTAAGAATTCGGAAAGGGGAATAATTTTTGGAAATAAGAAAAAGATTAATTACAATGTCCATGATGATCTGACCATCATTCGGTTAGTAATGTAAAGATTTAATTTGAAAGATCTAGTTTTTTAAATTCGATTAATATGATCAATAAAATCTATGTTAAAAAATTATTTACATTAATTTATTCTACATGATGAACATGCACATTTTAAGTCAACATTGTTCTAAAAAAGTGTAAGGAAATATCCTTATAATTGAATTACACACAAAATGATTATTTTCTAGTAGAATTTGGGGTATTGGATTATATTCAAACCATTCTATGGAGTTTGATAATCATATTGAGTGGTGAACATTTATATTTGTGGGTTCATGTGGATGTGTGTTAATTTTTTTCATTAGGGATGTAAATATTTAACACAAGGAAATTGTTTTTTAGATGAATGGAATATTAAAATTAAAATCTATTATTGATTCACCCACACCCCATATCCGTTATAAATCTATCTCGACTGTGAAAATAAAACATTTATTTGTGCTATATTTATCCTTTTTTAATTATGTTGTTATGTTTTGAATAGATGTTGATTGATAATTTGAAATGTGTCAGCAGTAAAGTTATTTCATTCCTCGATGGTAATAACTATCATATTTTTAATGATATATTGTTGCTTTATCATATGTCCATTGGGTATAATGATCTTGTAGCTCCAACTGATGGTTTTAATCTTATTGATGATAAATTTACTCTTATATCTCTTCATATGAAGAATATTGAGATTGATGGATGGTCCAGGAATTCATTACTCATATAATATTCTGAATGTTATTTTTTAAGAGTAAAGTGTGTTTTAATCGACAAATTTATATTATGTAAGAGGAAAACAATTAGGAATGTGATATAAAAGAAAATAAGGAAAATTTATATATTTAGAGGCTAATGTATGTATATAATAATATGGGTGAATACAAATCTCTCAATAACATTGTTACTAGGGGGAATGGCATTTTCATCATTATCAGAAGTCATTGTATAATTTTGGAATATTTTTAATGTATTGTAATGATATTGATAATCTGTATCAAAATGTTCTATTCTAATATTTCTGCATTGGAGGATAGAATTCTAGAGCCATTATCTCTAATTGATTTTCAAAGTACACTCATTATATATGCAATGATAAGGGAGAATGATATAAAGTGAAAATAATGAAATAGTTATTTTTTGAAAAATCCATAAAGAAATTAAAATATAAGATGGTTATTGGGGAAGTTAATTTTACTAAATCTATCATTAGAAATAATGAATGTAAAAATCATGATAATATTATTCCCTATCTTTCTAAAAATGTCAGATTAGTTTTAGGAAAATTTATATTAACGAATCCACTGAAATGAATTGAATGCAGTGATGTTGGTAACCATGTATATAATTATCCTCGAATAAATAAAGAAGATAATATCGATGAAGAATAACAAAGGACATGAATTTCATGGAATAAATTGATTTTAAATATAAATCATTTTCCATAGGTAAATATAAAAATATTTCAAATAAAAAAATAAAGTTATATAATCATAATATGATGATGAAGAAAAGGTGAAGTTGAATCTAAAAATTCAATAAATCATATTGTTAACAATTCCTTTATTACAATAATCAATAATTAATATTTTCAAGTTGTTCTGATGAAGAAGAATCCTAATTATAATTTTTTTAATGAGAATCGAAAGAATTTATGATGATGATTAGGAGGATTGGAAAATAAATCATGACACTGAAAAGTGAATACTATTTAACAAAAATTAAAAGAGGATTTCTTATGTAGAATATCAATTCCATGATAAAATTTGAGATTTGAAAAATTTTGGTGAGAAACAAATCATAAAATCACCATGAAGTAATGTTGAATAAAAATAGGTAAAGAGTTTGAGCTTTCCCAACAATAATGATTTAATAATATATATAGAGGAAAAAGTTTTAAAAACAATATCTGTGAATTGGGTTAAATTTATCAAAATGAGAAACACCAGAAATATAAACTAAAATTACCATCAATGGTTGTGAAGAATGTTGGATGTGTTTCAAAAAAAATGCTTTGAAAGTTATGTATGTGGCCAAGAATAGGAAAGTGGATATGTCAAAATTTCTAAAACTTATGTGTATGATAAGTTTTAAATAAATATAGTTCTAATAAATATGAAAATAAGAATAACATAATTTTTTTTTATCGGTTGATAAATAAAATTTTTGTAGTAAAAAATCTTCTCATAAAAATGAGAATGTTTTTTATCATCAAGCGCACAACACTGGTCAATAATTTTCATAAGAAACTATGATTTATTTTTGTACTATGGATATTTTGGTGTATTTATACATTCCAAAAATATGAAATTTTTACAAAGAATATTACAACACTTCAATGTGGTATAGAAGGAATTATTTGATGTGGTGTCAATCCCCTTAAATGTTGAAGTTTGAAAAAGATGTTGTGAATAATTATAATATGTTTAGAGTAAATGATATGAATATATTCCAAACTATAAAACTATTTATTTAATGATGTAAATAACCTAGAAACCATGAAAAATTATGCCTTTTTTTGTTATCGTTGCAAAAATAGTTTGTTTCCAATTATCTAAGGATAAAAATGATGAAATGTAACGCGAATAATAATCAACTTATTGTGGAGACATATCTCAAAGTTTCAAAGGGATAAAAACCATGGATCATGGATTGTGGTTATTATTATCATATGATAGAGGAAATAAAAATAGTTGAATAATATGAACACCTCAATGATAGAACATTGATATTTGATAATAATGAATCGTTGGGAATAAATGTATTGGGATATACATCATTGGGAATGAAAAGTAGAAATCGAAGATTTCTATGGATGTGTATGGGTTGAAACAAAATGTAGAATGTGTTTCACAACATTATGATGAAGAAAATAATATTATATTTACAAAATATGTGTTTTTTTTTGAAATATGAGGAAGATATAAAATATTTACAGGAGGCCAATGTACATAAAGAAACTTATTTGACATTAGTGAACTAAAAAACAATTTATTACATGGGTATTGTTGAATAGGATTCATTGGGTCATAACCAGTGGGGAAACAGATCACAAATTAACAAGAGAATTCTATTAAATTGAAATAGTGTATGTGATAATATTTATAAGTTGTTTCTGACACTTTCATCGAGTAACCTGCGTTAATCTTTCTGGGAATGAAAGGGTGTTGTTTTGTTGCCCTACATTCCTACTGTCCAAAGGCGAGAAACATCTATCGGTTGTTTAGGGAAGTCTACTCCATGATCAAAACGGGATGATTGGATGTCAGTTATTCCTTCCATGGATTCATCCTCGAAACTCATCACCTAGTTCGGGTATCACTTCTATATTTAAGTTGTTGTTTGTTAAACTCTTCATGGGGCCATATCTTCATGGAAACCAGTTAATTACACTACTTCTATCAGAACATTCCAAGGGGTCAGGTCCAGGAAGAAACCTTCGGTTAGGGGAGTAGTCACGTTGGGCATCACTAGCATGTTTGGACACTGGAACACATGCTTGTCTGTTCTTCTTCTCCTTATTAATGTTCTTCTCAAGGGTTCAGAAACCCGAGGCATCCTACGTCGAATGTGGATAATTATATGTTGTAGGAGTATATTTGAGGTTTTCATCATCATTCCATGTATAACACATGGTATGGAAGGAGTTTAATTCTACAACAATGGATCAAACTGATCAGAACACTGACTTGAGTGAATTAGATAGGTGTAACCCCTTGAGGATACCTTGATGTTGTGGCTAACATGTGGTTAGTTACCCATTTACTATTAGGAGCAGTGAAGAGGTGAATTGGCAAGATCTCATAGGAATGTGGTGGCCTTGGTAACAATCAGGAAGGATGGTGGGCAGTTTAGTGAAGCAGATGAAAAATGTGATGTGGTTGACCTAGGAAGATGATGGGGGTGGCATTAGCCTCGAAGAGACATTCTACGGATCCCCATGATAGGGAATCAATGATTTCATAGTTTATCGTGACAACGGAATACCTTTGGATGGGGTGACAATGACTTGCCGCTGAATAGGCCTAACAATGTCATACCGCTGCATGGGGAACAAAAAGGGATATACAGTTTAACATCATGCATGATGGGGGTGTACCGGTATGAAGTGGATGATACCATTAATGGTTGGGCTTGAACCTCCAGGAGGCTTCCTACGCACCATTCCTTAGAAAGGATCAATGTATGTGTAGTTTGGTTGGGGCTTGGTACACCAACATAAAGATGGTCGGGACCAATGGTTGTTGGGCTTGAATGTCAGGGAGACATCCAATATACCATAACATGGCATAGATCGATCTCCACTTAGTTCATAATGGCGGTAGTTGGGGATTACGCTCTAAGGTAGCCCAGAGTCTTGGTGAACTGACTAGAAAGAGGTTTAAACATCCGGGTGTTGAGATTGAACCTCATGGACACTTCCTACGAACAATACATTGGCAAGGATCAATGTCCTCATAGTTCAGAATACAAGAGTCAGTAGACCAACGTGATGGACCTGTGGTCCAAGGGGATGGTGGGCTTGACCCTCGGGGAGGCTTCTTACATACCATACCTTGGAACAGATCAAATTTCATGTAGTTCGCAATGGTGTGGTGGAGCTGACGTGAAGATGGTCAGCACGACCGATGGATGGTGGGCATCAACATCAGTGAGGCTTCCTACATACCTTCCCGAAGCATGGATCAATGTCCTCATAGTTTGGAATGGTGTGGGAGAACTGACGTGAAGGTGGTCGGGAAGACCAGTGGATGGTGGGCTTGAACCTCGGGGAGGCTTCATACGTAACATTCCTTAGCATAGATCAATGTCCTCATAGTTCGGAAGGGTGTGGGAAATCCAACATTATGATGGTCTTGAAAAACGGTGGATTGTGGGCTTGAACCTCAAGGAGGATTCCTGCGTTCCTTGCCTTGGAATTGATCAACGTTAGTGTAGTTCATGATGGGTGTGGGGATTACACATTAGGCTGCCCGTAGTTTTGTTGAACCGACGGGAAGATGGTCGAAATGACCGGGTGTTGGGCTTGAACCACATGGATGCTTCTTACATACCTTTACCTAGCATAGATCAAAGTATCAATGTTTGAATTGCATGGGTTAGGTTTAGTGATGTAATGTATTCACAAATAATGGTTGTTGGGATTGAACCCTAGGGAGGCTTCCTACGTATCATACCTTTGAATGAATCAAAGTCCATGTAGTTCAGGATGGGTGTGGGGGTTACACTATAGGATGCCCAGAGAGGGTGTCATGGTTAATTCTTACTCTTAGCCCACGTGAGTCCTTCTCTGTGTGAGAAACAAGAGGCAGCGGGGACCTGACGATCGTGTCATGATAGGTTCATCTATGGGATGTTACATTGTTCTTACAAGTGGTTAGTGTCCAAGGGATAGAAAGATTGGGACTTACTCGAGGATGGAGGCCGAATGGAGACAAAGCCAAAAGGGAGAGGTACTTGGCACCGAGGAAGAGAGGATGAGCAGGGATGCTGCCTCCTGCATTAAAAGCTAGGTGCTTACACCAAGCTGGTTGACCTTTTTCCCGTGGATAGACGTCACTCCGATTATGTGTATGTCATTACTTTTGAGAAATGGTCACACTCTCATAGAGACGATCGGGCGTAGAGAATGCCCGAGCTGGGAGAACCCGTGTAGGATTCATGGAGGAAAGACATAATTTAATGTCATGTACTGAGGATGAGGGTGTTTGGCAGTTTAAAGTCATGTAGCTCGGACGAGGTGGGATCACTCTAAACCGCTAGGACATACATAACAGGTACCCTCTAAGCCTTGGTGAAAAGAGGGGATATGAAACGCCGTGGTGAGGGGGTGTTATGTAGAAATCCATTAGCGGGTCCATGTTAGCATGGCTATGTGAATAAGAAATAGAAGTTAGCATTACTTTGCATAGAAACATGAGGTGAAGCAAAGCCACAGGAAGTAATGTCCATGTGACATTGAAATGACTTCATTCAAACCAAGAGGGTCACACGGGAAAAGGAATTTCAAAGCAATAGAATTCATAGGTAGGGGCGCTGTGAAGCTCTAGTGCTCCACGTAGTGGAGGGTACTTGCGAAGAGGTCTTATTTGTGATGTGGGGCGATAGAGCCTAATAATATTGAATATGTGCTGGTAGTAGGTTCTTTTCAAATTGGATATGCACTTTTAGAGCACTGGCCCTCTAAGAAGTGTGATGTGAAGAAATGTGCTTTGTGATGTATAGAGATCGTGCCTTCTCATGTGGATCATGTGTACGTGGGGGTGATTAGAAAAGTGAAAAGGCTTCATGACAACCTAGATCTCCTTGGGAATCCCCTTACTTCGCGAAGGCCTATGGGCTTCGCGAAAGGCATCCCTCCCAAAAGAGGGGGTTAAAACAGGGCAAAGGGGAGTCACTAAGTATAGAAACAGTACCTCAAGTAGCCCATGGTTGGAAAAGAAGACGGTGCATTGTGATTCAGCAGCTCAGAAGTTGAAAGGTCATATTATCTACTATCTGGGCTTAGGGTGAGGTCGGTATTTATAGTCGATAGGTGTCGTGAAGTGGATCTCACTCAGCGTGAAGATTGGGCTCGTTGACCCGCGGCGGGCTCGCAAACGTCAAAGGAGTTCATGGAGCATCAGGCCTCCGTGCTCCGCGGTGGGCTCGTGAACATCAAATTCATTCGTGGAGCCTCCCACCTCCTTTCTCCATGGAGGGATCGTGTGTAGAGACCCGAAGCTTGACGTACAAGGACATTACATTACTTTTGCAGAATACTTAGTACATAAAAAAACACACACACAACGTTTGTAACAGCTTAGTGTCTTTGGAAACTCAGAACGTAATCTTCTAATCATGGTGAAATATCTTCAACATCTCCCATAATGATCTGCCCTTTTTTTCTTACCTAAAACCATTCTTTATATCCTAGGGAAAAAAACATAAATGTTTGAGCTCAAATGCTCAGTATGGGTAAATAAAATAAATATCAATCACATCATATTCATAAGAACATAACATTTTGGAAAACGGAACCTACAAAAGAGATCATAATATCATAACATTGGATAAATCATACTAGTGAAATGTAATCCCAATAATCATAACTAAAAACATGAAACTTTGTGGTGTACACACATAATCATAGAGAATCATTTTTATTAGTCAAGACTCATTTCCAATACTATCTTAGTGGACATTGTCCATTTCTGAACCGATTTCATTCCTTGTTTCAGTCCAGCTTTAGTGAACCGGTTTAACCTGCCGTTCCAGCCATGTCTATCTCATGAGATATAAAATATTTACCCAATGAATTGGAGGGAGATATAGGCCCCACCCATCTCATAATGATACCATTCTTATGTGTGACACAAAATCATAAACCATACATCATAGTATAACCCATGTAATAAAAATGGGAATCTTATACATTATGACATCATAAAACAATTCATATAAAATAAAGGAATTCATAAAATATTTCCATCATAACATAATCAAATCAATGTAATAATAGGGATAGAAACAGAACACTATATTATCTTAGATGGAAAATAATTTTGATAAAACACTTGAACTCCATTCTTTAGGAAAATATCTATTCTACTTCAAAAACACTTTTCCTTTATTAACATGTCATACAATTCTAAACTAAAAGAAGTTGATTAAAAATAAACATGAAAAATTGTAAAGTAAACTTCTTGTAAATAATTTTTTTAAAAATCCATTCATTCCATATAAGTTAAAAAACATTCTTCTCTTACTTTTTTCGGAAAAGTCAAAAAGTACCTCGTAAGAAAAACGAAAAAAGATTCCTTTCATATCTTTTCCAAAAAACTCACCAAAGGGTAAAATTGGATATAAACTATTGTAGAAGGATACAAATATTACATATTGAGGAAACATCCATGTGGATGATGAAATACACCCCAGTAAATTCCAATGTATAAACAATCTCGGATAAAAGTGAGATTGTGATATTTTCCCTTACCTTAGGTCTGATTTGCTTTGTAAGTGTCCGAACCTCTTCTTCTTTGAAACGCCTCTTTGAGTCCTCTTCTTAGGGCACTAAAATTGGTCTTTGAAGAAGACCAGAACCTCTAGGATGTTTCTAGGGACGTGGAGAAGAGAATTTGGCAGGGGTTGGACAAGCTTTACGGCTCAATGTGGTGTGAGGAAGAGAGGGAGGAGGTTCCCTTTTATAAGGGAGGAGAGGGGCTCCTTTAGAAAACTAAAAATCTTATTTTATTATAAAGTCAAATTCGATTTTAAATAGCTCCAAAATGATTTATTTCGAAGATAAGGTGGGGATGGGTCGAAATCCTATCATCCAATAGAATTTAGACAAGTTTAGGTTCCTATTTTAACCTTCTCATTTATATTTAACTTTAAGTTAGATAATTTTACATTTACCATGTCTTTTTGTGTTCTTACACTATAAGGTAAATATACTCACAATAACAAGACAAACGAACCCCAAGTTGTTTATTATTAATATATATAACCTTATCTAAGTCATTTGGCCGAACCTTAGATTTTTAGGAATAAAACAAAAATTAAGAATATAATATTTGTTTTAAAAACTATTTTATGTTATTTTTACTACTATATAGTAATTGATTTTTGTGAAAATCATAACAAAATGATTAATTTGAAAAAAGTTAATTAAATCAATACTAACATGTCATCTTAACCAAAAAAATTAGTGTCATTCATAAAAAGTCTCAAATTACATTTATTTGGGTGTTTATAACATCAATTATGTAAATATTTCATTAATAAGATAATTACTGCATCATCGTTGTGTCAAAAATTAATTAAATTATTCAATGTTCAAAAATTACAAATAAAATACCATTATGTAGGAAATATTTCTATCTTTCTAATTAATATATATATTCAATTTTATCTTATATATAACCCAATATTAAAAATTAACTACTTATTAAACTTTGATTTTAACTATTTTGACCCTTCTTTAAATAAATTAATAATAAATGTCCAAATCTAATTCAAGTGGGCCTAAATGGTCATATTTTATTTCTAAGGTTTATTTTGGTCGAATTACACTTATCCAATATAATTCGGACATGTGTTAGTGTAATAATAATATCATTTTTACCCTTAATTACCCTATTTACTTTTAACCTTGGTAAAAAAATGTAAAAAAGTTACTATTCACCGAAAAATATTTTCATGTCATTGAACCACATTTTACTTACTGACATCAACCGTGTCTCTCAGATTTTGGAAATTCCATTCACAGAAGCGGTAAAATTATGTTTTATGAAAAAATCATTTTTTTTAACTACCACTTAGTGGTTTCACTATTCATCAAAAAATGAAAGATTCTAGAAAAATACCAAAAATTAGGCCTAAGCTATATTTGATATTAAGAACTCAAAAATGATGTCTATTTTACCAAATTGAAAACATATCATTTGCATTAATTAATTTAAAAATTAATTCCCGTCGTCAAAACAAATAGCATTTTCTTAAGAGATAATAACTATCAAACGATTGACACTTGTTTATGTCTGGTTTAAATGTGAAATTACATCCAATGACCAACATTGTATTAAATTGTAAAAAAATATTCTAAATATACTTTAAAACCACTAAAATTAATAATTTATTACTATTAATTATTTCAATTAAAAATGTTGTTTTTAATTAAAATTTAGTAATATGCACTATTCATGAGAAAAAGAAATTAATCTGAAAAGTACCAAAATTTCACCCTAAGCTAATTTCGATATTCCGAATCCAAAAATGAAGTCCATTTTGAAAAATAAAATTTACAAAATTTCAAAAAAATGGTTATTACTATTCATAACGGCTAGTTTTAATAATATTTTAAAAGCATATCGTTGTTTAGTGATACTCGGTATTGCGTACTACAAACGCTATCGAGGAAGGTTGTGATTGCATATAATGCAAGGCAAGTCAAGGATGCGTGTTGTGAAAGATTCTTTTGGTTTAGCGTACAACACAAGACATTAATTAAATTAAAAAGAATATTTTTCATAAAATCTCAGGGTGTTACATTCTACCCCCTTAAATTGAATTTCGCCCTCAAAATTCTTCAGGGTTATAAATGGTTTACTATTCGAAAGTTTCCTTGATAGAAACCCACATCTTAAAAAGGAATACCAAAACCAATCTTTAAAAAAAAGTATGAAGCATAACAGTTACCCAAATAAACTAATCACTGGGTTTCCACATAGGTGAAAATATGGATATGGAAGAGAAATCTAACCCTCATGTTCTGATGGAGAGTGGTAGAGAACATGGCTATGGAAAACACAGCAATCACAAAGCCATAAATGTTTGATGATATAAGGTACCATCTGATTCATCAGATATAAGAGCACTAGGACAACATTATTGGGTTTCATGATTATTTCCGTAAAGTTGATGAAATTGGGATTAGAAGAAATACTTTCGTGATTTCGGTATAGTCTCACCGTTGGTCGTTCTTTGGACAATTTCCACTTCATCTCTTAAAGAAATGAAGTTGAATTTGTCATTCGGGATGTGTTAGCGGATGATGTGATAGAATGATGGGTCATTCCATCTGTCTCAAACAAAAGGTTAGAAAAGTTATCAAAAAATACATAAGTCCATCTATAGTGAGATTAATCATATATGGTTCTTAAAATGGACTTATACTTTATATATCAAACTGCTTAATATAATAAAACTAGTTTCTACTAAACAGGGTCTTCTTGTAGGCCAGTGGTAGGCGATAAAGGCCACTCTCACTTCAGTTGGGGGTTCGATTCCCACAGCCTTGTCCGACGCGATGGGCAGTCGCCCATCCTGCAGGTTGTCCTTTTTCTAAAACAACATTACTATAACATCCTATAAATAATATCGAAAAAACTTCTATCCTTAAACAATAATAACTTATGTCCAACATAATCCATTCCAAGCTTTAGGCTTATCCAAAATACATCGGTCCAAGCTCATAGTATAATGAAAATGATTACTTGAAATGTCACATAACAATCACGTGAATGCCATCATTTATCCCCATAGGATATATCTTGTTGGTCAAATTACAAACTTGGGAATACTTTAACCATGTATTCTCTTGATGAATGAATACCCATTGAACCTTAGTGAAAACATGAATGCAGTTAAAAGTTAACACTTTCCACATACCAAAATCCTCAAAATTCTATATATTCAAACCATGATATCATTTAGTCCTTATATCAATCATGAGCTCATGAATACTTTCAAACATTTCATTTTTTCCTTATCCCTTCATTATGGGCATATCATATTTTTTCCAAAAATATCTCCATCACTTTCCATGGTTACTGGTACCATAAAATTATTGAAAACCACAATAGACCAATACATAAATATTCCAATATTCGACGATACTATATATAACCTTATTTTGGAATCCCTTTACATAAACACTTAATAATTCCACCACATCGTTGTCATATTCAACATCTCCAATTGTGATCTCAAGTGACTTCCCTTTGTCCTTTTCCTTAAGTGGGTTCTCATGTCGATCATCACTAACCCTTGGATTAGAGAATTTATTAGCATAATTCCCCATTTCCTTGCACTTGAAGCATTGAAGTGTAGTAGGTTCATTCTGTGTATCCCTTCCTTTGTTTTCATCAGTAGACATCTTCTTCCCATCATTGCGGAATTCAAATGCCCAATGACCTTCCTTTCCACATTTGAAACATTTACTTGTCCCATTAAGACAATATCCACCATGCTTCTTTCCACTCTTTGAGCATAAGGAAAAATTCATCTTCTTTTCACCATTTTTCTGAGATTTCTCCTTGAACTCCATCTTTCATTTCTTCTAAAATTTATGAGATGGATATGTAACACCAACTTCCATTTCTACCTTGATAGCAAAACACACAATTTCTTCATAGCTACTGAAGTCTCTTATAGCTAATGCTCTTCGATGATTTGGTTTTAAGCCACCGAAGAATCGATCAACTTTACTTTCAGGTTAGATGATAAATCCTGATGCATACCTTGGAAGCCGTGTAAAATTCACATCTTATAAGCCAACAGATTCATCATCCTTTTGATTAATTCAAGAAACTCCTTCTCCATCTTTTTTCTAAGAATACGAGGGAACTACTTATTTAAAAATAAGTTCTTGAACTCGTCCCATTCCATGGACTCAATTTCATCTCTTGGCCTCGTATTCTTGATAAGATTCCACCATTGATCAGCATGACCTTCCAGACGATACACTGCTAAGATGACTTTATCATGCTCAAAACATTGAAGAAATGAAAATATCTTTTCAGTAGTACTGATCCTTTGTTCGGCAACAAGTGGATCAGAAGACCCACGGAAAGATGGTGGACATTGCCTCATGAAGGACTCAATAGAATATTGTTCCCTTCTCTGCTCCTGTGGAAGTACAGAATGATTCATATCTTGTGTAAGTATATCAATAAGATTTTACACTCCATCTCCTATAACATTTGTTTTTTTCATGAGGACAATCATTTCATTGTCCATTACATTGATCAACACGGTTCCTTCAGGTTCCAGCCATCGTCTATAACCCAAAAAGAATAATGTGAGAGGCAAAAATCATGCTAGGGAAAACAACACAATAAAGGAGGAGTTCCTTAAATATCTAACATATTGAGTTACCGTAATTCTAGTACTATAACCAATACTTATACCTAACCTTAGGAACATCCATATACATACCTTAGAAATATCTCTAGGGATCTTACTAAAGTTCTCGCATCCTAGTTTCCAAAGGTTAAGTAAACAATTCCTCTGATACCAACTGTAGAGACCCAAATCATGACGTACAAGGACATTACATTACTTTTGCAGAATACTTTGTACATAAAAAAAACACACACACAAGGACCGTAATAGTTTAGTGTCTTTGGAAACTCGGAACGTAATCTTATAATAATGGTGAAAGATCTTCAACATCTCCCATAAAGATCTTCCTTTTTTTTCTTTCCTAAAACCTTTCTTTATATCCAGGGGAATAGAAAACATAAAAGGGTGAGCTCAAATGCTCAGTAAAAGTAATCAAAAGAAATATAAATCACATCATATTAATAAGAACATAACATTTTGGAAATCGTAACCTACAAAAGAAATCATAATATCATAACATGGGGTAAATCATAGTAGTGAAATGTAATCCCAATAATTATAATGTAAAACATGAAACATTGTGGTGTACACACATAATCATAGAGAATCATTTCTTATTAGTCATGACTCATTGCCATAACTATCAAAGTGGACAAAGTCCATTTCTGAACTGAGCTCATTCCTCGTTTCAGTCCTGCTTCACTGAACCGGTTTAACATGTCGTTCTAGCCATGTCTATCTCATGAGATATAAAATCTTTATCCAATGCATTGGAGGGAGATATAGGTCCCACCCATCTCATAATGATACCATTATTATGTGTTCCACAAAATCATAAACCATATGTCATAGCATAACCCATGTAATAATAATGGGAATCTTAAACATTATGACATCATAAAACAATTCATATAAAATAAAGGAATTCATAAAATATTTCCATCATAACATAATCAAATCAATGTAATAATAGGGATAGAAATAGAACCCAATATTATCTTAGATGGAAAATATTTTTGATAAAACACTTGAACTCCATTCTTGAGGAAAATATCCTTTCTACTTCAAAAACACTTTCCCTTTCTTAACATGTCATACAATTCTAAACTAAAAGAAGTTGATTAAAAATAAACATGAAAACATGTAAAGTAAGATTCTTGGAAATAATTTTTTTAAAAATCCATTCATGCCGTATAAGTTAAAAAAACATTCTTCTCGTACTTTTGTCAGAAAAGTCAAAAAGTACCTCGTACAAAAAATGACAAAAGATTCCTTTCATATCTTTTACAAAAAACTCACCGAATGGTAAAATTGGATATAAACTATTGTAGAATGATATAAAAATTACATATTGGGGAAACATGGATGTTGATGATAAAATACACCCCAGTAAATTCCAATGTATAAACAATCTCGGATAAAAATGAGATTGTGATATTTTCCCTTACCTTACGTCTGATTTTCTTTGTAAGTGTCTGAACCTACTCTTCTTTGAAGCGCCTATTTGAGTCCTCTTCTTAGGGCACTAAAATTGGTCTTTGAAGAAGACCATAACCTCTAAGATGTTGCTAGGGAAGTGGAGAATAGAATTTGGCAGGGTTTGGACGAGCATTAAGGCTCAATGTTGTGTGAGGAAGAGAGGGAGGAGGTTCCCTTTTATAAGGGAGGAGAGGGGCTCCTTTGGAAAACTAAAAATATTATTTTATTATTAAGTAATATTCGGTTTTAAATAGCTCCGAATTGATTTATTTCAAATCTAAGGTGGCGATGGGTCGAAATCCACTCATACAATAGAATTTAGACAATTTTAGGTTCCTATTTTAACCTTATCATTTATATTTATCTTTATGTTAGATAATTTTACTTTTACCGTGTCTTTTTGTGTTCATACAATATAAGGTTAATAAACATTCAATAACAAGACAAAAAAAAACCAAGTTGTTTATTATTAAAATATATAACCTTATCTAAGTCATTTGGCTGAACCGTAGATTTTAAGGAATAAATTATCAATTAATAATATAATATTTGTTTTAAAAACTATTTTATGTCAATTTTGACACTATTTAGTAATTATTTTTTTTAAAAATTATAACAGAATGATTAGTTTGAAAAATTTAATTAAATCAATAATAACATGTCATATTAATCTAGAAAATTAGTGTAATTCATAAAAAGTTTCAAATTACATTTATTTCGGGGTTTATAACATCAATTATGTCAATATTTTATTAATAAGATAATTAATGCATCATCGTTGTGTCATAAATTAATTAAATTATTTAATGTTAAAAAATTACAAATAAAATACCATTATGTAGGAAATGATTTTAGCTTTCTAATTAATATTTATAGTCGAATTTATCTTATGTATAACCCTATATTAAAAATTAACTACTTATTAAACTTTGATTTTAACTATTTTTACACTTATTTTAATAAATTGATAATAAATGTCCTAATCTAATCCGAGTGGGAATAAATGGTCATATTTTATTCCTATGGTTGTATTTCATCGAATTAAACTTATCCAATAGAATTAGGACAGTTTTTAGGGTAATAATAACATCATTTTTACCCTTAATTACCCTATTTACTTTTAACCGTGGTAAAAAAATTAAAAAGTTATTATTCACCAAAAATTATTTTCATCTCATTGAACCACATTTTACTTACTGACATCAACCGTGTCTCTCAAGTTTTTGATATTCCACTCACAAAAGTGGTAATATTATGTTTTATGAAAAATTCATTTTGTTAAACTACCACTTAGTGGTTTCACTATTAATCAAAAAATTGAAGTTTCCAGAAAAATACCAAAAATTAGGCCTAAGCTATATTTTATATTATGAACTCAAAAATGATGTCTATTTTACCAAATTCTAAACAGTTTCATTAATTAATTTAAAAATTAATTCACGTCATCAAAAGAAATAGCGTTTTCTTAAGAGATAATAACTATCAAAACATTGACACTTGTTTATGTCTGGTATAAATGTGAAATTACATCCAATGACCAACATTGTATTAAATTGTAAAAATATATTCTAAATATAATTTAAAACCACTAAAATTAATAATTTATCACTATTAATTATTTCAATTAAAAAGGTTGTTTTTAATTAAAATTTAGTAATTATCACTATTCATCAGAAAAAGAAAGTTATCTGAAAAGTACCAAAATTTCACCCTAAGCTAATTTCAATATTCCGAATCCAAAAATGAAGTCCATTTAAAAAAATTACAAAATTTCAAAAAGTGGTTATTACTATTTATAATGGCTAGTTTTAATAATATTTTAATAGCATATCGTTGTTTAGTGAAACTCGGTATTGCGTACTACACATTCTATCGAGGAAGGTCGTGATTGTGTGTAATGCAAGGCAAGTCAAGGATGTGTGTTGTGAAAGATCCTTTTGGTGTAGCGTACAACAAAAGACATTAATGAAATTAAAAAGAATATTTTTCATAAAATCTCGGGGTGTTACATCGTGAACGTCAAAGGTGTTCATGGAGAATCCCGCCTCATTTCTCCTTTGTGGGCTTGCAAATGTCAATGGAATTCACATAGCCTCCTATCTCCTTACTCCGCGGTGGCCATGGAGCCAGAGGGACTCCGCGAAGGAGCTTCATGAGGCAGCTGATCGAGCTTTCTGTTGCTTCATCTTCATCGCACATTTTGGAATCAAAAAATTTCCCCCTCAGACATGGAGCTGAGAGAAATGAAGGGTCAAAGAATTAGGGTCAATCGCCAATATCCCTCGGTCCTCCACGATGATAGCTTACGTAAAGGGTTCGTGAGGCAGATAGGTGACGCGCAGGCCGAGCGCGCTATGAAGCACGTCACGCTATGGACGTGGAGTGAAGCACCGAAGGTCATCTTCTATAAATAGGCTAGATGACCATTATTTTGTACATTGTTCTCTTTGTGAATTTGGCCTTTTAGTGCTCTCAATTTGCGAAAATCTGTGTACTTCGTGCTTTCTCTCCGTGAATCAGGTCTTCTACAGTGCAACACATAGCGAGTATTTGACTTCACGTCTGTGTGTGTTGCTACTCTATTTTTTGAGGCTGAGGAAGCGCTCCATGAATAGACACCATGAACGTGAATTGCGAACGAGCTTCACAAACCATCTCAAAAATATCCCAAACCATAAATATGAATGGCTCATCAAGAATATGCTCCGGGGGTCTTTGCGGAGGCTACCCAGAGGGATGAGATGGAGAAAAATATATGTCTAGGAGAGCTTATTCAGAGCCAGTCCGACCATGGTTCTATGGTCGAGCTGATGTCAGTGAGACGAAATAACTACCCGTTGTGTAAGAAGATTCCTTTGTATCGCTTCGGGCTGAGTAATGTTGTATTCATCCCAGAATCAAGTTGGGACGATCTAGATTACCGGTTTAAGAGCACACCATGCCAGCAACGATGGTTCAGGGAAACTGATGGTCATACCTGAGAGGACTTTGCACCCTTCATTGTTGACTGATTATACAACCTACAGAATAATGTTGATGAGATGAAGTTACAGCCAGAGACTTCTCCCCCCATTCATAGGATGATATTTATGGAAGCTCTAGGGAACCCGGGGAATGGTTGGTCTGAGGAGTGGGACCTGTGTCGGGGCGACATCTACACATATTATTGGTCCTGGGCTTACAAGGTAACCGCATCGTTGTGGAGTTTGGGTTGGAGTTGAGAAGAGTTGGCATGTATGAGGCAGTTTCGACCACCCAGTTTCACATCTATCAGCCGAAGTAGCTGATTCTAGAGCTATTCAGTAGGTGGTCATCGAGGACTAATAAATTCCATTTTCACCATGTAGAAGTCAGCATCAACTTAGGGAATGTCCACCATATCTCAGGGGTCTTGATACTTGGGGATATGTGTGTGAATTCTTCCTTGTCATGAGTGAATGGGTGGACCTTTTGGAAATGCCACCGCAGGTGATGGTTTTGTTGGAGCTTGTGCTAGGAGAGGATAATGAGGAAGTGAGGGATGTCCATTAGAGGTGGTGGTTCAAAAATGTTCCTAAACTCCTTGGAGAAAAGGCAGTTTCTGGTGAGGCCTCGTACTATCCCGAAGAGGGCCTAGAGTAATGAGCACTCATACTGGCGACTGTCGGAGGACATCCAGTGGAAGACATGTGGATTCATTGATAGCACTAAGCAACAAACAATATCCAATATCACATCGTTTATTTCATCTCTTATCTATGAGGAAATTCTGGCGGTGAGGTATACAAACATTGCCGTTCGACAAAGAACTTTTATCATGGTGTCCACATTGGTGACATGAGGGTGGGTCAACATTGGGATCCTGATGCTCTCTAAGCTGTATAAGATACTGCAACATATCAACGAGGGGAAGAGGCCATAGAGTATATGTGGGTGATTACACCTTCTGTACAGGTGGATAGTGGTGCACTTCCAGGGGTGTTTATGAGTATCTATACCCCATCTCTCATATGGGCATGATCTTCCTCCCATCCATCTTGAACGCTCCTGGGAACTTTTCAGCCATTCTGACCACACCGTTAGGTATGAAATGAGTGTGGAAGTTGGAGAAGTTCAATTTCCATCAGTTTCCATTTCCGAAGGGGGTATTCACTGGTGATGGACTTGAAACAGTGGATCACTGTTCTTATATCATGGCCTTTGGAGGTTGAGTTTTGGTGGAAAGGGTGGATTCCCAGCCTCTTTGCGAGCCGTACATCCCACACCAGTTTGGAAGGAAATTTTGATTCATGCATTGACTAACCCCAAATTCCTATCAAGAGGTGCACTATGAGGAATACCCATGTGTGATGAGGTATATGTGACTCATATTCACATGGGAAGACTGGAAGATGCAGAACCAGCTGCCTCCATCGACTACTATAGTCGGGTTAGCGAAGGAATATTCCTAGACTTGGGAGGCGGCCTACCTGGGGGAAATGCTGAAGTAACCAACCATTCGAGTTGATTATGGCATGCCTCCTCAACATCAGGGTCGGGGTCAGATGTCAGAAAGGGCATCTTGCAAAGATTGGGCTACTGTAGAGGTGAGGCCCACACCAGTTGAGGGGGATGCAGTAGTAGCATCAAGATCGATGGTCCTAGAAGAAAAGAGCCATCTTGAGGGGAGTCCATCCAAAAGATTCTGTTGGATCCCTACATAGGCTCCTGGGAAGCGACTGCGCCATATTGACATGCTAGAGAATGTTGTCTTCTTGGAGGCCTGGGACATCTGGGAAGTCAATCAGAAATTCCTCGGCCCTGTCTGAGATGTGGAAACACTTGATCCATCTTGGAATAGATTTTACAGGGATAAGACCCATCATGGCCAACATTGCGGTATCTTAGGCAGAGGTAGATAAATACATGACAGAGCTAGAGTACATTATGCACTCCAGGGGTACCCCTACTCCGATGACAGATTGAGCCATGAAGTTTCTCAATCACACCACTCCCCCACAGTTTTCGGTCGTTGACTTGAGGTAAAAGGTTCCCTCTATTGGAAGAACCTGATGAATCTTCCTGGGGATATGAGGCAGGGAGAGGGAGCCCATTGAAGGAGGGGGATGTCAGTGAACAAGACTCGGATCTCGAAGAGTTTGTAGAGTCCCTTAAGGTAAAGATTACATACCCCTTCTTCAGGGCCCACATTCAGGTCATTATGGACAATTTTCTATCATCTGAACTGTGTAGGAGGGTCTCACACACAGAACTCATTCTCATCTATTAGGGGATGCATATGCAGGACCTTCATGATCAATTCCTGCTACTAGAGAGATTAGCTTATCTTGTGGGGCCGAAATACCCAATGTGGGTGCTGAATCTTCAATCCTTCCAACAATATATGGAGGGAAATGATTTTGGGTCCCTATGGAATTAACCCAAGAACGAGACCACGAATTCGATCTATGTATTTCTCCTCTACCAAATTCATGACTTTCATCCATCAATCATGTTATATGAAATCCATACCCTTTTCATTATTTGCAGTTATTCAAATGGTGTGGGTCATTTTGGAGAGGTTTTTTGGCGCCCCTGGTAGTGTCTTTCCCGTGGAAATGTCGGTGACTATGGAGGCATAGATCCAGATTGATCAAACTACAGCACTGTCGATCACATGGAGGACCGCTAAAGAGGTTGAGCCTGAGATCATTGAGGTAGAATATGACGATGAGGATTGAACAGATAACCCAGGTCCCAACATGCCTGATCAAACGCCAGATGTGCACCCTACTGATGAGTTCCTGAGGGAGTACCCTGCATATGAGCCAGCCAATCGCACCGACTAGGATGAGATGACATCTAATGATGAGGATAGAAAAATAGTCTGTCATTGGTCATGGAAGAAAATCATTCACTTCGTTAATAATACCCCATGCACTATGGTAGGATAAGATGGATATAATTCTCTAACGATTACATGAAATGTGTTCTGGGGGAGTGTATGCCCAGTGTACTCACATGATCATCCATTTTCGTATGCCATAAATGATTCGGGAGTATGATCATGGCCTTGGAATTTGCTGGCAGTGGGGGAATGAAGTGAACATTAAAAGGATCCAGAAGACTGAAGATTAGGTTCAGTGGCTTCAGACTCAGACGTACGAGCACTAAACCTCCATCCATGAGCAATCAGACCTAATACTGTGATTGACGGCCCAACTTGTAGAGGCCAAAGAGAACATGAAGTGGGCTTCTGAAGAGATGAAAATCATTCAGGCTAGTGTAGAGTGGGACCAAATTGTGGCTGATGATTTGCGCACCAACACTACCGAGTAAGAGCAAGGGATAAACAGGCAGCAAAAAATCCTAGACGCAACAAGCCAGAGGGAGGTGCATCCACAATGCTCTTTTGACGAGGTCAACCTGACTATGGGAGGGGTTGATCATTGTGTTCTTTAATGCACATAACCTTTCAATTCACTTTCAGGATATGATCATTTTATGCCAACTACATGCACGAGTGTTTTCATTTGTGTTAATTTATTACATTCTTATAGCCTTTGTAGAGTGTCCAGCTATCAATCCTTAAGCTCATGTGGGTTGAGCGTAGTGTGAGAATCATGGGACGATGACCTTATTATTCAAATCACATGTGGGAGTGAAAACTAAGATTCAGGGATCTGGGGGCCTGGATATCTAATCTGGATTACTATAATGTAAGTGAAAGGATTGGATGGAGGGGGAAGACCTCTGAATAACTAAATTGGCAATTTCTTAATGTTCTTTAGTGAACGAGCAGGGTAACTCCAAGGGCGTTGGAGATTAATCAAAACATAAGGAAGCAGGATTTGTGAATCATGATAACCCATATTCAGAACACTATAGGGGTGGCATGAAAATAAAGGATAACAGTTGAATGTGTTCAAATCACAGTATCCTAATTGCGTTATCCTGAAATGTGTATAAAAAATGAGTTTTGACTAGTGTCAATGTTCGAAACACGAGGCCAGACTCAGAACTTTATCCACTAATCTTCCATAAAATGAGGCTAGGATAGTAGGCGAGCCATTGGTCGAGAATCCATACTGTTACGTGTTATATTAGATGTGAAAGTGGATGAGGGTCTGAATAAAGCCACACAAAGCGTGGAAGGTGGAGTGGTGGTTTGTTCAAACAGAATCCAATGCTCTTGAAATTACGCCACCATGGTGAAAAACGCATTAGGTGGGCGTATCAAATCTGAATATGGATCATTACTACACTTTGGTAGGACGTCTCTATCGAGGAATCCATCGCATCCCAACATTTTTCATGGGGAATCCCGAACTTGTTCAGGGTAGATCTTCAGTTATGTGTCATGTGTCAAGGACCGTGCTGATTATGACAATGAGGCGTATCAGATAGAGGGAGTCAACTCCCCAAGAAAATTTCACACTTCAAGTTCATTGTCAAAACACATCTGAGTTTGACAATGAGGCGTATCAGATAGAGGGAGTCCAGTCCCTACCCCAAGACAGGGGACCTGGGGCCGCACGTTTCAGACATAAGGTCCTAGGGTGTACCATTAAGGGGATATTTGTTTAAGAGACTGTGCGCAGTGTGGTGAAACAACCAAACGTGACACACAATTACCATGGGGAGGTCTTAATTTTGGGTCATATAACATGGACCGTGCTTGAAAAAAACTTGGGAAATACATGGTGAGGTTGTTGAAAACCCCAATGTGAATGAGAACCTGAGAGTTACTCACCACACAACATATTCCACGATGATTTTTGTACAGGGGTCCACAAAAGAGGTGCAGGATCATAAATTTCTATACTAGACCCGGAGACAAGGTGCCTTGGCATTCCTATGTATCCCATGAGGATGGGAATCAAGACACACATAGTTCAGGAAAATATCGTGTATTCTAAAGTCTTGTGTAAAGGATGTGGAGTGGTCTTAGTTTGTGGTCATAGATGTTTTACCATGAATGGTTGAAAATGAAGGAGGCATTTAGTGATGTAATTACACAAACCAATGTGAATAAAGACAAAGAGTCCAGGTCAGTGTGCACTTCCTGGGGGTTTTTTATGGCCGAAGGACCAAAAATAAATGTTATGATGGGCCAGAGTCATGTGGAACAAACTTTTATATGTACCCCATGATGATGGAGATCAATCCATACAATTTTCTTGAAGATGGCACGGTAAGATACAAGTTCCAGGGAAAATATGTTAGCACAGGTCTGGCCCTCGCACCGAAAGGAGCTGTATTTGATATATCATGTTTTTCTATTAAGATGAATGCTGGTTTTTAGTGAAGCGAATGTCTTATTATAGAATGTCCTAGAATCACCACTAGAATCAATCCAAATTAATCCATTGAAAAATGGTGTGGTGTGTAACAGATACCAACCATGATGTCTCCTTGCATGAAGACATCACTATGCAGTGCCGTTTTTGGTCGTGTTGCCAGGACGATAATGTCATAGTTTATGGTAATGTGATGGGACCAAGAGACATAGTTTAACTTTATATGGCCTGACATATATAGGAGATATGAGGCTCGAGAGGGGATGCATGTGGTGTGATATAGAATACCTGACGTGAATCAGAATGAAGTCCATACTACACCGTTCATGATTTTTGAAGAGGAGACCTCATGACGAGGGGGTAGGTGGGATTAGAGGATAAGGGGTAGGAGAAACTAGTTCCCAATTGATATGGACTAGAAGACGAGATGTCCAGGTGTTCTTACATATCCCATGTGAATGGGAATCAATCCATACTCATTTCATGAATGTGGTATTAGTTAGAGTTCTTAAAGCTCGGACCTTGGAGAAGCATGACTATTCCAAGTAATCACGGACCGCAATACAATCCATTAGCCTACGTGAGGCATGATCAGTGTAGGAAACAAGGGTGGATAAGGTATCATCAATGCGTAACATACATGAACAGGCGTAATCAGTGTAGAGCTCCGAATGATGTCGTATTACGACTTTCTGTTCCAAACGCGCGGATGCGCACTGAGTAATAGTACCAAGAGTTACAAAGATCTACTTGGACTTGATGAAGTGGACCAGGATGTGAAACATGAAACTGAAATTTCAAGGATTAATGGGATTTGCGTGATAATGGAGGATATCTATTGACTGTGTTTGAAACACAACATCCACATAGTGTGACCTGAAATGGGAGAAAAAAATGAGGGTCGACCACTGACCGTGTTTGCAACATGGGACATGTATCAATTCCTTGCTCAAAATACTTGAGGACATTGGCCCAAGATGGTAGAAGGGCCTTTTGGGCATGAATCCAGACCATTTGGGGGTCCTTTCAGGTCTAAAAGGATATAGAAGCCCAAATGAAGGAGAACATGAAGCCTGAGAAATGATTGAATGTATGTCTGGGTAGAACCCGAAACTCTAGGTGCAGAAATAGAGTACCCTTTCGAGCATTGGTGAATCACCTAAAATAATTGATGTGATCAACATGAAAATGATCGATTTGAAAAGTCAATCATAGAACAAGGGAATGTATAACCCTTAGGAGAAATAGGTCTATGGTGTGGCTATTACAAACCCGACGTGAATGAGGACCTAATCTTACAACACGCCATTTACCCATCTCCTTGGGAAAGTGTAGGCCAAGGGGCCAAGATGAGGTTGGACTTGAATACTAGATGTCTGAGTGGTCCTACGTATACCATAAGGATAGGAATCAAGCCATACATAGTTCTGTATTGTGAAATGAATATTTTATTTCCATGCAGTATGCACACAAATGGGTACGATACCCCAACGAGGGATATGTACATAGAATATAGTAACCCGACATGAATGAAGATATAATCCTATACCACACTGTAAAATACCATGTGAGAACTCGGGTTAGGGGTCCGGAAGGGTCTGCAGACCTAAAATTTGACATCCCGTCCAACCATTGTCATATGACCCCTTATGCGGGTGCTGCATTATCATAACCTCTTAGGCCCATAGGAGTAGTGCCTATTGTGGGAAACATGGTGTAGGACATGGATCTCACATTATATAGGGGTAAAATAGTTGGAATCAACCAAGGGAGACCGGAACATGAAGGAATGTAGGGAAGAACAAACCACTAAACTAAATACTTAGGACCAATAGGGTGGCGATAACTACAAAGGAAAGCAATTTACCATATTCGTAATACAGTTTCAGTATTGTGTGACCGGGAATAGGAATATCAAATGAGGAATTACTGATAACCACATTCTCAATGCAGGTCTCACATTAATTCATTGTTCAATTTCCTCGAGGACTTCGGCCTGTAATGGTAGGAGAGCCCTTGGGATGAATATCAATGTAATTCTAGGGCCCTTCCAGATGCAAAGTATATGGAGTCCCAAGCATGGAGCATGATAAAAGTAGGTATTCATGTGCATTTCAACGTTAAACTGGAGAGTGAAAGGGATGGATGTCTTTGAGGAATGGGACGAATGGAGAGATTATGATGAACTTGATGTGGATTGAGGAAAGCGCATGTGCCTTAACACATGCCTTAACCTAAGGGGAGATTCTATGTTTTTGGGGATGGGACAATAGACAAAATGTCTAGGTGTTCCAGCTTATCCCATGTGAATGGGAATCACGCCATACAGAGTTCTTAAAGGCCATGCAGTTTAGCGTCATGCGGTGAGGATGTGTGAGAATAGAAGAACATGGGAGCACGTGGTGTTTCGATGAAATTCCTATATGAGAGGGGCCATGGAGGCCTGCCCTACACCGCATGAGGACCCTACAAGAAGACTATACCCAAGGGGATAGTTTCAGAAGAGTGTTTGTGGCTGGGATCAAGACATGGAATTTGAGCATTCCTACGTATCCCATATGGATGGGAATCAAGACATACATAGTTCTTGAGGTGTATTTTAGCATCTCACCAGACGATATACTGTTTAACGTTGCGAGGGAAGATATATAGTTTAGTGTCATGAGGGAAGATATACAGTTTAACATCGTGTAGGATTATAATCAGTTTAACGTACTGCGGGATGATGTACAGTTTAATGTCGTGCAAAACTATATACAGAATAACATCATGTGGGATGATATATAGTTTAACGTCGTGCGGGACGATATGCAGTTTAATGTCGAGTGGGATGAGGTGTAGTTTAAGGACTTCCAAGACTAAACAGTTTAGGGTCATGCGAGATTTGGTGGCTCAGGAAAAATATTTCTTGAGGAACAGGGCATTGGTGTGAGGAGTTATGCACTCAATGTCCATGGTCATCAGTGAATATGCACCATTAGGGTAAACCTTGTGGACAATGAAAGGTAATTCCCATTTTTTCTCCAACATGGGTGGTTTTTGTAACACCCTGATAGTTTATGAGAAGTGTATTTTATAAGCCTTATGTTATACGCAACATCAAATTGATCTTTCACTACACACAACACTATCTTGGTTTCTGTTATACTTAAGATAAACCTTCCTCGATAGCGTGTGTTGTACGCAATATCGAGTGTCACTCAACAAAGATATGTTATTAAAATATTATATAAATTAGCCATTATAAATAATATTAACAACATTTTGAATTTTACATAACATTATAATTCATTTTACATATGATATGAGAAAAAAATCTACATTCGGATAAAATAAATGTTTTTAAAAAAATGCAGTTTTCCACTTTTTGATGGAACAACCATTTGAAAGCTAATTTTTGAAAATTTTATAAGATCAATTTTTCGAAATAAAATTATTCCTTCAAATAAAGATATAAAAATTTACATTGGATAAATTTTTTATACTTTTCTGATAACTTTAATATTTTGATAAATATTAAAAATATAAAATTTTTTAATTGAGAACAACTTTTTTCATCAAGATAATTTATATGGTTAAAATATATTATTGAATGGTTTTAAAGTATAAATATAATATATTTTTAACATTTAATACAATCTATGTCATTAGAATTAATTTTACATTGAATTCATAGGTAAAAACGTTTCCATCTTTGACAATGTTTTTACTTTTAAACCCATTTTCATAACAACGGGATTAATTTTAAATTTATTACTGAAACTTCATTATTTTGATTTTTGAAAAATGGATTCCATATTGGGATTCAGTGGTTCCAAATTATGTTAATAGGTTACTTTTATTTTTTTATATTATGAATATTAACTATGGTAAATTTTATTTACTAAAGTTAAAGGTAAATCGTGTAATTAAGGGTAAAAATAAGATTGTAAAATTACCCTAACACTTTCAAAACTTCTATTGGATGACTAATTGTCAAACCATTTCACATAAGGATCGGAATATATTAATTTAATGGACCTTTTACCATTTAAATGATGTAATTATTATTAAATCTAATGAAAGTGAAAATATGTCACTCTATTTAATCTTATAAGTGTAATAATTTTAATTTAGTGATAAACTTCATAAAACATCGAACATGAATAGTTTCCAGAAATATTATAAAATTATATATATCATGTGAATTTATTTATAATTTTTAGTGATTAAATAATTATCATTAATTATGACACAATAGTGATGTTGAAATTAATTTATTGATTGAAATTTCAAATAAATGGTTTTAAAAATATTAAATTTAATATTATATGAACTATTTAATGTACTCCACAAATTTTATAGATAAATATGACTTTTTATGATTATATTAAATATTTTAGTTAGAAAATATCTCCTGTTTTTATTTTATTTAAATTCAAATAAATGAATAGTGTCAAAATTTACACTATTGTTATTTTATAAAAATAACATATTTTAAAATTGATTAAAAATCCAAAAAAAATTTAAAAATTATAAATTAAAATTTATATGGTTTAAAATGTTATAAATTATATAATTATGTAAAATTAACTACATATAAGTAAATATTTATAATGATGTAAAATTTAGAATATTATTACCACAAATAAAATTAAATAGATTAAATAAGGATAAATCAAGTTGATAATGTTTAAAATAAATTATCTAACATGTATAACTTTTATTGGGTGATGATATTACAACCCTATATCATAAAATCTTAGAATATGAGTAGTTTGGGAACTATTTATGTGGTGTTTTAATTAATTATAAATTAATATTTTTTTTAGATTTCCAAATGTGCTCCTCTTCTACCTTATAAAAGGGAACCTCCTCCCTCTCCTCCTCACACAATTTTGATCATTAATGCTCGTCCAAAACCTACCCATTTACCTTATAAAATTTTCTAGAAACACAATATAGGTCTTGTTTATCTTCAAATATCAATTTTAGTTCCATAAGAGGAGGTTTCAATGAGGCGTATCGAAGAAGAGGTAATATCCGTAACCGATTCATTCAAATTTATTTCTTCTTCTACTTCCTCTTCCTTAGGTGTTTCATTATGAAAAATTAATATTAGTATCACTCATATATTAATATGTTATTATAAATATTAAACAACCCTATATCACCTTCTATCCATCATATAGAAAACGAAATCACCGTGCGTGCGTACGTACGGAATATCGTCTCCTCGATGTGGTGTAATCTATTTTCCACCACCACCATACATGGATGGGTATAATGGTGTAAATAATAACTTTATATGATTATTTTAAAGTGATATTTATTCTTAAATAGTATACATACACTTCAATACAATTCCATGATCATGGGAATGATATCATCGCTCGTGCGTACGTACGGCCTACCGTCTCCACGATGTGATGTGACTCATTCTACATGATCTTTATTGAATAATGATTATATAAATGAATTTAATGAATAAATATAATATATATTACACTAATAACATTCTTGAAATGAGGTATCTAAAACCTAAAAAGAATAATAAGAATCTATTCGACAAAACATGCATAAGACCATAAAGCAATGAACACCTGAATAAAAAGTAGAAATTAAATATTACTAATAAGAAGATAATAAAATGACCATATATGATATCATAACAATTAATATGAATCTATAATAATTCAATGACATTATTTGAATCATTATACAGGAGGTTCGGATATGTAGAAATCAAATCCGTCCTAAGGTAAGGGAAAATCTCACAATCTCATTTTTATCTGAGATTGTTTATACTTCAGAATTTACAGGGGAATATTTATCATAAACGACCATGTTTCCTAAATATTTAATATTAAATCTATCCTCCTATAATTTTTTAAATCCAATTTTACCCATTGGTGTGTTTTTATTAAATGATTTTAAAGGAATATTTTTTCAGTTTATTACGTGGTAGTTTTTGACTTCTCTGGACAAAGTACTAGAATAATGTTTCACTAACTAATAAGGTATGAATGTATTTTTATGATTTCATAGAACATTATTTCCATGAATTTTACTTTACAAGTTTTCAAGTTTATTTTTAATCAACTTATTTGAGTTTAAAATAGTATGACAGGTTAAGAATGGAAAAAAAATTGAAGTAGAAAGGATATTTTCCTCAAGAATGGAGTTCAAGTGTTTTATCAAAAATACTTCCCATATAAGATAATATAGGGTTTTGTTTCTATCCATAACATTGAATTGAATATGTTATGATGGAATCAATTTTATGATTGCCTTTTATCTTATATGGTTTATGTTATGATGGCATGATGTTTAAGAATCCCATTTTTATTACATGGGTTATGCTTTGATTTATGATTTTATGGAACACATAAGAATGTTTTCATTATGAGATGGGTGTGACCTATATCTCCCTCCAATGCATTGGTTAATTATTTATATCTCATGCAATAGACATGGTAGAAACGACATGTTAACTCGGTTCAATGAAAGAGGACTGGAATGAGGAGTGAACCCAGTTCAGTAATGGAAATTGTCCTCAATGATGGTCTTGACAATGAGCCTTGACTAATATGAAATGATTTTCTATGATTATGTGTGTATTCCACAAAGTTTCATGTTTAAGTTATAATTATTGGGATGACATTTCACTACAATGATTTCTCCCAATTTATGATATTAGGATCCCTTTTTCTGGTTATGATTTTAAAAATGTTATGTTCTTATGAATATGATATGATTGATATTTCTTTTGTTTACCCTTACAGAGCATTTGAGCTCACCCTTTTGTATGTATTATTTTCCCCATGTTAGAAAGAAGGGTATTAAGTAGGATATTCCAATAGGGACTCTAGATATGATGAAATAAATGGGAGACAATGTAGATGATTTATGTACTAGTTTATTATGATTCCCAGTTTCTAAAGACACTATACCTATATGATCCTATCATGGTTTTTATATGTTTTATGAAGTATCCTTCAATTCTGATGTAATAACCATGTATGTAAAGTATGTGTCTCTATAGTTGGTATTAGAGGAAATTTATATTCAACCATTGGAAACTGGGATGTGAAAGCCTTAGTAATAACTCTAAGGATATGTCTAAACATAAACACAATATTAGTGTTTTAGAAATGGCCATGAACAACCTATGATATGACCTAAAGTGTGAAATTTTATTCCTGATTATCTAGTTTACCTGTTATGATTAGTGTTTCTTACACTATTATTCTTGGTTTTAGTCAATGGATGGAACCCGAAGGAACCGTGCTAATGTTGAATGCGACGGGAAATGCAATGATTGTCCCCCTGAGCAACCAAACGTTATGGGAGCTAGAATGAAAAATCATGTAGCCATGCTCAGACAACTTTCTCAAGCTCTAAATCAATCTGGACTTCAAACCGAGAAAAGTAAGGAGCAACATTCTATTGAATCTTTCATGAGGAAGCATCCACCATCATTCAGCAGGTCTTCTGATTCATTAGTGGCTGAACAATGGATCAGTACGACTGAAAAGATATTATCATTTCTACAATGTTTTGAACATGATAAAGTCATCTAGGCAGTATATCGTTTGGAAGGTGAAGTTGATCATTTGTAGAATATTATTATGAATACATGGCAAAGGGATGAAATTGAGTCCACGGAATGGGATGAGTTCATGAAATTATTTTTCAATATGTAATTCCCTCTTATTATTCGAACAATGATGAAGAAGGAGTTTTTGAACTGATGAAAAAGGATGATGAATCTGTTGGTACCAACGAGGAAAATTTTACAAGACATGCAAGGTATGATTCCAGAATTAATATCTAACCTGAGAATAAATAATAGATCGATTCTTTAGTGTCATAAAACCAACTCTTTGAAGGGCGTCGACCATAAGGGACTTCAATAGATACGAGGAAATTGTTCGATGTGCTCTCAAGGTTGAGATGGATATTGGAGTTACCCATCAATCATATGAGTTTGATAAGAAGAGGAAAGATGAATTCAAAGGAAAATATTTCGACCACACTGAAAAGAAGATGATTTTTCCCTTATGCTCAAAGTGAGGAATGAAACATTTAGGGAATTGTCTTAAAGGGACAAGTAAATTTTTTATGTCTGGAAAAAATGTTCATCGGGAACTTGAATGTTGAAATAATGGGAAGAAGATGTCTAATTATGAGAACAAAGAAAGGGATACAAAGAATGCACCTCCTACACTTAAATGTTTCAAGTGAAAGGAAATGGGGAATTATTCCAATTAATTACCTAATCCAAGGGTTGTTGATGATGATCGACGTCGAAAAACTCTTAAGTCCAAAGACAAAGGAATGTCACATGCAATTTCTATCGGCAATGTGAATTATGATAACGGAGTGGTGAAAAGTACACTTACCATCCACTCTAAAGTGGTAAATGTTTTATTTGATTCAAGATCCACCCACTCTATTATTTCTGAAGAATTTTCTAAGGTCATCTTCATATTACATCAGCTGTTAGATATTGAGTTAGTTGTGACAACCCCAAATAGAACAACAGTAGCATCAAAAGTTTACAATTCTTCACCGATTGATGTTTTGAGGAAAGCGCTTCCTGAAAATCCTGTGATCCTTCCTATAGTGGAATTTTATGTGATTCATGGAATGGATTGGCTTTCATTATACGGATCTCATATCAATTTCCATAGAAGGAAAATCACATTTATTATTCCCGATCAATCTACAATCATCTATCGATGCAAGGATGAAAATAACATTCCATAGGAAATTTCTTCCATCATATGGGTTTTGATTCCAATAAATAAAGGTTATTTATCTCAAACGGTTGGAGGGAAACTCAAGATTAAGAATATTCCCATTGTATGAGAGTTTGATGATGTATTTCCAGAGGAATTTCCAGGTCTTCCAACAAATTGTGAAGTTGATTTTTCAATAGAACTCATACCATGTGCTATGCCAATTTTAACAAAACCATATACAATGGCCCCAATTGAATTGCATGAATTGAAGAAGAAACTCCAAGACAATCTTCATAAAAGATTCATACACCCAAAAGTGTCACCTTGGGGAGCACCTGTTCTGTTTTTTTAGAATAATGATGGATAAATGAGACTTTTCATTGATTATCGAGAACTTAAAAAGATCACAATCAAGAACAAATATCCTCTACCATGCATTGATTACTTATTTGACGAACTACGCGGAGCTCAAAACATTTCCAAGATTGATCTCCATTCAGGGTATCATCAAATAACGGTCAAAAATAAGGATATTCCAAAGATGACTTTTTTTACAAGGTATGGACATTTTGAATTTATAGTGATTCCATTTGGTCTTACTAATTCCCATGTTATCATCATGCATCTAATGATTAGAGTCTTTAGAAACTATCTTGATCGGTTTGTGGTAGACATTATAGATGATATTCTTGTCTATTCAAAGAGAAAGTAAGAACATGAAGATCACTCAAGAATTGAATTAAAGACCCTAAGAAAGGATAAGCTTTATGCCAAATTTACCAAGTGTGAATTTTGGCTTAAAAAATTTTCATTTTTGGGTCACATAATCTCAATAGAGGGGATATCTATGGATCCAGCAAAAACAGAGGTCATCGAAAGATGGTCGAGACCAATAGCAGTAACTAAGATCTGATGTTTTCTTGGTTTGGCTGGATATTATCGACGTTTTTTGAAATATTTTTCAAGGTTATCTAATACACTCACTAGGTTGACTCGAAAAGGAGTTATGTTCGTTTGGACAGATGAGTGTGAAGAGAATTTCAAATAGTTAAAACGAAGGTTATCCAATGCACCTGTGCTCACACTGACATGTAGTGGAGAAAGGTTTGTGATCTATAGTGATGCATCCAAGAAGGGACTGAGGTGTGTTCTCATGCAAAATGATATGGTGATAGATAATTCCTCACGACAGTTGAAAATCCATGAGCAAAATTAACCAACTCATGATTTATAGTTATACGCGGTAATCATTGCATTAAAAATATGGAGTCATTATCTTTATGGTGAAAGGTGTCATATTTATACTGATCATAAAAGTTTAATGTATATTTTCACTCAAAAGGAGTTGAATATGCGCCAAAAAAGATGGTTGGAGTTGATTTAGAACTATGAATCCACAATTCATTATCACACTGGGAAAGTAAAAAATGTGGCAGATGCATTAAGTCGACAAGACCATGCTAGCTTATCCATGATGGGGATCACAAAAGATCTAATATTTATTGATTTACAAATGATGGATATTTGAATTATAATGGAAGGGGTAAAATATTATCTTTCTCAAAGTAATGTTCAACCATCTATACATGTGAAGATTAAAGAGGCACAAAAAGAAGATTTAGAGTTACAAAAGAAGGTGAGAAGTTTTCCTGAATTTAACCATTATTGTGATGGGATAATGTTGTTCGGGAATCAGTTTTTTGTTCCTCCCATAAATTAAGTAAAGAAGGAGTTGCTGGATGAGGCTCATAGTTCGTAATTCTCTATTCATCCTGGAAGCACGAAGATGTATAAGGACATGAAATAGTACTTATGGTGGGATGGCATGACATGAGATGTTGCTGAATATGTCTCTCAATGCTTGGTTTTTCAGCAAGTTAAAGCCTAGAGACAAGAAGTCTAAGGGGATGTTACAACCATTACCCATACCTGAATAGAAATGGAAAAACACCACTATGGACTTTTTCACCGGACTTACTAAAAAATCCAATGTCAATAATTTTATATGGGTCATAGTTGATTGTTTTACGAAGTTGGCACACTTCATTGCTATTAGAAAAAATTTCTCTCTGAATCAGCTCAATAGGATATATGTAATGGAAGTGGTAAGATTGCATGGAGTACCACATTCCATTATATCTGATCGGGATCTGAGGTTTACCTTGATGTTTTGGCGAAGTCTTCAGCATACATTAGATACAGAGTTGAGTTTCAGCACTGCTTATCATCCTCAGACAAACGTTCATTCTGAGAGAACAATTCAAACTCTAGAATTTATGTTAAGATCATGCTCTATTCATTTCAATAGTGGTTGGGATCAACACCTACCATTGGTGGAGTTTTCATATAATAATAGCTTTCACTTCAGTATTAGTATGGCTCCTTATGATGATATCTATGGAATGTAATGGAGGAATCCAACTTGTTGGGATGAAGTTGGGGAAAGAAATCTAATAGGACCTGATCTTGTTGTTGAGATGGTAGAAAAGGTCATATTTATTAAACAACACATAATAGAAGCTCAGATTCGACCAAAAGTTTATGCCAAAAACTGAAGAAAAGACTTAGAGTTTTATGTGGGTGATAATGTTTTCTTATGAATATCGCCTTGGAAGAGAGTAATGATATTTGGAAAGAAGGTAAAGCTAAGCCCTAGGTATGTCAGTCCTTTCGAAATACTGGATCGTGTTGGGAAGGTAGCTTATCGATTTTCTCTTCCACTTAATCTCTCTCAATTTCAAGATGTGTTCCATGTATCTCTCTTGAGAAAGTACATACCTGATCCTTCACATGTACTAAGTTCAGATGTTGTACCACTGGAGCAATATCACTCTTATGAAGAACAGCTGATAGAGTTTTTGGATCATAGCGAAAATGTTCTATGGAACAAGACCACTCACTCGGTGAAATTTTTATGGAGGAACCACCAATTATAGGAAGCTACATGGGAGCATGAGGATATGACGAGGGAGAGGTATCCTCATCTGTTTGTTATGAAGTGACGAATTTTGAGGGAGAAATTAATTTTAAGGGGGGTAGAATGTAACACCCTGATATTTTATGAGAAGTATACTTTTTTATGTCTTTTTTTATATGTAGAATCAAATAAATCTTTCACCACACACAACACTAGATTGGATTACGTTATACGCAAGAGCAACCTTCAAGATAGTGTGTGCTATACGCAATATCAAGTTTCACTAAACAATGATATGTTATTAAATTATTATATAAAGAAGCCTTTATAAAATAGTATTAACAACATTCTGAATTATATATAACATTATAATTCTTTTTACATATGATATATGAAAAAAATCTATTTTTCGGATAAAAGAATTTTATTTTTAAAAATGACGTTTTACACCTTTTGAAGGCGCACCCTTTTTTAGGATAATTTTGGACAATTTTATATGTTCAATTTTATAAAATAAAATTATTCATTTGAATCAAGAAATAAAAATTTACATTGTATAAATTTTTGATACTTTTCTGAGAACTTCTATATTTTGATGAATAGTAAAAATAAGCAAATTTTAAATTGAAAACAACTTTTTTCATCAAAATAATATTTATGGTTAAAGTAAATTATTGAATGTTTTTAAAGTAAAAAATAGAATTTATTTTTAACATTTAATATAATGTATGTCATTAGAATTAATTTTACATAGAATTCAAAGGTAAAAACATTTCAATCATTGGCAATGTTTTAACTTTTAAAACATGTTTTCTTAACAACATGATTAATTTTAAATTAATTAGTGCAACCTAGGTGTTTTGAATTTTGAAAAATGGATTTAATATTTGGATTCAGTGGGTCCAAATTATATTAATAGGTTAATTTTAATTTTTTTATATTATTAATAGTAACTACGATAAATTTTATTTACTACAGTTAAAGGTAAATCGTGTAATTAATGGTAAAAATAAGATTGCAAAAGTACCCTAACACTTACCAATATTCAATGGGATGAATAAAAGTCTACATATATCAACTAAGGGTTGGAATAGATTCATTTCATGGACCTTTGATGATAAAAATGATCTAATTATTATTAAAACTAATGAAAGTGATAATATGTCACTCTC
Organism: Viscum album; assembly: GCA_963277665.1. Lineage (NCBI taxonomy): Eukaryota > Viridiplantae > Streptophyta > Magnoliopsida > Santalales > Viscaceae > Viscum > Viscum album. The sequence goes on from OY728161.1 coordinate 848,572,222, forward strand.
TTAAATGTTATAAGTGTAATAATATTAATTTAGTGACAATATTCATAAAACATCGAACATCAATAGTCTCCAGAAAGCTAATAAAATTATCTAAATCATGTGAATTTATTTATAATTTTAAGGGATAATATAATAATCATTTATTATGACAGAATAGTAATGTTGAAATTATTTTATTGATTGAAATACCAAATAAATGGTTTTAAAAATACTAAAATAAATATTATATGTACTATTTAATGTACTCCACGAATTCTATAGATAAATATGACTTGTTATGAATCTATTTAATCTTTTATATAGAACATATATACTATGTTGATTTTATTTACATTCAAATAAACGAATAGTGTCAAAATTGACAATATTGTTATTTTATAAAAATAACATATTATAAAATTATTTAAAAAACAATAAAATATTTAAAATTATTTATTAAATTTTATATGGTTTACAATGTTATAAATTATATAATAATGGTAAATTAAAAACATATATGTAATTATTTATAATGATTTAAAACTTAGAATATTATTACCACAAATAAAATTAAATTCATTAAATAAGGATAAATCAAGTTGATAATGTTTAAAATAAATTCCCAACATATATAAATTATATTGTCTGATGATATTACAACTCTATCACATATAATATTAAATTTTGAGTAATTTTGGACGTTTTTAATTGGGGTTTAAATTTATTATAAATTAATATTTATTTTAGATTTCCAAAGGTGCCCCTCTCCTCCCTTATAAAAGGGAACCTACTCCCCCTCTTCATCACACAATGATTGGCCTTAAATATCAGCTAAAACCAGTCCATTTCCCTTATCAACTTCCCTATAAACCTAATAGAGTTCCTGGTCTTTTTTAAAGACCAATTTTACTTCCCTAAGAAGAGGTTTCAAAGAGGTGTGTCAAAGAAGATGTAATATCTGTTACCGATTCTTTAAAATTTATTTCTTCTTATACATCCTCTTCATTTGTTGTTTCATTATGAAGAAATAAAATAAGTATCACTCATATATGGATATGTCATTATAAATATTTAACAACCCTATTTCACCTTCTATCCATCCTAGGGAAATCAAAATCATCGTGTGTGCATACGTACGAAATACTGTATCCACACCGTTGTGTAATCTGTTATCCACCACCACCGTACATGGATGGGTATAATGGTGTAAATAATAACTATATATTATTATATTAATGTTATATTGATTCTGAAATATTATACATATACTTCAATACAATTCCATGATCATGGGAATGATATCATCGCTCGTGTGTACGTACGACCTACCGTCTACACGATGTGATGCCACTCGTTCTACATGATATTCATTGAATAATGACTATATAAATGAATTTAGAGAATAAATATGATATATATTACACTAATACCATTATTTAAATGAGGTATCTATAACCTAAAAAGAAGAATAAGATTTTATTAAACAAAACATGCATAAGAACATAAAACAATGAACACCCGAATAACAAGTAGCAATGAAATATTGCAAATAAGAAGACAATAATATGACCATATATGATATCCTAACAATGAATATGATTCTATAATAATTCAATGACATTATTTATATCATTATACAGGATGTTCGGATATGTACGAAGCAAATCGGATCTAAGGTAAGGGAAAATCTCACAATCTCATTTTTATCCGAGATTGTTTATACATCAAAATTTACTAGGAAATATTTATCATCCACATCCATGTTTCCTAAATATGTAATATTATTTCTATACTCCTAAAATTCTTTAAATCCAATTTTACCAATTGGCGAGTTTTTTGTAAAAGATATGAAAAGAATCTTTTGTTGCATTTAGTACAAGGTACTTTTTGACATTTCTAGCCAAAGTATGAGAAGAATGTTTTTCTTAACTTATAAAACATGAATAGATTTTTATGATTTCATAGAACACTATTTACATAAATCTTTTTTTACATGTTTTCAAGTTTATTTTTAATCAACTTCATTCAGTTTAAAATTGTATGACATGTTATGAAAGGAAAATGTTTTTGAAGTAGAAAAGATATTTTACTCAAGAATAGAGGTCAAGTGTTTTATCAAAATTATTTTCCATCTAAGAAAATATAGTGTACTATTTCTATCTCTATTTTTACATTGATTTGAATATTTTATGATGGAATTAATTTTATGGTTCCCTTTTAACTTATATGGATTATGTTATGATGTCATGATATTTAAGAATCCCATTTTTATTACATGGGTTATGGTATGATTTATGATTTTGTGGAAAACATAAGAATGGTTTTATTATGATATGTTTGGGACCTGTATCTCCCCCCAATGCATTGGGTAAAGATTTATCTCTCATGAGATAGACATGGCTGGAACGGAATGTTAATTCGGTTCAGTGATACAGGAAAGGAACGAGGAGTAAACTTGGTTCAGTAATGGAATTTTTCCACTATTATAGTCTTGGAAATGAGACTTTCCTAATATGAAATGTTTTTTCTATTATTAAGTGTGTATTCCATAAAGATTCATGTTTTATGTTACGATTATTGGGATTAAATTTCACTACTATGATTTATCCCATGTTATGGTATTATGATCTCTTTTGCAGGTTAAGATTTTGAAAATGTTATGTTTTTATGAATTTGATGTGATTGATATTTCTTTTGTTTACCCTTACTGGGCATTTGAGATCTCCCTTTTTTGTCTTTTATTTTCCCTAGGTCAGGTTGAAGGGTATTAAGTAGGATATTCCAAAAGGGACTCTTGATATGATGAATGAAATGGGAGACAATGTAGATGATTTATGAACCAATTGATTATGTTTCCCAGTTTATAAAGACACGATACCTATACGGTCATATCATGGTTTTGTACGATGTTGTAATAAGTATGGTGTAATTCTGAAGTAAAAACCATGTATGTAAAGTATGGGTCACTATTGATTCCTTCCAGGTATAATTGGTTCCCTAATGGAATCACTAAGTTTCCTTGCAAGAAGGAGTGGACGAGAACCATCTTGTTGAAGGCTCTAACTATCTTATTCTGATTCCTTTCAAGATTATGCTGGACGTGAAGCATGTTCTCATCATGTGATTCCAATTTGTCCAGATGAATTTTTTGACTTTATCTGGCACATGATGATCATAGATCACCGTGCTTAATGATGGAAACTAGATCTCGATAGGTAGGATGGCCTCTGTTCCATACACCATGGAATATTGGGTGACCTGTGTGGAATTACGAGTCATTGTCTGATAAAACTAGAGGGTGTTGGGGAGCTTGTCCGGCCAACTCTTCTTTTTCTAACCTACCCTTTTCTAAAAATGATAGAGAGTTCCTTATTGAATGCCTTGATTGGACCATTTTCATTCCTGTTGAAGCGGGATGTATGGTTAGAATGGATGTTGTACATGGCATGCAACTTCTTCAACTCGACTGCTCGGATGTTCGTGTAGTTATCGGTGAGGATGTCAAGAAGGACTCCAAACCAATAGATGATACTAGGGCTTACAAAGTCAATGATAGAACGGTCCTTGACCTCCTTACGTGGAACTGCCTCTTCTGACTTGGAAAAGAAATCTATAGTAGTCTGGTTGAAATAACATTGGCAAGCTGTTGTAGGTAGATATGGTTCCACAACATCTAGTCCCCACACCACAAAGGGCCAAGAGTACTTGGTGGAGTGGATATGTTCTGGTGGACGATGCATGTTGTTAGCATAAATTAAGAACGCTTGACATCTCTTGGAGAACAAAATGCAATCATGGACTATGGAAGACCAAAAGTACCATAATCTCCAGAACATGTGAGATTGCTTCGGCCTAGTCTGGTAGTTGCCGTCGGAACTGGCATGAACCTCCTGCATGACCTGAAAAATCTCGACTCCCGGAATGTAACGAAGGAGGACACCATCAAAACTACTCTGGTAGAGGACCTGCTCTAGATTAGGAACACTCTAGAGGGTAAAATGTAGTTCACAATATCAGATTCTCTCATGCTCGTCCCGATCTGCCGGGAGGTATCCACTTTGGATATACTCAACAATGGGGGTTCTCCAGTCAGGAGTCACTTCAACCACTGCGTCTGGGGAACCTGGGAGTCCTGACGTGGAGGCTCCTATGGTAAGATGGATTAACCTCAGGTATTTGTCATCATCTTGGGTGAGGGAAAATGAATCTCAGATGTGAAATGTGGATAACTAGATCTTCATGTTCGGGCTCTCCATGTGATGTAGCTAGGCTGACCAGTGCATCCGCATGACCGTTATGAGATCGCGGGACATGAGTAACATCTGGCCGAGACGAAAAAATATCAATTAGCTGGAGAGTGCGCTCCATCAATTATACGAGCTATGGTATATTACAACATAGTTACCATTGATTTTCCTGATTACTAGTTTGGAATTCCCATTCACATGAAAATGGGGCACGTCAAAATCGATGGCCAGCTTAAGGCTAGTGATGAGGGCCTGATCATCCGCCTCATTTTTAGTGTATCGTTATGAAAACATGAATGACTACAGAAGAATGGCTCATGCAGGGTTACTAAATACAATACCCAGGACTACTCTGTTGATCCTTGGATCAATAAGCCTCCTACCGGTGGGGCTTCGGGAAGCACCATCAAAGTGCATATGAATACACAGGATGGTGTTATCTAATGAGCGGACTTCCTCATCGAGACAATCTAGGTCCAAGGACTGCTCTGTGGGGGGTTGGATGGTCAAAAAGAAAATATTCCAATTCATTTCCCTTGATACCATTCTGAGGCACAACCTAATGTCAAACTACCGGAGGATCCCTGCCCACCACGCTGGTTGGCCTTTCATCGTGGGATGGTTTAGGATATACTTCAGCGGGTTTACTCGGGACACTAGCTGTACGTTGTGGTGCTACAGGTAATGTTTCAATTTCTTCATGGCAAATACGAGCACCATGCAACTCTTCTCGATGATGGAGTTTCTGGTCTCCGTATCAAGGAGCATGCATATGAGGTAGTAGAGGAAGTTCTCCATCCCCTCACTATTCTTTTGGGTGATAAGGGCGCCTATGGATCATTACAGGGGGGTCACATAAAGGACCAACAATTTTCTGGAGATGGGTGGAATCAAGATCGAAGGATAGTGTAGATACTTCTTTTATTCCATGAATTGAGTCTGGCACACTTTATCCCATTTGATGGAAGATCCGTTTTCAGGAGTCGAGAAAATGGAATACACTTGCCAACCAGATTCCTAATGAATCGGCGTATGTATGCTATGTGGCCTTGGAAGCCCCAAATCTTCCGAATATTTCTCGGGGGAGACATCTAGAAAATGGACTTGATCTTCTATGGGTAAATCTCGATGCCCCATAATCTGACAATGAAGCCTAGAAACTTACCATAGTTGACTCTAAAAGCACACTTCAACAGTTTCATCATCAGGTGGCAGGAAATGAGGAAGCCAAACACATTCTCAAGGTCTTTGATAAGATCCCTACATTGTAGAGATTTTACAACAATATCGTCCCATAAAATTCCCCCATTGTCTCGATGATCTACATGAAGATGTGATGCATTGTCCTCTTATAGGTGGTACCTTCATTCTTTAAGACGAAGGACATAACCTGGTAACAAAACATACCTTGTGGAGCCCTGAAAGTTGTGGACTTCTAATCCTTGAGTTCCATTCAGATCTATTTGTACCCAGAGTATCCATCCATGAAATATATTTCTTGGAATGGAACCATCACATCAATCAATATTTCCTTATGGGAATGGGAAAATCATCTTTCAGACAGTGGTGGTTGAGTTCTTGAAAGTCAGCCGAGACTCAGATCTGTCTTTTCTTCTTCCTGATCAGCATGATGTTGGCCATCCACCTGGTGTACTGGACCTCCTTGGTAATGTTGGCTCTGATAATCTTGTCAACCTCGGCCATGACCATAGAACTATGAGAATTGTTCATTTTTCTTGGGAGGCTTCTTGAACCCGTGGTGATTTTCTGGAAGACCGAGGTGGTGGATAACTACCCGAGGATATAGTCATGGAATCTCATCATAACTCTAGGAAAACACAACGTGGTGATTTCTAAGGAAATCCATGTACTTTTTCTACTCCTCGAGAGACATGGTGGTACTAATCAATGTGGGTCTTGGGTCCGCCTCACCATCGAGTTTCACCCATACCAATTCAAGGACCCTGATGGAGAAACCATCTTCAATAGAAGGGTAGCATCTTCTATGTCTTATTCGTCACATATAGATAAATGATCCTTGGAGGGAGAAGTTGCTTCAAAGTTGATAAGACCTGATGGGAGGTCTGTACCAGCCTGAGCCAAAATAGATACTATATCAGAGGGCTCCTGGACCGCCTCCACCAAAGCAATGATGGTTTTTGATGTGATCCCATCTGGTCTTTGGACCAAGGGGACACACATGATGATATAAAATCAATACTACCTCATCGTCTTGAGCTATTTTATTCCAACTCAATGGAACAAGCATGTATGACTTATTTTCATTACCATGGGGTGGACGTTTAAATACCTTACGAGAGTAGGAGGCTCCGGAATCAACAGATACCGATTTTTATCGGAGTACAAGGTGATTCTCTGTTGTCATTTGGACATGGTAATATGCTTCTCCATTATTCCAGACACAAAGAAAAATTTTCCCATGTCCGAGGTTGTGGCCTCCAACCGATGGATTGTGTAAACGTAGGTGTCATTCAGGCCTACTAAGGGTTTGGTCGCAGAAATGACGGGCCCAACATCACTTGCCTAAATCTATTTGTCCTTGCTCTTGTAATAGTCAACCTCTATGTAGTGGGCTTAATAAGAGGCAAAAGGAGACGTGACACCTTGGAGCATGACCACTCGACCATCGAGTGAGTACATGAGGCATTGTTGATCAGATAAAGGGAAAACCACGTGTAGGTGGAGCCATGGTCTTCCCATTAGTGAATTGTATGTGGTGTGATGGGAGACAACCATAAACTCGGTGCTACCATCTAGGCCGCTGGACTAGGTGTTCAAATGGATTTTTTTGACCCGGGTCTATTTTTTCCTATTGTATCCTTGTATTTTTAGGTCAGAAGGAGTAAGATCATCCTTGGATAATCCCAACTTCGGTAATGTCTGTGTTGGGATATGGTTGATCCCGGAGCCTGTGTCGAGAAGGCAATGACAAATCTCTATGCCGTTGAACTGTCTGGTGATATAAAATTAGTGAATTTGACCTTGTATAAGAGGACATTCATTTTATATGGAGAACGAAATGATGGCCTCACATTCAGAGTTCTCAAGAGCCTAAGTATAAAAGGATTCTACAGCTTCTACCTCCTTATTGTACTAGAGGGGGCTTCATAAATTATCACTGAGAGTCTCATGCATACCAGACAACATGAGAAGGGCCTCGAGGATGAAAATCCTTACTGGGATGCTGGAAACGGTTCTTGGGAACATCATACATCCATGATAAGTGCGAACATATACTTACAAGAGGACTCTCTATGTCAAGAGGTATGGTGGGCCCTCTTGACTAGGCCAGCAGCTTGCTAGTAGTGGGAATATCCCGCGACTCACTAGTCAAAGAATGCACATGGACTACAGTTCTGGAGCTTGGTGACTAGGATCAGTCTGCAGTGAAGCATAACTGATCATGGAGAGATCATGGTGGTTCTGTTTGGTCGAGTAACACAAATGGAGGTCTAGAAAGACTTGAAAACACTAGATGAGGATGCAGTGCATGCTGGGCTCTACGCTGGGCCTACTGTCTAGTTTCAGTGGCATGCAAGGCTTGTCTGGAGGTGCCAAAAGATGTGCCTCCACAACCCATATGGTCTCGTCTCTGCTGACGTTGGCATCATCTGGGGATTCTATGGAGGTTCTCCGGGCGCTCGCCATCGTCGGATGTCATATAGGGAATTACCAACTTCATGGTATTAACCAAAGAGTACCATTGACTATCACTCGAAGAGTCATCCATTATTGGGAAGATTCTGGGGGGAATACCCATCTCCCAAGGCCTGGTGTTTCCAAGAGTGTGGGATGATGATGGAATTAGGGGGGCATGTTTCATTCCCTTGTGCCACCTACGCTTTCTATTCTGGGAATAGTATGGATGGGATGACGCTGCATAGGTATATGTGGCAGCTTCTAAAGACTCTGGCTGACTATGGAATGCACAGATGATACCATGGGTATGAGCAACCGTTTTTGAGCTATAAAGTCCTCATACATCTAGGAATAACAATTAGAAACCTGATTCAACTCACCTTCATCATGGATGCTACATTATGGCCTTACAAATATTCATGCCACTTGTGAAGTGGCTGGGCAAAGCATGCCTATGTTGTCTGATATGAAATTTTTAAGGAATTAAATGTTTTGTAAAAAAATATATCATTTGTGATTTTATTGAACCAAAGGATTCATTTTTGGGTCTTATAATCTCATGGGAGAGTACATATATGTATCCATTAAAGACTAATGATATTGAATGTTTTTATAGAGCAACCTTCTAACTGATATACATGGTTTTGTTATTTTAATTAGAAATTAAGGATACATGGACTAAAATCTCACCTGTTAGTCTAGTCCATTATCAATGTAAACTAAGATGGGATGTAAGTTCAATTGGAAATGAACGAAAGAGACGGTAAGTCAATTAAATGTTATTTCAATACCCTACAATGGAGATTTTTATTAATATATATTGATTCATAGAATAATGTATTTTGATTCTCTGTTGTTCATAATGATTTTGTTATATCATATTTATTCTAAAAATAGATTTTTCTTATAACAACATACCAGACTCACTATTTTTACAATGTTCTATTATTTTATTCCTTAATGATATGCAGGTATTATCTATTAGGAGAAATTTTTGATATATAAAATCGTCATAAATGATAAATATACATAATATATCTAAAATATTTTATTTTTTTGACATAGAATTGGGATTAAAATTATTAATTATTATAAATTCATAATATATTACCACCATGGGAATGTGGAAAATGTGGAAGGTTATCTATATAAAAATTATTAATATATCATATCATTGATGTGGGAAAAATTCATTATTTATATATTTGAAATTTATGGATCTTGAAATCATGAAGGATGTTGAGAAATATTATCATTAAAAAATTAGTCTTCAACTATCACTCCATCTAAAAACTGAAGAGGTATAATATGATGTTGTGGTCATATAATGGATGGTGACAAATTTTCCTTTGTTTAAATACTATTGAAATGGATTGATAATGGAAATAAAATTATATTTGTTGCATCCATACATCATTTCAATAATCTCTCATTGGATGAGGGTCATTGTTCTTCATTTTCTATTTGTCCTAGAAGTTTGTAGTTCATAGGGATTTCAAAGGTTATTTTAGGAGTGATGATATAAAGTGAGATATTATAGAGTTTGTTTTTTTTTGGTAAGAATTTCATCATCATAAGGAAGAGTGACAAAATAATAAGGGTATGTTACAATAATAATCATACAAAAATGGAAATTTCAAGGCACCACAATGAATTTTTTCATGGTATCCACAAAAACATATAAAGTACATTAATTTATTTGGTTTATAGTTGATCATGTAACAAGATTATGAATCATTAATTACAATTAATGAATATTATATATCTTGATCATATTTCATAATTTATATTATGGAAGTGGTATGGTTTCATGTAGTACCTCATTCAATTGTATCTCATCTTGACACATTGTATATCTTGGCGTTCTTATGATTTCTTCAAAATTCATTTTATAAATAGTAATGGTTATTTACCACTTAACGTCCTATGATATATGTTATTTAAGATATAACCATTCAAAACATAGAGGACCTGTTGAGATATTATTCTATAGAAATTAGTGGTTATTGTTTCTAATGCCTTTCTCTAGTCATGATTTTTTAAAACAATAGATTCAACTCAAGAATTCACATATTTCATTAGAAATAGTAATATATAATTAATTTTATATCTCTAACATGCTGGGATGATGTTGGAGAATAAATTATATCGATACATGATCTAGTATATGAAATTTGATAGAAATCTATAACTATTATTCATCTTATCATGGTAGCATACAATCGATATTAATATTTTAATGATAATTGTTCGAATGAACATGACATAAATATTAGAGAGAATGTGTTTCAATTTTTTTAACCTTTTTATATGTTTATGTGTTTTCTAAATCAAAGAATGTAGATTCCTATGTATATTTTCCCCTTTATGATTTCTTGTCTAGTCAGGATGCTTGTTTATCACTTTGTGATTCCTCAAATCCTCTATCACATTCCTGATGTGTTCCATGTGTCTCCCTTGCTGAATTAAATAAAATATCCTTTTAATTTTATAAATATATTGTTCTTTCCACTTGATATTGTTATTTATTATTATGAATAACTATAATAAATCTTATATATTAGTGATACAGTGATATGGAATATGAAAAATCTTATAGTTAAAGTTCTCTGGAGGAAGTCTAAACCAGATACAACTACATTGGAAACAAAATATGAGATGAGTTAGAGATATTATCATTTATTTTTATCTGATTATTGTAGTTTATATGGATTCATTAATTTTAAGGGGATAGAATTTCATACCCTGATATTTTATCATATATTTATTTTTAAATAAATTAAATATCATAAATCGCTTCTAATACATGAAACCTAGATTATAAATGAACTGTAATATAATATACCCTTATTATATCTATAATAAATTTGTTTCTATGAATTTTGAAAATTAAATAATGAAAAAATATTATTTACACTTATATGAAATATATTATTTTTTTAATATATTATAAATTAATGAAAAATCATTTGAATGTAAAATAAATATTTTTATTAATAAAATGTTTATATATACACAATTTTTCTTTATCATAATATGTTTCTTTTAAAAAATTGGTGATAGATTTATTAAAATATATATATATTATATTTAATAAAATATTTCATTATTTATATAATATTTTTCTTATGCATATGATAAATATAAATCATGGTTTATGCCTAAAAATGTATTTTTCATAAAATGTGGTTTTATCACAACATCAAAAGTGTTATTTATTTATTTTTAATTTATGAAAATTTATTTTACGAAATAATTTATATTTTTTTACTCAAAATGTCAAAATAATATTAGACTGGATTTATTTGAATTTCTTGAAATGAATAATGAATGAATGAATTGTGAAAAAATAGTATTTATTAAATTTTTCCCTTTAATTTAATGAATTAAAAGTGATAAATATAATTTAAAATGAGTTTAAATGTAATATTAGATTAATTATTTAATTATTTTTAATTTAATTTTTTAATTCAAATTAGTTATATTTATTAATTTTAATTTTCAATCCTTTTAACCATTAGATAAATATTCCATTTAATACATATTATTGATCATGGTTATTGGTTAAATTTTAAATTAAATACAAGAACATTTATGAATTACATTTATAAAAAATAGTAAAATATGGAATCATAATAATAATTAATTTGTAATAAGATCAACTGATTTTTTCCATATTGAATAGTAAATTATTAGAAATGTTTTACCATGGTTAATGTTTTATCATGTTTACAAGATGGATAAAAAATAGTTAATGATTAAATTGAACTAAAATATTTTCTATACTAAATATTATGGAAATATTTTGATATTATATCATTTATTATTCTCGAACGACTTATTTTGATCCATTTAGAATGAATATTAATATTATTTTTTTGATTTGTTTCAAAAATTATACATGTGTCCCCCGCTTATTAAAAGAAACCTCATCTCCTTTCCTCTCCAAACATACATATCATTTTGGTTCAATAAATACTTCAAAAAATACATTACTTACATTCCTGCACATGACCTATATTATATGAGTTTATCAAAATATCATCATAGGAAGGATTTGGATATATAAAAATAATTTCATTTGGAGAATAAATTTTTTCTTAACATAGCAATTTTTTTTTTCTTCCACCTCCATCAAATATTATTCAACCATTACGATATAGTGATAATATTTTCTCCAATATAGGGAGATATTTTTATGATAACTTCATACCCTATATCTATCACATCCAAAATAAAATAGAATGTGAAATCGTCGATCGTTTCACTGACTGAATATCACATCACAGACCAATGTAATTTTTTTGTCAACTTGTCTCAAATATGGTTATAATTATGGATTTATATAATATACTAATATATATTTATTTTTTGAACAAAATATACTTCTTTAATTATTATATTACATATATATTTATACCTTCTAATACATAAGGAATCTATATTTTCACCAATGCTTATGTGTGTAATTCCATCTTTGAGAAGTGATGTGGTAGGTTTTTTCATTTTATTTAAACATTGATGGTAATAAGGATGTATTTAATGAATTTATATGAAATATATGATATAATATAAAATTTCTCGACTGAAAAAACCAAATGGTGGTGAATTATTTTATTATATTGGTTGGATTACAATGAATCCAATCCCGAAGGACCGATTAGTTTAACCGTCTATAAATTCTTGATTACATAAATGATACACATAATACATTGGGAAGCAAATAATAATAATATGATATAAAATAAAATAAAATAAAATTCATCCTTTAATACTTATTAAATTATTTATTTTTCGTAACATGGGGAATGGAAACATTATAACAGTTACCTCAAATTCCTTGTAAGGGTATGTAAATATGAATAAATAATAAATTGGTTAAAATAATATGATGTGGATAGTTAAATAACTGATGACACATTACATTCAAATAAATAGATAAGTAAAATTAAATATGGTATTGTAAGAAACTAAAACACATTCCATTTAATCAGTGAGTTGAAAGACAATTGTATCTATTGATATATAGACACAAAATATCATGGATGAATAATAACTAAAATATCAATGAAGGGATTGAAATATTGGATATCTCAAACATAAAACTGAGTCATTGTAGAAAGGTTCTAATAGATTCAAGGATTCATACCATTAATGTAACACCCCGAGCTTCTATGATATGCTTCTCATTCAATAATGCAATAGCTTGCATTGTACGCAAGTTCGAGTTCTAACACACCGCAACTAATCAAAGTAGCCATTACGAATAGTAATACCCACTTTTTAAAATTATAGAAATTTTATATTTCAAAATGGACTTCGCATTTGTACTCTTAATATGGAAATTATCCTAAGTTAAATTTTTTGTAATTTTCTGAGAACTTCCATTTTTTATGAATAGTTAAAAATAATTAAAAACAACTTTTTTTATCAAAATAATTTATAGTGATAAATTATACTATTTAGTGGTTTTAAAGTATAATTTGAATATATTTTTACCATTTTATCCAATGGTAGTCATTAGAATTAATTTACCAATGAAATTGGACATAAACAATTGCCAATCTTCTGATATAAATTGTTTCTTAAAAACACGCTATTTGTTGTGACAACGGGAATTAATTATAAAATTAATTAATGCAACTTATTTGTCTGGAATTTTGTAAAATAGAAATCATTTTTGAATTCGGAATATCAATTATAGCTTAGGGTGAAATTTTGGCCTTATTCTGAAAAACTTCAATTTTTGATGAATTGTGAAACCACTAAGTGGTTGTTAAAAACTGATTTTTTGTTAAAATGAAATATTACCACTTCTGTGATTTGATTTTCAAAAATATGACATACATGGTTGTCATTAAGAAGTAAAATGTGGTTCAATGAGATTAAAATAATTTTTTGGTGAATAGTAACTTTTAAGTTCTTAATCACGATTAGAGGTAATTAGTGTAGTTTAAGGTAAAAATAATGTTTTGATAATATGAGATGAGCTTGACACTTGTCCTACTCATATTGGATGAGTCATGTCCGACCAAGAAAACCCATGGGTCAACTTGGGGACCCCATGGAGCCACTTTGGTTGGAAAATGACATTAATATATATTTATTTAATGTTAAAATTAAATTGACACAAACATGAGTTGTTTTACTAAAACAGTTTTTAAGTGGGGTTACACGAGTCCAAATTTTGACTATAAATATTCATTAGAAAGGTAAAAAGATTTACTAAATCATAGTATTTGTTTTATAATTTTTAGACATTAAATAAATTAAATTATTTATGACATCATTATGATGCAACGATGACCTCATTATTTAACGATTTAAATAAAATGGAAGGATAATGTAAAATCTAAGGCGTACACTTGTCAAAAACCAATTGGATGAAGATATTTCGAACCCTTATCACCTTAGAATCGAATTATATAAGTGTGGGACCTCTAAAATTCGAAACTCATTTTATAATAAAGTGACTTTTCTTTACATTCCAAGAATGCCCCTCCTCTCCACTTATAAAAGGCCCCCACCTCTACCACCTTATTCACACTTTCAAGCCATTTGGCTCGGCCAACCTCTGCCCAAATACTCTCCCAACTTCCCCATCTTACTCCTAGAAGCCTCAATTTTGGCAGAACTCTTCCCAAGGAAGGCTTTGGCTCAAATCAAAAAGAGTTACCCGATTTTGAGGTAATGTCTTCTCTAATGTTGTTTTGTTTTATTTTTCTTCTCCAACCCCCTAAACTCTTTTTATTCATTTCTTTTGTAACAAAACCAGTATCCTAAATATACTAGGATGTTGTTATAAGAAGGATTCGAGCTACACTTACACACACCTACATCTAATGGTTAAAGACCATACGGTTTCTGTGGATGGCGAATTTCTGCCTCACGAAACGATGATTGTTCAACACTCATATAACACCTTCAAAGGTGGCCATTAAGATGTCACTATTTTTATATATGATATATAATATGTTTATGTTTTACTTATGCTTCTGTATTTCTCATTTATGCCATACTTTATGATTTCCATTATGGGTAAAACGCGATAATTTCATTTTAGGATGTGCGGACTACCGCCCCCTCAAAGTAATTTGAATCGTTAATGCCATATGTGGGATGTATAAAGGATGGAGTAACTGGTATTATACAGGAATTATATTATACATTTATATCATTATGATTTCGTTCCATTAAATATAAAAATTGAAATGAAAGTAGCGTTCATGCGTACGTACGGCTTACCATCTCCATGAACGGTGCATTTCATTTCTTACCTCTAAATGTTAGGTAATATTATAAATGAATGAATATACTGGATATATACGATATATATGACATCTAAATCATGAATATAATTCTGGAGATAATGGATATTCTACCACATAAACAACTTGTAATTATAAGAAGTTTATTGGTGACTCAAGTACCGAAGATCGACAAAACGACTGTTATTAACTTAAATAATTACATAATGTTCATATCATTGTAATAAGTGATATAATAAGGATAATGAAATTGAAAATGGTTCTTAATAAGGTATATATTAACTCTAGTTTATTATTCAGGAGGTTAAAGAACGGTTGAGTCAAGTCAGACACAAGGTAAGGGAACTTCCTAACCCAATTTCCATTATTTGGGTTAATCTCCTACTTTCAAATTATGTCATGATATTATTATGTCCTATCTTGTTATTTTTAAATTATTTATGTGTATTTATAGTGAATACACATTATAGATGTACTTTATTAAAAAAATTGATCTTTTTAAGAAATTCGTCTCAATCCCCTTTCATTGAGGCATATTTGGTTTTATACACAACTTTATTTTATACGGTGTATAAACCCCTTTGACTTTTAAGTTTATTCAAAAAGAATATTTTTATATGAATCATTTTACTAAACGAAAAAAAGGGAATATTTTTTTTCCGTACATATGTGGCGACAATGACTTCTCCGCCGCTGTAACCATTATTTGAGTTTCGGCTTCCTCTACAAGCCATCTTTTTTTAATGAAAAATAAATACAAAGTTTTAACTTTATTTTATTTTGGTATTGAAAATGGTTTTGAAAGTGTTTTTATTATATCAATGTGTTGTATTGATATCTTGTGATTGAAATGTGGAAATGTTATGTTTCCTTTATGCATGTTTTATGTGATACGATTATGTTATGGTTTATGATATGTTTAAACCTATTCATATGAGGATTGTATTGGACTTAATAAGTGACGGGTGGAGCCCGCTATAGCTCCTCGATGCATCGGTAGGTCTCATGAGACAACTAGACGTGGAATTGGCCGAGGCCCTTTCCCAATTTGATTTTTGGTTTTGGCCAAGGCCTTAATCATTTTAGACGTCTTGGCCGAGGCCTTGAAAAAATGTTTCAGAATGTCTGGCATTATACATTCCCTCATTATGAAAGTGGATATTGATATTGCATGTGATTATTCGGCCAGTAGAATATCCATGTGAAGAAGTGAATGGCATTATCTCATTTTACTTTTGCAATATTATGTTGAAGTTCAAGTTTAAAAGGCTTTTGTTTTAGTTATAAATTGCCTTAAATGTTAATGTCTATTTATGAAAGCTTCCGCTATATTGTTATCCTTACTGAGCATCTGAGCTCACCCCTTTCAATGTTTTAATATTTTCCAGGATGTGAATAAGTATTTTATGAATGACCTGCAGGGATTGTTGTTGAGTCAATAAGGTTTTCCTTATGACTTTTCTATTCCTTCTTGTTTTGAAAATCACAAACACCATATCTTTAAGGAAAATTGCTTTCTTAAGGAAAATTGCTTTCTTAAGGAAAATCGCTTTTATAAGAAAAATTATCCTTATCATATTTTCATTCATATTTTTCTTAAGTATGAGTTTCAGATTCATTTTCTAGGAATCATTGAAACTTTGATATAAAGCATTCTGTTTTAGGGTTCAGATTCTGGACAAGAACCATAAGGAAGTTTCATTCCGAATTCCGGATATGAACTCTGACTAAGTTCTATTCCAGATTCAGGATACGAATTCTGAAGAAGAATTCTCATTACGAATTCTAATGAAGAAATCCCATTCCGAATTCTCATTACGAATTCAGAAGAAAAATTCTCATTAAGAATTCCAATGAAGAATTCTCATTACGAATTCCAATGAAGAATTCCCATTACGAATTCTAATGAAGAAATCTCATTTCGAATTCTCATTACGAATTCTAATAAAGAATTCTCATTGCGAATTCTGATGATGAATTATCATTACGAATTCGGATGATGAATTCTCATTACGAATTCTGATGATGAATTCTCATTACGAATTCTGATGATGAATTCTCATTACGAATTCTGATGATGAATTCTCATTACGAATTCTGATGATGAATTCTCATTATGAATTCTGATGATGAATTCTCATTACGATTTCTGATGACGAATTCCTATTCCGAATTCTCATTCCGAATTCACCTATTAAACAGAATCTGATTATCATTATTTTATACACTCTGAATTTATTCATTCCGAACTTTCACTCCGAAGTTTCTATTCCGAACCTTTATGTTAGAATTTAAAACGATGTCATACATTCTGTTACACTTGTTTTGTTATAAAACGATGTCGTCCATTTTGTTATAAACTAACCGTTGTCTAAGTGACACGTGTACAGGTCCCTCCGATCTTTAAGTAAAATATGACCGTTGGAGAGGAGCCGACCTTACCTATAAATAGGAGCTCATTTGAAAGAGCTCGATGTTGATGAATGCTGATGGCTAATAGCTGATTGCTGAAAAAGTGCTTACATGCTGTTGAAGTGATTTCTAGAGAGAGAGTCTCTTATTAACTCTCAAAGCTTCGTGCGACTCCGAATGTTGGTGATTATATTCGAGGGATTCCGGGGATAGGAAGACAGAGGTGACGACTACCTTAAAGATCGAGGGCTTTCTTGCTGAGAAAGACAGAGGTGCCGACTACCATAAAGATCGAGGGTTTTCTTGCTGAGAAAGACAGAGGTTGCCAACTACCTTGCTGTTGAGGGCTTGCGGGGATAGCAAGACAGAGACTCCGATCTTCGTATCGAGGGCTTACTCATGTGTTGGATAGTGTAAATCATTGTGGCTTTTGGGCGTGTGTTCTAAATGTAGGGGGGTTTTGTTCCAGATTTAGAATGGAGGGGTTTTCCCATGAGGAGTATCTTTAGAGGGTGTTTGTTTGGACCCCACTCTTCTATTTTCTAGTTTTCTCTTATATTCTCGAGGGAGAGAATATATTGAGAAGTATCTGATGTATTGGACAGGGTATTGGTGTCCATTACCTTGTGAAAATCTTATGTTGGGTGTTCTGGGTAGCCTGGGTATCTCGGTGACGTTTGATCTGTAACAGTAGTCCTACAGGTAGCCTTAGCCTACCGATAGCAAGCCTATTGGTAGCTTGGTCAACCAGTGGCCGCAACCTACCGGTAGCTCTGTTTACCAGTAGCTCGGTCTACTGGTAGTCGTAACCTACCGGTATATCCACCTACCGATAACTCTATCTACCTGTAGATCGGTCCACCGATAGCCGGAGCCTACTGGGGCAGGCCTAACGGTAGCTCAGTCTACCGGTGGCCACAGCCTACCGGTAGCTCAGTCTACCGGTGGCCGCCGCCAACCAGTAGCTCTGTCTACCGGTAGCTCGGTCTACCGTTAGCCGCAACCTACCGTTAGTCGCAGCCTACCCATAGCCCGGCCTACCGGTAGCTCTCGGCTACTAGTCGCTGCAACCTACTGGTAGCTCTCAGCCACCGGTGGCTCTAGCCGACCCCACGGGTTTTTCCAACAGCGCCTCCCTTTTTCGCAATTGGGTTTAAACCCTATTTTGACCCCTATAATATTGTTTTAAGGACTAGTAACGCCCATAAATGGCATATAATTAGATTAAATGATTGTGAGGTGTGCATCAGTTTAAACCACAGGGACCCATTAATGACGTGTGGGGTGTGTCAACCGCGTGGTCAACCCGTGACCCTAATCCATAAACAGTTTCATGTGCTTATCTCAATAGTCCCCTACCTTTATAAACAAAAAGGTTTCTCCATATGTTTCTTTTCTCCATCACCCCGTACTAGGAGTATCCTTCGTTCCGACGTGCCACATCACTATCCGTGGTGTTCCACGCCCTGTCATTACA
The DNA here is from genome assembly GCA_963277665.1 of Viscum album. NCBI lineage: Eukaryota > Viridiplantae > Streptophyta > Magnoliopsida > Santalales > Viscaceae > Viscum > Viscum album. The sequence continues at coordinate 848,591,265 of OY728161.1, forward strand.
TCGATCATTGATCAACAGGAATATAATTTCTCCTTCATCTCTCCCTTTTGTGTATCATGCGGGGTGGGAATGCTTTCGAGTCTGTAGAATTGGATGAACACGAAAATTAATGTAGTTAATGAACGGATTCTAATGAACGAAGGGGGAGGGGTGTGATCAATGATTCTACTTTATTTTTATGATCTTCCAAGATTAATGATTTCTGAATTTTGTGGGCTTATGGCTACTGAAAACCATGACCTTTGGTGGTATTTCTCTTTGCACTAACGAACCCTTACCTCTGGTGATGTATAAATGGTTTGTATTCTGGTAATGAAACATTGCTATTTAAAGGAAATTGTTTAATTTTGTATATTCTACTAAATAAATTTAAAGAAAGAGGATCAATCCTCTTTCTGTGATAACCCCGATTAAAGTGAAGCGGAATTTGAATCATGGAGTGTGTTAAATTGTTTAAAACTGAAAATACCAGCATGGGACTGCTTTTCATTGGTGGTAGTGGGTTTTTCTTTTCTTTTCATTCACGGGACTATTTCTGGGTGGTGTGGGTGGGGATCTGATCCCCTGTTATTATACTCTCGGTGGTTGCGAAATTAGGTATGGGATCCTCTGTTATTTTATGAATTGGGGTGGTATCCTCTTTTGTTGAGAAACCGTTTGGCTTCTGTATATTGTAAATGGGGTTGTAACTTAGGGGTTTCTTTGGTTTTTGTGGATTTACTAGAGAAGTAGGTGTGAATTCTTAATTTGATGTTTGGATGGTTCTTATTCCCTTGGTTTGTGCTTATTCTTTATAGTTTATCGAGTAGGTGTAGAAACTTATCTTAAAATTATTACTGAACATGTAAACCACGATGGGACAGAAGGGTTTTGGTTTGGTGTGAGTTGTGACTTGGACGTAGTACTGTTTGTGTTCTTTAGGCGGGATGAAGAAAAATCTAAACATTGGGTGAGTGCTTGTTACCTATACATATACATGTATTTTTGTGTTACTTATTCGCGCCCCACCAAAGTTGAGAACTTAGTGCAGAACACCCCCATTTCATGGGGGAGGGTGTTTTCCAAAACACTTCCATTAGTGGCTAGTTATTCGCTCATTTCTACTCCCTTTCTCAAATATACGAACTATATTTGGGTAGGTTGTGATGGCCTCAAGTCCATTATTTTCCTATGAACCTTCGGGGGGTGGGGGTAGTGTGGTGGTTGGCCCAGGTGTGTGTGGGTAGGTGGGTTTCCAAGTGTCTTCGGGATGAGGCCCAGGTGTCTGCAGGAGTGACAATGGATCTTCTGGAAAAGGTATCTTTGGTCGTTCTTGTGGTTTTTCTGGCCTAAGTGTTTGTAGGCATGGTTACGTGTGACAGTTGTGGCCCAGGTGTTTGCGGGTAGGGTTTGGAAGTGGGACTGCGTGAGGATGTGGCCCAGGTGTGTGCGGGTGGGGTAACATAGTGGTACTGCAGTGAGAATGGTGGGATTGGTTCGATGCATAGGATGTCTTCAATAACCAATGGGAAAGTGGCGCGGGGTACCATAACATCGATGGGCTATTACTATACATTACTTGACTTGCGTTATTTGGGGAGTGTGCCTTGGTGAGGCTTGGGTGGATAGTTTACCTTGTTAGGTGTTTGGTTTACTCTTTTTCTCAAGGGACTTTAGTATTTTCCCCCACTTGTGCATGTGAGTGTTTGGTTTTACCTAGTGAGTATACTTTTATACTCACCCTACATATATAAAACTGTTTTTAGGTTTCTAGGAGGATTTCAGGGATCACGCGGGATCATACTACCATAGGACCTTTGGGACAGTTGTAGTTGTTGTTTTTCCTTCATTGGTACTTTACCTTTGTAGTCACTCTGTACTTTGTGGTATTTACTTTTGGAACATTCATATGGGAATGGTTATTTTGGCTTTTCATGCACTTTTAGTTTTGGTGTTGTGGGATTTATTATCTTATATCCCGATCCTATTAAAAGACAATGGGTAATGCCTTCCATTTAGTGAGTGATTTTATACCCGTGGCACTGGTCGCCACTCCATGACCTATTGAAGGCATGTTTCGGGGGACATTATATATCCTTCAACATGAAGAAGGAAGGTCCTAGCAATCTACTGAACCTTCCCTCCTTTTGGTGAAGGCGGGTCATGATAAGAAATTTTTACAAGAAGGAAATATACATTTGTTGACCATTTGTGTCTATTATGAAAATATAAATTAGTATCATTATTATTAATTAAAAAAACTAATATATAATTTAAAAATACTATGGTCATCATATTTAATACTCATTAAATAAATTACATAATAATAATAATATTTTTATTTATATTAAAAATTAAATAAAAATATAGTCAGTTGTATGTTAAATAAAAGGACTACATGGTACTCCAATGTTGTTTTTTATATTTAAGGATAAATGTTGGGTATGATCGATTAAATGATCCTATGAAATAAATAATTTGGTTGAATAATATTGTAAATTATTTTTCGTATATAGAAAAATAAATTAGTAAGTTCCAATTAGTGTGTGTAGTGATAGATAATAATATATAACTCTGAAATTTGATCATATTATTTTGAAATATACATTCAACACTTTCTCTACAATCCATTCAAGCATGGTTTGAGTTGAATTCATTTAAACCCAGTTTACTATAATAATATTCAAGACGTCAATAAGTTTATAATTAAGAATGATATATTATATATAGAGTCCCCTTCCTCAACAATTTTCTAAAATACCTCAATACCTTTTTTGACACTATAAAAACTGATAATTTCTCTTAGGATAATTACCAATCAATGTGATATAAAAAATTATGGGTTTTTAAATATGAATAAAATAATTGAATGAAACATAATCATATTTATGAGTATGCCTATAATTTTATATTTTGAAGTGTGACTTATGTGTGATATACACAACATAATTTTTTTAAATATAACATGAAGTATACTATTCCATAATAAATTCAATTAAATAAACTATTAGGGGTAAGAGAGTAACATGATATATACATAAATAAATCGTTTCAAAGAATTATTATTATTTTAAAACAAAATAATTCAACCACGAAATGAAATATCTAACATAAAATTATAACATGATTATTTACCTCCTATATTTATTTATAAAAAATATAATATGTAGTATATAGATTTTTTATTAATATACCTAAATGGTTCTCCCTATATACAATGCTAATTTTCAATCTCATTTTTTTGTAAAAATAGTGGATTAATAAACAAATATACCATCTAATTTAAATTTAAATTTTCCCATTAAAACCATTAATTTAAACAAACAAAGTCACCATCCAAACAAGGGAATAATAAAAAATATCTCAATATCCAACACCTAAAAAAATTATAATCATTAATATAAATTAAATTTTAAATTCCAAAAGATTACCCAATAAATTATCACTTGTTCTCATAAATATCAACTAAAACATTATCAAAAAAAATATTTCTAAAAAATAATAATATAAATATTCCATTATATATTCATAATTAAAAAATTCAAGATCACATTGATGAAATGACCCTATTAAATATATTATAATTTTTTTTACCAACATGGTAAAATTAAAATTATATAAAATAATTTACTAACCATTGATATTATACATAAATTATTCATGTTTTGTCCAATAATAATTTTTTTACAACAAATATCATTATTGTAAACAAACATCGATCACATAATACCCTAATGGATACCGTTGATTAAAATTTATGACAAAACATAAATATTTAAACCATGATGGTACCTTATCTATTAAATTATACTCAAACAAACACATCTGAAACTCTAAATTTATATTAACCATACTCTATTGTGATATATAATAACACAAAAATTACCATTCATATATAAAAAATTATAGAAATATTTTAATTAATTACATACTTAATTGAATTTATGTATATATTATTATGTAAATTAAAAACTCATTAACAAAAAACCATTAAAAATGAACTATTTTTTACTTCAAGAATCAATAAAATTATCACGCACACTTCATTCATGTGAAAATCCTCAGATTGAGAACATTGAATTAGTTTTCAATATCACTAAAAAAATTCATCACACATCATATAGATGTAGATATATAATAAAATATACTATTTTTTACACTTTTTATAATACAATAAGAATTATTTTTCTCCGACTCCATGTTAAAGTATTCATAAGTAAAAATAATCAATGAGTGAAAGGGATAATTCAATGAACAACTAGCTATTGCAACATCCCCTGTTTTAAAATATTATGAAAGCTTTTATTCTACTTAATTTATATTAATTTATAGGGAATAAATAATAAATATTCATCAAATATTTTACCACACATAGGAGATATGATTTTCATAATGGTATCCCTTAAATTCCAAATGTTGCAAAAGGGTAAGGGAATTTTTGAATCATGGTGTAATGAAAAATATAAATTACTATGAGTTTTGTAATGGTATAAAACATTTCATATTCACAACATAGGGTTATATATATATATGTTTTCATTAAGGTTATCTAAATTATCCTACTTTTCCTGGGATATTAATTTTGGTTTCCTAAATTGCGTGTAAGTGTACACCCTCATTTCACAATGGTAGCCTATCATTTAATTAATTGTAATATTAAGTTCCTTAATGAGATTTGAGTGTAGGAATAAGATATGTAATCGTATTATTAATTTATAAATGTTTATATAAGAATAAAAAATACCCTCAAACAATATCATTGAGCTGTATAATTTTAATATACTATTTTCTTTTATGAAATACACTCTTTATGCTATAAAGGAAATTAAGAACCTTTTTTTATTATTCATTACCATATTAATAATAAATATAATTTTTTGTTTTAAAAATATCTAAGATAATGTAAATTTTATTAATTTATCAAATTGAAATATTTTATATACTCTAATAAAATTCTATTAATTATTTCAAATTAATAATCAATTAAAAGTAAAATTTATTGAATAATTTGATTTTTTGTTTTTAAATATCATGACCTAGATGGATGAAGAAATTTATTATAACACATAAAACATTTAAAACATATTCTTTTGTGATACAATTGTGTATTGGAATATTTAAAATCATATATGCATGTTCATTAAAAGATCCATCGAACAATCTAAACACTTCAATTAGTATCTACGCTTTGAAATAAACAATTTTCCCTTCATAATAATAGTTTATGTGTTTTTAGAATGGTATAGTCTCCATGTATTCTTAATTTTGTTAAATTTTTTATATTTTATTTTCTATGATATCATGAGATAAAATTATAATTATTATTTTTTACTTATAAAAATCAATGAATTACATGGATTGTTTGGATGCTTAACTCAGAATACTCTAGAAAGATAAAATATTATTGCTTGTGTAATTATAATTATTCTTTATGAATGAAATATTTAATTACATAATACGATTAAAATATAAAATAGGGTACTTCTCAAGGATAAATAATGTGGTAGGATAGGTTGTGTATTTATTTTTTTGTAAACGCTATTAATGGAGTCAGTTTGAGGAATCCATGATTATATTATGGGACTTAATGATTCGTGCATGTGACTTGGGTGATGTCCCATGATGAAAATTGTTGTTATTAGTCAATGTAAATGTGGTGGTCTATTTTTTAACTTTTATGTATCTCTTTTTAACATGTTTTCTAGGTATAATTCTTATTTTTAAATACATTATAATGATAACTGATTGTGATCTCATTGTAGTTTCCATGTGTGTAGCTCATAATCCCTATTATGATATTTGATTCATTGGGTACATCTAGAGTATCATATTGATATTATGTTATCATGGTAATATGATATATTTTCAATTTATTTTATACCCAGTTAAGTGAGATACTGTTCCGTAGGGTTTTTTATTTGTATATTGGATTTGAAGACTATCATGTGATATTTAAGCCACATATGTATAGTTTGTTTGAATTATGATGATGGTAGTGATGACAGATAGTATAGGGTGGTGACATGATGTTCTGGAGGGCTGAACCAATGAATAATTTCATGGGTATAATGGATTTTTTTCATACAATAATATATCATGTTAGATAATTTTCAACATGAGGGTATGGAATATAGAATAGATGTGGTATGATAATATGGATATAGAATCCATAATGGAGCTGATATATGATGGTTTGGGGAAACAATCTAACTTGATATCTTGTAAAAATTGTGATACATGTAACATGACCAATGGATTGAACATCATCACTCATGAATTCTTATTATTATCCTTCAAAATGGATCTAGATTAGTTATGATCGAGATTATTTAGTGTCATGTTTTGGATATGAAACCTCATTATATTTTTTTATGAATTTCATTCTTATTGTGAACATATTATTATCAAGGCATGCACAATTAATACATGAGAGAAATTCTTGTGGATGTATTTGCTTTGTCCTTTTTTTTACTCACACTACTTAGGAACATTTTTTTGTTTGTATATACATCAGTCCTAGAGATCTGATTAATTATAAAGGGTCCATGGATGGTGGATAAGATGAGGAATAAATAGTTTTATTTATATTTGATCATCCTTCAGTTTAATCTATTTTTTAATCTTTCATTTGACTTTTTCCATTATACTCTCATTTCCCATTCAACAGTAGTAGTGATTTTATGTATATGGATGACTTTTATATCATCTTTTGGTTCGTCAAATTACTATATTTATAATAATTTTATTTTATTGGTTTGTTAATGTCGATTTATGATAAGATACAATTGGTATATTCTCACATCTAATGGACTTAGACCCTCCCTACATTTTGGATGTCTCTTTATTATGTGGTGTAAAACATGAGATCATGTTACTCTATAACTCATAACCACTAGTTTGAGTTATAGAATAAAAAATGGAATTCAATAAAAATTTATTATTTTTTTGAACTAAAATGGATCATTATATATTGAACATAGCTATGTCTGATTTGGGTAAGGAAGCTTCCTCATTCTAAGGTAGATCTGCAGTATTGAAGCTCTAAGTAGCTATAAACTGGGAAGGTGTTATTGTATTATGATAATTATTATTCAATAAACATTAAACATGACTACAGATAAATTATCACATTCCATAGACACACACAAATGACGAAATATATATATATATATATCTGTTATTGTGCATAATATTAATCCCATAATTTTATTCCTTGATTTATGGAATAAGATCATAATAATTTTTTATTCCCTATTGTTTGATATATCAATTTCGAATATATTTTTACATAATTAAACACGAATTAATTTTTATTACCTAATAATTCTATTTCAATGTACTTTTATGAAATTGTTGCAAATTTGACCAAGTGCTGACTATCATTAGTGCTATCAGGGATATACTTTATCATGTTGGTAGAATCGTAGGATAACCTTTGTATGACCCTATTGTCTTCTGAGGATCACTCCAAATCCAACCATCTCTATAAATGCCTCTATCATGTTATAGAAGATTTCTCCTTCGCATAGTCTACTTGGGATATACAGTGGCATGGTGAGAATGCACCCTTAAGGGGCTGTGTTCCAACTATAAAATTGAATACTTAAGAGAATAAAATTAATAATATTCAAACATTTATTATTTGGACTATGAAGTATATAAAATTAAACCATAAGGATATAAAAATAATGGTCAATAATATTTTTTAACATTCTAATTATGCATTCATAATCCTTCCAGGTCACTCTAGGGGACCTATGATTCTAAAAAATGATTCGAAGTCAACAGGGGAATTTTTGAAATAATAGATACACTAAAGGATTAGTATGTTAGAAATTGATAATGAACATGATGGGAATGTATCACTTTTTTATACCCATTTATCAGGGAGACTCCATTATATTCAGTGAGATCAATGTGAATCTCATGGACTTTTAGTTGAATTAAATTATTAGGACGCGTACTTCACTATAGTGTACACATTCCTTGTCGTCATTGATGGTTGAAATTTAAACTTAATAAATTACTATAATTTTAACTAGGATATTATTGATAAAATAATATCAATTTACAATGAGTTTGTAATTTATTTTTTAGGTTTTGGTATCCCCATGGTTCCCCATGATTGGTTACTGATCGAGGAACGATGAGTTGTGAATTATAGAAGAGAACATCTGAAATGAAAATGTTTTAGAGAATGTATGGGCTATAAGAATTTATAATGATTCACTATAGTTTTTATAATGGGTATAAAATGTTAATAGACCTCATGAATGAGATCTTACATCCAGACCAATACTCACTCTTCATGGTGTTCGTTGACGAAACCCCCATCCAGTCACCATCCCCAGAGCTTCTTTCTAGTCATCTTGAGATAGTCTTGAGTTTACATCTTGTACATAACACTACAGAAAAAGATATCAAAGTGTATATAATTTATTTAATAATATTTCTGCTTGGGAAATTTGAATTCTATGACAAATAAATTCTAATACATTGAGAAACTATTGGGAGTTTTGTCATTGATGCAAACCAAAAATTTCATTCAGATTAAGAGTTTGTAAATACTAGAAGAATACTAACAATTTTTATATATAAATATTATATTCTATCAGAAATTATGAATTGTTTATCAATAATGGATTAATTTTATATCGGAGAATATGTTTTGAAGAGTAATTTCTTTAACTAAAACGTAAATTTACTAAAAACATATACGCTAATACTCTTTGTTTTAGAGATTATATACTTTATATACTATGATTCAAAATGAATTTGTATGGGATTCATACATATATGAAGGATAAGGTAGTATATTATGGGTTCCGTCAAATATAAATTCATTCTATGAACTATGATGTACATTAAATTGGGAAGAATATGGTCTAGGATTTGATATGTTGGTGACAAAATCCCTTTGGCAGGAGGACTGTTTTCTACAATAACAGTAATATTCTCCATTAAATCTTCATATTGTAGGGAAAAAACATGTTAAAGTAGAAATGAGTATATCACATATTTTAATTTTTTATGAGTTAGAAAAATAACATGATAATGATTTTATTATAGAAAAAGTATATTTTCCCTAAAATACATAAGCCTGAGGAACGTTGTCAGTGGTCTTTAGAGAAGTAGTGATTCTTGATGATAATGTCTGCAGAATAGAATCTGATATATTTGGATTAATAAATATCAATTACTTATACAAATTTTGTGATCATATCTCCCCTTGTGTACCAGGTAAAGGCTTGTCGTGATACTAACCCATTGTGTGATGTGATGCGGTTACAACTAGATTGAGATCACATAATACTCATGTTGTTAATAGAGTAAAATAATGTGATTATGGTACATGGGATAATAACTTTCTCTGATTCCATCACGAAAGTGATACCTAGTGACATCCATACATCCATGTGGTAGGCACAACTCATTATTACTAGGATTTATTATGAATTAAAGCATCAATTTTTCTAAACTAGGATAAATATAGGAATCATGAGATTCAATCTGACATTCCTTACATTCTAGAGTGTTACATCCTAGCACGAGTTCCCTAGTGGGTTTTTTTTAAATTTTATATCTCCCATCTAGAATTGGGAGAACAACTAATGGAATTTATGATGGGGTTACCCATGACCACAAAGTGTCCTGATTCTATTTGAGTGATTTATGATCGGTTAATGAATGTTGATCACTTTTTAATGATTCATTGTAATCTATCAATATATATGATGGTAAATCTATACATCTAATTGATCATAGAAATATATTGAATTCTTATGAGGCATTTCTCAAAATAGGGACTCAAGATCCACTTTCTAATTGCTTGATTTAATTCAATTTCCAATAGACAATCATGTACACCTCATTAATGTAATCTATCCCTATCCCAATAGAAATTCATAGTGTGATATTATCATACTAGAGAATTTTATTTGGTCATATTATAATGATTTTAATAGATATTTAGAAGATAACATTCCGAACTAGAATTCAATAACAATATTTTTCCCAAAAATATATTCAAATGGTTCCATTTGAGTATCTGAAAATATTTTTTTTCAGTTTTAACTATGTTGGAGTGAGGTATTATAGGTAGTAGTTTTTTCCCCTAGTACGGTGTTAGATACCCTACGGATCATGATGTTCATTAGAATGTGTTTCGTTATTTCTTATAGTATGATGTTATCATATTCAGAGAAAATAAGACTAAATTTGGGATTTTTCAGTGAATTTTATTTTTCTTATGAATCTTTCCACAATTGGGGAATCATTATTTATAGATGTAAAATATCAGAATACTATTTTTTAAATGTTTTTTGCTTCGAATATTTATGTTCAATGGGGTATCTTCTAGACTAATCCCTATGCTATCGAGGAATGCTTGATGTTTCAATTATTTATCATCTTCATATATATACAAATTTTATTACAAATGTTAAAAAATAAAAATCCATTTATTTAGTGATAGATTCATCTAATTAGTACTTGTATGTGCAGATCATTAACAATAGTGATAATTGTATTTGAGGAAAGACCATTTAACATGTTTTTATGCAATGATGTTTTGAATGAATACAGGAGGAGACATGGTGTGTATGTTATAAATTGAAGATTTTTTGACTGATTTACTGAAATAAAATCCCCATATGCACTTCCAACTGATGACAAGTCATTGTAGGTGGGTGATGGTGATAGTACCTCTTTTTTAATTTTATTAAAAACTAATTTTAATCTAATTCTTAATAATTCATTTAACAAATTTGAAAAATTTCAATTTAATAAATTCCCTTACATAGGATATATGATTTTTAAAATGTATAATGTGAATTAAAAATGTTTCATAAATTTAAGGTATATTTCCATCCGTTCTGTAAAGGTATATCCCGATTCCTATTATTTGAGTAAGAGTGGATCCATTTTTCCCATTATAAGTATATATACCTATTACTAAATTTTTATAATGGTAACCTATTAACAATATATCTATTATAATGTTAATTTTTATTTCCCATTGTGTGCATAAGGTTAATACCACCCTATATAAGGGTATAATTTACAATAAGGGAAACTTTCAGTTCATAGTGATGTATAAGTGTCGGGTAGAACAATGTAAGGATTATTTGAATTTATTAATAGTTATGTAAATATATATGATACCCTAATGTGATAAACATTAGATGTGTAATTTTAAACCAATTTATCATTGACTAATTCACACTATTTTCTGAAATAGTAATTAATGTAATTGTTTGTTTTTTATTATATAGATCAATCATTTAAAAAAATTTCATTCATTAAAAACAATAAGATCATGAAGAGTCGTTTTTTGTTAATTATTAATATTTTTTAACTTAGTTGAGAGGGGTTTTTAAATCTATTAAAACAATAATGAATAAATTAAAAAAATAAATGATGAATTTATTTTAAACATTCTATATATTGTGAACCTGAATGCTTTGGGCGTTTTGTTGAAATACCCAATGATTTTCTACCTTTAGTTTAGGTGATCCATTTTGTATTGGATGGATAATAATTACTAAGTTAATGATCAATGAAGCATCATTCAATGATTCCAAACCCTACCGCTAGTTTCCATTAATAATAACAGTTAGATTATCTCCAAATTTTTTTAGTTTTTATTTTTTAAATAAAGTGTCATATCCTGGAATTCATATTCCTATATAATTTGTAAAAAAATCAATGCATTTAAGAAAATTAATAGATAATTATTAAATTGTTTTACTATAATTAAAAATTTATGGAAACAAATAAGCACCATTCATAACACAAATTATTCAATAGAGATAAAATAGTATCACATTTGAAATAAGTGGTATTCCATAAAATGAGACATTTTATGGAAATTATATGGATTAAATATATAGTATGAAACCTATCAAGGAGATATAATGTGTTATTGAATGAGTTTTTATAGTTATTATGGATATAAAATTTAGGGATTTGGTTTTTTAATCCTTAAAAATTATATTAAATAGATTTATAGATGAAAATTATTTATGTGACATTCATTGAAAAACATGAAATTTTTTATAAGTTACATTGAGGAGTTTCTTTATATACCTTATATGGATATCTATTTCACATTTTTTCATCAAATAATTCTTCTTTTGGCATAAAATGTATATCATTTTTTATTTTTATCAATTTTTTCTTTCTGTCTAAACCCCATGAGTCCTGATATGATATTTAATTTAATGATTATATAGTATCTTATTTCCATGTTGGATAGTAACAAAAACAATTTCTATGAATTGATATAATATTCTAATTATGATATATTATTATTTACATAAATTCCCTACATTGTAATTTATGTTAAAACGAATTTGATGTTTTTATTGGTACATAAGAAAAATTGACCATCGTTTAATGTTAATCCCATAGAGCAGGAAGTCATAGATATTTTGATGATGATGATTATGTACCTAATAATATGCTAGGGATATAATAATATATATGTTTGAAATAAGGTATCTTTTTTAAGGAATGATATCTGGGAACCTACATCATGATATAATATTTAGGTAATAATAATCAAAGAGCATGACTCAAGGTATATATGAGGTAATTCTTTCAGGAGGCCTAACTCAAGAGAGGGACAACATATTACAATCATGGTGGATAATATGAATCTATTAATTAAGCTTTATATTATATGAAATACTTAATTAGTGGATATTTATTTATTACTCATGGAGTGATTATTATTATAATACCAATATAGAGAGTATTCATGTACTACCATTGGTCATTAGGTGTATGATTATGTCACAACATATCAATATGTGTGGAATGAGTTTTATCATTCATTCCCATGTATTATAATCATAGAGAACACTTATTATAAATGAGAAAAATGGATAAGGATTCATTTTTTCACTCCTTGTAAAAACCTCATATATTATCATAATTTTCACTATAAATAAATTCCATTTCTTTCATAGCATGGATTGCATGAAACAAAAAATATAAACAAACTGGGTTGTACTATTAAAATATTATTACTTGTTTTAATAGTAATATTATAGAAATTGTATTGGAATGTTTTAATTAGACTGAAAATATTATTAAATATTAATAAAGGTCCAAATTAAGAAAAAATTATTAATTAATTATTATGATAGAATAACAGAATTTGTTGAAACATAATTTTCTTTTTTAAGAATATTTTTTCCTGAACAAATTTCTATTTTAATTTAGTTTGGTTAATTATATAATTAGTTTTTAGTAATTGTAGATGATATATTTTATAAGCATGATATCATTTTTTTAATTAATTTATGAAAATTTACTTAGAGTTATTTTCTGTTATTTTTACAAAATGAATAATTTTTATTGAATATTGAAAAACGAATATATTTATATAAATCTATATATTTTTTATAAGAATGTATATAGTTCCATTTTTTGTGGTATCAGTTTTTATATAATATATATAAAAATAAAATTAATAACAATATAAATAATTTTATCTTTGAATATTTTTTATAAACACTTTTATACTCAAAATGTATTTTTTGACTATAAATTGACTTATTATTGTATTTTATCATAAATTTATTTTTTACACTTATTGAATATGAAAAATAAAAAAAAAATTCAATATTTATAACCATTGTGTTAAACATTGTTATATATATATCCCTTTATGTATTGGAGGAAATTAATAGAAACTGTAGTGACATTTTAATTCAATGATAAATGTAATGCAAGTTAATTGGGATTAAGAAAATATTCATAAGGATTTAAATTCACCACAACACATTAAAATATAATATTGGATGACTATATTTTGTACATTTCAATCCAGTTTTCTAATATATATACCCTTGGTGACTGATTTCTTTGATTATGGTCATTTAATTAATTTAATAAATCCATATATTCAGAATTTCACTCTTTCGACTTAAATATCAAAAAATATAGTTTATAAAGAAAAAAAATGTGATATGTTTTGTAAAAAATAAATTTTTAGTGATTTATTATTCTTCTTATCATGGAATATTTTTAGTAAATAATTTATTAACATAATTGATTACACAGTGATAGAACATTATTTATTCAACTAATATAATAATAAAACAAATGACATCAGCAATATTAAAAGTAATATGATTTCAATGAATCATTTTTTTAATTTTTTTGATAAATATATCATATTAGGGATTTGATAAATGATTATATTAAAAATAATTTTCTATCATATTTATTTTAATATCAAAATAAAGTAATATTTTCAAATAGTAATTAATTATATATTAAAATAAATACTCTTTAAATAAATGATTTATAATTCAATGAAAAATTATATTTTCTAATTGGATAAGATATTGATCAAAACATATTCTTTTGTGCATTTATGAGTCACTTAAGTATTTATTGTAACCTTATAAAATCTTAAATTATTGAAAACATTTAAATATCATTAACTACCCAATGGCTTAATGGGGGAGGGGTTGAAAACTAAAAGATAATGGTCAAAAACTATCCAAAACATGTTATAAATTTTTTAGAGGGTTTATATAAAATAATAATAACATTTTATTCTAATTATTCTAATGTTGATCCATTTTACAATCTCGAATATTTATATTAATTTAATATATATTAAAATTTACATTATTTTCCTCTCCTCATATATAAAAGGGAACATCCACCACATTACTATTCACATTATTTTATACATTTAAATTATCTAAAAATATAAATAATATAATTCTACCATAATAAACTATATATTATAGATTTTGGTCTATACGAATACAATCCATTCAATTAATTATCTATAAACAAATGAATATTTCACATTAAAGAGGTAAACCTTCTATCTGATAGTTTTTAATTTTCCTCCTAATTATACCTACTACAACTATATGGTATAATTTATAAAATAATTAATCTTTTTAATTATAATTATTTTTATTATAATAACTAAAAAACCATTATGAACCTTATTCAAACCCTTTAAAAAATTACAACAACACTATTACATATGTGTGAACTACAGCATCAACAAAATAATTTGATTTGATGTTAACATCCATTTGCAAGGATTTTTACGATGATTAATTTAGAAAATATAAAAGACATATATTATATAAATGTTATTTTTAAAGAATAAATATTGTATATAGTTCTTTCTACTGTCTATATCGAAGTGAATGTTTTATTCCTACATACATAGAACATATTTCCTCTATTCTTAGATTAAATAATTTTTCTCTATCAACCTTTAATTGGATTCCTTTAATATAGTTAAATAATTTATATTATTTTTATATCATTATTTAAATTATGGATATTATGTTACCATAATGAATGTGGATTTAATGTTACTTCTATACAATATCATACATGATAAATGATGTAATTATCACCTAGAAAAATTATTTTAATAAATAATTTTTTATAAGATAGTGATATGATGTTATACGTTAATCATATATGTTATGATATATTTTTATATTGTTCATATATAAAATTATAATAAATATATATTTATTATATATGATGTTTTAAACATCTGAATAAAGGGGTTATTATAGGTAAGGGATTTAAATCTTGAACACATTTTATTCAGGATTGTTCATTATTGAAAATACAATTAAAAAATTATATGATTATTATTTGAACAAAATACATTATTGATCCTATTTTTCTATATCTAATTAATTAATTCCCTATATATTCCCAATTAATAAAACCCAAAGACCAAAATATTTCTTTAATAAAAAACAACGATGCCTTAATAATCATTTTGTAAAATTTTTATTACATCCACATATTTATGTTTAAGAAATTTCATGAATGATTTGAATAATTATTTATTTATAGTTAATTGAAATTTGAGACCATTTTCTAGTTAATATAAAAATTTATTCAAATCAATGATTCTGTAATATTATGATTGATTCACTATATACATTTACCAAAAATATGAATATAATCATTGATTTAAAATAAATTTCATGACTGGAATTTACCATCAACAATAATTCTAAATGAATTTTTTCATTTATTAAAATTTTCATATTTACTTTAAATGAAAAATGTATTTTACTCACTAATTTTTTAGTCCTATCTTTTATGATGTTTTCATAGTAAAAAAATCAATTGATTTTCATTATGATTTACATGGTATATGATCCAATCAAAAAATCCTTATTATTTTATTAAATGGTTTCATTATGATCCTGGGATTTTTATGAAACATGTTAATTTTATATTGTTTTTTATATGATGAAATTAAAAAAGGTTTTTTAATCCCATTTTCATTTTGTATGTTATGTGTTGATGATATGATGAATGACTTTTTCACATGCGAGACACACATATATATGGATATCATTATGTTATTTGTGGGAATTGATTTATATATACCTACAATGCTCATTTTCAAACTCATTTTTTGTAAAAATAGTGGATTAATAAAAAAATATACCATCTAATTAAAATTTAAAATTTTCCCATTAAAAATATTAATTTAAACAGTCAAATTCACCATCCAAAAAAAGGAATAATAAGAAATATCTCAATATCCAATACCTAAAAAAATTAAAATCATTAAATTAAATTAAATTTTACATTAGAAAAGATTACCCAAAAAATGATAACTTATTCTCATAAATATCTACTAAAACAATATCAATAAAAAATATTTATCCAAAATAATAATATAAATATTCCATTATATATTCTTAATTAAAAAATTCAAGATCACATTGATGAAATGACCCCATTAAATATATTATAAATTTTTTACCAGCATTGTAAAATAAAAATTATATAAAATAATAAACTGACCATTGATATTATACATAAATTAATCATGTGTTGTCTAATAATCAAATATTTTTTACAAAAAATATCATTATCCTAAATAAACATCAATCACATAATACCCTAATGGATACCATTGAATAAAATTTATATCAAAACATAAACATTTAAACCATGATGGTACATTATCTATTAAATTATCCTAAAACAAACACATGAGAAACTCTAAATTTATATTAACCATACTCTATTGGGATATATAATAACCCAAAAATTACCATTCATTTAAAAAAATTATAGAAATTTTTTAATAAATTACATACTAAATAGAATTTATGTATATATTATTATATAAATTAAAATCTCATTAACTAAAAACCATTAAAATGAACTATTTTTTACTTCAAGAATCAATAAAATTATCACACACACTTCATTCATGTGAAAATCCTCAGATTGAGAACATTGAATTAGTTTACGATATCGCTAAAAATATTCATCACACATGATACAGATGTATATATACAATAAATTATACTATTTTTTTACATTATTTATAATAAAATAAGAATTATTTTTCTCCAACTCCATGTTAGAGTATTCATAAGTAAAAATAATCAATGAGTGAAAGGGATAATTCAATGAACCACTAGCTATTGCAACATCCCCTGTTTTAAAATATTCTGAAAACTTTTATTCTTCCTATTTTATATTCATTTATAGGAAATAAATAATAAATATTCATCAAAATATATTACCACACATAGGAGATATGATTGTCGTAATGATATCCCTTAAATTACAAATGTTGCAAAACGGTAAGGGTATTATTGAATCATGGTGTAATGAAAAATCTCAATTACTATGAGTTGTGTAATGGTATAAAACATTTCTTATTCACAACATAGGGTTATATATATATATATCTATATTTTCATTAAGGTTATCTAAATTATCCTACTTCTTTTGGGATTTTAATTTTGGATTCCAAAATTGTGTGTAAGTGTACACCCTCATATCACAATGGTAGCCTATCAATTAATTAATTGTAATATTATGTTCCTTAATGACATGTGAGTGTAGGAATAAGATATGTAAGGGTGTTATTAATTTATAAATGTTTATATAAGCTTAAACAATACCCTCAAACAATATCATTGAGCTGTATAATTTTAATATAATATTTTCTGTTATGAAATACACTCTTTATGCTGTAAATGAAATTAAGAACCTTATTTTATTATTAATTACCATATTGAGAATAAATATAATTTTTTGTTTTAAAAATATCTAAAATAATGTAAATTTTATTAATTTATCACATTGAAATATTTTATATATTCTAATAAAATTTATTTAATTCTTTAAAATTAATAAACAATTAAATGAAATTTTCATTGGAGAATTTGATTTTTGGTTATTAAATATAATGAACTAGATAGATGAAGAAAATTATTATAACACATAAAACATTTTGAAAATATTTTTTTGTGATAAAATTGTGTATTACAATATTTAAAATCCTATATGCATTTTCATTAAAAGATCCATAGAACAATCTAAACACTTCCATTAGTATCTAAGCATTGAAGGATATAATTTTCTCTCCATAATAATAGTTGATGTGTTTTTAGAATGGTATAGTCTCCATGTATTCTTAATTTTGTTAAATTTTTAATATTCTATTTTCTATGATATCGTGAGAAAAAATTAGAATTATTATTTTTTACCTATAAATATAAATGAATTACATGGATTCTATGGATGCTTAACTCAGATTACTCTAGAGAGATATAATATTATTGCTTGTGTAATTATAATTATTCTTTATGAATGAAATATTTAAGTACATAATATGGATAAAATATAAAATAGGGTACTACTCAATGATAAATAATGTGGTAGGATGGGTTGTGTATTTATTTTTCTGTAAACAGTATTAAAGGAGTATGTTTGAGTAATCCATGATTATATTATGGGACTTAATGACTCGTTCATGTGACTTGGGTGATGTCCCATGATGAACATTGTTGTTATTAGTCAATGGAAATGTGGTGGTCTATTATTTAACATTTCTATATCTCTTTTTCACTTGTTTTCTAAGTATAATTATTTTTTTAAAATACATTATAATGATGAATGATTGTGATCTCATGGTAGTTTCCATGTGTGTAGCTCATGATCCCCATTATTATATTTGATTCACTGGGAACATCTAGAGTATCATATTGATATTATGTTATCATGGTTATATGATATATTTTAACTTTATTTTATACCCAGTTAAGTGTCATACCATTCCTTAGGGATTTTTATTTGTATATTTTATTTGAGGACTATCATGTGATATTTAACACACATATGTATAGTTTGATTGAATTATGATTATGGTAGTGATGACAGTGAGTGTAGGGTGGTGACATGTTGTTCTGGATGGCTGAACCAATAAATCATTTCATGGGTATAATGGGTTTTGGTCATACAATATTATATCATGTTAGGTGATTTTAAACATAAGGGTATGGACCATAAAATAGATGTGGTATGCTAATATGGATATAGAATCCATAATGTAGCTGATATATGCTGGTTTGGGGGAAAATCTAACTTGATATCTTGAAAAAACTATGATACATTTACATGACCAATGGATTGAACATCATCACTCATGAAATCTTATTATTATCCTTTGAAATGGATATAGATTAGTTATGAACAAGATTATTTAGTGTCATGTTTTGGAGATGAAACATCATTATATTTTTTATGAATTTCATTCTTATTTTGAACATATTATTATCAAGGCATGCACCAGTAATAAATGAGAGAAATTCTTGTGGATGTATTGCTTTTGTCTTTTTTTACTCACACGACTTATGAACATTATTTTGTTTGTACATACATTAGTCCTAGAGATCCAATTAATTATAAAGTGTCCATGGTTGGTGGATAAGATGAGGAATAAATAGTTTTATTCAGATTTGATCATCCTTCAGATTACACAATTTTTTAATCTTTCATTTGAATTTTTCCATTATACTCTCATTTCCCTCTCAACATTAGTAGTGATTTTATGTGTATGGATGACTTGTATATCATCATTTGGTTCGTCAAATTACTATATTTATAATAATTTTATTTTATTGGTTTGTTAATTTTGATTTATGATAAGATACATTTGGTATATTCTCCCATCTAATGGAATTAGGCCCTCCCTACTTTTTGGATGACTCTTTATTATGTGGTGTAAAACATGAGATCATGTTACTCTCTAACTCATAACCACTGGTTTGAGTTATAGAATAAAAAATGGAATTCAAGGAAAATTTATTAATTTTTTGAACTAAAATGGATTATTATATATTGAACATACCTATTTCTGATTTGGCTAAGGAAGCTTCTTCATTCTAAGGTTGATCTACTGTATTGAAGCTCTAAGTAGCTATAAACTGGGAAGGTGTTATTGTCTTATGATAATTATTATTATATGAACATTCAACATGACTATAAATAAATTATCACATTCCATAGACACATACAAATATATATATATATATATATATATATATGTTATTGTGCATAATATTAGTCCCATAATTTTATTCCTTGATTTATGGAATAAGACCATAATAAATTTGTATTCCCTATTGTTTGATATATCTATTTCCATTATATTTTTATATAATTATACACGAATTTATTTTTATTACCTAATAATTCTATTTCAATTTACTTTTATGAAATTGTTGCAAATTTGACAAGGTGCTGACTATCATTAGTGCTATGTGGGATATACCTTATCATGTTGGTAGAATCATAGGATAACATTTGTATGACCCTATAGTCTACTGAGGATCTCTCAAAATCCAACCATCTCTTTAAATGTCTCTATCATGTTATAGAATATATTTCCTTCGCATAGTCTACTTGGGATATACAATGGCAGTGTTAGAATACACCCTTAAGGGACTATGTTCGAACTATAAAATTGAATACTTATGAGTATATAATTAATAATCTTCAAACATATATTATTTGGACTATGAATAATATAAAATTAAACCATAAGGATGTAAAAATAATGGTCAATAATATTTTTTAACATTCAAATTCTGCATTCATAATCCTTCAAGGTCACTCTAAGGGACCTATGATTCTATAAAATGTTTCGAAATCAATAGGGGAATTTTTTAAATAATAGAGAAACTAAAGGATAAACATTTTAGAAATTAATAATTAACATGATGGGAATGTATCACATTTTTATACCCACTTATCAGAGAGACTCCACTACATTTAGTGAGATCAATGTGAATCTCATTGACTTTTAGTTGAATTGAATTATTAGGACGCGTACTCTACCATAGTGTACACATTCCTTATCCTCATAGATGGTTGAAATTTACACATAATAAATTACTATAATTTTAACTAGGTTATTATTGAGAAAATAATATAAATTTACAAAGAATTTGTACTTTATTTTTTAGGTTTTGGTATCCCCATGGATCCCCATGATTGATTACAGACCGAGGAATGATGAGTTGTGAATTATAGAAGAGAACAACTGAAATAATAATGTTTTAGAGAATCTATGGGATATAACAATATCTAATGATTCATTATATTTTTTCTAATGGGTACAAAATGTTAATATACCTCATGAATGAGATCTTACATCCAGAGAAATACTCACTCTTCATGATGTTCATTGACGAAATCCTCATCCAGTCACTAACCCCAGAGCTTCGTTCTAGTCATTTTGAGATAGTACTGAGTTTACATCTTGTACATAAGACTATATAAAAAGATATCCAAATGTACCTAATGTATTTAAGAATATTTCTGCATGGGGAATGTGAATTATATGACAAATACATTATAATACATTGATAAACTATTGAGAGTTTTTTCATTGATGCAAACCAAAAATTTCATTGAGATTAAGAGTTCATAAATACTAGAAGGATACTACAAATTTTTATCTAGAAATATTCTATTATATCAAAATTATGAATATTTTTATAAATAGTGGATTAATTTTATATCGGAGAATAAATTTTTAAAAGTAATTTCTTTAGCTAAATAGTAAATTTACTAAATCATTGGCGCTAATATTCCTTGTTTTAGGGATCATATACGTTATATACTATGATTAAAAATGAATTTTTATGGGATTCATACATATAATAAGGTATAAGGTAGTATATTATGGGTTCCATAAAATACAAATTCATTCTATGAACTATGATATACATTAAATTGGGATGAATATGGTATAGGATTTGATATGTTGACGACAAAATCCCATTGGCGGGAGGTTTATTTTATACAATAACAGTAATATTCTCTATTATATCTTCATATTGTAGGGAAAAAACATGTTAAAGAGGAAATGAGTATATTATATATTTATATTTTTTTATGAGTTAGAAAAATAACTTGATAATGATTTTGTTATAGAAAAATATATTTTCCATAAAATACATGTGCCTGAGGAATGTTGTGAGTGGTCTTAAGATCAGTAGTGATTATTGATGATAATGTATGCAGAATCGAGTCTGATATATTTGGATTAATAAATATCAATTACTTATACCAATTTATTGATCATATCTTCCCTTGTGTACCAGGTAAAGGCTAGTCATGTGACTGACCCATTGTGTGATGTGATGCGGTAACAACTATATTGAGATCACATAATACTCATGTTGTTAATGGAATATAATAAAGTGATTATGGTACATGGGATAATAATTTTATATGATTCTATCTGTGATGTTATACTTAGTGACATCCATACATCAATGTGGTTAGCATATCTCATTATTACAAAGATTTATTATAAATTAAAGCAACAATTTTACTGAACTGGGATAAATAGAGCCATCATGAGAATAAATCTAACATTCCTTACATTCCAGAGTGTTACAGCCTCGCACGAGTTCCCTGGTGGGTTTTTTTAAAAATTTATATCTCCCATGTTGAATTGGGAGAACAACTAATGGTCTTTATGATGGGTTACCCATGACCACAAAGTGTCATGATTCTATTTGTGTTAGTTATGATCGGTTAATGAATGTTGATCACTTTTTAATGATTCATGGTACTCTCTCAATATATATAATGGTAAATATATACATCTATGTGATCATAGACATATATTGAAATCTTATGAGGTATTTCTCAAAATAGTGACTCAAGATCCACTTGCTGATTGCTTGATTTAATTCAATTTACCATAGATAATCATGTACACCGGATTAAAGTGAACTATCCACATGCCAATAGAAATTCATAGTGTGATATTATCATACTATAGAATTTTATTTGGACATATTATAATTATTTTAATAGATATTTATAAGATAACATTCCAAACTAGATTTCAATAAAAATATTTTTCCCAAAAATATATTCAAATGGTTCCATTTTAGTATCTAAATTTTTTGTTTTCATTTTTAACTATGTTGGAGTGAGGTATGATAGGTAGTAGTTGTTTACCCTAGTACGGTGTTAGATACCCTAGAGATAATGATGTTCATTAGAATGCATTTCGTTACTTCTTAGAGTATGTTGTTATCATATTCAGAGAAAATAAGATTAAATTTTGGGGTTTCCATTGATTTTTATTTTTCATATGAATATTTCCACAAATGGGGAATCATCATTTATATATATAAAAAATTAGAATATTATTTTTTTAAACATTTTTTTCATCGAATAGTTATGTTCAATGGGGTATCTTCTAGACTATTCGCGATGCTATCGAGGAATTCTTGATATTTCCATTATTTATCATCTTCATATATATACAAATTATCTTACACCTGGTAAAAAAAAATCCATTGATTTAGTGATAGATTCATCAAATTAGTACTAGTAGGTGCGGATCATTAACAATAGTGATAATTGAATTCGAGGAAAGACCATTTAACAAGTTTTTATGCAATGATATTTTGAATGGATACCGGAGGAGACATGGTGTGTGCGTTATAAATTGAATATTGTTTGACTGATTTACCCAAATAATATCCCCATAGGCACTTCTAACTGAGGACATGTCATTGTAGATGGGTGATTGTGATAGTACTTATTTTTTAATTATATTAAAAACCAATTTTAACTTAATTATTAATAATTTATTTAACAAATTTGAAAATTTTCAATTTAATAAATGCCCTTACATAGGATATATGATTTTTTAAGTGTATAATGTGATCTAAAAATGTTTCATAAATTTAAGGGATATTTCCATCTGTTCTGTAATGGTATCTCCCTATTCCTATTATTTGAGTAAGAGTGGATCCATTTTTCCCATAATAAGTATATATACCTATTACTAAATGTTTATAATGGTATCTTATTAACAATATATCTATTATAATGTTAATTGTTATTTCCCATAGTGTGCATAAGGGTAATACCTCTCTGCAAAAGGGTATAATTTACAATAAGTAAGGGAAACTCTCAGTTCATAGTGATGTATAAGTGTAGGGTAGAACAATGTAAGGATTAGTTGAATTTATTAATATTTATGTAATGATATATGATACCCTAATGTGATAAAAATTAGTTGTGTAACTGTAAACCAGTTTATCATTGCCTAATTCACACTTTTTTGTGCAATAGTAATTAAAATAATTGTTTGTTTTTTATTATGTAGATCAATCATTTAAAAAAATATCATTCTTTAAAAAATATACGATCATGAAGATTCATTTATTGTTAATTATTAATATATTGTAACTAATTTAAGAGGGTTTTTTAAATCTATTAAAACATGAATGAACACATTAAAAAATTAAATGATGAATTTATTTCCAACATTCTTTATATTGTAAACCTGAAGGCTTTGGGTGTTTTCTTGAAATACCCAATGATTTTATACCTTTGGTTTTGGTGATCCATTTTGTTTGGGATGAATAATAATTAATAAGTTAATGATCAATGAATCATAATTCAATTATTTTAAACACTTCCTTTAGTTTCCATTAATAATAATAGTTATATTATCTCCCAAATTTTTTAGTTATTATGTGTTAAATAATGTGTCATATCCTGGAATTCATATTCTTATATAATTTGTAAATAGAAATTTTTCAATGCATTTAGGAAAATTAATAGAGAATTATTAAATGTGATTCTTAAATTAAAAATTTATGGAAACAAATAAGCACCATTCATAACTCAAATTATTCAATAGCGATAAAATAGTATCACATTTGAAATAAGTGTTATTCCATAAAATGAAACATTTTATGGAAATTATATGGATTAAATCTATAGTATGAAACCTATCAAAGAGATATAATGTGTTATTGAATGAGGTTTTATAGTTATTAGGGATATAAAATTTATGGATTTAGTTTTTTAATCCTTAAGGAATATATTAAATAAATTGATAGATGAATATTATTTATGTGACACTCATTGAACAACATGAAATTTTTTATAAGTTACATTGAGTTGTTTCTTTATATACATTTTAGGGATATCTATATCACATTTTTTCTTCAAATAATTCTTCTTTTGGCATAACATGTATATCATTTTTTAATTTTATCAATTCTTTCTTTCTGTCTAAACCCCATGACTCCTGATATGATATTTAATTTAATGAGTATATAGTATCTTATTTTCATGTTGGATAGTAACACAAAAATTTATATGAATTGATATAATATTCTAATTATGATATATTCTTATTTACCTAAATTCCCTACATTGTCATGTATGTTAAAATAAATTTGATGTTTTTATTGGTACATAAGAAAAATTGACCGTCGTTTAATGTTATTCCCATAGACCAGGAAGTCATAGATATTTTGATGATGATGATTATGTACTTGATAATATGTTAGGGATATAATGATATATATGTTTGAAATTAGGTATATTTTTTAAGGAATGATATTTGGGAACCTACATCATGATATAATATTTTGGTAATAATAATCATAGGGTATGACTCGAGGTATATATAATGTAATTCCATTAGGAGGCCTAACTCAAGATAGAGACAACATATTTCAATCATGGTGGATAATATGAATCTATTAATTAAGCTTTCTATTAGATGAAATACTTCATTAGTGGATATTTATTTATTACTCATGGAGTTATTATTATTATACTACCAATATGGAGAGTATTCATGTACTATCATTGGTCATTAGGTGTATGATTATGTCCCAACATAACAATATGTCTGGAATGAGTTTTATCATTCTTTCCCATGTATTATAATCGTAGAGAACACTTATTTTAAATGAGAAAAACTGTTAAGGATTCATTTTTTCACTCCTTTTAACAACCCCATATGTTATCATAATTTTCTCTATAAATAAATTCCATTTCTTTCCTAGCATGGATTGCATGAAACAATAATTATAAACAAACTGAGTTGTACAATTAAAATATTATTTCTTATTTTAATAGTAATCTTATAGAAATTGTATTGGTATGTTTTAATTAGACTGAACTTATTACTAAATATTAATAATGGTCCAAATTAAGAAAAAATTATTAATTAATTGTTATGATACAATAACTGAATTTGTTGAAACATAATTTTATTTTTCAGGAATGTTTTTTCCTGAACAAATTTCTGTTATAATTTTGGTTAGATAATTATATAATTATTTTGTAGTAATTGTAGATGAAATATTTTATAAACATGCTATCATTTTTTAAATAAATTTTATGAAAATTTACATAGAGTGATTTTATGATATTTTTACAAAAAGATTTATTTTTAGTGAATATTGAAAAATGAATATATTTATAGAAATCTATATATTTATGATAACAATGTATATAGTTCTATTTTTTGTGGTATCATTTTTTATATAATATATATAAAAATAAAATTAATAAAATTATAAATAATTTTATCTTTGAATATTTTTTAGAAATGCGTTTAGAATCAAAATGTATTTTTTGACTATAAATTGTCTTTTTAATGTATTTTATCATAAATTTATTTTTTAGACTTTTTGAATATGAAAAATAAAAAAAAATTCAATATTTATAACCATTATGTTGAACTTTGTTATATATATCCCTTTATGTATTGGAGGAGATTAATAGAAACACTAGTGACATTATAATTCAATGATAAATGTAATGCATGTTAATTGGGATTAAGAAAATATTGATAAGGATTTAAATTCGCCAAAACACATGAAAATATAATATTGGATGATTGTATTTTGGTCATTTCAATCTAGTTTTCTAATATATGTACCATTGGTGACTGATTTCTTTGATTCTGGTCATTTAATTAATTTAATAAAACCATATATTCAAAATTTCACTCTTTCGACTTAAGTATCATAAAATATAGTTCATAAAGATAAAAAATGTGAAATGTTTTGTAAAAAATAATTTTTTAGTTAATTATTATTCTTCTTATTGTGGATTATTTTTAGTAGATAATTTATTAACATAAATGATTACATAGTGATGGAACATTATTTATTCAAATAATATAATAATAAAACAAATGACATCAGCAATATTAAAAGTAATATGATTTCAATG
The DNA here is from genome assembly GCA_963277665.1 of Viscum album. Classification (NCBI taxonomy): domain Eukaryota; kingdom Viridiplantae; phylum Streptophyta; class Magnoliopsida; order Santalales; family Viscaceae; genus Viscum; species Viscum album. Next base: position 848,618,595 of record OY728161.1, read on the forward strand.
AAACATTTGTTTAATATTTTTGATAAATATATCAAATTATGGATTTCATAAATGATTATATTAGAAATAATTTCCTATCATATTTATTTTAAAATCAAAATAAATTAATATTTTCAAATAGTAATTAATGATATATTAAAATAAATATTATTTAAATAAATGATTTATAAATCAATGAAAAATTAAAGTTTTTAATTGGATATGATATTGATCATAACATATTCTATTGTATATTTCTGAGTCACTTGTCTATTTATTGTAACCTTCTAAAATCGTAAATTATAGAAAACATTTAAATATCATTAACTACTTAATGGTTCAATGGGGGAGGGGTTGAAAACTCAATGATAATGGTAAAAAACTATCCAAAACATGTTATAAATTTTTTAGAGAGTTGATATAAAATTATTAAAATATTTTATTCTAATTATTCTAATGTTGAATAATTTTACAATCTCGAATATTTATATTTTTTTTAATATATTTGTAAATTTACATTATTCTCATATCCTCATATATAAAAGGGAACATCAACCACATCACTATTCACATTATTTTATACATTTAAATTATCTAATAATATAACTAATTTAAATCTACCATAATTAACTATATATTATAGATTTTGGTCTATACGTATACAATCCATTCAGGTAATCATGTATAACCCAATGAATATTTCACATTAAATATGTGAAACTCTTATTTGAGAGTTTTTAATTTTCCTCCTAATTAAACCTACTACAACTATATGGTATAATTTATAAAATAATTAATTATTTGCATTATAAATTTTTCTTATTATAATAACTAAACAACCATTATGAACCTTATTCAAACCCTTTAAAAAATTACAACAACACTCTTTCATATGTGTGAACTACAAAATCAACAAAATAATGTGATTTGATGTTAACATCCATTTGTAAGGATTTTTACGATGATTAATTTAGAAAATATAAAAGACATATATTATAAATTAATTATTTTTAAAGAATAAATATTGTTTAGATTTTTTTCTATTATCTATATCGAAGTGAATGTTTTGTTCAGACATACATAGAACATATTTACTCTATTATTAGATTAAATAATTTTTCTCTATCAACCTTTAATTGGATTCCATTAATATAGTTAAATAATTTATATTATTTTTATATCATTATTTAGATTATGGATATTATGTTACCATATTGAATGTGGAATTAATGTTACTTCTATACTAAATTATACATGATAAATGATGTATTTATCACCTAGATCAATTATTTTAAAAAATAATTTTTTATAAGATAGAGATATGATGTTATACGTTAAACATGTATGTTATGATATATTTTTATATTCATTATATATAAAATTATAATAAATTTATATTGATTATATATGATGTTTTAAACATCTGAATAAAGGGGTTAGTATAGGTAAGGGATTTAAATCTTGAACACATTTTATTTAGGACAGTTTATTATTGAAATGAAAATTAGAAAATTATATGATCATTATTCGAACAAAATACATTATTTATCCTATTTTTCTATATCTAATTAATTAATTCCCTTCATATTCCCAATCAATGATACCCAAAGACCAAAATATTTATTTAATAAAAAAATGATGCCTCAACAATCATTTTTATTTATGTTCAAATAATTTCAGGAATGATTTTAATTATTATTTATTTATAGTGAATGGAAATTTTATACCATTTTATGTTTAATATAAAAATTTATTCGAATGAATGAATATGTAATATTATGATTGATTCACTAGATACATTTTCCAAAAATTTGAATATAATCATTGATTTAAAATAAATTTCATGACTGGAATTTACCATCACCACTATTTCTAAATGAATTTTTTCATTTATTAAAAATTTCCTAATTTCATTAAATGAAAAATGTATTTTACTCACTGATTTTTTAGTCCCGTCTTTTATGAATTTTTCATACTAAAAAAATATATTAATGTTCGTTATGATTTACATGGTATATGATCCAATGAAAAAATCCTTATTATTTTATAGAATTTTTTCATTATGATCCTGATATTTTTATGAAACATGTTTATTTTATATGTATTTTAATATGATGAAATAAGAAAAGGTTTATTAATCCCATTTCCATTTTGTATGTTCTGTTATGATGATATGATGAATGACATTTTGACATGTGGGACACACATATATATGGATATCAATATGTGGTTTATGGAAATTGATTTATATGTTCTTACAATGATTTGAGTAATGTTTTATTTTTTGTTATATTTTTATAGGATGTAGGATTATCTACATGATCTACTATGGGACATTTGTGAGGATTTATGATACACTATAGGAAATATGTTGACATTCTAAAAACACTCTTTAAAACATGTGATGAAATGAAATTTTTTTATATTAGAAATCAATATCTATTCTTAATCCAACAAGATTATATGTTATTGTTATGTATCCTTGACATATGAAATATGTTTTATACCTATTATGTTACCACAAATTTATGACAAAATTTGGAATTAAATCAGTGGGTTATTATTTATTTTTGAGGTTTTAACTTTCTTATGATACATATCTATTGAGATGATAATATTTTATCACATGAATCATGATTTTGATAGATGATTTTATGAGCATAAATATTGTATATTTCCATAATGAAATAATAAAATTATTATAATATTATACATTCTTATGATTGTCAATTGATGTCTACCATGTTTACCCTACCTGAAAATCCATGCATACCCTTTCTTATGTACCCTTTCCGACAGTCCTAAGGAATTTTTTAGTGTAGGTTATGTCAATAAGTATACAATTTGAGATGAACATTTTGGGATATAATAATAAAAATTACTAATATTTTTAGGTTATTGTAATAAAAGTTTGGTGAATATAGTTGGAATAAGTTTCAAAATAGGATAACATCTAAATGTATCAATAATAGCCATGGGTAACCTAGGAAAAACCTAAATATATAAATATTAAGAATAAATTGACAGGATTTATACATCGTTTGAATGTTATTTGAGGATTATATGATATGTTATTGTGATTTTTATATCCTTATTATCATAATATTCATTTTGAGTTATTTAAATGAATGGTACTAGAATAAATAATTTTAAAAATGATTGTTAATGAAGGAATAACCTATATAGAATAGGGATTCATGTATTTCCCTCTTGGGATCTCTTTTATTGTTCAATGTCTTCATGGAATGTACTCCTTCATTCATCCCTTTAACGATAGTGGAGGGGACACTTGATATATGATCATCCTCCTCCTCCATTTCTTCTACATGACCCTTTTAATCTCACTCTTGTCCCTACTGTTAGGGTCAACCCAAAGGTCCTACAATTGAGCAGGGTTTCCCCAATATATAATACTCATCAAGAGAATTTATAGAGGATTTTAACCTTCACAGAATATCCCTGGCCAATGTATTTGTCTAGAATCACCCATCATTTTATGATTTTGATCATTTTATCTCAGATTCATGGAATCTTCAACATCAAAATATTTTTAGGGATTTTCTACTTCTACATTATATGATCATTTGGTTTGTGATTGTATGATATTATTTTTTCAAATAATGTCATCATATTGTACATCAAATGCACCCGGTTCTTTCTATTTTGATGGACCTTTGACATAGACTTTAGATTTCATGCACTGATTTCTCTAATATATGTGTGTTTTCTAGTTATTTGTTTTCTTATTAACAATCCCTCATTACATTCAATGATTGGAAATTTATTTGAGATATTTTTTTCTTGATAGTAGAACAAGATCCATTTAAAATTAAATTTCATATGGAATTATATTTTGAATATTAATATCATGGACTCCAATGAATTTTGTGTGGATTGAGATTGAAAATGAATAACATATTAAATTGAAGGATATTTTTGAGAAATTGTACGATATATTTATGTCTCTCATGTCTGGTTCCTTCTCAATGAGTATGTAAGAGAGAATCATCCATACATGGCCTTGATTTTGTTTCCTTTTATCAAGAGGATCACACTTATGTGAGGAATATAGTGTATTCCAGGATGGACCACATTGTTTTTCCACACAAGGATAGAGGTGTTATAATATACTCTTCTCAAGATATGTTGTATTAGTTATATATGTCATTAATATCCATAGTAATTATTGCCTATAATGTTCTCATAAACGATACAATGAAAGTGGATCACAACTATAAAGAGGCATGATCACAGTGTCATTATATGATGTATTTATATATTTTCATCATATTTAGAATATATTAATATATTCAAAATTATCTAATTTACGATCAATATGATTTTTAATAAATCAATGGTGTGTGTGAGGTAGTTTAGGTGATCCTGATGATCAATATTCCAATGTCTCTACACTATGAAGAGGTTGTATAGATATGAAATTGGGAAATATTTAATTTTGGTCATCATGTGGCTAATTAGGGTGGTTATTTTGTGAGAATTGAAATTGTTATAGAAGTAGCATGGAAGATTATTTGGAGTACATTGAGTCCCCAAATATATCCTTATTATATTACTATCTATAAATGAGTTTGTGGCCTATATCATGCATTCTATATTTAGGAGCATTCGGCTACAAATGAATTGGGCATGAAGACTCAACTACTAGAGGATGGTGATGAGGTTTCTAGAAAAATCATTATTTATATGGCGAAGGTGATGACAGTTACATAGATTCAAAATCAAATTAAAAAAGAAGGTGCGTAAGAGAAATTATATGATGAGGGATGTATTGAGGTAAACATGAAGAATGCTATTGGGATAAAAGATTACTCATATATTATTAAGATAATGGAAATAAGATAAACTATATTGGATAATTTTATGGAATGTTAAGAAATATTTGAAGACCATTAACATATTATTGGTTCATATTTTGCAAATAGAAATTTAATTAATGAGATTTATGGCACGATGGTTTAAGGGATGTGTAAAATGATAAGAAAGGATAATGGTGGAATCATAAATTTCTTGAGCTAATTCCTAATTAAAAGGAAGAAATATAGGAACATGATTTCAATAATAATTATACATATGAGTATTAGAAAATACTATTTTAATGAGAGGCCTAAATTCAATACTAAATATTGTTGATTAAATAGTATTACTAACATGGATTGATTAGTGATATATAAGAACTGATAATGTATATGATTTTATAAACTTCTCATTAAGAGTGTATGTAAAAACAGTTCATAATGGCCCCCATTAATATAGCTACTATTGGGGGACTTTATCATAGAATTTATGCATTGATAAATGATTCATCAAACAGTGATTTTTATCACTATTGAAGTCCACATTTTTCAGTGTTTATTTATAATTTCTAACAATTTCCTTTAACAGTGTTAAAAAAACACTAGATATGCCTCATTAATAAAGTGTATTAATTATTCACACGACCCACCACAAACTATATTAATGCTCCCCATCCATTTTATCAGTTTCTACCCCAACCTATTAAAAAAAATTAAATATTCACACACCCATCGTGTGCCCCTACCTCTAGCATGTTTCAATCCTGGAACCTCCTGCATATACACAACTGTCTTTTCCAATCCAATACACTATATTGTTTTACATTTGATTATGTATCTATATATTCATATATATTCTATTTTATTTTTTTATCAAAATAGATATATGTATATATATATATTTGTTTATATAAATATTTTTATATTTTTTTCAATATATATTTATTTTTAAATAATTTTTTTTATATATTTTTACTCTAAAACCCTTAAACCCATAAAAATGTTAAGAATATATAAATAACCAATACTCATAAAAAAACATTAAATGATTACACTATGATACAAGAGTCCATTTAAACTCTATTTAAAGTGAAATAGAAGATAATGAATTGATATTTGATCTGATATGTGGTACTATCTGAACAATCACACAGATTAGATGTAACATGACGTGAATTTTTAGAAATTTGGGTCATAAAAACATATTTTAAAAGGCCATCTAGATATTTATAGGTTTTAAAAATTAGAAAAATCTCATAAAACATAGTTTGATACCTATATTAGGAATAGAACATACCAAATTACTTGAATTGATATGTGGTAGAGCCCAAACTAACACATGGATCAAATGTTTTGACCAATTGAAGTTTGAGTTCAATTTATGAATTTTTTAAAACTGTTATATATTTTATTAGTTTTATTGTCAAATTTTATAAATCTAATGTGGTTATAGAACATTTAATAAATAATATAGCACTAGTAGTGGATCTGGAATGGACTCCTAAGTCGAATGTTTTAATATTTTTTGAGGGGTTTTTGTTTGAATGGTTTTTGTGGGATATAAGAGTTTTTTGCATTTGAGATCCATTTAAACGACAATTATTTCCGATCTAGGTGTCATATTTTCTTCAATAACATATCAATTCTAATCTTGTAATAATTTATATTCCTCGGTGACTCATGAGCTCCCTCAATTACCTCTATTTCATCCATAAATGTCCTATAATGCCACCAAATGGACATTACATCTTATGTGAGTGTCTGTTAATGTTTTTTTGAAATATAACCTTTTATTAGGGTTAGTTAAAAAGTAATGATAAAGGGAGTTTAATTATTAGAGCTTCTAAAATTCATTGATAAAGACCTCCACCATTATACGTTCTTGTTTAAAAGAGATGATAAATTCTCATTTAATAAGTGCTTTTTTACATGTGTTGTTAAATGGGGGGGACTTTATCCATTTTATTTTACAAGAAATTATAAATATAACCTTTTATAAATTCTTTTTTTATTGATTTTAAAGAACCCATTTAATATTGAATTTTATAGGAATGAGATGGTGGGTTTTAAGAACACGTTTTTCAAGCATCGTACAAACCATAAAGGTGGATATGCAATGTTTTGTTATGGTGATTGAAGTTAATATTGGAAAATATACCCATATATATCAAGATGATTGAATTTTGGAATAAGGATTCAATGAATGTAATATAAATTTAGAGGATTACATCTGCACTTGGGTAAATTTGGCCACTCATTTTGAAGATTTAATTATGAATTATCCTAATAAGAAGGTTAAAGAACATCAGTGCCGATATATCAGGCAAAAAAACAAAATATTCATAACCATATTTTAATTGTTTTTATTTTCCTACAATTATTAATTAACCATATAGATCAAAATGTGTAGTTTCCCATATTATTTGTTTAAAATAATTTTATGTAAAAAAGTTTATTTTTAGAAAAAATAATTGATTCAACATGTAATGATAATTTTTATAAGAAATAAAATTTTGAGGAATATAGAATGAAATATCATATTTCTATTATAAAGAAATATTCTCAATATAAGAGTGATACTAATATTAAAAATTATAAAATTATGGAGTATTGTTTTGATATGTTTTTTATGAGGAAACACCCACAAAACATTAATGGGTCTTCTAATCCACTATTGGATTATAAATTGACCATCACCATTGAAAATATATTTGTATCTCCATTACATGGATCATGAAATTTTTTTCCAAACAATTTATCATTTTAGAGGTGATGTAGACCAACATTGGAATATTATTAGGAACATTAGACAATAAAAAAATGTGGATCCATATAATGGGATTACATTAAGAGGATAATTATCTCGAACTACATCCCTTGTATTCAATTTATGATAATTGTGAATTAATTCTCTGATCAATGTTATATGGAAAATGAATACATTGAAATATATGAAATGATTTTTTCAATACAGGAATGGTTAGATCATGGATTAATCATCATACATGAAATCAAAGGTGAACTATATTTTTGGTGCATAAAAACCAATCTCTTAAAGGTTGTAGATATAAGAGACTCCAGTATCTAAAATGTTGTTTTCCAATGTGAAATATAGGGAGAAACTAAAATTATTGATTCCCACTATTCCCATGTATATAATTTGAAAAGGAAGATGAATCCTCATTAAAACTAAAATAAATCACATTATAGAATTAAATTTTAAAAATATGTATGGAAGAAATCTGGTATGAAAATTGAATCGGATTATTTAAATAGAATAGATATGTACATTAAATAAAGAAATTATTGTAATAATTTTGAGGAATTTTGAATGAAAATTATTGGACTATTTAATTATTTGGATGAAAAAAAGAATAAAAAAATTACCAACCCTTTCTCAAAAGATTTATATAAAAGGAGTAAGGGAATTACTCCAATAAATGAATGAATATTAATGTTTATGATGGCGATTTGATTAAAAACCATTCAACTACAAATAAAAAGGTAAATATAATGAAATAATGACTTCCAAATTGGGTTATGATAATGATGTCGTGAATGGACACATATTATGCACTCTATTATAAAAAATTAGTCATTCAATTATGGATCTACCCTCTCACATATATCTATAAAATATGTTTAGTTAATATATTTACTGCATCAATCAATTGATATTGATCTTTATTTGAGGACTTATAATGGTAAAATCCACTCATATCATGTCTATTGTTCCTCTATAATAAATTTTTGTATGAATTATGTTCATTAAATCAATTTAATTATTCACATAGTTAAATTTGAAAGAATTATAGGAATATATTAAATTAATATATGTTGATCCACTATCAATTTATGGAGAAGGTAAGTAACATTTTATTTTCCTAAAGAACATATGATCAATTATAAATTATGAGATTAATATAAACATTCGGTGGAAATTACAACCATCATATGGGTCTAAATTGCAATCAAAGAAAGATATATTACTCAGATGTCTTGGAGAAATAGAACAATGGAAAAACATTTTATATTTGATATTTTAATCATTAATTATTTTTTATATTCTTCTAAGGTATCATAATATTGTGTTTTTAATATAACACATATTTGGATCAACACCTAATTTAAAGAATAATTATAGAACAAACCCAAACGAGTTTATGAAATGAAGAAGAAACCATTAGAGATTTTTTATAACAGAATCATATTCCATATTGAATCACCATGGTTGGTGGCTATTCTTTTTGTTCAGAATAATGATGGGTAATCATTCCTTTTCATTGATTATCATTAAGATAAAAAAGAACACAATCAAGAAAAATAACCATCTTGACTCTATCAATGCTTCACTTGATTAATTAATTAGGGATTAGTACATTCCAAACATTAATATCCATTCTTGTAATCATCAATTTATGGTTTAAAAGTAGTATATACCCAAGAGTGTATTCCATACTACATATAAAAATTAGTAATTTATAGTGATTCTGATAAGACTTAGAAATTTCATAGCTATCATTTTTTATTTAATAAATTTTGTCTTTATATATTACTATGACATGTTTTTTGTAGTGTTTATTAATTATATTTTTATATATTCGAGGACAAAGAAAGATCATAATGATTATTTGATAATTTTGTTAAAGATACTGATGAATGAGGGGATTTTTTGAACAATTAATCAAGTTTTAAATTTATCCTTATAATTTCTCATTACTAGTAAATATAAAGAAATGTTAGTGTATTTATTTAGATCCTTCAAGGATATAAGATAATAATAAATGAACTAGATGACCCATAGCTACAACAATCTATGATTTTAATGGGTTGGATGCATATTACCCACCATTTAATATATTTCTCATTACTATTTATTTCACACACTAAATTGAATTTCAGGGGGGTTTTATTGTTGACATACATATGTGAAAATAAGTTCATGCAACAAAATACATGTTTGGTATGTGCACCTATGATAACAATAACTTATAGTAGATAAGGTTTTATTATTTATAGGAATCTAGAAATATTGGGTCATAAATGTTCCTTCATGGATAATAATAAGGTAATTTTAAATATATCATTCAAAATTAAAATAAATTAGAAAAATTACATGATTCTTGATATGGATTTGGTGGAGTTATTTTCATTAATTTATGTGATTCATTATTTTTTTGTTAAATAATGTCATTTATATGTAATATAAACTATTTATTTATATATTCACAATAATATATTTTAATATTAACCAAATATGATACTGATAGTTTTTTAAATATTTTAAATACCCAATAAATTATCACCCCGAAGAGGTGAACTAGGTGGATAATGCCTTGTGTCTGAATAATCATCCTTGTTTGGCCATGATAAATATTGAAATAGATAAAATAATTGGGTATTTTTTAGATGATGTATCATTATATCATTAACATATGGAATAAATTTACTTGTTCTAAGATAAACATTCATCATTCCATGAATTTTATGATTAAAGAAATATAATGTGATGTTTTAGAATTATAGAGGAATTTAAAGAGTTTTCAAGAATTCAAATGAAATAAATTATATTATAAGAATCTCATAATAATTAATTCTGGATCCATCATGTATATATATAAATTTGTAATATGAGATGAAAGAATATTTCAGGTGCCATAATAAGAAAATAGATTTTATGGTGTATGTATCTAAATTATTTGTACCTCGGAATATTAATAATTAGAGAAAATATTATGTGGGTATTTTACCACCCTAACCCATAAAAAATGGTAATGTATAAAATTACCATATATGTTTCAACTATATCAAAAACATTAAATGGAAAATATTATGTTGGTTTTTTTCAATATCTTTATGATGTTTGCACACCTCATGGCTAACATATAAGATTTATCTATTGATAAAAATTCTGGGTTATACATAAATAAAAGGTGATAATGTATATTGTACTGTATTCTATTGAATATTTTATAGACCATAGGTTTACCCTGCTGCTCTTCCAAAGTTGAAATCAATTATTTGATTGATAGAGTCATTTCAATAATAGTTATCATCATCAAAAATATGGTCCATCTAATAAAATCATTCAATAAATAGAGGTTAAATTAAAATACTCTTATCATGATTTGAAATATGATGGTGATTCAAACTATCCTTTATTTATGTATTCATGAAATAATAAAATACACATGAGCATTTAGATGGAACTCAATGAATTCCACATTAGAAGGAATTGTAGAAATTCAACGTGAATGGATGTTGTTCTATAATTAAAGTTATTAAGTCATGGGATAATAGTGGAAATTTATTAAAAATTTTGGGGAATTCAATAACATATAACAAAATCTCATAGTCAAATGAAATTTTATGGGGAAAATCATTTGTAATATATAATTTATAATAATTGTGGAAAGGTTATCAATTGAATATCTAATTGGAATAAGGTTATGACATTTGGAATAAAGGGATAAATGATCCATAAATAAATAAGTATTTAATAATTGAATATGCTTCTCAGATGGTAAAATATCATTTGGAACATTCACGAAATATATCCGACGTTCAAAAATGTGTTGATAAATGCCTACCATGGATGTAAAAGGTTGACCATTCACTTTTAATAATATAATAGGTCAGATACATGAGGAAACTTTTTCCTTCTAATGAATAATTAAAAAATATTTTTTGAAAATATAGAGAATGTTCTATGAAAAAATACAACTCTCCAATTAAAGGATTTATGGTTATATCGTTTGTAAAAGAATCTAAATGGGTACCTTAAAAAGTGAAATATGTATTTATTCTCAGTTTTTTAAAACATTGTCAGTAATTTTTTTTGGTGAAATTCATTTTATAGGGGATTAAGTAAAAAACTAATAATTAATGATATAATAATATATAAATAAATTTTGTTTCAGTGGAGTAATTCATTATATAGAATATAGAGTTTTAATAAACTACATTATAATATTTAAAAAATAATATTTAATGGGATAATACTATCTTATCCATTGAATTGGAATCTATGAACAAAATTAAAGTCACTATCAAATATTTATAATAATCTAACTCAATAAAATATATTAATTAATTAATAATAAATAATAAATTAATTTTTTGAAAGCTCCATTTATTCTTAAAAAAATATTATTTATTTATAGTGGTATTAATTTATATTTGGGACAAAATATTACATTTAATATTTATGAAATTTTAATATTCTATATGAAAAAATGATAAATATTTTGAAATCAACATATAATTATTAGTTTTAATTGATTTTATTATTTCTCTATAATGATAGATTGTCTAGTGAATATGAGAAAATACTTGTTTTTATTGAAGATTATATTTTTCATTTAATATTTTAACATATAAAATTTATTTGAATTCAATTTTTTTATCTTATATTTTGAATAATTCATGTATTCTCATTGGAATCAAATTAATGTATTAATATTTTTCACATCATTTTTTCTTTAAATGGATGTTTCTGGGGAAATAATTTCATTGAGTTTTTTCATTAAATTAATTTACCAAAATTAAATAATTTTAAAATTGAAAAATAAATTCCATATTGGGAATTAGTATTTAAAAATTTGAAAAACATTATTTTAATATTTTTGGAAAATATAAATAGTAAAAATAATATAATTTTATTTAAATGGATCAAGACCCAAGAGAACCCATTCCTAAAACTTATTAATTAAATAGTAAATAGTAAGAGAAAAAGATAAAATCAAGGAACACGCAAAAACCTTACTGAATTAAGAGTTCTGTTGTTGATGTGTATAGCACATGTTTACACATTAATGGTACTAAGAACCTCTCGATACATATGGGATGAGTTCTTGTGGTTAAACATTAGGAAATTCCACACTTTCTAAGTGAATCCATTGTTATTAGGTCACTACATGCATACTATGTGTTGAAAATATTAATGAAAAAATATGATGGACACTCCAAGAGAAAAAATGAAGTAGTTGCAGCACTAAAGGTATATAAATATTAGCGAATGTCTATGTGTAACAATGAAGTAAGAGCAATGAGAGAAGCCACACAAGGTGAAGTATTGAATTAGTCTGCTGTAGGTGAAAAATCAATGCATACCAGTCCATGAAATCTCTATGTAGAAAAGAAATAGTCCACTCCATGCATTCCATGATATCAAAGAAGACCACTCTTTTTTAACTAAAAATTGGAAGATATAAAATTTATGAGGCCACTCCATTGTAGCTGATAAAATGAATAATCTATCTACACATAGTCCTGAAGGTGTTATTTACTAAATCTGGATTGTAAAAAACCATGCATATCAGTATAACCCTGATATGAGCAAAAAAACAAGAGGTTTGAAATACCAAATTGATATATTATCAACCATTTCCATGTTTGAAAATGAATCTGTGACAGATATGGATTCCCTAAAGGCAAAAGAAATCCTCCACCTAATTTTATCCATATCATTAAAATAATGAATCCAATGACGAAAAACACGTGCATGTCACATTTCATGTATGTTCCCTTACCACTTCAATAATTATATTGGAGTCAGGTTCAATAAAAAAATGATTTCTATTGTACAGAAAAATAGAATAAAATTATAATTTAAATCCCATAAATTTGCCTTATATTGAGTAAAATTTCCAATGTAATGATAAATAATATAACTTCATTAATCCAGGGTAGGTCTGAAACATACCACCACAACATAACAGTCCTGATGAGACAAAAGCGTATCCATCAACATTAACCATAATACATGGGCTGATTTGGGAAATCTATTTATTGATTATTTTATCAAAATGGATTCTCATACTTCCTTGTACACATAATAGTATAAGGGTTAAAAGATTGGAAACACAATTAATCATCGATCTAGTTTGTACCATGGAAGCCTAAAAAATGTCGCTATGAATGGAAAACCTCCATACATGAACAATGTGTTTAATATTATTAAATATAAAAGAGTTCTTGGATGTCCATTTGAATGTGAAAATTTCCACCACATCAAAAAGAAGTTAATTTTGTATCTAATTTTTGTTGTTACTTTTAATCATAAGGTTTGACTATATCACCGAAAATGTGATGCTCATGTCCACCAGAATATCAATCATGTAGTAAATATGATCCTAGATGAAACATATGAAAACCAACTAAATGAAATAATTATGTACACAATCATTCATTGAAATAAACATCTGACTTGTAGAGGTCAGTGAGATTATTATCCCCTATAATTGATCATGTTTTGGATTTATTTTTTCATGATTTCCCAAAGAATAGATTTTCTATAAGGTTTTATGAAAGGAATCCTAAATGATGTGGTCTGGGTTGGGTCATTAAAAATTCCATAATTATTAATCTAATAAAAATATCTATAACTGAAAACAAACTCATAATTTGTATCCAAATAAGAATGTATCTATACACAAATAATTATCTATTAATTTCTTCAGAAAAATTACTAGGAAAAGACATTTCATGTTAATGCCTATTGTTAAAGAAGATCAACAGTGGATTATAGCCTTTTCTTGTGTATGACTGTTATCCTCTAACTAATAGGATTATCATGCCAACAGGTTTCTATAAATATAGGATGGACTGATAAAAAACATTCCACTATGATTCATTCATAAGTATACTGAATCATTTACTCACATCATGTTGAATGGATGAGACCATATAATGGGAGTATCTGATCATCATATTTGAATTCAAGATTCTAGAAATAAACACCATAAACGGTTTATTTTTGGTAAGAGATTCCAAGTGAACATAGAAAGTGAGGAATAATTAAATATACTGGGAATCTTAATTCCATGTCCATCACAATCCATGGATTTGATACGCTACATCCGAGAATCTGTAATGAACATCCTCTCGTAAAACGAACCTGCCCAACTACAATTATTTATAATACCAAGAGTCTTCTTAAGAAGACTCAGAGACCATTTGAAAAAATAAAAGCTGAAAAAATCATTGAATTGATCAATGAGAAGACATGGAATACCCATCCATCTTGAGACATGGAATTCCCGTTTTACATAGGAAAATGATTATGAATACACAATTTTTGGTGTTCCTATCACTGTTCTACATCCACTTCACAATAATCTTATTTATTATCAATATTTCCTGGATATTCCAAAAATCATGAAACAAGAGTAGATCAGTCATCTCATATATTGGTGATGTGTCCTGGTACTCATTAGCAATTTGACTAATTCACATCCTAAATTCGGCATCATTGATGTCAACATCAAGGATAAAAAATGATTTCCCGCTATATTATTTTAATTTATCTTTGATAGCATTTACATGTCAACACATGCATCGGGCTACCAAGAAAATAAACCTCCCAGGATTCCTGAACCAATTTTTTATTATTCCCAAAAGATTAAATAACTTATGTTCATATTGTTATATGATTATATTTCATCCATTCTGAATGAATTATCATATTTCTGATAACATGATTGAATTTTTATAATTCAATGAATGTTATACAGATTTAAAAAAATTATAAATATGAAAATTAATTATTATCACATAATGATCTCTATCTTTTGAATAATGATAAATAGAGGGAAAAGTTGGTTATAAATGTTAATTAGAAATAATTATGTATATGTTTTTATTATATTTTAGTTTTTAGTGACTGAATTATTACATTCAATGTGTATGAAACTCTGACACAATATTGAACAATTAATAGAAAAATATAATAAATGTTATTAAAAATATTAAAGGTATTAAAAATTTAATAATTATTAATTTATACAATTTTTTGTACAAATATAAAATATTGCCTATTTTTTAATTTTTCATATTTTAATACAATAGTGGCATGTTGTTTTTAATGTGAAAATAAATGAATGGATATTAAAATTAATGTAATTATATGTTATAATAATAAATATTATTTTAATTGACAAAAAATTTATAAAAACTCCACTATAAAATCCCCAAATGGTATTTGGTTTAAAATATCAACCATGACCCATTAATGAGTTACTATCACTTATATCATGGCACACTTAACCCTTATGATGTAGAAAAAATTGATATTGCAGTAATTGAAAAAATGAGTAATGAGTGGTTAAAACAATAAAATAATAGTAGAAACAATAAGAGAATTTAAATTTTTATTTAATTGGAGGAAATATATTCATTGTCATATAATAAAATAAATATATCATTTTGGGTTCATTTCCCCATGATATTTTATTTTATACTAATTTCATAATCATAGTAATTCAAATATTTCCACTCCCCACACTTATAGAAGGAATACTCATAGAATTCCTTATTCAAATACTTTAAACCTTCTTTAATTATATATGTATAGTAATATAATAAAATATTCCTTCACTACCGACAATAACTAATTTTCCTTCTAACATACCATCATTTCTATGATTATGATGTTTGATAATTGTGGTTTCTCAATGAAGTGGTATAACAATTATTCAAACATTTTGAGTTAAGATTATTATTATTGATCTAATATATATATATATATATGATATTACTCATATAATAATTAATTAAATATAACATATATACATAATTATTATTAATAATATATAACAACCATTATCCACCTTCTACTCATCCGTTCAAAAACTATAACATCCCTCATGCGTGCTAGTGGACGTCCACCTCCACAAAGTGAATTTAATTGATTTCATCATGAATTTTACATAAATTTCAACACATTTATATTTAATAAATATATATTATATATATTATATAATTATTATTAAATAATGTTGAATAATTATTTCATTTCATTTCATTCCATCCATTAGGAATTAAAATCATTGATATGTGTGTGTACAACTAACCGTCTCCATGAATGTTATAATTCATTTATATATCTATATCTGGTATGGGTATATATATATATATGATTGGTATATATGAAATTTATTTAATTAGTAAAATAATGTTGATAATTGAACCTTATCATTTTACATATACCAGGAATGTCGAACCAAAACATGTATGAACAATAAAGCAGTTATCATCATCCACATTTATTTAAATAAAGAATTGTTATCATACAAGTGATACATTTTTATAAGTAAAACAGACATGGTATTATATATGTGATTAAAATTATTTAAAAAATTGTTAATAAATTTATAATTATTATAAATGAGTTTATAATGTTTATGATGAATGATAAGAATTATGGTATGACACTTACGTCTCAATACCATTTTTTCAATATTGGTTATTCATGATGTTAAAATGACTAAATTATATGATAATATTATGTTAAATAACATTTTGATTTATTATACTAGTGGAATATCTATTCAATACACACTTTCACTTCATTTTCATAACATTATGTACTCAAGAGACCAAAATATTGTTTTATTTGAAACCGTATATATTACATTAATCGATCAAGAATATTTTCCTTCCATGTCCATGTTTTCATTAAAAAAATCTAGACTGGTTTAATATAATATAAAATTATTTTTGAAAGTAATATTTAATAATTTTTTACTTTTTGATATATGTTTAAAAGGTATATTCTTTTATATTCAAGATTATATACATTTGACATTCACCAAAAATATGAACCGAATGTTTTCATTAAAATCTAAATATTAAATGTAATTTACCACCTCCATAACCACTAAAATATACGATTATTTTTTAAATATTTAGAAGGTTATATTAAAAGAAAATGGATTGAATATTTTTTTATAAATAATTTTATATTATATAATTAACATAAAAATAAATAAGTTATTTTACTTATAAAATATTCATGTTATATTTTCATGGAATTTCAAACTATGATATAATCTTTTTATTTTAATTATGGTTTTTATTTATGATACAATGATAACATCCCTTTTATTTATCTATATTTTCATATATATGATAATTATATTTTAATGAAATATTTTTATCTTCCATGGGAAAAAATACGATGAAATTACTAATGGTTTATCAATCCCATTTCTCTAATGTGATTTTCTTTTTATTAGATTATTACTATTTTATGAACAACTTTAACACATATGTATTGAAAATCCCGCTGAATTGTTATATTTTTTCAAATAAATTTACTCTTTTTGATATTTTTCATTTAAAATTCACTAATTATTTTTTTTTAATTGAATGATAATTTATGTATTGTATTACTGCAACACCAAGTTAATCATTAAATATACAAAGCACATAAATTCATGTTCTGTCTATAAAACACTATATCTGCCTTGTGTTAAACGTAATATCGAGTTCACTCAATAGCTTCTAGAACAAGCAATGGTGAGTTCTACAGAACTACAATTGACTATTGATATTATCATTAAAATATTATTATATCTACCACATAATCATTGGAATGGATGTTACAAATAATATTAAATAAATTGTGAAAATATTATTCAAACATGAATTGTTTAGTTATAAATTAATATTTTTGAATAAAATATGTATTTAAAAATAATAAAATTACATTAATATGAATTTTTTTTCTATGTAAAAAAATTATTTTATAAAAATAAATTAAAAAACTACTTTTTATTAATGTTTTAAATATATTTAATATATTATATATTTGATAACAATTTTTATACTCATCAAATATAATTTATATGATTAAGATATGATGAAATCAACATTTATGGATAAAATCTATATTATTCTAAAAGGAAATTATGAATACTTTTTTTGTATAAATCATTTTAAACACTATTTCTTTCATATTTATAATTTTTATTTGAAAATATTATAATAAATTTTCAATGATAAATTTCAAAATATACATTGGGTGAATGTTTGATATTTTTATGATAACTTTAAAATTTTTATGAATAGTTATTAATAAAGAATTTTATTTCAATGTTGATTTTGTCATGTAATATATAAATATATATAGAAGAATAATGTATTTAATTGGTTTTAATGTATAATTTGATAAATATTATAAAAATTAATCAAATTTAAGGAATTTTAACCAATTAATGAAAAAAATTACATATTAAAAATTTTATGACTTTTGAAAATTTTCATATTAGAAACCATTATTTCTCATCCTCTATGCATGATTAAATTAAATTAATTTCTTCCACTTCTGTGATTATACTTTTAAAAAATAGATTTTGAATTTTTAATCAGCATAATTTATAATTTCTAATACCACTAAAATTGTTTCTAACCAAATATATTTGTGAATGTAAATATAATTGTTTATAATGATTATGGTAAAAAAACATAATACTTAACTGTTAAAGATTAATATTTTGAGGCCAAATGACATATACACATGTACAAAATCCATTGGCTGAACATATTTTCTCCAAGTACCCTCTACAGTTGCATTTGAATAATTGTTGGATTCACATGACGTAAGAGAGACCTATCAATACTGTTTAATTTTTTATCATTAAAAGAATACAACTCCTATTACTTTATAAAAAACACTTCCCCCCTAACATATTTACACATATGAAGACACATTATCTTGGTGTACTACATCCCAAAATATCATCCAAACATCCCTACCATCATCATAGAAGCCTTCCTTTAGGTTGAAATCCATCCAAGGAAACCATTTGGTGTAGACGAAGAGGAGTACCCCAATGAATAGTAAACATAACTCCTCATGATAATTTATTATATTTTCATTTTACACCACTAAAAATATTAGAAATCAATAATTACATTATAAAATAAATATAATATTTATAGTTATATGTTTTTATTCTAATGTTTTGATGTACACTTTCACACACTTCAATCTAATGGGTAACGAACATACCATTCTTGTGTATAGAGAATTAACACCTCATGAAATGATTTTGTTAGGTTTTGATTTTACACCTCTAATAGTTGGGAATTATGTTGGTAAAATATTTGGTATATGATATATATGATATTTATTATTTATTATTAATTCATTAGTTCTTATATAATTTTTTTTCTGCATTCCAATTTTAGTAAATATGATAACAATAATTGTGGATATGTGTACTACTGCCTCCCTTATGCTATGTGATTCATTTAAACGTTACATAAAATTTATTAATAATGTGTTTATAAAAATTATGCGATACAATTGAAATAAATATTGTATTTGGATTATGTCATATATATATATATATTATTGTTTTTTTATTTTCAAGGTGTGAAATGGGTTTTTTTCATCGGGATACCATTGAAACATTTCCAAGAAACTCCCAATGGTTCCCCCATCTGTAGATGGGTACAGACCTCCATTAAAAAGGATACTGGTCGTCTAGGTTTTAAGGCCCATTGAATCTTGTAGACTCTCATTGTTCAATAGGATGTGATTTTAGGTTAATCACACACATTTTTGTGGTAATTTTTTCCAACCTCATGACTCTCTTATAGATTTAAGGTATGTTCATAAATCCTTTACAATCCCAATTATGAGATTAGTTATCATGTAACAATTACATTATTATTATCATCCTTCAATAGGAAAAATGTTTTTCATTTCATAGGTTATATATCTCTCCCATATTTAGTTATTAATATTTGGTTTATAGAATGTCGAAGCACTCTAGAGTTTATTACCATCAAAGGCGGCGGTTGGTGTCCTACAGATGGCATGTAAAATTTATCAGTAGTCCTAAATATATTATGAATCAGGAATCAAAAGCAACATATCTCATTGTACTTATTTTAACTTCATAAGAATGGACCCATCCATGTAGTTTTATATGATATAGTAAGGATTAGAATATTGGTCCCAGACCTTAGTGAGGTGTCTTACATATCCTTATTATTATAGGATTCATATACTATGATGTTTATGTAGTGGTTTTCTATGTTGTTATAGATATTACATTAGATTCCCGAGGTATGTTTTATAGATATGGGGTTTCCATAGAATTCTTCTTCATGAATATACACCTTTTAATAGAGATGATATATAACCTAACATATATCACAATGGTGATTCCTCGCTAGGGGAATTATTATCAGGATATTTATATAGTAATAATTGGTATCCATGATCACTGGAGTCATTTTTATTGTGAGAAACAAGACATAGAAATAGACGAGGTACATTTCATGTCATGACATTCAAACATTGATTATACATTAATGTCTCCCATTAAGTTATATGTGATCATATATTATAAAGAATGTGTTATGGATATTTGGATTGATGAAGGTATCCCACATGTCCCAGTAATACGGGGAATTAGTGTTTTATTATTAACTTATCATTCCTCCAACAGATAGACTATAGTGTATAACCACACCCCAAGACTTTATGGCCCTCTTACAGGATTTCAGAATTAGATGGGATAATACCAACATGGATTCCCAATCTATCAGATACATAATATATGATGTTGGTAGTTGAGTCTTACAAAATGTGGATTTCAAAATTTGTGTACTCTTATTAAATTTTATCAGTTGGCATTGCTGATGTACTGAGACTGTCCGATTGATATACTCATTATTTATCCTTTAGTAAATTAATGAGTGGTGATGATGGATATGATAGTTATGTCTAAGAGCATGACTTGGAAAGGTAACATGAGTTTATTAACAAAAATCATCAAGGAGAATTAGCTTTTAAATGATATATAGAACCACAAGCACTCGGTCAGGGTCCATATTGCATGAGTCATGTTTTGGTATGCTAGAACAATTTGGCACATCCCAGATGATTTGTCTGAAATTTCATTTTCATCTATTTGGTAACTCATGATTTTATTCCTGATATGTTTAGAAATCAATATGAAATGTAATACTAATCAAAGGGGGTCATCTTGGTCAATTAAAATGTTTTGGACACCTTCACCGGGGGAAACCAAAAATGTTTGAGGCATCGTTCGTGATCAACTAGTTTTTCTCATATGTAATCACCTAAGTAGAGAAGTCATGTCAAAGTGGTTTACTTGATAAAATGGACATGTATGGGTTTTTGGACATCGTCAAAATACACATGATCATAAAATGTCTCATGATCATCATGAATTGTCTGCATAATATTGTATGTTAACATGGACATCTATTTGGAAAATCTTATTATAATTCCAACATGTCAATGAATAATTTCTTGGATCAATGTGCGTTGTCTAAGATGTATTCAAACGACCAAAGAATAAAAATCAAAGATTCATAAAATGATTGATATGAAATCATCATAGGCTTTCCCTATGATAATGCAGTCATGCAAATTGGTTTTTGGAAGAACAGTATGGCTTGTGCTTTGATTATTTCTAGACAATGGTGACATGTTTAACAACATTCATAAGGTTAACATGAATTGTCAAAGTAATGTATTATGGTCCATGTGACCTGTCAAAAAATGTGTAATGTAATCACAAGTCTCTTATGGATTCTTGAGATCATGCTTTCTTTAAACAATTCATGTGGACGGATCTCACAGATATGTTTCAGACCATGGGCTTAACCAATTTCTACATGTTTTCAACCAAATGGTTTTTTCTATGTAGTATTGGAATAAATATATACACAACTATAATTTGTTATGTTGTAAAATATAGGTATTGTGTAAAATTGGGTTTTTTTCATCGGATCATATACTCACTATGATGGTACTCATCTAATGATCCTATGTCTAATTTATGTGTATGAACTGCAAATAGAAACATGGGTGAGCCTATTAATGTTAACATAGGATTCCTATAATACTTTAGTTATGTGCAAGGGTCCATGGTCCACATTGATTTAGGTTTTTTGATGCATATTATACCTGTTGGAGAGGATTCTTATAAACATATTTGATAGCCACACATCGGTGATCCTCATAAACTTTAAGAATCCATAAAATGATCCATTTTATTATGCATGGGGGAGGAATTTCAAAAAAAAATATATCATTGATGGTAGATATAAATTTTTGAGGAGTTTATGTAATGTGGGTCACACATCCTCACTATTATCCATGCAGGAAAATGTTGTAAACAAGATAAAGCTAACAAGAACCCAAAGATCAATGGCGATGTTTTTTAACTAATCAAAACGACAAAATATTGGACTGGTATTTTCCAAACCACCACATGGATAAATGATCACCATGATACTAAATTATAGATGATTGATTATGTGGGGGAATCTGTGGATTTTTAATGGAGATGTCTACTAGTGCTGTATACACAACCAATGATTCTCAATCGAGGACCACAAATACAACATCTTTTATGAGGATCACATCCTTTGTATTTTTTATACCTATCCAGGGACACAATAGTCATTGATTCTTTGAATATGTGGATTCTTAGGAAATTTATAGGAAACTAATGAGTATATGTTCTCTATTGTGTACTGAAATTTAGTTTAAATGTACAATATCTTATGTCTACAGATTCCATCCTCTAAATTATCAAATCGAACGATACATTATACAGAACAATCGCGAGATATGATCGCCTGGACCTAAGTTAAACATATGTAATCATTTGATATATTGTATGTTTGGTTATGACTTCATATAATGGTGTGAGTGGGATAGTGGTCATGTCATGGGGATTACTGCATGTGTTGTGAAATTAAGGGACTCACATGATGTTATTCATTCATTTGATTTTGTGATATCCTGGAGATCACTCTATGTGTTGTTATTGTGAAATTCTATTGGAGGTTCACACAGGGTTAATATATTTTATTATATAGTGAATATATCTTAGAGGGTGGTGTTTGACCCCTTTATTTATTTGAAATTATTTTTCTGTTACTTGTTCTTCATATCTTCCCATCTTCTCACTTTTCACATTCATGTGTTTTTCTCAAATGGATCTTAAAACATATTTACTACTGGAGTTTGAGGATGGATCTAATTTATACATGATTAATTCCATATGAACTATGAATTAATTTTGATCTAATCATATGATCAGTTCAATTGTTCATGAGATGTCTCGTTTTTTCCATCAGTGGCATCGTATGATTCATAATATTATGAATTAATTAAATTCATGTGATTCCTTAAAAAAATATAATTTATTTGGATTCATTATCAATTAATGATCATAATATAGACATGACACCATTTTGTGACACTAAAGGTTCCATATAAATATGATTTATGTTAAATGAAAATTTGTTATAGGTTGTGGGGTTCTTGGTCTGTGAACTTCTCGTGATGTCTTTTGCAATTGGATTCAACATAGTCACATGATCAGTGGATGATTATGTGAATACAAAGAGTGCTTGAAGGTATATCATGGAAGGACACTATAGTTCATGGTCATGATATTACAATGGATCATTCAATTCTTCTCATCCTTTCTCAAATATCAGAAATGTACTAGGGAGGTGGTAGTTAAATTGAACGAGTGTAGAGAATTCGAAGGGGCATTGATCTAATAAATTTGGAGGATTAGGATGAATATACCATGCTATAAGGGTTTGATTATTATGAATCTTGGTGGCATTAGTTTAATTTTGTTTCAATAAAACTCGAAACGTGCTGGTTTGAAGAAGAAGTCTTGGATTAGTTGACTACATGATCAGATGACATATATTTGATATCATTAGGGAAATCCCACCCCACATAAAAATCACACATACCATTCACTATATTATATAATATGTATTATGGATTCTACAACTTCATGATTGACATAGGATTACATCCATACCATACAGATCACCTCCATCATCCGGGCCTCGACCCATTGAGTCTATGTGTGCGCCTGTGGGCTTGCGAACCATTTTTCCGATACATGTACATGGCTTCCGTTGATTATAGCTATGCTCCTTCACTAGTCTTCTTACTAGACCAGAAAAACTTCCATAATGCAAGTTTGAACTTTGGTACCACATTGTCCTCTTGTTTAATTGGTGATGATATCTAGTATTGGCCTTTCAGGGATTAATGTGGTAACAAAGAACCCCTAACTAACAATAATAACATTCATAGTTCAATATAAGTGTCCCAAATTGATATCCTCTATATCAATTCCAATTACTCAAGGATTTCATGTAAACTATATATTTATTTCAACACAAGCATCAAAGTTTTGAAACAATCAAATTAAAATTGTATGATAAAAAAAATTGGTGCTAAGATAATGCCATCACCCATTAAGATAATATTCATCGATATGATAAGAAAAAATATTATAATATAAAAAATGATAACTTTCCCACATATCTGTATATTTGATGATTAATGACATTGAAAATCATGAGAGTATATCTCCTAAATATATCCGAGGAACTGTCAAGTGTTATTAATATGATACACTTGACCACAAATACTCAACTAAATACAATTCTAGAACTATATTTTACTTGGGGAAGGTAAACCCTCAAATTTAATTTATTTTAAATAAAAAATGAAAAAAAAATTAGTAGAATGGATCTTGAGGATAGATCTAAACTAAAAAACATTCATGTCTCTACATATCCTATGAGGATGGGAATAATGATGTAGATTGTTCTTAAATATACAAATATGAATATCAAACTCCTTAAAAGGATAAATTGGATCATGGATAATAAAATATATGGTAAATTTACTTAAGTAGATCTATGTAATTTGTGGGAGGGGGATGTAACTATTTTTATGATGAAATCTCATGTAATGTTCTATGTCTATGTGGAGATGTAGAAAAAAATATCCATGATTCCCATCCATTCTATATAACTAAAAATAGATATGATAACCTATATTTGAGTTCATGAGATTCAATAGTTTATTCATTGAGAAATGAAAATGAATTCTTACTAACATGAATGTATTCATCACTGCACCTTCTCTAGTTTTATTTAGATCGTCTGATTTAATAAGATGATTTGGACCAAATATCCTTCATGAATGCTAAATCTTTTTCTGAAATCATGTGACATATTGAGTATAGGTTGATTTTTTACAGCCATATAATGTGGCCTAACATCGTTTTTCCTATTTTATATTTTTTTCCTAAATTTTTTCTAATCATCATATGGGGGATGACATGGAGATAATGGAATTGGCTTTTTCTCAATATCCATTCTTTCATGTCTATATCATTCCATTTTTATTATAAATCCGTTATTATAATTTCTCAATGATTCGTAGATCACAAAAAATGTATGCTCATTGGGTAGATACTCATATATTTTTTAGGATTCCATTATTGGGGTTTCTTCTTTGAAATCATCATGTCACTTTCTTTTTTAAGATCAAGTAAACTACATCATCATTGTGTTGTAATTTAATGTATTTGAGCTAGAACTATCCTATCCATGCATTTTATGGAAATATAGATTAGACCAAGTAGAATATGTGGATGAATGTCCTAGTATGACTCAAAATAAAATTTTTATATATGTTACATCACGGTGTTTCCAGTGCTAACAATGATAAGAGCTAGTTTCATGAATGAATAAAAGTTCATTTATTTGGTGTGTTAAATTCCTCATGCATCAATATAATGAACAAGAAAAAAAGATATCCACTCTTTTACATGGTACTATGGATGGTTTATGGGGTGAATATGGTTGAGGTAGAAACAATATATATGTTAGGGCGACTTTAATAGTTAGAAATTGGGTGATGTAAGTCAAAATCAAAAGTCTTATCCATGTAATATAGAATGGGGTGGACACCATAGGTATGTAACATAATATAATTGGGTTTTATGTTCCACCATGGTTTCATTTAGGCTCATATGGATTATAAATCCCTTTATATTGGGAAAATAAGTCTATGAAAGGTGGGTTTGTGCCCCTAAAACTCAATATCATGGAAAAAATAAGACATTTATTTTAATCTTAAAGGGATATGGAATATATGTGATGACTCAAAATATATAAGTGATGATGTTGGGTATGGATTTAAGGCTATCTAGAAATGGTTATAGAACCATGGGTAATCTTAGATTAATTTTTATTGCTCGATCCATACTCCATATTTTTTCAAATCCCGAGGTGTTTTCCATCAACAAAATCAATAACAAAGGGTCAAATTGTTGCATTGAGAGTTGGTACAAAATATTGTGATGAAACATCAAGGATATTCAATCCACATTAATAAAATGATATTGAGATTATAATTCATATGCCAATGTGCTTAGATAATGAAGAAGGTATGTGAATGTTACAAAAGGGATATCTTAAAACCCAATGGGGTTATATGTTTTTTCATGAGGACTATAAGACCATAAGAATAAAAAATAACTTTATACTAGGAGATGATGCCTCTGGTTGGTGTGTACATTCTATTCTGTATCAATATAATATCCAAGGGGAGAGAGATATTTTCTTATTCAGGGAAAATGAATGGATTTCAGTGAACATAGACACTTTTGGACATGAAGTGTAATTTAAGAAAAATTAACGATCCTTAATGGGTTTTGGAAACCAAAATGTTGTGAAACAACATATCAAACATATTCTCAGATAAATTAAACTTGAAATATCATTACTATAACTTTGTATTGTAGAGGGGGTCTTGCGATCAAATATTTTATTAGTAGGTAATCATTTTAGACACAATGTCGTTTATTCCAAATTAATTTATGCATTATTTTGTAGATAATTTTAGAATATGAATTTTTTAGCAAGTGAATACTTAAAATTTTCTTAGATATATATTAATGGGATATCAACCTGAAAATTGTTGTGTCTCATTTAGTAGCAGTTTTTTGTTTTTTGTTTTGTAGTATTGTTGTCTTGAGTTGTATGGTATATAGATTTGAACAATCAATGATTAGTTTATAGTCAAGACTGTTATGGACCTAATAAGAGAGATGCTACATGATATCCTAATTAGGATAAATAGGGTAAAATGTACTACAATATTCTTTTGAGTGAGTGGTGAAAGTGTTTTAAATAAATTATCATGGTTCTCATTTCATGAGATATTGTATGGGAAAATAATTATTTAGGTGACCTAAAACACAATGGGTTTATAGGTTCTTTCATGGTAATTTTACAATCAATATAATAAATAACCCTTTCTTCTAGGACATGTTGTCTACTATTGGGTGTTCTATGACCATCTGTATCAACAAAATGGTCAAAAAGTGTGATCAATTTTTTCAGGGGTAGATAAATGATTTAAATGACTTAAGAGACATAATACATGATGTGTGGTGTATTGATTGAGTTACATAAATATATGATGGAAAAACCTTGTTCACTTCCTAGTTGAGGTATATTATTTTTTCCTTTGATAAAGAATGATTAATTGGTGATTTTTTCCATGTTTAACATCTTGTATTGTGGATGAATTTTCCTCTTATCAATTTTACGTCATGTATTAAGGAATTTTTCTTATGCTATTTTATTTAAGTGGTAGAGATTTATTTACATATTGTAAAACATATTGTGTTTGCGATGTAGTTCCATGTCTTTTTCATCATAGGGTATTAATGTACTTCAATGAAGTATAACTCTAGGTGATAAGGATTAACTCCCATACAGTTAAAATAATTCTAAAAGGTCGTGGGAATAAACATGAATGTGTGGAAATATTCATGTGGGGTCCAAAGTTAGAGACTTTGGAATCACTATGTATGTCATGTGGATGAGAATAAAAAACATATAGTTCTGATTGTATTCATCTACACATGTTTGGACCATATGAATGTTTGGGGGATTTTTAAATTTTTTTATTATGACTAGGTATTGTGTTGGAAATTTGGGTGTCACTATGTATCTTGAGAGGGAAGGAATCAAGTGACACAATCTCATGATATTACATGTAGTTTAACATAAGGTGGTGAATATGAAGTTGAATTGATGTGAATAAATTGAAATGATACAGATAAGTGAAATTATGGATGTTTGGCCATTTTAACAAATGTCATGAAAATTTAGTATCAATCCACACATATTTCATAAAGAACTGTGAATTCTAATGTCATGCTGTATGGAAATGGACTATGTAGGTAATTGTTATTCAATGAGGAATCATGTTATTATATTTATGGTCTTTCATACAGGACACTAATGAACCTATTGTTGTATTTTATACCCTTATTTTGTGTGTATGAACATGATGAAATTGTAATGGTAATGTGAGATATCGTTCTGTAAGAAATAATTAATGGAAATGGTTTCCCTACAATACAAAGTATTTAGAAGGTGAAACAAGGGATGTTTGTATTGAATAGTATCTAGAATAGTAAACAAGTCAAGTCATCTGAACACATCTCATTGGAAATGATAATAAATCCGTGTGATGATATAGAAGAACTGTGCATTTTAATGTTAGATGTCAACGATGTAGGTGAATCAACATGAATATTGATAGATATAAAAGACCCATTGTATTTTATCACATGTAATATAGACAATATCCATGATGTTTAATGTAATTCGTTAAAGACTAGATATGTCATGATGTTTAACGTCTTATTGCTGGTAAAAAATTCGAGATGGAGTTTATCCTCTTACTTTCATGATGAGAGATTCCTTACAGTTTAATGTATTCCTTTTATAATGGATTTTATGTTTAATTTTATCTATCTTGTATGAGTTAGAATAGTTTATAACCTTGTTTCTAGGATGCGTGATTGGAGATAATCCAACGAGGATACCCTTGTAATTCGACTATTCTTGGTATAGAAGATTCCCACAACCATTCCTATATCAGAAAAGAGTATGGCTATATTATCCATTGTTTTTTCATGACGGATATGTGATTGTGGAACATTATGAAATGTGAAATCAATAGGTAAATTTTTCATCAACCCTCTATCATATCCATTTAAAGGGTATAGATATTCCCTTTTTATGATATATTCTCCATTGACACTATTTCTCACTAACTCTAAATCACCATTAATGTTTAGGTAGGCTATTTTTAGATATAGGGATCATTACAATCCATTGACGAGGGATTGTTTTGTAACATTTTTATTTTTTCATCTTTTAGATAGGGATAAATCATAGGTAAAACACCATTTTTGGGTATAAAAATATGATCCCTAAGAAAACATGATAGAACCTAATGCATTCCATCATTCATTAAAAAAATTGTGAGGAACATGTCAAAATAAATTTCCCATGTCCATGATGTTTCATGGGAATAGAATACATTATCATATATAATCTTAGTGTCTTCCTATATATTTATAAATAGAAGGATGTGATGTATGGAAATTATCTATGTAATTCCCATTCACTGACTTCTATGACAAAAGATGAATTTAATATTGCTAAAGAATGTTCACAAATTTACAGAAGAACCCAATTAACAATAGATGAAATATGATATACATGAATGTATTAATCCAATAAATAATTTTTACATCATGGTGATGCATGTAATGATTCAAATTTTTGATAATAATGATGAGTTCAAGGAAGATCTTATTGACATAAAATTATCTTTTCTCAGCACCAATAATAATCTAGATGAGGCATTAAATAATATTTTCACTTTTTGTGCTGTTACTTTTTGTTAGGAGGGAACCTAATCAGTGTTAAAAGGCATCCACATAAATCATAAGCATCCAAACATAAACTATATTCTTTAAAAAATAGAGCATGAAGCATGTATTTCTTCAGACTGCTAAATTTTTGTTGGCAGTCATCATCATATCTTAACATCGATGTTGTTTTAAATCTAAGTTGGGTATTGAAATTTCTCAGATGAATATGAATTTTATAAATTAAAAAACCCTCACCTTCAAATTGGTGACATGATGGGGGTGCATCTTCTTGTATTACTTCAAGAAGCCTAAAATATCCATGGGTGGTCTGGGATTGTGTGTACCCACATCTAAGATGAATCTAGGAATTTTTGTTTAGTTTGATGTTAACATATATCTATGATGTTCTGGGAATTTTATGTACTTCACTTTCTCTTATAGGGGAACTGATTCATTAACTAATGTATGTTGCATTTCTTACTGTATTCCTTGATTTGTCTTCATGATTTCATCGATGGGTGTGGAGACACATTCCTCAAAATCATATGGGGAGTTCCTGAGGTCAGCCACATCTTCATCAATAACTGATTCTGTAGAGGTATTTTCATATTAAGATAGAAATATGGGACATTAATCATCATTACCAGTGTGAGAGAGTCCATGATAAGATATATTATCTCTCATTGTTTTGAGAGTCATTTTTGAGGGATTACAGATCTGATTTCATTTTACATTAGTGTTGAGGACAGCAGGGTCTTAGGCTTCTAGTATTAGATCTTAAACCTCGAGTAGGATTAAGGGGATCGCCTAGAAATTTGTGATTATACTCTAGGGATTCTTAGGGGTGGTCCCTTAAGAAATTTGGATATGTAATATATTTATCATTATCTACCTTTCATTTCTCACCTCCATTTTTTTATTAAATAATTTCAGTATATCTTGCACCTCAAGTATTGAAGGAGGAATTGTCACCCTGTGGTATGTTGAATTTCTTATTTAACAACAATTTTGTCTCCCAGATATTGAGATTCTATATAGTTCAACTTACCATGTCTAATATGTCTTTAATGTTGTTTTTAATCTTCCAGTAATGACGTGAATATGGGTGGTTAGGTTAAGATTTAGATTCCATGAATCTATACGTATGTCATTTGTATGAAAATCAATATATACGTAGTTCTAGAATAAACTAGCAGTATAATTTAATGAGGAATGTAAATAATCCAATAAGTTTAATATCTTGTGGTTAGGATGTGATCCACGGAGTTTATCATCTTACTGTGAGGTTGATATCCATTCGGATTAATGTCTTCCAATAATGACATTAGAAATGTAGTTTTACATAGTGCAATATGGAAAATGGAAAAATAACCTTTCATGAGAGTGGCTCTTCTAAATGGTATTGGAAATCTCTTATATATATTTTTTGATATTTGATATCATTTAACACTCGTAGGACTATAGATACTTATTCCCCCAACTGATCCTCAATGACAAATAATATTTTGATTGTGTTCCCTAGACATCTATAGTAGGGGTAATAATCACCATGGAATATGAATCCTACCTCATTATTCTTTTTCAATGTTTGGATCTTCATAAAACCATTTTTCGTGGCATAGTAAAAATATTTAGTCACAATATCTATTGGGAAGAAAAAGTATTTGTCTAATATATCATTGAAATATGGTTTTTTCTCCCGAGGAGGTTATTGAATCATGCTCTGGTAAACAATTGATGCTCGCTGCATAGGCCGATTACATTATTGGATCATAGATTAAGGTGTTGTTTGTTCTAGTATCACCTTAGATATATATAATTGAATCCAATATTTAAAAGAAAATCAATAGTATTTGGTGTTTCTGAGGCATTGATTATATGGAAAATGATCTTCATGGCCTACCATCCTTGCCTAACTTTGATTCCTCATCATTGGGAACTCAACAAACCACTGTTCATTACATAGTTGAAATACATTGGAGTTTTTGTTAATGGATGGAATATGCATATCCATTGTCGTCTTCATGATATGGGTGACCATATCCTTTCACTCCCATTATATCCATTCCACAATTGGTGTGGATGAATGAAAGAATCTAGATTATAGGGTATTTAATCCTAGTTATTATTTGTCGATGGAAGGTATATAATCATTGGGTTATTTAGATGGTGAATTAGATCACATTTATTTAAATATTTCAACTCTCCTGGTTATTTTGTGCTGAAATATGAGGTTATATTATTTCCAAAATATCACCAATGAGGATGTAGAAAATAAAAAAAATCCACCAACACTATGGCCTGACGTGATGCGGAAACATATTTGTATATCTCTCATTGAAAGGATGAATGACATGTAAATGATTCATATACTATGTGATAGGGAACATAAATTCAATGCGAGATTATACTAGAAAACACAATCACCCTATCCCTGCGTGGAGATCTCAAGAGTATATCATAATTATATTATTGATATAACAATTCTACTAATGGAATTGAGAAATATAATATCTTTTAGAAAAAGTTATTTAATCCATAAGGGTATATCTCAAAGGATCCATGAAAACTCCCCTATATTTTTCATTCGCAGGGTGATTGGTTGGGGATGGGAGTTTCGATGTGGATCTCAGAGACTAAATCCACTAATGTCAATGTCTGCACAATCCATTGCACATAAATTATGAGATGCCAACATTTTCTATTACACCTCATATAGATTTTTGGTGGAGAACACAAATCCATTTTACTATTTTTTTGGTTGAAGAGAATTCTCCATCCTGTAGTTACTCTATCTAAAACGGTAAGGTATGAATGTAAACTTCAAGAGTATACTAATATGAATTTGATGAGAACCCATTAGATCTAACTGAAATCATACTAACTAGTACACATGTAATATGGGGCTTCTCATTAATAATGTACTTTATTTTATGGGTTATTTCATTTTATACCATTTGAGGGGTCGGTGCCCAGGATATTGTTTGTGGTTTTGGTTCCCATGATGCCATTTGGGGTGTTGGTTCCCATGATGTAATTTGGGAGTTGATTCCCCTGTTATCATTCAAGGGGTAAGTTCCCAATATGAAGCTGATCCCAGTGTATGGTATGATGAAAATTCTGCAAGCCCTATTGGTTGTGGTCTTCTATGGGATTCCATAGTACCAGATGATAACTATGATGATGTCAAAAGATCCTAAATAGAAATGATATGGGACTGATTTTCAGCCACTATTAGGATATACTAGTGTTCCATAGATATATTATAGATATAAAGGGTATAATTCCTCTCTGTATTTGCATCTTTTGGATACCCCAAGAGGGATCTCATATTGGGTGTCCCAACATGGTCAGTTAGTGTTGGGAGAACTTCTACTACATCTCTTTGTCGATTGACAGTCATATATTGATGATGATGACATGAACGAATGGGTTCCCTTTTAAGTATGTATTAGGTGATTAGTTTGTCATGTTGACTATTGCCATCCACCTCCCTATGTAATAAATTGTGTAAACAAATGGGTTGTTGGGAATGCCACATTATGGAGATGAAAGTGTCAATAAGGGACATTTCCCCTCATGTGGCATATTGTGGCAAAGAAGAATGGTGAGAGGTCATACATTGAAGGATGTCAAAGAAATTTTTTTGATACATGATGTATCTTTTGTGGGAATTACAAAACCAATACATTCAATAATAAAAAATGGTAGTGGTGTGCTGGTAATAACATATGTATGGTCCATAAGATCAAAGAAGATTATAAAAAAATGGATTTATTGGAACATTTGATTATGTAATCTTTCATTTCAAGAAAACTATAAATCCTAGAGAATAAAACAATAAAACCCATTAGTGAATCATCATATATAATAGTACATGTTCGTTGAATAACATTCACAGTTACAAGATAAAAACACATTTTTTTATTTTAACAAAAGGTATAGTTTGGTAAAAAAATATGTCGGGATCATCATTTTTATGCGTAATTAAATAATCATAAACTATTCATACATGCAATGTTGAATGTATCCTTGTTAACCCTAGAATTTGTTGAAAACCATAAATTAATTCACACTAGGTTCACCATTTTTTATTCATCGTGTTGTCGAGGTAAGAATTGGGTTTCTCTTATCGGGCTACAATTTTAAAATCTTCCTAAAACTACCAATGATTCACTCCTCAATAGATTATTAAGACAAACATTCCAATGGATGGATGTTATCTAGGTTTTTAGGTAATGGAACTCATGGGGTATTTCGTTGGTCAAGATGATGGGAGATCCTGCTAATCACAACCTTTTACAGTGAATAATGGCATACTTATACTCTCTTGTAGAGTTAAGATATGATCATGAAATCATTCAGAAACACCAATATAAGACTGGTTACACCAATTTAAACAACTTTATTGTGAACATGTATCGATACGGAAAATGGATTATATATCAAGGGTTCTCTATCTCTCTGTTATTTAGTTATGATTCTTTGGATTATGGGAATATCCGAGTACTTTGGTGTTTATTACCATCTTAAGAGGTGGTCGGTGTTCTATATATTAGATAAAAACATTATGAAGAATCCTATACATTTTTTAAACACTAATCCAAACCCAAATAGTTCATTTGCCATATTTTAACGTTATAAGACTGCACCTATCCATGTAGTTTTATGTCATAAAGTAAGGATGTGAATATCAGGAATAGTGATTTTGAGTGGTCCTACGTATACTATTTATGAGAGGAATCATAATCCCCATGGTTTATATAATGGAAGAAAATGTGATGAGAGATTAAACATTAGTGTCCCAATGTGGTACATATGAATATGAGACTACCCTAGTTTTCTTATTCATTAATATATCTTTTTGTGTAGGGATGGGACGTGTCACATAATACATTCCAATAGTGATTACTCACTGTGGGAATTCAAATAATTCTATTACTAATTTAATTAATTTTATATATGATCATCAGATCAATGATTGCTGTGAGAAAAAATAAATATTAGTAGACCAAACACATTTCAATTTGACCATATTCATATGGGGCTTACAAACTAATGTCACCCTTATATGGGTATGGATTCTTATATTATGAATGATGTGGTATGGAGATCTGGCAATAGGAAGGCATCAAATATATCCGTGTAATTAATGGAATAAAATTTCTCATAGATCTATATTCATTTATTCTATTGATATGATAAGGTGGATGATCACACCCTGAAACATTATAGACATTCTCGAGGTTTCTGTAATGCTAGTATCTTTTACCAAGAGGGATGAACAAATGATCATGCACATATTATATGATTTCAGTAGTTGGGGATTAGGTATTGAGGATTCCCAAATGGTTTAGACATATTTTATTATATTTTTAGTTGAGGATTAATCAATGATACTGTCAGATGGGAATAATCGTTCATTATCATTTGACGTATTAATGATAATTGATGATGACCACAAAAGTTATGTCCAATAGAATGAATTGGCAGGGTCACAAGCAAGCATGGACCATAATCACGATGTAAAATTCCATTGTAAAAGTGGGATGAGTCTAAAGATTCATGACCGAGTATATATGAACTGCACTTATATGGGTTATTATGGACAATTTGGATCATCCAAGATGATTTTGAAAACATTTTTCGGTCATATGCTGGGAAAGACATGATTGTATGAATGATATGTTGGGGCACCAAACTGACAAGGAAGACATATCTTGGGGTGTCTTCATGATCAATAATCTTGTCTTGGATGACATTTCATGGAAAAATTTGAAACTTTATTTGGCCTCACACACGACAATCTAGTTAGTCTCATATGTATTCACCTATTTGAAGAATACAAGTCTGTGGGCTTCACACGGTCAATACTATCATGTAGGGGTTGTTGTGCAAGATGAAAAACTACATGATCATATACTATCACATGATCAACATAACCTATATTCAAACAAGCACACATTGATATCGAAATGTTTACGTAAAATTTCATGATCATAATAAAATGTCAATTAATATATCAGATGATCAAAGTGATATGTAAGATATTTATATTCATTACCATGGTGCAAAAATCCTATGTACATCACATGATTTATATGACTTCTCTATAGGATTTCTATGTGACAATATATAAAAAAAGGGTTTTCATCAGATCAACACGGTTTTTCCTTCGATCATTAAAGGGAAAGTTGACATGTTGAACAACTGTTGCGTGTTAAACTTTATTTTTACATGGTATTTCGGAATTTCAAAGTGACACATCCAATACCACCAAAATACATTACGAGTCCTATGAGAAATCTTGATATTATGTGTCCTTATACCATTCATGTGGCATGGTCTCACAGATATTTTTATGACTATGTGGTCATCGATGTTCAACATGATTGCACCTGAAGGGGTCATGAATTATGTTTAAAAGACAGTAATATAAACTCAAGTGTACATATTAAAGTTATACACTATGGGTAATAGATGGAAACACGATGTCCTATCCTCAAAATCATATAATCTTACATAGGGTGATCATATTATGATCATATTTCCATGGCATTTTGAATTACATGAAAGGTACTCATGAGGGAGTCTTTAATCATTTATAATGGACTCCCAACAATACCACAATTGTTGGTAAGGGACCATGGTCGACTCTACTGGGGGTTTTTCTATTTTCTAAACTACATTTTGGAATGGTTTCTTATGAAATTTGATGATTCCCACACATCCATGATCTGCATAACATATATGAAGACTTTTAATTAGACCCAAGATTTTTGGTAGGGGATGAATAGAAAAACCAATTCACTTATAGGAAATGGTGGATATCACATTTTAAGTAGTGAATAGCCTATGGGCCGCACATCCTCACAATTTTCCCTATATGAAAATGGTGTTTTTTGGACAGAGTTAACAGGAACCATGAGATCAATGGAGATACTATATTAACTCCTCACGACGAGGAACTATTGGACACATATTTTCCTAAGAAATGAATGGTCAGATGATCACCATAAAACCACATGATCCATGAGATATTAAGTGGTGGATTCAGTATATGTGTGTCAGATATGTCCGACGGTGTCGTAATGGTTATAGGTTGAGGACAGTGGGTACATCACAATTAATTTATTATTTGATGGTTTGGATTATAATTCCATGTTCTATCATCTAAGGATTGTAGGTTCACTCATTTATATAGATATTTTTGTTTCATGGACAATAGACTGTGACTATTGATACAATGATGGTTTTTCTCTGACCGAATATGTCTTCATGAATAAAGACATCATGATAAGATATTATGAAACTAAATAGACTATTTATAATCACTTTATCTCCATGTAGTTTTTATGATGAACTCTTCTGATGGATTGAGCACCAGGGCATTCCAATCCCATGTTGTTTTCAACTGCTATAAGAAAATGTGACTTAGAAGAATTTATTCTATTATGAGATCATCTGATCAAATGGAGATTATGTAGTTGGTTATTATAAAGAAATCTCTTGGAAGGTTCTCATGAGATGATACTATTTCACTTCCTATAGAATATCTCAAATAGGGTGGTGGTCGGACATTTTATTCTACTAGTGTTCCACATCCATATTGTGTTTTTTGGATCTCCTTCCACTCTCTTGTGTCATATTCATCTGTTTATCATAGTGGGGATTTGTATATATAGTCTTGTATATTTCGAGGATAGTGATTTTTTCATGGGATTAATGAAACCTGCACTAGACTAATAGGTGGAGATCACATCACCGGATCATTTCATTTTTCCAGGTGACGTCTATATTTACATTTTTGGATGTATCCTAATCCAGAATAATCCATGTTAATTCAAATAGAAAATAGATCAGATGAGGATGGGATTATTGGTTTCTGAAATACTTGTGTGTATTCCGGGACTATTCTTTTGTTCGCTTCATGATCAATTAATTATCGTGTGATGGCATTTAATTAATTCTATGATAGTTTTTGTTACCAATAAATCATATTTAAATCAATCACAACACATCAAATGTGATAGGGTTCACGTTCAAAAAACATATCATAATGTCTTTTGATCATTTCTTCTTCTCAATCACATGATCAAATTATGATCACTTGCTACCTTCGAGTGCTCTATGGGATCATGTATAAGGCCATTATAGATCATATTTTCTATTTTTCATGGATTGTTTAAGTGATCTTATAATTTCTCATATATTAGTATTGTACCAGAGAGATATTAATTATATCAATTTACATTTGGTTTTTCCTTGAGGCCTCGAACTAGGTTGTCAGGAGGGTGACGGTGAAGGTGAAACACATTTTGGGGTCACCTGATTTTGAATCCATGAGGAATGGGTTCAATTGAGTTTGAAACAAACTCCTGAGGTGCTAAATTTAATTAAATAGTTGGGGTTATTAGATAGTGATATCCAAAGTTTGATATTTGATCTCCCGGGAAAAAATCCCACCCCACATCAAAATCATGTTTCCCATTTCACATAGTATATAATACATTCTATGGAATCTGAAAGTTCAAACAGACAATAGGGTTGGAACCCATACCATACACATCAAATCAATTGTGCATGTCTCATTCCACCAAGTCTATGCATGTACCTATGGGCATGTGAACTATGATCCATATACACAGGTTTGAATTCCTCATACTTTTGTTATTCTCTACTATTGGCCCACTGGTTCACCCAAGGGGACTCTCACACGGTGTAGTTGGCCTCTAGATCAATATGTTTATATAGTTGAATTGGAAGTTATTTCTAGTATAGGCCATATTTATAGTCTATGGCTGGTAAAAACCCCCATAACTATTATGAATAAAATTATTAGTAGAATATAAGATATTAAAATTGATCTTATCTATATACAATCCCATTCTTTATGATTTCCATTCAACCTATACGTTTTCTTCCCACATAATCAGAAAACATATATAATAATCAAAAGTAAATTTAAGTATTCAAAAATAATGGTTCTGATAATAATATTTTATTTATTTCTTTGAATATGATAATAAAACATAAGAAATATTCATCCATATGTACAGTCTATTATCTCCCTAAATTGTGTATTCATTTTTATAATTATATATTTTATAAAGTATTATAAATATTTAAGTGAGTAATATATATAGTATTAATATAATATACATCATCAATAAAATATGAAAATTGAGATCTATATACAATTATCTATAATAAAAAACGAACATATATGAAACCCATTATGGATATTTTCCAAAATGTTGCATTAACAAGGATTTATTAATTAACTATTAATATAAAGTCATAAATAAATCATATACGGTATTATAAATAATAAAATGGTTATTTTTTATATTTTTAATAAACTAATATTTATAATATAATAGTTTTGATTTTATATGATGATATTCAATACATATTTTTAGGGAATTTCATCTAACTTTTTAATTACGTGAGATTCATGCAATAATCACAACTCACGCCTTTTTATTAGTGTATATACTACCTGAAGAAATGTAATATAACTAATCTAAATTATTTTATTATATTAAAATAATTAATTTATATTATTATCTCACAAGTATCATGAATGAGAATTTACCAATGTAGTAAGGATTTTTTTCATCTAAATTTTATTTCGGTGAGATTTATGACTTATTCAGCACAAATTTATGTTGGTTGGTGAATACAATCCACCTAAATATAGAATATGAATATTTTTAAAAAATGTTTTTTTATTTCAATATATACTTGATGATATCAAATTAATGAGTTTTTATTGTTCTATTGTAACCAAATTATTATGGATGTTTTGTCTCAATTTTCATTCATTGAGGAAAATATTTTCTTATTATCAAATATTTTTTAATAACGTTTATATAATTACATTTTACATGTTATATAATTAATATAATTCATTTAATGAATTTTTTAGGTTGAATTAATTTCATAAACATTTATGGGGTGCATGATTCAATTTACATTATAGAAACAATTTATTAAAACAATCTCACAGTTTATCAAGATTGCTTATTATTATGCTTCCATTGATGAAATAGGATGATCCATCTATCAATAAATCCCATGAATTTACCTATAATATGGATATTACTAATATATTCTTGTATTTGTTCTATTTTTACACTATTTGGTAAACAACATAATTATGAATTCTTTTTTATAACATCTGATAATACCCCTCTTTTCGATCGAAAATATGCATTTCATAAAATCCATGATTCCTAAAAATGTTTGAAAAATATTCCGATATTTTAAATTGATCATTAAATTATATTTTCAAGGATATTTTATTTTAAAAAAATAGTTTCTTAAAATGATTTTTCTGGTCAGTTTGAGATCATGGGAAATTTCTACTCATTTTATAGCATAAAGGCAACATTTAGCATATACAGATTTAACTGCCCTCATTTCCACAATTTCATTCAATATTCATTTACAAGATTTAAATATACATTTTTATGAATATTGAAATTCATTATATTATTGAATTTAATTTTTCTAATGTTATTTTTTTTAAAATATGTTTTCAAAAAAAGAATTTCTATTTATAATGTTTTTCAAAAAAATTTAAAATTTCACATTATATTTTTATGAAATTGTCCTTTTCAAAGAAAATGATTTATATGTTTTAAATGATTATTTTTTAAGATATAATAGTATTAAAAAAATGTTGTTAAAATATTTTAATTTTTTTTGTGAGTGTAAATTTAAGTGGATAGAAATTTTTTTCATGTATTCCATATATGTTTTCAATGAATTTTTTTTCTAATTGTTTATAAGATTTAAGTATAAGTATTGAAATAAAATTAATATTCACATTTTTATCTATATTATTTTATATATTTTCATGAAAAAATATATTAAAATTTTGATCAAGCTAATTTCATTTGATTTCAATAAATAACGGTTTCTAAAATATTCATGATTCTATTTATGACTTCATGAAAAAGGATTTCAAAGAAGAATGGTTAATTTCATCGAGAAATATATTTAATATATATTTCAGAATTATTTTCCATCCAAGAGAACATTTTTTGATCATACTCTTACATTTATTGAAAATTATACAAATTTTCAATACAAAATTCATTCTCTTAATGGTTTTTTATTTAAAGATATGATGTATATGAAACCCATTAATCATTAACATGATATATTATTTTGAAACTCATTTTTTATGTGTTGTGAATGATGAAATGATTTTGAATTATGTCCATATTTTTATATATGTTATGAGTTGATAAAATTTTTATGAATCCAATTTCATTTAATGGGTTCCCATATGGTTTTTATGATATTATGGAACATTTATGAATGATTTAATTATGAGATGGGTATGACAAATATCTACCTCCAATGCATTGGGTAATTATTTGTATATCATGACATAGACAAGTCTATAATGGGAAGTGAACATAGTTCAATAATGTTTTTTCCACTATGATGGTCTCGATAGTGAACATTGATTACTATGATGTTCAGGAATATAAACTAGAACAACCAAATGGTGTTGGGATGATCCCATACTACTAATATGTCTTTGGAAGTGATTCCATTAGTACTATGCATATCATTTTTATTTTATTATGTGCCTAAAAAATTATCATTCTTAATTCATATTTATGATTTTATGGATTCTTTTCCTGAATCAATTATGATTGGTGCCTAATTGACATAGAATATTTATGATCTGACTCATGAATATGATATTTGATATGCATGATATAATTTTCAACTTTTTTTCGTGTACTCATACCCTTATTCTCATGTTATGCTTCTATATTTCATTTGTTTTCGCTTACTAATAATATGATATTACAACTTAATTTTTTGTTCAATACCCAAGTTATGATGAATTATTTAAAAATATTTACTATATAAGAAGATCATTTAGGAAATTATTAAACACCATTAACCAAGATAAAATATTTTGTTCCATGTTTGCAAACACACTAATCAATTACGATCATCATGTATGTATTTTTTCAATGTGATGAATATTTAAGTAAACTAATTTTATATCATTTTATATGGAACATAGATCCATATAGTTGATATGAAATTTAATGTTTTATCATCCTTTAAAATCTATTATGAGGAAAATATAGTCGGTTATATTACAAATGATATTTATAGTGATGTCTTTATGGATAAACATAAGGTTTCACTGGATGGTGTGATTATTTATATATCCCAAGGACTGATTTTTCAAGAATATATAGGTTTGAACTATGACAATATATTCACAGACTATGTTTTATGATTTTAGTCATCAAATGAAACCATATAGAATTAGATTATTACTTAATGTGATGTGAAGTTTTTTGATAATTTTTCATTTAGGATGATCACTAGAGTGAAGGATATTTTGATCATACCTAATATATATTCATGTAAAATGCATAACATTGTGTTTCATAACCAAATATTGGTTTCACAAATGAATAGAGATAGGTATTTTTATATGTGTTCATGTCATAGAAGAAATTTTGGAAATAATATTTGATTTACCTTGCATAAATAATGTGAAAGGAATATCCCAAGTGAATGTGTAAAAGAAACAGTAATATGTATTGATTTTAGAAAATAATGACATAATAAATATGAATGAAAACAAATATGAACAGTTCAGTTAACACAATGGATGGGAAATATTCACATCATTATGATATCATGAAAGGTTAAATTATTTATGTGTGGAATGAAATTTAATTATGAAAATTGATATACCATGTAGAATAAAACATGATGGGAAACGACCGGGTGGTATGACTAATGGTTATATTATTAATTATTATGACACTAAATGTGAGAAATTAATCGAAAGAGGTATTATGTAATATGATTTGGTAGACATGTTAATTTATTCAAGTACAAATTTGAATAATATATGTTATTATTTATTTATATCAATGAATTATGTTTTATGATTGGGGAGATATAAATTGAATGAAGAGTTTATGTTTTTCCACTAAAGAATTTTATGAATTTATTTAATGGTTCTAGTGGACATGAAAATTGATTTAATGGAAATGTAATGTTCATGGGAAACACATTATTATAGGAAATATAACACATAATATATTCCTTGTGTTATGATAATTATTTTTGGATAATTATATGTTGGATATGAATAAATGAATTGGAGAGTAAAAATTAACTTGGACATAATTATGGATTTTTTATGGGTGCTTTGTTCTATTATTGATAAAAATTTAAAAAGTTTTAGATTTAACTAATATATCCAATAAACATTGGAATATGGAAGAATTCTCTTTTTCAATAAGAATTTGTGGTAATTTCGTTATTTTACCATGATTCAAGATAATAGAAGATCAATGTATTCACACGTTTCATATGAGACAACCAAGTGATATGATATGATATTGAATTGATCAAGGAGAAGATATTTTTGTTAAATTTGGTGACATGATATCTAATATTTTGGAAAAATGAATTTTATAAGGGTTATTATTATTCAATTAATTCAGTGGTTTGTCTTATACATCTGATGTTGTTTTAGAAATTATTGTATAATCTCACCATATAACTTTTAATAAATATTGGATAACTTTTTCTAACATTTTTATTTTGATAATTAAATATGTTATGATATATCATTAAATTAATTGATATCATGATATTATAATGCTAAATGAATTAAAAATTCCCCTATATTTATTTTAATTAGAGAAGAATTGGTAATTGATCAATGGAAAAAAGGGAATGGTTTTCATTAAATCATATTAGTATATATTTCCATGAAAATTATTCAAAATTAAAAAAAAATATCTAAAAATAAAATTTTTTTATTTTATAATCAATTTTTTGGAAATCAATGACCTTTTTCACCCGTCTTTGGTTTAGGGATTTTTTGTGAACTTTCTACTATACTGTTATCTATCACTTTCTGTCTAAACAAGATAGTTTTATTTTTATTCCATGTACATGTTTTCACATCTCTTACATGTTGTCCACTGTGGAAACCTAGGTACATGTATTATTGGGTAACAGTTATGTATCCAAAAATCATTTTAATGTAACATTAAATATTTATTTTTACGCTATGGTTTTAATTGAAAGGAACATTTGAGTAT
This sequence comes from Viscum album, assembly GCA_963277665.1. Taxonomy (NCBI): domain Eukaryota; kingdom Viridiplantae; phylum Streptophyta; class Magnoliopsida; order Santalales; family Viscaceae; genus Viscum; species Viscum album. Next base: position 848,662,851 of record OY728161.1, read on the forward strand.
TAAATCATTAATTACCAAGATGAATTTTTACCTTGATATTATTTTTATTGGGGGATATTGTAACAACCTGAGATTTTATGATTTTTTAAAACTAATATAATATTTTTGATATTTTTTATTTCACATAAAACAAAGTATGTTTTTTTAAAGGGGTATGTTTGGATTTTGTAATATGTAACACCATGTTATTTTTTTCTACACACAAGACCTAAATTACATTTCAGTAGTCACAATACAATATATGTATTTGTTGACACACATTTTCGAGTTTCATATATAGCTTTTATAAAATGAAAGTTTTGAGTTTTTACATTCTACAATATACTATTACATGAAATACATAAATATTCATATATATACAACATTGTTGTCTAAATTGATGTTAAAAATAATATTAAATAAATTTTGAAAAATATTATTTTTACATGAATTATTATTTATCAATTCTTAAAATTGAATGAAGTAACTATTTGAAAATAATAAATTACTTTTTTATTAAAATAATTATCAAGTGTAAAAACACAATTATCTCAATAAATTTAAAAAACATCTTCTTAGTAAATTTTTAAAAGTAAATATTTTGTTATATATTTAACCATTATTTTTTATTCTAATTCATTATATTTTATTGGTATAGGAAAAATATAAATACAAATTTATTAATAAATATATATATTTTACTAAAATAAAATTTAACCCCCTTTTAAAAGAGAACTCATGTAACATATGAATATAGAAAAATTTATTTTTTTTATCTTAAAATATAAAATACCTCTATGTGAAAAATATCAAAATTTAATTTTGGAGAACATTTGGTATTTTTTTGAGAACATTCATATTTTAATTAATAGCGAATAATATTGATTTATAATTCAATAATGCTTTTTAATCAAAATAATTTATACTTTTAAATTATTTAGATTGTAGTTTTTTATATAATTATATCAATTTTATATCAGTTAAACGATATATGGTAATTGGAAAATATTTTACATTATATTTATATATAAACATATAGAAATTTTCTAAAAATTATTAATTTAAAAACCATATTTTTTTTATCATTTGTGAGATAAAAATAATATTTTTCCTACAAAATAGATATGATTTTTGAAAAATGGATTCAATATTTTGATATGGAATAATATATGTTCTATAATGTTTTTGAATTATTTTTTGACAATAAAATATTATTCAATGTTAATTTAAGTAATTACAGTGAATATGGTAAAACATGAATACTTAATGGTAAAATGTTATTCATAAGTGAAACAATGGCGGAAATACAATTCCAAATTACATGTTATGGACATAATTAAACCAATTATACTATTTGATATAATTTATAACTTATTTGAGGTACAACATGCGAGGGAGGACTCTGAATAGTATTTACATTTTTCTAGTTACAATAATTTCACTCCTCCACTATAAAAGATAACTCTCAGACCTCACATTCATAAAATATTATTATATGTGACTTCAATGAAGGATTTAATATAGGCCTACCCAAAAAGAGGTAAATATATGTACGGATGTGTGGACTGGACCCTCTACGTTTAGGTATAATTAATATTTCATAATTATATTTCATTGATGGTTATATTGATGAGTTTAATTTTTTAAAAATTATATAAATGAAAAATGAATAATGTATAATTATACTATCATATATAAAATCATACCATGGAATATATTTTTGAATAATAACACAGCTTGTGTATACATTTAGAAATCCACATCCACGATGCTATGTTATATCTTTCTCATATTCCCTTTACATGGAATTAAAAAAGGATTAAATTGATATATATATATATATATGAAATATATATATAATTTAATAGTTATTATTATAATATTAGTTAATACATAGATTTTATTTTTTTCCTACCACCGATAATTGAAAAGTATTTTCATGTATACATATGCCTTAACATCTCCATGAACATTGTGATTTATTTCTATATCTAAATTATTTATGTATGAATATATATATATATATATATATAATATATTATACTTATATAAATATTAACATACATTAGAAAATAGAACCATGATCAAATTTAATTGAACAAAATTGATTACCTAAAATTCTCAAGAAAACAAAACGAAATAGTAAACACCCAAAAATGATTATTTTAATAAGGATTTAATCATAAAAGAGTAATGAAATATTATAATTATATTATAAATAAAATTATAATAATTATTATTAAATTTCATAAAATTATAATAAATTTATATTATTCATATATTTGAGGTCTGAGCACATTCATTGAAAATCATTCTTGAGGTAAGGGATTTGTGTTTCAATCAAATTGTTAATTGATAGTATGTATGATTAATTTTTTAATGATGAAATTTCATGATCTACATTTCAAAACACCCATGACATTCATTTTATGGTTTTTATTTATTATTAGTACATTATTTTACTCATGTTTTACATTTAATATTTTTGGTAAAATGAAAATTCTTTATATTTTTCAAACAATTCAGATCCATATTTTTACCATAATTTCTAAGGCATATTTTATTTAACATATATTTAAAGAAAATTCAACCAATCAGTAACTAATTATTTATGATTTTAATTAAATTTTTATAATATTCACATTAAATAATTTATTTTTATAATATTTTGTGATTTATATTTTTTAAACAAGTGATCTCAAATTTTGAAAGATATTTTGCTCAAGAAATGTTTTATGTGAGTTTTTTATTTTATTTAGTCATATAAGAAGAATGATTTATATGTTACAAAAAAATGTCATGGGATATGATCCAATGATATCATTTATAATCTTTCCAGTGATGGTTTATGACTATAATGAAAATATGATTATTTAACACATTACTATCCTTGGTATATACTATAATGAATTTATTGACATTTTTATGAATTTAATTAATATTACATGGATTATTATATTATGAATTTGATATGATATTATGGAAAAAAATATGAATGAATTTAATTATGTGATTTTTTGGATTGGATTTTAATAAACCTCCAATGCATTAAATAATGTATGACTTGTCATGAGTTATAAATGAATAGAATAGGGTGTGAACCCATAACATTTTGAGGCACTATCCACTATGATAGCCTTATGATTAAACCTTGACTATGGATACATTATAATAGGGATGGAATACTATCTACTATGATAGTATTTGTTGTGATCCTTAATAATAAAAATTATTTTCTACGCATATATATGTTACCCAGCATATGTCTTGTGGTGATGTTATGATCTCACATATAATGTTTTTTAATTATTTTATTGTTAATGTATTATAAATTGCCAAAATTTATTTTATGAATCAATTTTATGAAATGTTTCTCCAAGGTTGCGTTTTTAAAATTGTATTCTAATGTTATTATACCATTTTACACAATTGATGTTTATGTAATTATTATTATAACTTTTATTTTGATTTAATGATCATATGATCTATAAATTTATTGTTTTTGTGTTTCCCATGTTATAAATAATATGATTATGTTTGATTTTTCTAGGAATAGTTACTCTTACGAAGAAAATAATAGGAGATGATGTGTATCACATATGCATATGTTTTTTACATATCCATTCATCAGATGATACTATAACTATATGATCCTCACATAGATCACAATTTTATATAATGAATATTCCTATATTAAGATGTAATATATACTTATGAAATGAATGGGTCGTTATAGTTTGTATTAGAGAAAGGCTAAGTAACCTTATTAATCAAGGATGAGAAACAATTATTGTTAAATTTTTGGATAATTATATTTATAATACAATGTAATAATTTATTGTAATTAAATGTGTTTTGTTTTCTTATAAAACATCCATGTATATATTGTTCATGTGGATGCTGTAATATATTAGTATAATATCTGCGTATATGCGTAAAATTTATTGATTAAATATATCACAATCATCATTCTAGTATATGGTGAGTGTTAACTTCCCACACATTAGATTTGAAACTCTTCGTTAGATATTCCTAGATAACTAAGTTTTTTATTATTAACCATTTCCATGGATTTGAATATATGATAACAAAGAATGAAAACGTTTACACCTAAGGTATTGTAGATTGGTAGGATGTAGTCATGATTTTGAACTCCTATAAATTATATTTTAGGATTGTTTTTCCCCAATCAGATTTTTATTACTCACACTCTTTTATTTTTCATTTAAGTGGATGAATTCAACAAAAAGGATATTTTTAATTATGAATCTGAAAGATAATGAAATAATTTTCCTTATGTGAATCCAAATATTAATGATATATAATAGTAAATGATAATAATATGCATAATTTTTTTCCCCTAAATAAGAAAATCCTACAAAAAAGAAAAGGACTGATCAACGTTTTCTTGATTCCTTGTTGAATCATACACCGTATATTAGTTAAAATGTTTATCCTATATTTGTTGAAGAATGTATCTGATCCAAAAATTTATATTTAATATCATCCAGTGTTCTGAATAAGAATATTTAATTTATTTTTTTATCATTTCGAAGGTAATTTAAACAATGTTGAACACTTTTAAAAAACATGATCAAATGAGAATAAATTGAATCAAAAAATTTCTATAATATTAGGACCATCGTTATCTATAATATCCTTCCTTTTATTCTTCATATGAATATTGGTAATAAAATCTATGATATAATTATTGAAAAAAAAACTCAAGGTCATATTACTGTTTTTATGAGTCAATTGTTTTTATTTTTATATAAGGTTTCTTAGAAAAATTCCATAGTTTTTGAGAAATTTTTAAACTAAATACTGAAAATGATCTATGATAATGGAAAGTATACTCTCAAGGAGGTATTGAAAAAAATCATTTATAAGGTGGTGACGTTCAATGTGTTTACCAAATTGTTGGGGTCCAAAATTTGGAAGAGTATGCAATAAATAGAAAATATATATTTCCTTGAATTTCTTATAAAAATATATAAATTGATGAATTTTGAGTAGGTTTTTATTTTAAAAAAATTATACTACTTTTTGGCTGAGTATTTTTTCACGAAGGTGTCATTCCTCATGAAAAATGGATAATAAAGAATGGCTCATTGAAAATATACATGAATATTATAATTTTATTATATAATAATTTTTTTGATGATTCTCAACTATATAGTGGTCCATGAACAATAAAATAGTGTTTCTCTAAAAGGTTATGGGTAGGTTGAAGTATTGTTTAAAGGCATAAAATATCGATAAATTGACATAATCCCCCCATATTTGAAAGGTGAAATCCCTGTAAAAATACAATGGCTCTAAATATTACCAGATGGATTGAAAATTATTGTTATTGAATTATGGATTTAATATGATCATGTATTTTGTAGAGAATTTGAGTTTTTGAATTCTATATATTCATCAGTAAAGTGGTAAACATCACAGAAGTGTTGAAATTTATGAAGGATTAGTTATCATCACAAATAGGGTGAGATTTTCAAATGATAAGTATTATTATTGAAAGGTATATGATTAGGAAAATTAATTCAACCATAAAAAATTAATTAGATTAAAAATTTTATTGGGTTTTGTGAGTAAGTGATATAATTAAATGAAATTGGATAGTTTCACAATAGTAGGAATTTTTTATCGAAAATTAAATATCATCTAATCATAAATGGAATTACCTTTAAATCTAATTTAAGGTGATATTCATCAACTAGGTGAACATAGAATATAAATTCATAAATATTAAAAAGTAAAACATTTTTATCCATGTGATAAAAAGAATAATCATCAAAAGGAAAATTCATAACACTTTAGAAGACAGAGTATTGAAAATTAAAATTCGGATGCATTGTCAAACTAGAGTGTCAATGAGTTTGTCCAAAGAGTGAAACAATAGTCCTCTTTATTATATTTTTAATATATAGAAAATTTCTATTTATGATCATTTTATATAGACTAGTGGGAATGAACAATGTAATATTGATTTCCCCATTTATATTTTCATGTCCTCTCATACATTCAAATAGAAATGGAATAGAAATTTTTTTTTTGTTTAAAAATGAAATAATATAAAAAAATTATTATTTTTAATCTATCATTCATTTAATAACCCCTAGAAAACATATTAGGTTATTTAACCACATCGAGATTACAAAGGGTATTAGAGTTAAAGGTTAATAATTGTGATTGTATGAAAAATGTTTCAATGAGTGTTTCTAATCCTAAATTGAATATGATATTCCATGGAAACCATTTTCAATATGGAATAATAATTTTTATAATTACTTAATTTATTTTCATATAGTTTACTATACATCAGTAATAGATCATATTTCAATTATTGTGGATCATGGTTCATTATTAGATATTGACTAGAGATAATTTGATATGACATCTAAATAACTAAAAACATTATGGTGAACATTTTATAATTTTATATACTCAATAATAATTTCATGTAAGTCAATTCATGACATGTGAGAAATACATTTAAATATCAATGAACACAATTCAAATGTCAGAGAAGAAAAATTATGGGTTCTATTGAACAAATATGAAAATATGAATTTGAACCCCAATGAGCATAGAGAAGAGTTCTAGGACTGTGAGAAAATTATTGTGGAAGATAGTATTGGTCCTGGGGAAACACTTTAATGTGTAAATATCATTATTCCATTCTTTATAAGACTGACATCTCAATTCAATATGAAATTCATTGTTTTAGAATTCAAATATCTAAATGAGATAAACCTGTATAATTTACACATTATACTTCACGCATATGAGATATGAAATAATTATATTGAGTCTATCGAAATATAAAAGAAAAAATAATTGGAATTCACTAATTTGAAGTTGAAAATCATTGACCATAACAAGGAATAATAAGATATTTATAAGGTCATTTCAATCCATTCCACAAATATAATAATATTAAAGGAAAATGTCAATTGAAAAAATCCCACTCAATAGATTTAAATGTGGAAAGGAAAGGCATAATGTAGGAAGGTATCCCATGAATATTGAATATGAGGATGAGGATGATGTCAAAATGAACATTTATAAGTCATACTCTTATTTTAATGGTATGGGGAATACTATTTGAAATTTTATAAAATATTTTTATCTATTTTCACAAGGAAATAATTATATGGGAGAATATTATGATAAATAGACAGAGAACTACAATAATTAGGGAGAAATTTATATAAAGTATGTTTTAGGTGCTCCCATACAATCTACATAAGAGATAATGAGGATGAAGAAATTTATGGATGTGTAGACCTCTATTATGAGGTTCAATCCTTTCTTGTGAAGATAGATGTCTAGAGACCTAAAAAATTAAATAAAAACAAGTGGTTATTATAACAAACTCAATATGATGTATACTAAAGAAGGGAAGTATTCAATGATAAATGTGATTGAAAATTTAATGTCTTTAATTCAAGAGAACTCATAAAATATTCATGAGTACAAGATCAATGCTGAAGAATATAAAATATTCAATAATGGATTGAAAAACAATGAAAATGAACAAAAAAATTATAACTGAAAATAAAGAAGGGTCATATAGTTCCATAATAGAAGAATAAATAGTCACATGAAAATAAATTGGGTGATATCAAGCTTGACCAGACAAAAAAATAGATTTTTCCACTGAGTTAAGATTATAAGAATGGACTATAATGTAGAAAATTTCTTTTTGTACAAATCTAAATTAGAAGTTTCACAGAACCCAATAATGAATTGGTTGTACAATAATTCCTAAGAATAAACCTAGTATTACGTGTTATTGTTTTATAAATATTATATATTATAAACTATATCTTCAACAGGCAAAAGGTTTTGAATAAAAATCAAAATGCATAGAATTATTCTGATGCTTATTGTTCATACTTCATATTAGTTAGACATCATTCCATCTATTTTTTAATTTAAATTCCACAGAATGTGTTTAAGTAGATTGATGGTGGTCAAAAAAGTCTATTATTGTATCATCAAACGAAATGAAGAAGAAAAATCTATTTTCATCTATAAAAGTTGAATATGATCTATAATAATCTATATATGTTAATGTTTATCAACCCATATTTGGTATGAAATCAAATACATGGATAAAAAATAATGGGTCTATGAATGTAGTTGTTATAGATATTTTTCATATAGAATTAGATCATGTTAGTACATGTATCATTAATCATGAGTTCACATCCTATATGATATGAAATAATGATAATATTAGAGGCATCAAGTATTTCAAGGAGAGGGATGTGAAATATTGAGATGGCGAATGTCTAAATTTTGTTAGACTAGGAAAAGAAAATTCAAGGAAATTATGTAATACATGTTGGTGTCTTGGTTAATAAATGTCTCAGTATCGAATTGATAAGTGTTAGTCAAATATTTGACTCGTGATACTCTATAATATTTACCATGAAGTATTGTATCAACAAGGGAAAATATTTTAAATCTTTTATATAAGAAAAAACACATAGTTTAATCTATACCTTGTGAGTATTAATGATTTTATGTCTGTTATAACAAGAGAGTGATAAAATATGCTATAGAATAAAATTATTGGCCATATATACCATTTATCCATGGAGGATCTAGTCAAATGTGACATAGCATGAGGTCTCCCAAGATATCATGTGATCTTACTAACAAGATTTATGATTCTATACTAGGGTGGTTGATAGAATAAGGATCGATGAAAACTATTTTAATTCATATTGAATTTTCGTATTGGTGCATATAGATGTGTTTGGATCTATAACTCTATGATATATTGATAGGAATTTTTTTATGTTTTTTTTCTCTAATAATTTTTGTAGGATGAAATGTGAATTTCTACATTTCCTATAATTATGACATGATCATTTCATCAAATAATATCCAATGGATACTAAAATTATTGTTAGAATGAAAGATATTACAATTCATAGTGATAATGGAAGGGAATAAAAAATAGGAAAGTGTATGAATATCTAGAGAGACAATATATATGTCATAATGTTCCAGAAGTGAGAAATTCTCAACCATATGTCATGATTTGTTAGATAAATATTATCATAAACAACATGGACATATAAGAGGCTATTAAAAATGAAATACTAGAGAAATTTTGGATGCAAGCTGTCTTGACATTGGTTTACATTTCAAATAGGGTTATTTGTGTCTGATATAAGGATATACTTTGTATGATAAGTGGTACAAAATGAATCCAACATTGAAATAATTTCAAACCCTTTGAAGTAATTTTTTACTATAATCAAAATAACTAAAATTTTAATCTCATAAATATTAGGGGGTATTCCATGGTTATTTTAGAAAAATATTATCATATAAATGTTTTATAAATTGGATGTAAAAGAGGATCAGATATTTAAAATCACTATATAAGAAAATGAACTGATTATTCAACAACACAATAAATATTTTCATTATAACATTGATGAGTAAATAAGAATCTAAAGGGGATTATAAATTTAAAATTTTCATTCAAAATAACATATTAATGGTTATTCAGATGAATTCATATAAATATTTTCATGAATGAAAATATTTGGGATGAATTTAATAGAAAAACCATTTTTAATGGTCGGGCTATACATGTTCAAATATGGATAATGGTGTCCTTACAGTCAGTATACTTATTTTTTATGGTAGTTTATAATTGTTTTAAATAATTTTCTAGATATGAGTCCTAAGGTTAGGAATTTCAATAAGTGTTAAATGAAATTTAGATTAATTATACATTGGATAATTTTTAAATACTACAAATACAAAATGTCATTGGAATCAAAGGGGTATTATGAAATAAACTAAATGAATATTTATTGAATATTTAGAAAAAACCATGAAAATAATTCATGGTATACTCCCATATCATGATAATAGAGTTTTATTAGGTATTTTCACATGTTGTATAGATCATTTCTATTCACCTATTAAGAGATGTAGAAGTGAAAATGATATAATATTTTTTACAGATGGATTCCATGTTTTCATTTTAGAATGGGGTTTTGGAAGATTATATGGATATCGAGAAGCCTGATTTTTTTATTTAATAGATTAATATGACAAAATATTTTCTCTGAAGATGATGGATCTATATGGGTTGAATATATATTTGAGATCTTGGAATTAACGACTCTATATGTTTATTATAATGATTTATTTTTAGGAGAGTGTATTTTATTATAATATCTTTTTCAAAAATGTTATCCATAACAAGAGGATGGTTATTCTATAATTCAATGACAAAATATTTTGTTTATAAAAACATCATAGTGAAAATTGTTCACATAACTCATGAATAGATATTTTGAAATTAAATTGTTTTGTAATATAAACTCTTTTAATTGGTTTAATGATAACATAAAAAATAAATGGATCCTTTAATTATAAATATAAATATTACAAGGTTAATTTTATATGATGTTAAAATGATAATTTTATGATTAGGTAGAATTAAATGGACACGTAGATGAAACATTCATGATATATTAATGTAAAAATGGTTAATTTACAATAACATAACAATATTAGTGGAATTATATTTTGCATAATATTGATAAGGAATGAAATTTTATTTTCCATATGCCTTCAAACATTGTACCAGTGAAATCAAAAACTATGAAACTTATATAATGGAGAAAATAACACATATTTATATAAAGGGAAAATTGGATTTCATTATGTTTTAAAATGAATCCCCCATTGGGATTAATTGGTCCAGATAGATACAGATTGTGATTGATCAATAGATTGAAAAATATCAACATTGGGTGGTTCCATTTCTCTTGGAGGAATTTATATTTCATGGATAAGAATGATATAATATTTCATATACCTTATCACCATATAAATGGAATATATTACACCTAGTAACTTTTTTACACATGTATTTCGGAAAAATAATAAGCTAGATGATATGGGATTGATGATAAATCTACGATTAGAAACCATTATGCTAATTTAGGGTTAATAAATCATAGAAAAAAAATTCCATTATTTGTAGTATAATATCACTGATACAATTTCTCATTTTATCTTACATAAGGTGGTTCATTGGGTTTTAATGGTTGATAATGTGTTTAAATAGTTAACATATGTAAAAAATCTAATTATAGCCTGATACAAAGTTGAATATGAGAGGAATCTACTAGATCATGCCATTAAATAGACACCCAAAACATGAAGACAAGTGGATACCAGTCTTCCTCTCCCTTAGGTATTTTTTCCTCATAATTTTCTGATATGTGTTATTTATAATGTTGAATCCAAAATTGAGTGAAAATTAAGTTAATTAACGATGACGAGGGAGGGATAAAATATCTCTTTCTATATATAGGATAACCTAATATAGAGATCTCTAGTTCAGAGAAGTGTTGTAGGTGATTTATAAATATAATTATTTCAATGAAAATAAATCAATTGATATATAAATCATGATAGATTAGGTTGATGGTAAAATAGGATGTCTATTTTTTGGAATGAAGTGATTCATTGATGACCTTTTCATGAGTGACAAATTTTTCATTCGGAGAATTATGCATGTGGTCATAGAGGTTATTTTGTTTAAATATTTGATCAGTATATAAATTTTAAATAAGTGAATTGCTATATAATAAGGAATAAAATACAATGGTGTATGAAATATTGATGGGTTTTCCTCAATTCCAAAGAGAGATATAATTTGAGAAAAATCCTTCAAGTAGAATTTACATTTTTTTGTAGATAGTGTTATGGAAAAATAATTATTTCATGTTTAGATGAGGATTCTCAGATATATTTTCTACATAGTATGATCAAAATGATTCATGATGAAAGAAATGAATCTATAGAGGAATTATAAAAAATTGCATATATAATGTTGTGTTGTTTCGTAGTGTTTGAAATTTTTTTGGGGCACAACAATTATAAGAGTACTCACGCATCAAAATATATGTATTTCCATGAATTTATCAAAAAAATATAAGAAATTATTTAATTTTTAAAAGGTTATATGTTATGGAAATTTTTATTTCCTTGTGTATAGTAATACTTTCATGAAGTTGGTAAAATTTTCGATAAGGGATTTGTGTGGGTGGTTGACAATAAAATTACACGACTGTGTGAAGATATGATAAATGTAAAATTTCTATGATTCTTTAGGAATTAAATGTTTTTTTAAATAGAAATATTCATGAAGGTGGATGTTGATGTTTAAATATTTTTAAATGGGATGAAACTCTTACAGGTAGGCATATACCCCCTCATTTGAATAGAGAAATAATTAATGAAAATTGAAATACTCTAATATCTTGGAGTGTGCTTGTAAAAGACATTTCAGGCTTAATGGATTTCATAAGATCATCTATTTCGTAAAGAATGTGTTATCATTATGGCTATTATTGATTTTTGAATGTGGTAATCATCGTGAATTTTTTAGGATTTCTGAAATCATATAGTACTTCTTGAATATGTGAGCTTAATAAAGGTTATCAGAGCTCTAATAAAAGAGTATGATTTATAAATTATAATTTTTCTTCAATAATGAGTTTATATTGATTAATTTTATTATGATTATGACTGAAGTATATTGTGGTAAGGAATTTTGAAGATTCATGAATATTGAAATTTTTTTTTCGTAGAAGTAAGTTTGATTCAAATTAAAAATTATTTCCACGTAAATATGTGGTATTTTGGAAATAAAATGTGGGTAAAATAGAAGCCTTTGAAGAAAAAAGGAGTTTTAAAATAGATTGATTCATGTAAAAAAATGATGAATAATCTAAATGGAAAGGGCGAACAATTTAGTATAGAGAGATGTGTTGTTTCATATTTTAGTTGATAATAAATCCGGGGTGTAATGAGATATCCACAAACATGGTAATAGTCGTGTGAATTAGTGTATTTTTTATATATACATAATTACGTTGATTTATCCATGGATATAGACTTGTACAATTGAACTGGGTAATATATGTCAGGACCCCTCCCCCATGGCTCATGGCATGACTACCCACACACAACTTCCATAGGTCAGGGGTTGTCGACTTCCACTGAAATAGAGTATCCCTAAAATGGAAGGCCATTTCCTTTTGACCTATACAAACCCACAATTCAATAACAATATATTATGCAACAACAAAGTAAAATTATAGAAGAAAAACATTATATTGAATGTAAATGGGATATAATACAAGACCAAATTAAAATACACAACAAGTTGTTTGAAAATCCCATGCAGGGGTGAGTATAACAATACCCAGTATGGATCCTACCAGAACAGAAGGTACAGCTCGTCTCTACAGCTCTCCACATCATCCAGTCAACTCTGTGTACTGCCTGCTCTTAGCACCTCAATGTATCAGTCAATATTCTCATTGCTTGAACAAAACAATACAAGGTGTGGGAAAATTGCACATAGGGTTGAGTATAAAAATACCAAATACTGAACATGAGACCCCCAAAGGTCTCATAGAAAATCACAAAAGAAATACCACAATGTATGATCTAAATCACAAAGAACAGAGAAAATAACTCCACTTGAACTACGTATAATATAAGTAAATAAGTAAAGATGATTAGTCTTAATTCCAGACTATCATACTCTGTCAAAGGTTCTATTACTGATCCACACAAGATAGCTTGGTGCTGATCCAAAAAAGTTATCCAGGTGATGATCTGCACAAGATCTCTAGGTGTTGATCTACATAGGATCGCTTGTTGTTGATCCATATAGTATCCCTTGGTGCTGATACAAATATGATATCTTGGTTTTGATCCACACAGGTTCACTGTGTTTTGATCCACACTGGATCTCTCGATTCCGATCCACACAGCATATCTATTCATTCTCCACATCTCAACCAACCTCTGGATTCCCAAATATAGTATGCATGATTCTAGGAGAATTTGATACTCATGTCATCGGGTTCACATTAATTGTCATTATTTCCCATGAATAAGTACCCCAGTGATCCATCTTGTCATAGGGGATTAATCCAAATAGAAGACGCTTCATCTATATGCCTAGTCTAAGAGTTTTATGAATTTTAGTGTCAAGGGCCTGGTAGGAATTGGGTATGATCAAACTCGGCCATACTCCAACATTCCCCAAAACTCAGATGGAGTATCTCAAAAGGTCAAACTCATCCCAAGGATCCCAACTCCATAGACTTCTCATCAAAGAGATTTAAGGTTTTAAAGATATGGTCTTTCAAGAGAAACAAAGGCATAAATGGTATGGGTCCGGTCCAACCTCACCACGGCCTACCCGACCAGGTTCTGGTCGACCTGATCAGGTCAATGTTTGACACTACCAGGACTTGCATGAACCGGTAGTGCTAGGCCATGGTGGGCTCAGCCTGCAGGGCAGTAGACCGTATTGGTCCGCTAGATGGGAACGACCCGCGCAAGGGGTCGTGGGGCCCCTCCTTCCCGAACATCTCAATAGCCTTTATTCTCTTCAACCGGAATCACCATGTTGAACCACCTCACTGCAAGTGTGTCCCACATGGTGCGAGTCCCCCATCGCCACAACTTTGATGTGACAAACTCCATCTGTGTCATGAGATGGTGTGATGCCAATCGACAAATGCAACAGGCTGAATGTCGGGCACCCATACTGGTCTGTCGTGGTATCACACCATTCTACGGCTGGCCGCTGCCTTTGCCTACCAGCGTTGGTCCCCCACATCAACACACTAGTTCCACACCTTGTGTTTATCCACGTGCCACCAAGTGAGATCTAATGGTCCATATTTCCATCTTAAAGAGCATATGGGCCTCCTGAGGTGCTGTAAATTCGGTGTGGCTCCCATGATCATCTTGCCTCTCTATTTTCCTGGTTCCCCTGAAGAACACTACAATGATCAAAGCAGCAGAGGGTCTGTGCCTATTTGGTTTGGCCCGCCCACTCTGCATTATAAACATATGATGAGGGTATTGATTTAGTCATCAATGATAAATTTAACCAATGGAAAACTCCCACAAAAACCACCCACAAAATCATAAGAATCGCATATCAACAAATTTCAGTTTATCCTCATTCTTCATGTTTTTCTAGAATGATTGTTTGAAACAATAAGCATGAATCTAAACATAATTTACTCTAAATTGTAAAACATTTGAGGTGTCACGTTTATGGGTGGTGAATACTCATCCGTTGAATCCACCGGCATTTTTCCACCACAAATCAATTCCCCTAACATTGTCATTCAATCCTCCATTCTTCGTTGGTGGAAAATGTTGTGGTATTTCTTTAGAGGTTCCTCACTTCTGTGTCAAAATCTGGTTCCCAATATTCATTTAAATGTATGTGGAAACCAACCATGTTTTATAACATTAATGTTGTTCATTTATGAACCACATTTAATGTTCCATAATTGTGACTGTGCACCCCAAGGGTCATGCCCTTGGATGACCACTATAACTCTATAGTCCCACCACGTCCCTCAAATGATACAAAAAAGATATACAAAAACATTTCATGTTAAGTTTTTAATTAATGATAGAAATAAACATTTTGGTCCTACATTTTACGAACAATGTTAAACATTCTTTAAGTGGATCCCAGGAGTGGGAGTTCGATAGTACCCTTAGATTTTTATTTCGATCACTGGTTCAAAATTTAAAAAATGATGCATTTATGTTTTCTAAACATAGATTAAAAAAGATCAAAAATCTATTCCAGTCACACCGGTCCTAGGAATGAAGAACTGTCAATTTTCCCAGACTCATAATAACCCCAAATATTTTTTATAAAATCATATGTAATTTCATGGCCTTTAAATTCTGACCATTATAGTACCTTTCTTGTAGATATCTACATCAAATCTATGGAAAAAATGAGAATATTGAGTATGTATCTAAGCCTCCCCCTCATGTGTGTTCTCCTGAAGATTTTTGTGTTGTCAACAAACTCACACTAGATGAATCAACTGGCCATGAAGGATCATATCCTATAAATTCTCTATCACAATTCAGAACTCTACAAACGTCGCCCCATTTCTGATGCCCAGCTCTCCACAGGAGATAACGTGCAATGGATCATGCACGTAAATCCACATCTATGATACATGAAAATCATTTTGCATTCACTGCAAATGTGGGGGAAGAGCTAGATAGTATTCCACATCGCGTACTCTTCTATTAATCTAGAGAAGTCCAATGAAAATCAGAGATAACTTTCTGCCCCGACCAAACCTCTGTAATCCTCATCGAGGTGAGACCCTAAGGAAGAAATGGTCTCCCTCCAAAAACTCTAAGGGTCTTCATCTCCTATCAGATAATGATTTTTCTAGCTCTGTGCAGACTTCATCTGCTCTTGAATGGTCTGCACCTTCACTGTTGTAGCATGTACTACTCGGGACCCATATATACAGACTCCCCTAGGTCTGTCCAATAAATAGATGATTTGAATTGTCTCATGTATAGGGCCTCAAATAGATCCATGTCAATGTTATAGGGAAAACGTTTGTTGTATTTGAAACATATAAGCCGAATATGGTCCTCCCAACTATGGAAAAAATCAAGGACATGAGAACAAAGCATGTCATCGAGTGTCTGTATGGTCCACTCTGTCTGACCCTTTGTTTGAGGGTGAACATCATTGATCAAGAGTAGATGAGTCCCGATCACCTCCTATAATCCCTTCCACATAGCAGATGTAAAAAATGTATCATGATATGAGAATATTGTAGATGGACACCCTTAAAGTCACACAATCTCTTTCACATAGAGGCATCCCTAGCCCTCTGCTAATCCATTCTCTCATATTGGTAGGAAGTTGGACGACTTGTTGAGTTGGTCAAAGATCACCTATATAGAATCATGGCCATTAGACATACGTTTTATCCCGGTCACTATGTCTTTGGATATACCATTATACTTCCACTCTGGTACCTCAAGTGGATTCTCTAAGCCTTCAAAACCTAATGATCGGCCTTCAATTCCTGACAAGTGGGGAATAATGATATGAACTCGGGCACAACTTTAATCATCCCTAGCTACCAGTACTGATTACAAAGGTCCTTGTAAATCTTTTCCAAACAAGGATATACCACCAAGGGGGATGTATGAAACTCTCTTAACACCTCCTCTCGTGGTTTCACTGGTATAATAGTGCATTCTCTAAAGGGGATGATGAGTTCCCCTCATTTAGAAAATCCATCAAGAGAATGTCTTGAGGATATATGAGGACATCTATCTAGGTAGTCTATGTCCCCACGTTGTGCCTCCCTAACTCGCTGACAGAGTGGATGAGTAACTGTCAAAGAATGATGGTAAGATTCTCAATCATAATCCACGAAAGATAACTGCATGTTGACTAGCTTCTTTGTCGCCTCACTATGAAACTGTAAACTAGACCTCCCACTGAGTGTGTTTGATACTATGTTCCCCTTCCCTAGAGTTTATAAATTCTCAAAGTCATATTTATGGGGGAAATCTGTCCATTTTCTCGGTCTCACGATAAATTCCTTATATGAGATGATATACATGTGACTCTTGTGAGCATAGTATACTATAAAATGGTCACCCATCAAGTAGTTTCACCACATATTCAGTGCTAAGACAAATGATATTAACTCCAGGTCATGGGTATCATTGCTATTCTCATGCTATCTAAACTACCATGAGTCCTAGGTGATCACCTCTCATTATAGAATCAGGAAAACCCCAGTCTATTCCCTGATGTTCCTCAGTAGACTACAAATGCAACACCCCCTTCTGTTAGCCTCATGATGGGGGCACATTCCAATCTCTTCTTCAGCTCTTTAAAACTCTATTGGCACCCTCTATCACCATGATGGGTTGTCCATTCTTTTTCAAAGATGATAAGGACGTTAGAAATCTAGAAATGTCTTGAATGATTATCTAGTAGTACCTATCCAATTCCATGAAACACTACACCTCGGTCACACAACTGGGTGGCAACCAAGAAAGCACTACCTCTATCTTCACCGGATCCACTGCAACTCCATCCTTCGAGATAACATTCCACGGGAAGTGAACCTCCCATATCCTGTAATGGAACTTCATGAGATTACCATAAAAATGGTTCCCTCATAGTGTATCAATAAATATATGTATGTTCATTATGCTATACTATGTGAATTCTATGTATATAAAAATTTCATCAATGTAGACTACCACGAAGTGATTGACGTATGTCAGGAAGATTCTGTTCATGATCCCTATCAACACTGTCGAAGCATTGGTAACACCGAAAGGAATTACTTTGAACTCATAAAATCCATACTGAAATCTAAAGGTTGTCTTCGGTATGTCCTCATCTCATACTCTGAGCTGATGGATGCCTCATATGAGAACAATCTATGAAAACCATCAAAGCTCCCATTAGCTAGTTGAAGAGATCATCAATCCTAAAAAGTAGATAGTTGTTCTTCACATTCCCATGGATCTCGTTTCGATATTCCTTGAAAATCCATAGGCTCGCAACTGACATCATAGAGAACTAAATTGAGGATACCCATAGAGAAACACTGGGCCCCATGATCCCCTTCCTTTATAAGTCATCCAATTGTACATGTGTCTCACGATGCTCCACGAGAGGCATCTGATATGATAGTATATATTCCGGTGTCAACCAGGGTTACAAGATCATGTATAAGTATACCTCTAGGAGAGGATTTAGTCCTGTAACAACAAAATGAAGGACATCACCATAGTGGTCCACCACTTCAAGACAACATGGACTTCTCAAGTCAACTTCTATAAGGATAAGGATAGCCAACTAATGAGTAATCAGCCCCACCCTCTTCCGACAAAGTCCATCATGTAGTTCAAAGGTACCCTTCTCTCTAGTGAAGGAAAAAATTATCCCATTTTCCATACACACTGCACATTTCACCTAGAACATTCGATCTGTGCTTGAAATATTGATATCCATTCAATAACCAAGATGATGTTGTAAATCCTCGACAAGGCTACTATGAGATCCAATCTGAAACTCTCACCTCCTAGAGTGAGATCATACTATATGAAATAGTGTTTAATCATATAATATTCTCTCTTTGGAGTATTTAAATGTAAGGATCAACCCAATAGCTCTGTAGGAATCTCCGAGAACCGAATGAGTCTCATGGAAATGAATGGGTGACTGGAAGTTGTGTCTATAAGAACTATATCAAGATTGGAATAAACACAGATCAGACATCTATTCATTTATGGGGAACATTGGTTATATGAATCTTTTGAAATATGAGATATCCCTAGTCCACATGCTCCCTGTGATTGGTGTGGACCACATGGGGGTGGTGGTGGTATAACCTCAAACTATTTTCCACAACCGGTTTCACGACCTGCTCCAGTTCTACGTCCGCCTCCCTACGTACCTTCTCACGTGAACCTCAGCCGCTAACTCGGAAATCACTCAGAAATCTAATGATCATCTATGTGGGGAGTCAGACATGCGCGCACCATGTGTCCCTTTCTGGAATAAGAGTAAAAAGATTTAGTCCTCAAAATACCCTTTCCACATTGCATTCTCTGCACATCCAACCCTGCATCCTGGGGTTTTCCAATGGGGGGGTGTGACACACATGGTCCTCTGCATCATCTACCTAATGCCTACTACAGATAACCATGCTTACTTTCATCTTGTGGTGTCTCTCACCATTGGTTCCTACTCACCTAATAAACTCTCCACCAATAATTTTGGATCAAGAACCACAGTCTGCATCAAGTTATTTAGTGATATCATTAATTTTCTGATTTCCCACCAGAGAACTGGTTCAATGGTATGGGTCCTGTAGAATGGGTCTTGTGCTATGTCTGTGGAGTAGCGTTAGAGTTCAGTGAATATCGGTGGTTACTGGCACTTTTATTAGCTACCCTTCTCTAAGTGTATCATCTCATAGATAAACACTGAGCTTAATTTCATTGGTACAAACTCTACCTTGAAGAGGGTATCGATGTTTAAGAAGGAGAGTATCCCATCCTCATGCATCTGGAGTGTCAGAATCTACCATTTCCTTACTACACATTGGAAGAGGTTAGCATCTATGATCACCATATGATCTTTTGGAATCTCAACTAAGCTAAAAACAAATGACACATCATCCATCCAATCCTCACCGTCATATAGATCTATCTCGCCTCGAAACCTCATAGGCCTCTATCTCTTGAACTCATGCAACACACGCAGTTGGTGTTCATGGTCTGATAGTGGGTATGGTTGAAACTGCTTCCCTTTGACTAGTGGTGCTTCTCTTACACCACCCAAATGTTCCAATATAGTAAGAGGGACCTGCACTGATGCCTCGTCGCTCAGTGGTCCATCATCGTATACTCTCTCTAGATTCATGGGTGACAGTCTACATGCTGAAATTTGAAAAAAAAACAGGTGTTCCACATTAAATAATTTATATCTGGTGAGATATCTCTAAAGAGATTAGAAGTAGATCATTTCCAAAACACAAACAATCAGTTTTTTTCTGCACCAATTTGGAAATCAGAATTCAAGGTCCTGGTGTATGGATTTGTTGGATGCCGCACCAACACTGGACTCCTCAAACTAAAAACCAATCTAAAAGAACATAACACTATTGATCTATTTGATGGATCAAAGTCCTAGTTTTTTAGTAGAACTAATTCCTCTAATACCAATTTATCCTGAACCATCCCCCGAGGACCATGTCGTGATGACCCCAAGCCTGCCTTCCATAGTCCATGAGTTTGATACTAGCTACAAAAAGGCATAAACATATATTTTGAAGGAATTTCTATTAATCCTTTACAATCCCAAAATCCAAGACTGCAACAAGATGTAACCACATAGTAGAACTACAATATTAAAAGTGTGTACAGAAATTAAAGGGTCTTGAATAAAAGCGCAACAGAAAAGTTACAACTACAACAAGAAATATCTCTTAAGATTGTCCCCAAAGGATCCAATAAGAATGGTAGGTATATATCATCTCTGTAGATTTCCACATAAATTAGTCACCTCCATGTACCACCTGGTCCATGATCCTCATTGTCTCATCCATGCTGCTCATCGTTTGCACAAGAGTAAAAAAGGTATGGTCAAAGCCTGTGCAAGGGTAAGTATAAAAATATCCATTTGGGACCCTGAGACCCCTGATTGTCTCCCAAAAAAATGATCAATTGAAAATACCAATATATGATCTCAGTCACCAATCACAATGAAAAATGCTCAGCTCAAACCACGTATAACTTATGTCTAGTAGTACAGATGATTAGTCATAATGCTAGATGATCTTATTTTTTAAAGGGTTATATTATTGATCCACGCAGGATCAGTTGATGCTGATTCAAATCGAATAACTAGGTGATGATTCAGACATGATCACTACACACTAATCCACACAGTATCACAAGGTGTTGATCCACATAGGATCATTAGGGGATGATCCACAGAGAATCACTAATCATTATTCATGTCTTTCCCAACCACTAGATTCTCGTAAATATTATTCTTGATTTAAATAGTATCTTCTCCTAATGTAATCTAATATACTTCAATGGGAATGAATTCCCATGAAAATGTACCCCAATAATTTTCAATGTCATAAGGGTTACAATGCAACTGATGGTGCATCATTCAGATGCCCGGTCTAAGAGTTATATATATTTTTGTGCAGAGTTCTTAGTAGGATTTTGGTATGATCCAACCCATCCACACATCAGATTTCTCCAAAGAACATTTGGAGTATCTCAAAAGGACCTTCTAATCCCTAGGATTCCATCGCTGCAGACTGCATGTCAAACATGCGTCTTGTTAGTAAGATACAGTCATTCAAGCAAAACTAGGCCATAAATGGTTCTGGTATGCCACAGTGTCATGCAGTGTCGCACCCTTCCACAGCCGACGAGCACCGACCTCTGTTCTACTGTCGAGTTGGTGGTTCTTTCTCAGTCCACTAATTTAGTTCTGATGGTTCGTTTTCCCTTCTAAAATCACCTACGGGCCACCTGAGGTGCTGCCAACACTACGTGGCTCCCGGGATCATCTTACCGCTATGTTTTATGGTTTCTCATGAAGAATGCAACAAAGATCAAAGTAATGGAGGGTTTGGGCCTTGTTCATTTGGCCTGTGTCATCCGAATTAGCATCATATCAATTGGGTATTAGTTAAGTCTTCAACGATAAATTTTAAATCGTACAAAACTCTCCCTAAAATCACCTTCATAATCATACGAATCGCAGATCAACTAATTTTATCTGATTATTATACGACATATTTTTCTAGAATGAGGGTTTGAAATAATTCACATGAATTGAAATATTATTTCCCCTACCTTGAGAATTTTTTTTGGTATCAAGGTTGTGGGAGGGGAGTCCCCGTTCGTTGATGCCACTGGAATTCATCGATCCCAGATCTATTCCTCCAATGTTGTCACTCAGGCATTAGTTCGTCGTTAGTGGAAGAATTTTACGGTACATTGTTGGAGGATCCTAACTTTTGTCTCAAAAACATGTTTCTGATCTTCATTTAAATAGATGATACAACAAACCATGTTACATAACATTAATGTGGTTTTTTATGAACAACTTTTAAGGCTCTAATGTCGAGGTTACACAACATAAGGTTCATGCACGTGAAATACACATTTAACTCTACTGTCCCACCACATCACTTAACGGTCACAAAAATTAAATAAAATAACTTTTCAAGATATTTTATTATTATTTTTTTAATTCTAGAAATTATCTTTTTCGTACAAAATTTTCCGAACAAAATTAAGCTTCCCTTAAGGGAATATAGGAACTGAGAGTTAAACAATGCCCTCATATTTCAATTCAAATCACAGGTTCAAAAGATATAAAATACCACCCATAAGTATACAGAACGTACCATAACAAATGTTCAAAAATTCCATTCCTAGTACACTAATCCCTGGAATGAAGCACCGTTAAATTTCGCAACCTCATAATTACCCTTAGTAATTAATAACTCATATATAATTTCCATGTCTTTACAATATATATGAATCTAATTCAATGATTCATTTCCTCTCATGCATTTCAAACGTATATGGAGATAAATGTGTCTTATTTAACAATAAAATATGATCTGATGGTAACATAGTTATAATTTTCAAATAACATAATTCACTCACACCATATCTCGGGGTATTTAACCGTGTTAGTTTAACAATATTCCAAATTGAAGATGAATCTATTAGTAATGATGAGTATAATTTTATAAGGCTTGTGAGGTAAAATTACGATATTATAGTCCAACATGAAAGGTTGGTTGATTGAATCCTAAGGGGATAAATTCCATGTCTCTCAAGATAATAATCAATATGAAAAATAAGTAGTTATGAAGAAATCATTATATGTGATATCAAGGTGGAAATATTGATGGAATTTTACTATATATCACTTCATTGAGAAAACAATTTTATTTCAATGATATTTCTAAAAACATCTAATTAAGAAGTAAATTTTTCCATTATTCAAGATGTTTTGAAGCAAACATAGAGTAAATTTTCATATTGTATTTGAAAAATGTATTAGTTGTTTAAAGGAATGCCATCATGAAATATAATTCTTCTGTGAAGGGATTATGTTAGTTAATGATGAGTAATGATAGACATATCTATAGAATGAACCATCCATAATCATATGTTTGAAATTCAGTGAGTATGGTATTAATGCTAATATATTATCAAATATATAGGTCAATTATAATATTTGATGAAAAAACATCTTAATCCAATATATAATGGGAATAAAATGATATTTTTTTATTCGATTTTTTGTATGATGAAAAATTGGGTAAATATACACATACAATTAAATGTAAAAATTGATATTGTCTTATTTGATATTGGATCTACACACACATTTGTATCTGATGAATTTTATATGTTTATAAAAATACCACGACTTTTATTTTATGTTGAATTAATAGTGAATACTCTTAATTGTATGATGATCACATCTCATGTCTAAAATTCTTATCCACTTTCTGTTTATGGTAATGTACTTTCAAAAATCTTATTATTTATTCTATGTTTTGATTTTATATTATCATAATCATGTGATGAATTTATTTTTAGGAATACAACATCAATCCATAAGGAAGTGAAGTCATATTTTATATGAAGAACCGAACTATTGTAATTAATTAGTGTGATGGTAAAAAGTTCATTTAATTAAATTAAATTCATTATATGGATCTCCATTACTATTCAAATAAGTTTTTTATCTTATATGGTATGGTAGAAACACAATAAAAACAATATCTTAATTTCATGGGTGTTTGTTAAATTATTTTTGAAATAATTTCACTTTTATACCCAAAAGAATAAATATGTGTTTATCATAGAACCACAAAAGGGTTCCACACATATTTCAATGACTACATATAGAATATATATTTTTGAGTTATAGTACATTAAATAGAAACTCTTGGGGAATATTTAGAAGATATTAATTCATCCATGTACATGATTTTGGGAAGTTCTAGTTTATTTAGTTAAGAATAATGATTGATAAATGTGGCCCTACAATAATTACTAAGAACATATAATGATTACTATCATGAATTAGTATCATCTTCCCAATATTTTGGAATAGTTTTTTCAACTGTGTGTATATCGATAAATTTCCATGAATGAAATTCATTTTGAATATAATCAATTAATGGTCTTTAATGGTGATATACCCAATATAGTATTCTCTATAATTTAGGGACACTATTAATTGATAGAGATTCCATTTTTTCATACTAATTCATCCAATATATTCCTATATATAATGAATGGATTCTTAAGAGATTATATTGATAATTTATCTTTATTTATATATGATATATATATATTAAAAGTGTATTTAAGGGATTTAAAATAACTTTAGGATTGTACTACGGACTCTAAATATTTAGAATATGTATGAAATATTCAGCAAGATTTAATTCTGGAATAAAAAATTTAAACACGTCATCATAGGTGACACTATAATCTATGTCTTGAACTAGTTGACCACATGTCCTTAAGAACACCTTGTTATATGTCAAAGGTTGTTGACTATTAGTAGGGGTCTAAAAAGGTAAAATTAGGATAATATACTTGCTAATTAGAGAAAAACCAATTCTTAAATGATATCAACAAAATGAAGTAGTATAATAGAAAAATGAAAAATGAAATCCATCAATAAACCTTGTAAATTATAAAGTAAATGTGAGATTTCAACACCACATTTCATGAAATCATATATAAAATGATCCTACAAAAAAATAATAAACCATCCCAAACATTGTCCCAAGCCCACCCATGTCCTAACATGAAATTATATTGCTCATTAACCCATGTAAACAAAATCATAAGGTCCATATCATGAACTATTTGGATAATTAATTTATCATATGAATAGTTACCCAAGTTCTATGGAATCCCAAGTGGGGTGTGGTCATAACATAGTATTCCACCACCAATGTTGTTTAATGAAATAAATAGTCTATAAATAATTATGATTCTATTCAAATTGAAATAAATAAACAGGGAAACAATAGAAACATATTTCAAATATTTGTAATCATTAATTATATATTATATCCTTTTACATTTTATCGTGTAATACAACACTTGTAACCCACTTCATTCATGATTGGAAAAAATTCAATAACATATAGCTGGCACAAATTTTAGTCACAAAAGTTGTATTGACTACATAATTCAATTTAATCATGAACCATGGACAATCAGTCCAACTAACCAAATCATGTCCATACGTTAGGAGAATTGTCCCTCTGTCTCACATGACAAACAATGTGATTGTTATGAGCATAGATCCTCGCTCTGAAATCGTATGTCAGGAAATGTATCTTAGGGGACTAGGGCATCATTCAAGTCCAACCCAAAAAATATGAACCTTTTTCCTTCATTATATTCATATAAAACATCTGTATGGACTAGAACATTAGTTTGTTCCAACTTGTGGGTGTAGAACGTCATTCAAAAATCCAACTCATACAACATATAAAAGGGAAATGATTATTTCACCATTTAACACATGTAACCGTGTAATAGTAAAATTTCCCCAGTGTTCCAATAGACCCATAATTCCAAAAAATAACATAAAAACAAAAAACTATATACCCATTTAAATTAATCCCAATGCATCCCTTCCAAACATGGGATTTACTCTATGGAAAATTAGAACACGTTCGCAAGTATTTAATTTTCATTGAAAAACATTGAAATATAATTTTTTTAATTTATATAGAAAGGTGTCAAACTCCCACATTTCATATCATCATTTTAAATCTCTTATGAAAAAACCATTTTTAAATCGCATTGATTCCAACACATCCTTTTTAAAACATTACCACATTGAAAACATAATTTCCCATCATTGAAACCATATCTAAATAAATTTCCAATAAAAAACATTTTTATCTTTTTTAAATTATCATAGTCACTAAAAAATCCAACATATAATATTTTCAATTATCTCTTTAACCCTACCATGATATCCAAAATAAACTTCACAACCCAATCAAATTTGTAATTAAAAAATCTAATGGTTTTGAAATTTAATTTTCAAATATTATGTGGTTTTTATAAAACACATGGTAGTTTTAGGTTTGGTATCATATTATCAAAGAAGCTAATGTGGTCTGCGAAAGGATTCAAAACACAATATAAGGTGAAAACTACATTCTTAGTCAAGTAAATTAAAACAGATTAGGGATGTACATGGGCCCAACAACATTAAAATTTTAAAACATCATGACTATTGAAAAAATCATAAACACCACAAACCTCATTCTCTTCAAAAACTACTAGTCCAGTTCTGTAACATTATAAAAAATAAAATGTATTCAAACACCAAGACAATTAATATCTTGAAAAAAATTCATTAGATTTTGAGGATTGGAAACAACATACAAAAAATCTTCCACAAAATAGAATTAAGTGGATTTACAGACATAATAGGAGCATCAATACCCCACAAAAATAACTCTTAATTCCTAATATTCAAATGAAAAACGTCCATGGAGGAGGAGGAGGCTATAGGTTCCTTACCCTAGACAATGGTGGTCAAATGTTGTGGGAAATAATGGTTGTAACTGTTATAATGGAGATGGAAAATCTGAATTAATCCAATTTTAAGAGGTGAATAGTTTCAACCAATGGTTGGCCAAATCATGTGCCAACCCTTCATATACCACTGTATGAGATGAAAATAAGACGGTGTGGTTTTCATGGCCACCCACATGACTTCACAATGTATTTTGTGGCCTTATAAACACCACCATCCATGGGGGAACATGAACCTAACATTATCTTGGTACACCACACATGGTTTCCACATATTTCCACACCCTTCTTTAAGCATCCTGATTACAAAACATGGTTAATACTAACAATGTTCTAACCATTCTCTCAACACATATTGACTTCATTCCCAATATTTAATGTACCAAACCGATGGAATACACTAATACAATTCTTGTTGTCTATAAAAATTCCATAAACCAAAAAAATATAACAAGATGCAACATATTTAATGATTGAGATCTTACAACCCTTACCTTAAAACAACTCATCCTCATGATATATTTTCAACATCCACTAAGCCTATAATGAAAATGTTTGGGGCATAGGCCTACCTATCAATAATCTCTTTTAAAATCTTCCTCCATAAAAGGAAATTATGTTACGATATTTGGACCATTGAAAAAGTCTTACCCAATGAAATTTCCCAGTCATGGTCTACAAAACGAACCCAATGCACCCTAATGGATTCACTAATCTCAAAACCAACAATTAAAAGATCAATATAAAATATAAAATTCTTGGTAATACCATGAATAAACAAACAATATAGCATCATATAAATAAAAACCTCCATAGGAGAGAATAATAGTATATCTCTAGTCCAGTTCTCTCCATGTCCCCCAATAGCTCAGCATACCAAGCTACCAAACTGTCATGATTTCAAACCTGATGATGAAAATAACATATATTAACCCAATGGAAGATACAATTATCCATCCAAACCATCGAAAACCATCTTTTAATTACTCAATCCCTAATTACCAAATTTTAGATATATACTTTCATAACATAACCCATTAATTTCATTAATAACAAGAGAACAACCAATCAATTTTTGGCCAATTCCCTCATTCAGAACATGGACACTGAAATGGTGCATACCCAATCCCATATTACCCATAACACCGATAAAATCATCAACTAACCAATTTCTTATTATGGTGACTCCCATCATAATATTTAGTAAAACACATTTATCATCATGTATTTGACACTCCCAATACTATCAAGACATCTAGAAACATGAAATAAAACATATAAAACTAACCTGATTTGTTTCCAAACTCAGTATACCAAAAAATACATGGGGACACCATAAAAATATTTATACATACTTTACATTGAAACAAAGAGAAATGGGTTTACATCCACCATCAATTTTTGAAATATATACAACAAGAAATGGTTCTTAAATCATGCATCCATTCCTTGAATAAACAATCCATTTAAAACCCCCCAAGTAGGTGGGGGTTATGTATCAGAAAATCTAGTATTTAGAACCAAACATGTCATGATATCCTTATCCAAATAACCCCACACATTTACATCTTACACAGATGGTATTTTGCACCATACATACCCACACAACTTTATTAATTAAGGCATAGAACCACCATTTGAATGAACCTACTAGAATCCATACATATCTCTCTATGAAATGACACTATCAAACAAACCATTATTTCCCATAATATCATAATTTTGTAGAAAATAATCTTACACATCAATGACATGAGCACCTTAGGTTGACTTTAGAACCACCAAGAGTGCGAATCTAGTTATCTTCCTGATCATCCACCACATTTATGTCCCACATGGGCTTCTTAAGGAATCCAAAAACATTCCATATACATAGTTAATTAGAATTCATATTCCACCATATTTAACCCATAGTCTACACTACACATCTATAAACCGACAAGCATGAGGATTATACACCCACAACTAACACGTCACTCCCCATATTTTTAGTTTCATTATAACCACCATGGCCCACTTGAAATTATCCAAGTGAATAAACATCATGAAATCCCTTCATACCAATATAAGAAAAACTTATATGGATTGGAATATAAATAATGAACACTAAGTGTAACCAGAAATATATTAAGATATTTGACCTGATCGTCTCATTTTTTGGAAGCACACCAAGATATCATCAATTAATTATACAAAAAATTATTTGTCCCTACTTTCATCAACCTCATATGGACACATTAGCTAATTATGAAGACCTGTGATTTCTGTCCTTTACATGGATCATCAACACACAACCACGAATAATAATTTGGTATTGCTAACAAAAAATCACCAATTCGTCAATACTAATACCATGAATACATGAACCATCATTTCAATTAGAACAACTATGATCAAACCACTCAATTTCTTCTAGAAAGTCTATATAGATATTTGAACAATGAAAAACTATCCACAACAATAATCCAAAAACGAATAGTGAATTTTATAATTATTGAATCCCACTTATATCCCAAAGAAAAATCCATGTGTTTATTGAAAACCACATGCTCACAAGTCCCGAACAACATCATGCATTTGTAGAATGATCACAACACCTAATCCTAATTGGATACCTTTTTTACACGATATAGTTCCCTAAAAATCCAAATACACCTCACACACTGAAAAAAAAACTAAAAACCTCAAAAACCTCTCCCATAGGTCAGCTTTGATGATCGAACAACATCAAATACCTAAATTTAGTTATTCCTAAAAACAAATCATTACCTCCCTATAATATATATAAATAAAATTTGTAAATAATCATTGCTCATGTGTAGAAATCCAGCCCATGGTCCAATAACAAAATGCACCCAAATCACCCAATAGAACATTAGCATTAGGTCCCACACCAAATACATTCACACACATACATCAACACTATGAACTAAAAAAACTCTAGGGAATAAAAGAGAACCCATATGGTCTCAACCCTTAGTGGTCAGTACATCCACATTAACCATGGTAACCACAAAACCCATAGTTATAGACATATAGAATATACTACAAGAAAATACCTTTCCCCACACATGAAAACCAATGAATGAATCATGACACATAACCTAGGAATCTAACTTGTGAATTGTCACTAAAAAAAGAACCCAGACATTGGTTCAGATATCATCACATTGGATACTTGTATCCAATGTCTCTATGGTTTCCATCATTTTACATTTCCCATTATCAATTAACTTTACCATTTAATAACTCATGAATTCACATAAAAAAATGTAATTTTTATTTGAAACACCAATATTTACTTTTTTTGTATAAATTATTATCCATCATTTCCAATGAAATGTTATTTAATAAATATCACATTTAAAAATAATCATTATATCATATTTTTCACAAAAATAACTATAAGGATAAACATAAAATAGAATACTGCACCAGAATAATATAAATCCCCTAGAACTATTATTTAGATATATCATATGTATGATCTACCAATCAATTTTACCTAGCACAATTCAGCAACACGCCCAAAATAAAATATCTTATTCTGATAAGAGATGAATGCTCAAAATTCATGTGACATCAAATTCAAATGTGAAATTCTATAAATAATTATTAACCTATATTAAAATAACAATAATGAACATCAATACAAACCACCAAAAATGGGTTTTCCAACTCATGTAGTGATGCATACACATAATAAAATTATAATTATAATTCACCAACAATATACCAGTCTATAGTATATATTTCCCAAAATAGAATGTTGGAATGACTATTCAAATAAAATTTTAAAATTCCCTTCCTAATTTTCCACTATAATTTTAACCATGAGATAGATCACTAGTTTACCTATGACACACCTCACAATATTTTTGAGTATTTTGAAAAGAATCGTAGGTTTACATAGGTACCATGAGTAGAATATAAATTCATATTAGAATAAAAACATTACTTAAATTATATCATCCAAATTAAACAATAACAAAATCTTAATATGAAAAAAAATAATACACCAGGTGAAACATAATATACCCATGATATATTGTAACACCCCTGGTAAATGAAGAATATGAAATTTTCACAATTATCTATATTTGTGAATAAAATATTAATATAACTTTAAAGGGGATGCTATGCTCGATGGTGTACCCAATACGCAACAACGAGTTTCTTGGGAATCTTACGTTGCACTCTAATAATAAAATAATATAATTTTAAATTGTAGTTAACGCCTAGCCGTTGTAATGGTGGGAATGAACAGAAATAACTGAAAAATGATTATATATGTTTGTCAAATATTTTTACTTTTTACAATAAATGTTATAAGATTAATAATGCGAATTAATCCAATTTTAAGCGTAAACATTGTAATATTCTTTAAAAGGTCGATTAACTGCCTTTTGACGACGAACCTATTTTAAATACAATTTTTGACAATTTAATGTGTTATATTTGACAAAATAAAATTCTTCTTTAGAACTGGGACATCAAAATTTACACTGTGTAAATTTTTTGTATTATTTCAATATAGTTCATTTTTTAATGAATAGTAAAAAATGTTTTATTTTAATTCAAAACCTCTTTTTAATCTAATTTATTTATATGATTATATTATCTTTTGAATTGGTTTTAAAGTGAAATTTGAATATATTTTTACCATTTAATCCAATAGTGGTCATTGTAATTAATTTCATCTTGAAATTGGACTTAAACTAGTGTCAATCTTTTGATACTTCTTGTTTCATAAAAACACGCTATTTGCTCTGACAGTGGGAATTAATTATTAAATTAATTAATGTAACGTATATGTTTTTAATTTTTTTAAAATAGACATCATTTTTTAATTCAGAGTATCAAATATAGCTTAGGGGTAATTTTTTCTATTATTCTGAAAAACATCAATTTTATTTGAATAGTAAAACCACTAAGTGGTAGTTAAAGAAACTGATTTTTTGTTCAAATGAAACTTTTCCACTTCTATGATTTGATTTTCAAAAATCCAACATACATGATTGTTATTAAGAAGTAAAATGTGGTTCAATGAGATCAAAATAATTTTTGGTGAATTGTAACTTTTATGATTTTTTATGGTGATTCAAGGTAATTAGTGTAATTTAAGGTAAAAATATTGTTTTAATAATATGAAATGAACTAGAAACACGTCCTACCCTCATTGGAAGTGTCATGGCAGACCACAACAATATATCGGTCAACATGGGGACCTCATGGAGCCACTTTGGTAGGAAAATGACATAAATAACTTTTTATTTAAAGTTAAAATAAAAATGTCACAATCATGAGTTGTTTTACTAAAACAATTTTTAAATGGGGTTATAAAAGTCATATTTTTTACTATAAATATTAATTAGAAATATAAAAATATTTCCTATATCATGATATTTTTTATATAATTTTTAGACATTAAATAAATTAATTTATTTAAGACACCATGATGATGTAGTGAGTACCTCATAAATGAACGTCTTAAATAAAATGAGAAGATATGGGGAAATATAATTCTTACACATGTCACAAACCTATTGTTTGTGTGGATTTCGATACCTTATCACCTTATCCTCGAAATATATCCTTTTGGGACCTTTTAAATCTGAAAAAAATTTTATAATAATGTAATATTTTATAACATTCCAAGAGTCCCCCTCTTCTCCTCTTATAAAAGGCCCCCACCTCTACCACCTTACACACAACTCTCAAGCCATTGGCTCGGCCAACCGCTACCCATTTCATCTCTCCACATCCCTATCTTTATCATTGGATCCTCTCTTTGGGCATAATTCTTTCCAAGAAGCCTTTGAGCTCAAATCAAAGAGTGTTACCCGATTTAAAGGTAATGTCTTATCTTATGTTCTTTTGCCTTATTTTGCTTCTCCAAACCCCTAAAATCTTTTTATTACCATTTTTAACAACACCAGTATCTTAAATATACTAGGATGTTTTTATAAGACAGATTCAAGATACACTTTCACACACTTTCATCTAATGGTTAAAGATCATACTGTTTCTGTGGATGGCGAATTACTGCCTCACGAAACGATGATTGTTCAATATTCTTTTAAAACCTTAAAAGGTGGCCATTAAGATGTCACTATATTTATATATGATATATAATATGTTTATCTTTTCCTTAAGCTTATTTTTTTTCATTTATGGCATACCTTTATGGTTTCCATTATTGGTAAACACGATATCATCATTTTAGGAAGTGCAGACTACCACCCCCTCAAAGTGATTTGATTCGTTAATGCCATATATGGGATGTATAAAGGATGTAATTAATGCTACTACATATGATATCATACTGGAATTATAATATACCTTTATATCATTATTATTTAATTCCATTGAATACAAAAAAAAATGAATGTAGCGTTCATGCGTACGTATGGCTTACCGTCTCCATGAACGGTGTATTTCTTTTCATATCTCCAAATGTTATGTACTACTATAAGTACATATATATAATGGATATATATGTAATATATTACATCTAAATAAAGATATAATTCTGGAATTATAATATATATAACTCTCATTTTGTTTTAATTCCATTAATATGAAAAAAAATGAAAGTAGCGTTCATGCGTATGTTCGGCCTACCGTCTCCATGAACGGTTCTTTTAATAAATTTTCCAAATGCAATGTAATATTATAATATGAATATATACTTGATATATATGATATTTAAAACATCATTACTATTCTGGATATGATGTACCAATAACTACAAGGAAAATTCTTTTCCAAAAAGTTCAATTTTTACTCATGTACCGAACATTGACAAAAACATCTCATATGAACTCACTTTATTAAAAAATTATTATAACATTATAATATGTGATATGAACTGAATAATAATATTTAAAGGAGGTCCTTATGAAATTATAAATTGACCAAATTTTATTATTCAGGATATTAAAGAATGATCGAGTCATGTCGGACACGAGGTAAGGGATCCAACCTCACTCTTTCTTTTTAAGTACTCTATTTTATGTCACTTATTTTAAGAAGATCTTTCTTATGTTTGGGGATGATATTTTATATTACTCATACTGTAATCATTTTGTTAATATTATTAGAGACTCTATTTTTTCTCATAAATCCATTTTTGGATGTTTTAAGTGGCGCCATTAGGCTGCTGAGTTTTCGTAGGGAATTTTTCATCTCATTTTATTCCCGTGACATTTATGCTATGTTTGCCACTATTTCCATTGAGAGTTGTATGTACTGTCCATTATTATACTCCTTCTATAATATAATTTCATTTATGGGTATTTACATCTTCATTGTATGACCCTTCTTCCATGGGGTGTACATTTCAAATTTTACCCAACTCGGTTAGGGGACCTTTCACCCTCCCCATTTTAAAATACTTCTTTTCTTATGTCTTTAAATTCACATACTATTATGTTTGGATGTGTTCTTATATATCCTTATTTATGTAAATTTTATTTCCAAGTGATGAGATACCATTTTCTCTCTCATCAACTCATTTTCGGAATTTTAAAGTGACACCGTTAGGCTGTCAGATTTCTATAAGGGAACTGCTTAACCCACTTTCAATTCTTTGGGTTAAACCTCTACTTCTTGATTTTATTATGCCAAGATTATGTGTGGAATATCTATGTTGTAATTTGCACAAAGCTTTGTGTATATATACTATTTCTACACATAATCATCTCATTGATAAATTATTACGAACTTGTATGGGAAATAATAACCCAATCTCATTTCTTTGAGTTAAATACCTATGTCATTGGTTTTGTTTTTCCATGATTATGTGTGAATGACCTCTGATTTTTTTACACTTAATATCCACTTATATTCGGGGTATTTATATTTCTCACACATAATTATGTGATATATTTATCCTTAATTTAAGGATACCATCTTTATAATGGATTTCATCTAAATTTCCATTTCCATTGAGACTTCATTGTTGTTATGAACGAATTCACTCTTATATGGTGTGTATACTGTACATTGACATATTATATCATGAATGCCTTTATTATCATGATATAATAAAGCTCGGATTAAATGTTATTCCACAATTATTTATATTCATGTGTCTCTCATTTTGTTAAAAACTCTTTAACAAAAATATAATTTTAAATGTTTTAACGATTCATTCTTCTAAATCTTTATCTTTAATGTCCATGTTTTCAAAATGGTTTTCATTATTTATTTATATGGACATTAATTTTTTAAAATTATAATTCCATTAAAATCTTCAAAGTGGTATGGGACACTTTGATTCAAAAATCTCTTTTAAATGGTTTTTGAAAATGGATTGATTAATTCAATATATTGGAATTACTTAATGTGTTTGCAAAAGAAATGTTGTTATTAAAACACTTATATTTTCATTATTTTATGTGTAATGATGGTACTTGGACATTTTACGGGTGGTTACATGATAAACCATATGATGGGTGGTGCCGTGAATACTAGGACGGGTGGTAATGTTATAACCTCTAATGCATTGGGTATGGAAGTTGGCCGTATGGCTATTCCATTAAGTATGTGTGGAAGTTGACCATATGGTTATTCCATTTAAGTATGTTTATGTCCCAAGTTACCTTTATATGTTATGTGTTCTTTATTTGGATTTTATGGTAATATTTTGGTTATAAAAGGGTAAGTAATGGTCCTTTATTCCATTAATGGTTTTTACTACTTCATAAAGGTGAAAAGTATTACTTTGATAAAGTATTAATGGTTTACCTATTGTTTTGAAAAAAACTAACAGTTTTCCTTCATTGTGTAACCTTTACTGGGATTTTTATACTCATCCCAAATTTTTGAAATGTTTTCCACATGACTTAAGGATGAATAGGGTCATGGATGGGTTCATGGAAAGACATGCAATCTAAAACATGGAACTAGACAAGTTTCTTTTTAAGAGTGTTTTTATTATTTTATGGAAACTTATTAGATGTGTCTACTATGTAATCTTTTGAGATTTAATAGTTATGACCTAATTCTCTAAAACTCTAAACCTAAAAATATCCTCTATATGAATTATTCATTTAACTCATGATTAAGTAAGGATTAAGTCCATGGCCTTATAGTTGGTATTAGAGGTCGGTTTAGATAACTTTAGAGGTTAGGGTATTATCTAAGCATAAGTAAAATTACCATAATGGTTAGGATTTCAGAAAGAGTCCTAGTTTTGATAAAGTGAATGAGTTAGTATATATTAGTTTTTATAATCCTCATTTGTACATGATGGTTTTGTTGATATGCTCACACTGAAATTTCTGTTTTTAGTGAATGGATTGATCTAGCAGGCACCAAAGTGACAATAGGTTTGAAGGAAACTGTGGTGGTTCTCTGATTAAGAGACTGGATGAAATGGGGGATTCAATGAGGAAACTTGTGGTTGTTCTAAACCAACTATCAAGGAGTCATGATCAACCAATTTTACCTTGGTATGTTCTGTAATGCATCATGTACGAGATGACCAATTGATGTGGAAGATCATGTAATAATTATAAAGGTAACCATTAGGTCTTATATGATCCTTACTTTTGAGGTAATTATGGGTTATTATATGTTATGATGGAAAATTTAAAGCATGAGATAAAATTGAGTTTAAAATATGTTATGATTATTTTTGAAGATTTTATCTCATTTTGGTGAATGTTTTAAGAATTATTTAGTTTTGGAAAAAGGACA
Organism: Viscum album; assembly: GCA_963277665.1. Taxonomy (NCBI): domain Eukaryota; kingdom Viridiplantae; phylum Streptophyta; class Magnoliopsida; order Santalales; family Viscaceae; genus Viscum; species Viscum album. The sequence continues at coordinate 848,699,577 of OY728161.1, forward strand.
ACACGCAGAACGTGTGACAACCCATCGCGTCGGACAAAGCTATGGGAATCGAACCCACAACCAAAGTGCGACTAGTATTTATCGCCTACCACTGGACAACGTGAAGTCCCTGGTTAGTTTGAATAATTATTATTAGTTAGATGATTTTATCAATCAAGAGTATGTTTATTTTGGGTTATCTATGGAAATTATTATCCTACCATGGAGGATGTGTGATTATGTTAATTACATTACAATATGAGACTTTAAGAGCAACTGATGTTTTTTGGAGATAAATATTAATTTTTTCCTTGGAAGACTATGTCATTAAATCCTTCAAATATTTGAGTTTTAATCTTAGTTTGGATTACTTTGAAGAATTTTATGGACAAAGTGTTTATCAAATGGTCTTCGTTGAACATTGTGTTTTTTTTGACAAATTTTGGAGATTAAGAATAGATTTTATTTTTTATAAAGGATTAATCATTTGTGGATCCTGTTATAACAATTTTTGGTTCGGGATTTTGTTTAAAGACTTGGGAAATATATAGTTCTCTTTTATGGATTAGGTGATTCTCAAGAATTTTATTATAGTACTCTTAATGCGAACAAGTCTTCCTCAATACTCGTCTTTTGGAGAAAATATGAGTTTGATTAAGAAATCTTATAAAAGTTGAAAGTCTACATGACAAGTAAGTATGTTTCATTATGATTTATTTAAGCTCAAAAATAAATTCCTCAATGATAAGTAACATAAAACAAAAATGTTGTTTGTTATTTTTTCCTACTGGGGAATCAAATACCGTTTAACCCATCAAATGTTTGTGATTTTATTATGGTTAACTTTCTCCTATACATGTTTACTATCACTCTACCTCAGAACATTACCCTTTGTTTTTCTTCCATATCCATGTTTTCTTACATGGAATCCTAGTATGTGTTAACTCGGGTGACCTTTGTACTTCTCTTTCTATATTTTAAAGTGATTATTTTACTGACTCTTGTTCTGATGTGGGATTTTCAATGAAGTTTCCAACCCCAATTTTAAATTTACGAGGCCGTAATTCCCAAAAGGGGGGAAGGATGTAACACCCTAGGTAAATAAAGAATATGAGATTTTCACATTTATCCATATTTTTGAATAAAATGTTAATATAATTTTAAAGGGGACGCTATGCTCGATGGCGTACCCAATACGCAAAAACGAGTTTCTTGGGAATCTTACGTTGCGCTCTAATAATAAAATAATATTATTTTAAATTGTAGTTAACGCCTAGCCGTTGTAATGGCGGGAATGAACTGAACACACTAAAAAATGATTATATATGTTTGTGAAATATTTTTACTTTTTACAATAAATGTTAAAGGATTAAAAATGTGAATGAATCCAATTTTAAACGTAATCATTCTAATATTCTTTAAAAGGTCGATTAACCGCATTTTGATGATGAACCTATTTTAAATCCAGTTTTCAAAAATTTTATGTGTTATATTTGACAAAATAAAATTATTCTTAAGTATAATTTATTTATATGAATAGATTATCTTTTTAATAGGTTTTAAAGTTAAATTAGCATATATTTTTACCATTTAATCCAATAGTGGTCGTTGTAATTAATTTCATCTTGAAATTGGACTTAAACTAGTGTCAATCTTTTGATACATCTTGTTTCATAAAAACACGCTATTTGCTCTGACAGCGGGAATTAATTATTAAATTAATTAATGTAACTTATATGTTTTTTATTTTTTAAAATAGATATCATTTTTGAATTCGGAATATCAAACATATCTTAGGGGGAGTTTTTGGTATTTTTCTGAAAAACATCAATTTTAGATGAATAGTGAAACCACTAAGTGGTAGTTAAAGAAACATATTTTTCGTTTAAATGAAACTTTTCCACTTCTGTGATTTGATTTTAAAAAATATGACATATATGGTTTTCATTAAGAAGTAAAATGTGGTTCAATGAGATTAAAATAATTTTTGGTGAATAGTAACTTTTATTTTTTATTAATCGCGATTAAAGGTAATTAGTGTAATTTAAGGTCAAAATAATGTTTTAATAATATGAAATGACCTAGAAACATTTTCTACCGTCATTGTATGTGTCATGGCCGACCAGTTCAATCCATTGGTCAACATGGGGACCCCATGGTGCCATTTTGTTAGGAGAATGACATAAATAACTATTTATTTAAGGTTAAAATAAAAATGTCACAAACATGATTAGTTTTACTAAAACAATTTTTAAATGGGGTTATACAAGACATATTTTTGACTATAAATATTAAATAGATGATAAAAACATTTCTTACATCATGATATTTTTTTTATAATTTTTAGACACTAAATAAATTAATTTATTTATGACACCGCGATGATGTAGTGATTACCTCAAAAATGAATGATTTAAATAAAATGAGAAGATAGGGTGAAATATAAGTCTTAAAATTGTAAAAAACCAATTTAATGGGTGGATTTAGAAACCTTATCACCTTACCCTTGAAATATATCATTTTGGGACCTTTTAAATCCGAAAAACATTTTATAATAAAGTAATATTTTATAACATTCCAAGAGTGCCCCTCCTCTCCTCTTATAAAAGACCCCCACCTCTACCACCTTACACACACCTCTCAAGCCTTTGGCTCAGAAAACCCCTGCCCATTTAATCTCTACACATCCATCGATTCATCATTGAAGCCTCACGTAGGGTAGAATCCTTTCCAAGGAAGTCTTTGATCTCAAATCAAAGAGAGTTACCCGATTTGAAGGTAATGTCTTTCCTTGTGTTCTTTTGTTTTATTTTGCTTCTCCAAACCCCTAAACTGTTTTTATTACTTATTTTTGTAAAAAAACAAGTATCTTAAATAATCTATGATGTTTTTATAATATCTCTTCGAGCTACACTTTCACACACCTTCGTTTAATGGTTAAATATCATACTGTTTCTTTGGATGGTGAATTACTTCCTCACGAAACGATGATTGTTAAATATTCTTTTAACACATTTAAAGGTGGCCAATAAGATGTCACTATATTTATATATGATATATAATATTTTTATGGTTTTATTAAGATTCTTTAGTTTTTTATTTATGGCATACCTTTATGGTTTCCATTATGGTTAAACACGATATCTTCATTTTAGGATGTGCGGACTACCGCCCCCTCAAAGTGATTTGGTTCGTTAATGCCATTTGTGGGACCTATAAAGGATGTAATTAATGGTATTACATATGATATCCTACTGGAATTATAATATACATTTATATCATTATTATTTCATTCCATTGAATACAAAAAAAATTAAAGTAGCGTTCATGTGAACGTACGGCTTACCGTCTCCATGAACGGTACATTTCATTTCATATCTCCAAATGTTATGTAATATTTTAAGTACATATCTATAATGGATATATATGTAATATATTACATATAAATTATATATATCATTATGGAATTATACTATATATATCTCTCATTTTGATATAATTCCATTAATATGACAAAAAATGAAAGTAGTGTTCATGCGTACGTACAACATACCGTCTCTATGAACAGTGCTTTTAATTTTTCTTCCAAATGCTATGGAATAGTATAAAATGAATATATAATGGATATATATGATATTTAAAACATCAATACTATTTTTGATATGATGTACCTATAACTACATGGAAAATTCTTTTCCAACAATTTCAATTTTTACTCATGTACCGATCATCGACAAAAATGCCTGATATGAACTCACTTTATTGAACAATTATTATAACATTATAATATGTGATAAAAACTGAATAAAAATAGTTAATGTAGGTCCTTAATAAATTATAAATTGACAAATTTTTATTATTCTGGAGATTAAAGAACGAGATATTCATGTCGGACACGGTGTAAGGGATCCCTCCTCTCTCTTTCTTTTTAAGTACTATCTTTTAGGTCATTTATTTTAAGCTCATCTTTCTTATGCCTGGGGTTGTTATTTTATATTCCTCATACATTAATTTTTTTGTTAATATTATGAGAGACCCTATTTGATCTCATAAATCCAATTTTGGAAGTTTTAAGTGGCGCTATTAGGCTGCCGAGTTTTCGTAAGGGATTTATCATCTCACATTTATTCCTGTGGCATTTATGCTACGTTTGCGACTATTTCCTTTGAGTGGTGTCTGTAATGCCCATTATTATACTCTTTGTGTAATATAATTTCATTTATGGGTATTTATATCTTCATTGTATGACCCTTCTTCTCATGGGGTGTACGTTTCGAAAGTTACCCAACTCGGTAAGGGGACCTTTCACCCTCCTCTTTTTAAAAGACTTATTTTGTTATGTCTTTTAATTCACATACTATTATGTGGTGATATGTTCTTCTATATCCTTATTTATGTAAATTTTATTTCCATGTGATGAGATACTATTTTCTCTCTCATCAACTCATTTTTTGAATTTTAAAGTGATGCTGTTAGGCTGTCAGATTTCACTAAGGGAACTTCTTAACCCACTTTCAATTCATTGGGTTAAACCTCTACTTCTTGATTTTATTATGCCAATATTATGTGTGGAATCTATATTTTGTAATTTACAAAAGCCATTGTGTCGATATACTATTTCTAAACATAATAATCTCATTGATAAATTCTTACAAACTTTAATGTGAAATAATAACCCAATCTCATTTTATTGAGTTAAATTCATATGTCATTGGTTTTGTTTTTCCATGATTATGTGTGAATGACCTCTGATTGTTTCAAACTTAATATCCACTTATATTGGGTGTATTTATATTTCTCACACACAATTATGTGATATATTTATCCTTAATTTAACTATACCATCTTTATAATGGATTTCATCTCAATTTACATTTCCATTGGGTCTTCATTGTTGTTATGCACCAATTCACTCTTATATGGTGTGTATACTGTCCTTTGAAATATTATATCATGAATCCATTTATTCTCATGATATTATAAAGCTCGGATTGAATTTTATTATGCAATTATTTGTATTCAAGTGTCTCTCATTTTGTTAAAAACTCTTTAACAAAAATATCATTTTAAATGTTTTAAAGATTAATTATTCTAAATCTTTATCTTTAATGTCCATGTTTTCAAAATGGTTATCAGTATTTATTTAAATGGACATTAATGTTTTAAAATTATAATTCCATTAAAATATTCAAAGTGGTATGAGGCACATTGATTCAAAAATCTCTTTTAAATGGATTTTGAAAATAGATTGATTAATTAAATATCTTGGAATTACTTATTGTGTTTGAAAATGAAATGTTATTATTAAAATGTTTATATATTCAATATTTTATTTGTAATTATGGTACATGGACATTTTACGGGCGGTTACATGATAAACCATATGAGGGGTGGTGCCGTGAATACCAGGACGGGTGGTTACGTTATAACCTCCAATGCATTGGGTATGGAAGTTGCCCGTATGGCTATTCCAATAAGTATGTGTGGAAGTCGACTGTATGGTTATTCCATTTATGTATGTTTATGTCCCAATTTACCTTTATATGTTATGTGTTCATTATATGGGTTTTCTGGTAATCTTTTGGTTACAAAAGGGTATGTAATAGTCTTTTATTCCATTAATAGTTTTTACTACTTCATAAAGGTGAAAAGTATTACTTTGGTAAAGTATTCATGGTTTACCTATTGTTTTGAAAAAACTAACAGTTTTCTTTCTTTGGGTATCCTTTACTGGGCTTTTTATACTCATCCCAAGTTTTTGAAATGTTTTCCATTGGACTTAAAGATGAATAGGGTCAAGGATGGGTTCACGGAAAGACATGGTATCTAAAATATGGATCTAGACATGTTTCTTTTTAAGAGTTTTTTTATTATTTTATGGAAACTTAGTAGAACTGTCTACTATGTAATCATTTGAGATGTAATAGTTATGACCTGATTCTCTAAAACACTAAACCTGAAATGTTAATCTATGTGAATTATTCATTTAATTCATTATTAAGTAAGTTTTATGGCCGAGGGCTTATATATATCTATAGTACATGTTAAAAAATCAAATATAAAATATACCAATACCAAAAATGTAAATGTTCCCAAACAGAGTTGTGGACACATCCTTGTCAGTAAATCAAATTCTCATTCCCAGCACCCCATAAAAAACTATGCACTAGGTCTCTATCACAATCATATTACAAAAAGAAGTTATTATCTTCTTGCGTACCCATGTGCCATGAAAGGGTGTGTAATGTGTTATTGAATATCAGTTGGCCACCACCAATATTTTTTTCTGATATATGAAATTAGTACCAGTGTATGCAGGTAATGAATTTGTAATAAATAAATATATCAAAAAAATGAACATATTTCATATATAAAAAACCAGTAATTATAAATTCAATCCTTATATATTATATAATTAAATACACCAATCCTAGACTAATGTGGAAATTTTGGGAGCCAAATCCATATCATTGAGTGAAAACATGCATTTAGTCACAAAAAGGATGTCCTCCACATGATTTGATTTAAAAATAAACAATGTAGCATCAGTCCATGTAATGAAATCATGTCCATATGTTGGGACAATAAAGAATTAGTCTGAAATCTGAAAACCCTCTATCATTATGAAAACAGTAGCACAATATGACACTATGAATATGGAAATAAAATTTTAGGGAATATAGATTCTATTTAAACCAATAAAAAGATTAGGGTCCTCTGTACAACATTCTATCCATATGACAAATCAATAGGTCATATAACATCACTCTTACTTGAATCAGATGAGGAGATACTCAGTACAACACACCAGTGACAAAAATTATCCAATGGACACGATTCTTTAATAATTTACTATATGTACCCATATATTTCTTATATATATATATAAGTCCCTATTGATCCTTAAAACCAGAACATTAAATAAAACACAAAAAAATACTCATTTCATATAATCTTGAACCTGCCATAAAAATCATGGTTGTTAAAATATGAGAAACTATAACATACCCCCATTTATTCATTTCCATTTATTACCATGCAAATATACCTTTTCTAAATTTTGTATAAAAAGGAATCAAACCCTAATATTGTATCACCATATGTAATATATTAATATAAATCCTTTTAAATCATCTTGTGGTCAATATCTCTTTCTGAAAATGTTACCCAAATATAAAACATCATTTACCTTCCTCAGAACATTATCATGACCAATTTCAAACCACATATTTTAACTATTCAAAATCCTCTTACAAACTATAATAAAATCCAACTTATAATATTTAATATTGTACCCTTAATGATTTAGACATACCAAAAATACAATTGAAAACCAAGTCACATTCATTATTACACTATTGTAATTTCTTCAAAATCAATTTTCAAATTGCATGGGTTTTTCCTACCATAAGGGTACCCCTAGTTTCAGTATCAGATTATCAATGAACCCAACGAGATTCATGATAATTTTAACACCCTAAAACCATTCCAAAATAACATTATAAAGTCTATAAAATGGAGAAAATCATGGATATAATGTGAAAAACCACAAACACAAAACTAAAAATTAATACTATTGGAAAAATATTAAATACCTCCTACGTCATTATTGTTTACAATATATCATCCAAACAAAACACTGGAGTTTACCTAAAATGTGGATATGAACATAGAGAAACAAAACCCTATAAAACATGTTGTTAGAGAATTATATATATATATATATATATAAATACACAAAAAGGATATTAAAAAAAATGGAAGGAATCAATGTTTCACACTTACCCAGTCCATTAATTCACACCAAAAGTCACTAAAAATACCTAATAATTGAAGAAGAATTGATTTTGGATGTAGAGGATTGTACTAATTCATCACCATAGTTGTTGGGAAAAAAGGGGTGTAAAATTATATAACAACCATTAAATCTTACGTAGTTTAATGGGAATTTCCCCATTTTTAATAATTGACTAGTTTGGAATCATAATCCACCAAACAATACAAATAACATAAACCCCCCTCTATTTTATTTGGAATGATGACACCATGTATAGCGCTCCACCCTCAATACTTATAAACCCATGTGGTGGTCCTGTAGTCTCCATAGTCCATGTGGGATCTCGAACCGCATGAGTCCACCATAAAATGTTTTCCTAATAGTTAAATCCCTTCAGTAGGAAACATGGTTATAAAGAACAATTTCTACTAACCATGAAAAAATCATGATCTCAGCAAAAAGGGGCCTCTTTTTGTTTTTTCATATAGAGAACCCAAAAAATATATCCAAGACCTTCGATAATCAATGGATTAATTCCAAAAAACAAGAAATTAAAATTTATTTTTACATTATTATTAGGTATGGATAATATAAAAAACATTATTTGTGTTACACATAATCTCATAAACTGTATATCTATGTATCCCTCAAAGAAATATGTTATTGAACATTCGATTGTAGAAATAATAGTTAATGTAATCGGTATATTTGTTCCTTTGTATGGATATTACTGAAGCTTCTTGTAAAATTTATGAGGGATATATAATTCACACACTATAATAACTCAAAATTGATCATTGATTTTTTATAGAAGAATGTGTGTAAAATTATATGTAAATAAATATATTTTTAATTGGTGAACATATTATTATACATTACTATAGTGAAGAATATTTATTGAACTATAATGAGTCATTAATGAATGGAATAGGATGTGTTCTAATGCAAAATAATATGGTTATAACTTCTGATCCATGATAAATTATTGTTAGAAAATAAAAGTACCCACACCGTGATTTGAAATCATTTACTATAATTTCTTAATTATGGAATTTGATATATTATATTTATGATAAAATGTGTGACATAAAACATTTCTACAATTTTAATCAACATATTTACTAAAAGTTATATGATTGGGTTCCAAAAAATATGGTTGGGTAGATTAATGATAGGGACTATTACATACCATGTAATTTCAAGGTAAATTTTTTTTATTCTATTAAAAAATATATAAATAGACTCTATAAATTTATCTTCATTATTTATATATTTGTTAAATGATTAGCCTATATAAACAAAATAATTTCTAGGAAAATTGGGGTTCCATGTGTTACTTGTTTATTATTAAATAATTTTTTCCTATATTATAGAATATAAAATTGAAAAAATGAATTTAATTTTTTGGAATAATAATTTAGAAATTATATAAGGATTACTTTTATATTGAATTTTGGAACGATTATTTTTCTATTGAATAGTGAATATGTAAAAACTTTTTGGAAAATTATATTTTATATTAAAATATTTTTTAAATAAAACAATGTTATAAATTATTTGTAAAAGTTAAATAGTTATTATTTCTTAATCATAATCAACTAATTGTAATGGAATTGAATTTTATTCATGAATTTGGTATTAAAAAGTTTTCTTATTTTTTTTAATTTCCTTTTTTCGACTGAATATTAAATTATATTCAGAAAATTATTTGTATTGAATTTTTAAAAGTAGTTACCATAATTTTAAATATTGGGTCTATGTTTATTAAATTGTTTCCTTTTTTTACATTATGAATGTTAATATTAGTAATTAATTTTTCCATAGTAATTGAAATGTGTGTTTGTGTAGGTTAAAAAAATTGTAAACACTAATAATTTAACACAAAACATTCCTTAATTTAATTTTAGGATGCTATATCTTTAAAATTAATCCAAAATTAGAATATATGTAACATTATTACTAGTTTCCCATGACTTTTAAAAATATAATATTTCAAATAATTTTTTTTATTTTCTATGTTTTATTAAATATAAAATGGTGACATAGTGATAAACATATCTAATTTTTCATATAAATAATAATATAAAATGAAATGTAATTTTTTTTCATAATTTTAATTTTTATCTAATTATTATGTATAATATAGTTATGTTACATTATTATGTAATAATAACATAGTGTTTGTGACAGATATAAAAAACTTATAAAAATGTTTGTTATACTCTTAAAAATATAATATTATTGATTTATTATATATCTAAGATATGGAATACTATTATTTAAAAGTCTAGTTAATTAAAATTATAATATTACATTTCCATATTTGTATAGATATTTTAAATTATAAATCAAATCAATAGTGTAAAAATCCTATAAATAATATTTGAAAATAATATCTTTTTATTTAATGGAATTAAATTAATAGAAATATTATTCCTTACTATGTGAATTGGTTATATCTTATTATATTAACATTGGTCCATTGACGAACTATTTTTCGATTTATATTATCTATATTGATAAATTAACCGTAAAAAACAATTTTTCACGGTATAAGTTGAAAGGGATAATGGTGGGTGAGAACAAATTGATATGGATGAAAACATAAAATATAATTTTAATTTTATTATTTTTGATATTTGTTTTACCCATCCACATACTATATTAATAATAAATCAGTTTTGATCCTTTTGGACATGGAAAATAGTTTTTTATTAATTTAATAGTTTAATTAACAACAATATTGCCACTCCCTACAAATATAAATGGACACCTCCTTTGATCTTTTCCTCAGAAATAAATATGCTATGGGTCTATATGATACCCCAAAAAACCAATTTATTGTATCCTTATCCAAGTCCTAAATTCCTTCATTTGATCAAAAAGACATCATACGAAAGCATTCAGTTTAAACATTATAAGGTATTACAATGAACTGGTGTTGTTGTTAACAAATAAAATATTATTTATTTTATATAATAAATCATAAAAATCATTTTAAACCATGAAAAATTAATAAAACTATATTAAATGCACTAATATGTTGTTATGTTAATAGAAAACATATACCCTAATCCTATTCTATAAAATCGGAATCAAAACCATCGTTCATGTCTACAGAGGAGTATTAGCTCATGAATCGATTCAATTAATTTTCTATTTCCTCTAATTAAATAGTGTTATAAATAGGTATTTATTATTTATATATATACATGATAATTATAAATGATATTACATTCTGAAAACATCATTATTCTAATAATTTACACATAACATATCCACTACGAAATGATAAGGGCGTCTGTGTGTACATATAGACTACCACATCCCTGAAGTAATGAAAATCATTTTTTAGAAACACATCATACATGTAATGTTTATAAAAATATTTAAAGAAGAAATATGTCATTCATTATATAATGATAATTCCATATAAATAAAATAACAGGTTCATTTTTTTATAAAAATCTTAAAAAATTGAAATGATACTCATGCATATGTACCACATATTTTCTCTATGATTGTGTTATATATTATTTTTTATAACCATTTATCAACATATATTTTATTTTTAAAATTCTTGTCTAATATCTATACTTATTTCATGATTATTATTTTATTTATGTTTTTATAATACTCTCGTATACCATAAATACTAACATAAGTCAGTTTGGATATATGTGAAGAATATCATTTAATAAACTTATATAAAATCAATTGATCTTATCATTTTATGTGAAATATTAATAAATAAAATAAAAGTATAAATATAATTAAAATGGGTTTCATAAAATAAATAATTTTAATAATATTTTTATTTAAGATGATAATGAACATATGAGATTTGTTGGCCTCAAGAAATATGATTTTCATTTTAAAAAAACATCCTTTAAATATTCCATTAAAACTACATTACATCAATGTTAAAATTTTAAAAATATTTTTAGGACATAAATATATTAAAAAAAGTAATATTGAGAAAATTTTATTTCTTTTCTTACATTATTTCAAATTGTCCCGAAAGGAATTTTTTAGATACATAATACATTACATTTTGATTTTAATTATAAATTATTGAAGGAATGTTCTATATTAATTTAAATGGATATAATGACCATTGTCACCACATGAATTTTATTTGATATACAATTTTCCATATATGATTATATTTTTTCATCATAGAAATCCTTAATTTCTCATTATTCAACTATTTTTAGTTATGTAAGTTATTTTTCATTTAGATTGGTTATATAAATAAATGAAATTATGTTAACATAGGATAAAAATGTTTTAAAGATTCATTTTTTATGTGTAATAAGTATGTTCTTATTTAGGGAATTTTTTTTGTGATGTATGGTGGTTTCATTATGAACTCTGGGATGATGGGTTTTTGAAATCCCTCTTAAGCATTGGGAATGGTTTATGATGGAACATAATAGTTATGTTTATTGGAAGTGTAACCATGATAGTAATTTGTTGTATAACAAATAATGTTACTCTATAAATAAGAGTGATAAAAAATGATTCATGCAATTAAGTACATGATTATTTGTTCTTGATAGGGTTTTGTTGAAGTATTTCTATATTATATACTCCGCTAATTGGATTATGTTTTATCAAAATTATTTACAACATATTTTAAATGAAAATATTAACTCTGTTACTAATTTTTTATTAATATTTCATGATTTCAATTTAAATATTAAGAGTTATTTACATTATGGGTTCTAATGAATTTTTATGAAATATTTGAGGTAGAAAAGATGATCTAATGGATAATAAATTTTTTATTTTGAACCAATAAATTAAATTAGGAAAAAGAAAAATTTTATTAGTATTTATATGATCAATATATTCAATTCTTAATTTTATTTTTTATATATAGATTTGTGTGATTAAAAAATTTAATAAAATATTTTTAATTTGGTTGTAATTAATAGTTCAGAAAAATATGAAATAATGAAGAGAAAAATGAAGATTTTTCATGAAAATAAAACATAATATATATTAACTATATGTTGTTTAAAAAAGTGATAATTAGTATATTTTTTTAATTTTGTGAAGTAATGATTATTTCTTTAATATTGATTTAATCATTCTCATAAACCATAATTTAAAAATATTTTTAGGAATTCACTTAAAAGAATTATTGGGAAAGGATACATTAATTAGTATGGTTTAGTACTCAGACCTTATTATTGGTATCAATGTAATGGTTTTGATTGATTTATAGGATAGGATAATGAATTTAAATACAATAATGATATTTTGGTTTGTTTTAATCATGTTATAAAATTTGGAGACATGATATTTGTTTTTAAATTATTTCTATTTCAAATTATTTTATATTGAGGAAACATGGTTATTGGTGTGGTAATGTTTCAAGAGTAAAATATCATTCTAAATCAAGAATTTGGAATTGTTGATATTTGATCAATGTAATTTTCATTATGATGTTTAATTTGAAAAAAAAAATTATGAGATGTGTTTATATTAATTAGAAATATGTGAAAAATTTATTGAAGTGGGACATCTATAATATATATATTTTTTAGGAAACACCATCCTGAATTTCATTGATCATATAAACGATTGGTAGCTGAATATTGGATTAAATCACTAGAAATGTTTTTTTATGATGGGTTATTTAGAATATCCCGTGGAAAATCTTTATATTTACAGTATTGAAGGTGAATTTGACCAATGGTGTAAAATGTTTGAAATAATTGTGAGTTGAATGAGATTAAGGCAATGAAATTGGATTTATTTAATAATATTTCCTCATGAAATATTTCTTATTGTGGTTCTACTAATGATGTAAAATAATTTAAGGTAATTAAAATGAAATCTTGAAAATTCATTTGTGACATATAAAGAATATTTCTACCATTTGGAATGGTATTCACGAAATTTTATCTAAGATATTGACAGAAAAAGGAATAATTTATTATTCATGATTTAATCGATGATTTCGATGGTAATTGGATTCCTATGATTTTATATACAATCAGAATATTATTGAATATTCAGAGATGGTGGAAATGATATTTTAAGATGACCAGTTGTTCAAAAACATTAAGATAATGATGTATACATGGAAATAAATGGGAAATAATCCCTTGAATATTATCAGCATAAGAAAATAAATTTTCTTGTTTCTGATATGGTTGGTAAAATTAAAAAATGGATGTTCATTATGAAATTAGGGAATTTATTCTAATGTTGTATGTTAGGGAATGTGTATCACGATTTTATGTAAATGATAATTATAATGTTAAGGCCAATTTGAATAAGTGCATATTATAGTGTGTTTATTGTTTTTTATTGTTCGGTATCAATATAAGTATAAGAAAGAGATCAATAATGATGGGAATTAGAAAACATATAAATATAATGGTGTGGGGGAATCCTTTGTAACTAAATTTTGAAATTTTGTAAAATTATAAAAGTGGTAATAATTATATTTATTCTATATTAAGATTATATTATTTTATTTTTTGATTATGATTCAAAATATTCATTCATTTTTGATAAATTTTCAAAAAAAAATTAAATTTAACCTCAATAAATGATTTTATAACCTATAGTAAATATAGAAAGGGGATGTATTAATTAATAAATATATTATGAAAATATTCATTATATTTTATATGTAATGAATTTATCTATATGACATGTTTTCACCAACCACCTAAGATGTGATTTTATTTTTGGTAAGGATGGGATCTTGGTTTGTCATGATAATATAAAATAAACAGCTAAATAATGTTTTGTTTTCAAATATATTTGTAGTTTTTATTAAATAAGGAATTTATAACATTGATAACATTGTAATTATCTATGATGATATTAAATGATTTGTGTGAAATTTATATTCATAAATTATTCATAATTGGGAACCTATACATATTAATAATCTTCCATTAGTAATGTATTATATGAATATTTTCCATGATGAGTTTAATTTAGCTATATCTGATGAATATATTGAAGATATTATTGAAATAATCCCCAATTATAATATAATTTAAAACCCCCCATATCTGATAGGTCAAGTAGATGATTTTGAATTAAAAATTCATTTATATTAGTTTGTCGAAAAAATTTCATTTTCCTATAACTTCATTATTGTGTGTTCCAATTTTAGATGTCAAAAATAAATATTGATCGCTGAGGAATTTTTTTTCTATGGTTAGTATCAATGATATAAACAATGTTTATCTACTTCCTCATATAAATTATTTTTTTCTCAACTCTTTAGAAATAGATATTTTTTAAAGGTTGAATTATGTCTAGGTACATATTAAAACTATAATGAAAATTATAAATGAATTATTTTAATATATGATTAAGGATATAGTTGATTAAACTCCATTTAAATAATTTAGATAAATAAGGAATAAATGACATTCGCACTTAATATAATGTTTTTGATGAAATGAAAATAATAACCAATATTACTGTGTTGTATATTTTTCATGTATTATAATTCTTTTACAATAATTTTTTTGAATCTTTTTATCAAAATTAATGAATATGTTATCTCAAAAATGAGTTAAATTAATATAGAAAATTTAATGTGGTGACTATATATAATAATTGGAATGAAGGTTGGTGAATGTTACTAAATTTTCATATCCCATTAAAAATGGAAACTTAACATATATAGTGATGCATCATTAAATAGACATTGTTGTTTTTGAATGAATAATGTTCAAAAAATTAATTATTAATTATTTAAAATAATCCCACATGTGAAAAATTATGATAAAAATAGTGTTTAAAAATCATATATACCGTATTCTTTTAAAATAATTGATACATCATTTATATAGATCCAGGTGTGACATATATTCCAATCATAAAAATTATGAGTACATATTCACATAGAAATACATGAACATTAAATAGTTGCATAACCAAGAATTGATAAATTATTATGGACACACAATTCAAAATGATCTCGATACAGGAGAAAAAAAAATTGATGTCTTGAGTCTGAAAAATAAATCAATATATACAAATTTATGAATTAAATAAGAAAAATTAATTAGTTATTTGATTATTTTTTCCTCAAAATTATTTGTGGAGGATCTTTTTTTTATTATAGTGTGAGTATATTCCCCTTATGTAATAACAAAAAATCTACATCATACGAAGAATCATGATATATTAGAATGGGTATAATATTTTAAATTGGGAACATTAACAAAGATTAATTTGGATGAAGGGGTTGTTATCATATGTGAACAATTATTATTTATTCCTTGTAATTCCTAGATAAAGTGAGAATTTTTTAGTGAATCTCATATTTATCATATTTTTCATCTATTTAGTAATTCTATGTGTGGAGATTGATGGAATTTTTACTAGATGAATATGATATATTTATTAATTAATAATGATATTATTTTATTTAGATTAGTTTTAAAAAAATACCAAAGTGGATTTTTTTCCTTTTTAGTGATAATGTTTAATTCATAAATTATTTCCTTAGATTTCATTTTTTGTATTTATAAATAGATATCTAGTTAAGTATATGAATGGGGTTATTTTTCATCAATTATCTCAATCTATCAATTTAATACCCATCCATGATTTTATTTTATTTTATTTTAATTCATGAATGTATATAATGAGATATTTGGTTACATGGATTTCATTTATTCATGGTATAAAACTATGTTCATGGGTTTACATAACTTGTTTCATATAACATCTGTAGTCATTGGGTGATAAAATAAATTTTAGGACACCATCTCATCTGATATATGTTGGATATTGAGAGATATAAATTAAGACAATCTATGAAATTATTAATATTTATTAAATGGATTAATACAAAACTAGGGATCAAAATCAATCATTTCTTGCATTTACTTATAACAATAGTTTTCATTAAACTATATACATGACACCTTTTTCAGCAATTATATGGAACATGGATTAGAGTCCATCTTTTTTGGATGTGGTGGGATGATGAATAATAATCATACAACAATTGGTTGATGAAATATATGACAAGGTAAGATGATTCTAAAACATATGATGATGTATCTGAGATTATAGTGATGTTATGTGTATAATATCAGAAATGTTCTTTTTTGATATGGAAACCAATCTTGTTATTGCATTGATTTCCTTGAATACAGTTTTTATTTTTAGTAAATATTTGATGTTAAATATGTAGTTTATTGTTCATTTTAAAAGCCTTGTGAAATTTGAATTAGATTCCAATAATTTGGTCATTTAGTAATATTTATCCCAAGTACATAATGTTATTTTTGATTCAATATTAATAAAATATATATTGTAGTCAAATAATTTTTTGATCCCTAACTTTTTTTGGTTAGAAGAGTACCAATAATATGATCAAAAGCCCATTCAAATTTGTGAACACAGAGATAAATAATTTTATAATACAGTAATTCGGAAGTTGAAGGTTTAAAAAAATATTTTATTCAATAATTAATATAAGAATCTGAAAATTCTATGAGGGAATCATATACCCTCATTTTAAGATATGAATAAAATTTAGAGGACATAATATCAAGGTTGGGAGGATGTACAAATATTTGTAATCTCATTATTAATAATTATTCGGAAATTTAAATATATATTATTTATATTTTATATATTTAGTTATCAGTTTCAAAAAAATTAAGCTATTTGGTATTTAGTTGAAAAAATGTAGCAAATTTTCTAATTAATTGAAAAATATTTTTTATTAAACAAAATTCAGTTTCAATGTATTATATGGTTTTATAATGAAAATTATTTCAACATTGTATAATTTTAAATTAAAATTTTTCCTTTGATCAAATATCATGTCAAAATTATCTTTTGAATATATAATTAAAATATTATGAAAATATAGATTTTTCATGTTATAATTAAAAATATAGTTTTTTTAAAAAAAAAATTCTTCTATTATAATATAATAAAAGAATACATTAATAATTAATTTTAATATATTAATAATTAATTTTTATTAGTTATAATACAATTAGGGACATGTAATACAATTTTATAATTAAATTTTTTTAAAAACATTTCTAAAAATAAATATCGTTTTTTCTAAAAATAAATTTTCATCACATATTCTAGAATAACTTAAAATTTAATATCTCAAACTATTTTAAATGAATTTTCTAAAATTAAGTAAATATTTGGAATATGTGGGTAAAAATTTGGTAGATATTTCCCTTTTATTTTTGGTTATTATGAATCATAAGATCAATAATTTTTGATAAAATAATAAAGGGTTAAATGAAGAAATAATGTAAAAAACAAAATGATAATGACTAAAATTTTAAGAAATGACTTTTTTTATTTTATTTTATGATTATATTTCACAAATAATCATCCAAAAATCTATCGTAATTTCTTATTTTCTTATTGGGAATACTGTTGACTTTTATATTATTTAATATAAATAAAAGTAAAAAAATTTCAATCACATTATTATATTATATATATTTTTTACTAAGGGACAAAAAGAGGATAAGATATTTTATAAATATTCATTTTAAATATAAATTATATCATTTATCATGATAATTTTTTTCTATCTTTTTTGGTTTTTATAATTATCCAAAATACCAAATAACACAAACACAATGCTTGTTCAAGAAATAAAGAAAAGAATATATGTGGTTTTAAAAAACAAGAAATTATATTATTATGTTATTTATAGTATACCATTAATTAATAGATAAATATAACATATTTAATAAGTTTTAAAATTTTATATTCTAATTCAATTTCAATCATGAGGTTTTTGAAGTCAAATTATCTGACTAATGTCTAAAAATTACATTAATGATATTTTATAATATGTATTGTTTTATTAGATAAATTAAAATAAATATTAATATTATCGTCTTACATGTGAATTGGATGTGATTTATGATATCAAACACAACATACTGAGTCCCTATTTAACTTTTATTGTAAATATATTGATCCTAAAAGAGTAAAAAATTATTGTTTTTTATAATAATTAAAATGGATTGCGGAGGGGGGGAGTTAAAATATTAACGATGAGAAATCACATAGACATATAAAAATATTATTTAATTATATTATTTAGACTTAAATCATTTTATTATTAAAATATTCCATTTTAAGACATTCTATAATGAAAATTTATTTATATTAATTATAAATTTTTTTAATTATTCGTGTGCACATCAACTAACTATTAAATGTTCATCTACTATATTATTTTACCCATACATTAAATTCATTTTTGGATCTGAAACACACTTCCCAAATAACTTATTTAAATCCTTAAACATTCCTAGAAACAATGTATTTATAATAAAATATTCCTAGTGGATTATTATTGTGTAAACTGTAACTAGTTTCGGATGAAGTATTGTAGTTCCGAACAAATATTATTTGAATTTTTTATTCTTGTATGTCCTTAAATTTTTATTCAACCATTATAAAATAATAAAAAAAATACCTTCAAAATAATGTTTTTTAATTATATTATTATAATAACCAATGTAATTCTCTTGTTATAAGAAATGTTAAATGAAACCAATGTTTTTGTATTCGACATACTACCTCCCTATGAACAGATATGATTCACTTTACGTCAAATTCTCTTATTATTGGTCCCAATGATTGATATAATGTGTATGTTTGATATTAGATAAATATTTATCATGCTTAACTGATAATATTTCATTATGTTTTTCAATTTATATTCACAATATAATTATAACATTGTATGTGTGTTCATGTGTACTACCACCAACATTAAGCGATATGATTTTTAATCATCACCAATCATATGGATGTTAAAATTTTAAATATATAATGGAATAATATGGGATTTATGATATAATAATCATTAATCTAGGGAAAAATATTACTTAACTCTTTCAATAATGATAGTTGAAAAATGGAAATGGTACCCACGTGTACTAATGACCCACAATCTCCATGATTGTAACATTGATTATTTTCTGTAACAATAGATCAAATTTTGTTTTAAATTAATATAATTATTTAAAATATAATTATAAAATTAATATTATTATTTATATTATTGAATAATGATTATTTCAACCACAAACATCCTTCCAAAGTTATTATGGACATATGAGCTAAATATCATAAAAACATACGATGTGAACTAATATTTTCATGAAATTATATATAAGATAGTATTAATTA
Source organism: Viscum album (assembly GCA_963277665.1). Lineage (NCBI taxonomy): Eukaryota > Viridiplantae > Streptophyta > Magnoliopsida > Santalales > Viscaceae > Viscum > Viscum album. Next base: position 848,719,522 of record OY728161.1, read on the forward strand.
AAATATATGAAGAAAGGAAATTGAACATTTTTATTATTTGAGTAAATATTTGACTTAATTTTTTATAAATATAAATAAAACACCTAATGTTATTTACACAATGTAATGGACATTTTTCAAAGGAATAATGTTTTATAATTTCTATTCCAAAACATTTCCTTCGATGTCCTTATTATTCAATGTATTTTATTCTTTTATTTATATGGGGAAAATTTATTAAATGTAAAATTTTAAGTAATGTTTTTCATAAATTCATGATTAAAAAAACTAGCATTATTGAAATTAATTATATGTAATGTTTTGACAATAAAAATAACATATAAAAGGAATATATTATTTCAACCTATATATATACATTGACTTCTTCCACCCCCAAAACCATTATTCAATAATGTTCATACCATATAAGCTTGCTACATTATTTTCAAGAAAAATATATTTTTCATGTTTCTCTATGATTGTTATTTCTTAAAATTATGATATATTGAATAATTATACTTCAATATATCAACATCATTATTTTTCGTTGAAATAATGTTTTTAGGACACCGTATTTTATGTTATATAATTTTGTTATTCTCATGGGAATTCTTTAAGTTGAAATTTATTATCGTTATAATACAAAGAAGGTTGGATACATTATATCACTCCAATTCAATGGTTTATTTATTTTTATTGTGATCAATATGTTTATTCATAATCTTGAAATGATGGTTTTTTAATCTATAAGTGTAAAAGTTAGTTTTTGTTTAAATGTAATAGTTCTTCCATTTGATACAATTAAGGCTACATTATGTATATATCTGGTATAAGAAATATTACACTAGTTACCTACATTATTATTTAGACAATCTAAGGTTTTTATGAAATTTTATGATTTTTTAGGTAACCTATTGATTTTATATTTATAAAAATGTATTTTATTATTTTATCACTAAAACTATATCATGGGAATTTTTTTCATGAATTTATTTTTATTGAAATGTTGTTTTTATTTTTCCATTATTATTTCATATAAAATTATTTAAAAAAAAATTATGATAGATTTTTTAATTTCCATCTGAAATAAAATGATTATGTTAACCCAAAATAATATTTTGGGGATGTAATATTTTTATTAATATATATCAACTATATATTTTATTTATATCATTTTATTCCCCTTTCTAATATTTTCAGCTATTCTCGTATTTTAAATTGTTTTAAAGGTATAATTTTTTACTGGGGATGATGGGAATAAAATTTCAAAAATGTATTATGAACGGGGAAAAAGTTATGTCTTAAATTTTACTGTGGATAAAATTATTATAAGTTGAAGTATCTATATTTTGATGTAATATTTATATATATAATAATGATCACCTAATTATATAAAAATTAAACCTAAATGATATTCATGAATGAAAAAAATTATTTCATTCCTAAAAGATACTAGTATATATATTTTTTAATCCATGATCATTATAATAATTTCTCAATACCTTAGTTGACTATAAAAGAAAAACATGTCATAAAATGATATGAGTTAAAAAGATCATTCTATATTATCTATTATATGGATCCCAAAATATATAATATTTATATATTTTAAAATAATGTTTCTATAAATCATGATGAATTTTTAGAAATATTTTTTTTGAATGTGTGTTCAATAACCTCTCTATTTCATGATTAAATAGGTTTTATAAGAGGAATATAGTTACAAAATAATGTATGAAATGTTCTCTACTTGAGGAATTATTTTTATTTACTGATAAGGTTTAGGAACAGTGCATATGTTCTCTCAAAATATGATTTTTACAAGGAACTATTAGTTGAACCTCACAATTCAAAATTATCTATTCATCATGAATGTAGACAATATGAATAGATATTTCAATGTTTCTTTTTTGGTGGGATCACATGAAAATATATATTGTAGTTTTTTTATACGTTGAGTCTCTTGTTCATCCACATTGTTTTTTAATTAATACAAATATTTATATGTTTTAGTTATTTTAAATTTATTAATCTATAGAATTATGTATTTATTAATGTATTATTATCATTGATTATATAAAAATGTTTATTTTCAAAAATTATTTATATAATTTCATTTTTTATTTTTCAAATAATTTTATACAAATTTCATTTATAATATTTATGATAAATATATCATTTGCGATATTTAAATATCAGTTTACAATTTTTTTGTTATTTCCATTTAGTAATGTTACTACTCCCTAGAGAGATAAATGTCAAATGATATATCCAAATGTAAATCCCTGAATCCAACTGTTAAACCATGTAGTTAATTTATAAAATTCATTCCCCTTCTATATTTTATCATAAAATGTGATAAAAAATTAAAAATTATGGTATTCTTTTTTAGATTTAAATATAAGAAAAAAACTCATTTAAATAAAAAAAATTATTTCTAAATAACAAAAAATGATAATATTAACTTGATTATAACTGACAATATGTATTTAGTCTAAATTTAATCATTTTATAAAAACAAGATTTCTTTTTTATTGTGGTGATAGCATAAGCTATAAATGTACAATTAAGAATATTATTTATACATTGTAAATATAATAAAACAATATAAATATAAATAATCATTGTCAAATTAAAATTTTGGAAGTTAAATGTTCCTTTTATGTTTGACATAAGACAATTAAATGATTTTATATTAAATTTTTTATACTAGTTTATGTGAATTTATCTCACTAAGCATTAAAATTACATGAGAAAAAAATACATGGATATTAAAATATGTGAACAATTTTTTGGTAAATTAATAATGTAGCTAAATTGTGAAATATATTTATGTGAATTATCTTTATAGAAATATTTATTTTAATTACATTACATAAATCCCTTACATAATGTTTGATATCTTAATTCAATTCTGTGAATTAGAGAAGTTGTTTTTCTTATGTGAAGCTAAATGTGAATTTGACATTACCCTATGTGAATTATCTTATGTGGATCTCTAAATTTCTATTTGATATTATAAAATATAAACATATTTTATGTTTTATATAATAGTTCAAATTTTAATTTTCTATAGGATTATTATTGATTTTATTTGTATTTTATTCATTAAAAATCATTATTAATTATTTACAATTGTTGATAATAATTTTTATTCAATTTTATTATTAATTAAATTCAATTCAAATGTAATTTTTTTGTTATAATATTCTGGTGGATTGCAAGGGAATTAAAATATCCAAATTCAAACAAACTATAATATGAATGGTCAATAATGATTATACTTTTTGAGTTTTCATAAGGTTATTAATTATCATGGTTTAAATATATATTAATTGTTATATCATTTTTCTTTATATAGTTGTTGTTTTTTTATATTAAAGAAGTACTACTTGTAATCTATTTTTCAGTTATAAAATATTTACTTATGGATAACAAATAGATAAATGAACATGAACAACTCAAAATTATCCAGAAACATAAATAATAAATGTATTACTTCTTTGAAAGATATTACTCCCAGAATCTCAGGGGCCTTTTTGGGTTTATTAACTTTTCTATAATCCATTTTTTAATTTTGAGGGGTCACAGTACATATCCCATTGTCCCAAATGTAATACGCTTAATAAATTTCCCTTAATAGGCCCAATGACTAAAAACCCATCAAAAATCACATCTAGCATTTACAAAAAACAAATTTCTCTAAATAACCCGACCTATAATTCCGATTGGCATGTAATTCCCCATACATGATTTCATGATGCCTATTACCATTGAAAAATAAATTCCAAGACAATCATATAGTCTTATATTTTCTACTGGATGATTCTTCCTATGATGAACCTCATAAGAGACTACACTAGTGTATTTGGCCCTCCTTTATTCACATTAATTTTTCCTTTTATTTTGAATCTCTCTCACTTGTCTCAATCCATTAATGAAGACGAGGGTCACCACTGCCACCATATCTAGAAAAAAATTTGACATTACATCCTAATTTAATTTCTATATATTTAAGCTATAACCCAAGTCACCATGCTGTCACCTTAATTTTCAATTTTGGAAATCGTAATTATATATATATATAGTGTATAAATACCCAGTGTAATAAACATGATGATATAGATATTATTTATCTTTATTGTTTATCATTTTTAAGTGATCATTTATATCTTCCATAAAAATATAAATTCTATTGATTAGTTAATTCTATATAATTTTTTTCTTCCTCAAATATGAGTCCAATAGACACACATCTAGTCAGTAGTTAATTACTTATTAATATTATTTTTATAATTTTTTTAAATAATATACTGTTATAATACATAATAATATAATGGTAAAAGGAATTTGTGTAGTTTTCTAGATATTTATAGAAAAAAAATTCATATTTATTTATATTAATGTATTAGATAGTAATTTAAGTTAAAGGGGTTCTATGTTCTATAGTGTACCCGCCCTAAAAAATGGATTTCTCTAAAAATATATGTTATAAAGAATAATTAGTTACACCAACTAAATAATATGTTGTAATATGGGTTTTTTATATGGTATTTAACACCTAGTTCAATTTTGGAAAAATTGATAGAACTAACTACAATATGATTAAAAAATTTATGAAACATTTTTACTTTCTTCTATTAAAAGTTATAGGCCTAAAATATGAATAAATGTAATTGTAAGCATAAAATACTGTAATTTTTTTTAAAGTTAGTTTTCCACCATATGATGGTGAACCAATTTTAAATATAGTACTCTCACTCTTATACGTTATAGTCAAAAAATAATATTCCTTGTTAGAATAATAACATCAAAAATTAATGTGGTTGAATTTTTGGTATTTTTATGATAGAATTCACATTTTAATGATCAGTAAAAATAATGGATTTTAAATTTAAAAACCCATTTTGTCTAATTTATTTATATTTAGGATTATCCTTTTACATGGATTTATGTTAAAATTAAAAGATGTTTTTATCATTTAATCCAATGTATTTCATTAGATTATTTTATAATTATAATTAAATAGAAATACAATGTGAAATTTTGAACGATATACATAAAACCCCATTTTATTGATCTATCAACAAGATTAGTGTCAAACCTAATTTATCCTCTTATGTGAAGTGAATTTCAACAAATAAATAACCCTGGTTGTAATCAATATAATATTTTTTTTCTAATATGATAAAAATATATTTTTTAATAGTAACATCATATTTTTTTTGGAACAGTTGAATATAAATAGTGTAATTGAGGGTAACATTATTATTATAAAATAATAAAATTTCTGTAACATGTGAAATAATCTTATTGGATGTGTTATTGTCAACTTTTAGCATCTATGGGTCGAAATTGTAAACTTTGGAAGAAATTTGGGTGTGATTATGTGATTTATAACATTTAATTAAATGAAAATGAAAATATATCATAAATATGACTCTAATTAAAAAAATATACTATGGGGTTATGTAAGTGTTTTATTGGAATATGAATAGTCCGTAGAAAACCAAAAATTTTACCTATATCTTTCTAGTTTATTTATAATTTTTAAAATTGAATAATTATATTCAATTATGACATAATGAAAATGGAGTAATAGATTTGAAAAATAAATAATCGATTAAATGATATTAATAATATTTAAATAAATTTAATTTGATGTAATTTATGCAATTCATGGACTATTGGGATGAATATGACATGTTATAAAAGATTTAATGTTGACTTATGGGAGTCACACTGTTTTTATGATTATTTTAAAAACTTCATGTAATTAATTGTGTCACAATTAGAATAAAAATTAATAAAATATAAAATATATATTTAATGATATAAAATCTACATAATTACAAGATTATGAAAAAAATTTGATATAACTCTTATAATTAATAACTCATCCATTAGTCATTTGTTCATTATTTGAAAAAGAATTGTCTCTCTATGTGTAAATTACTTTATAAACTATTACGAGTTAGTAGGTGTTAATGAAAAATGATAAGGGTTATAAAACTAATAAAAGATCTCTAATTTTTATTTCATGATAATATTTTGAACCATTCTGAACGTATATTTTAAATAAATTATTATGTCCATTTTTTAATTTAAATTTAATTTATATTAATATAATATGTTTTATGATTCTAAGGGTTCCCTTCCTCTATATATAAAAAAGAGTCAATTCCTATCTATTACTCACACATCCAAAACCATTGGGTTCATCCAATATCTAAAAAAACCCTTCCATGAATACCTCGAAACATTCTTGAAGACATATTTTAGGAATAACACAATATTTAGAGGTTTTAAGGTGTTAATAATTGTTCTCATCAATGGAAATGTTGTGTATTTATATTCTACTTCTTCTTCCACTTACATCAAACATTATTCATCCAAGCTGAAATAATACTTCCAATATCCTTAATATACTGAGATTTTATTATGTTAATATCATCACCTCAAGTCATATCCACTTCTATTAAATGGGAATGAAATTACTCATTTGTAGGTACATGTGAACTATCGCCTTCACGAACCGATCTAATTCGTATTCCATAACTATATGTTGTGATTGGTAATAATAATGGAACTAATATTAATCTATGATATTCATGAAATATTAATCCTTATAAGTTAATAATATATAAATTACATTCTTACTTTACAAGAACATATCAATTATAAAATCATACATTTTTACGTGTGAACATTCACCTCCACGAAGATTTGTGACTCATTTTTAATAATTATATATCATTTATGATATATATATATACACATGGATTTACATTGGTAAAAAAAATATGATACTTTGTGACATTATCCACATGTAATATATGGGTCTAATTTGTATGAGTTTCTCCTAATTCTCAGAAACTCTAAACTGATGGGATCCTTAAATTTTAGTTCTAGTTCAAAAGAACTAAAATAAGTTATTTTCAAGGATGAGTCCCTAATGTTGGTATCAAAATTCGTATTAGATAACATTATATGTTATGGTGTTAGTTAATCAAAATTTAAAAGTTGTATATCACCATAATGAATACTATGACAGGATCAGTCAACGTTATTTTATATAAATTAAATGAGTTTGAGATAACACTAATAAGTATATCATAATGTTTATATTATTCATAAGATAATATATGATGATTTTGTTTATATACTCACAGTAACCATTTTGGATTTTATAAATTTAATGACCTAACATCCACCAATGTAACAGTGGATGCGAATGAATATGAGATGGTTCTATAAATATGAAACCAAATGAAATTGGAGATTAAATGAGAAAACTCTTGGTTATTCAAACCAATAATTGAGATTAATGATTATCAACTTTAATAAAGGATATTCCATTAATTAATAACATAGGAGAGAAATGACTCTATGTGGATATTCCGATAATAATGATCATAGAGGTAAGAAATTTCACCAACATATGTGTCTAGGATGTTGGAAGAAACTTCTAGGAAATTTTTTTAATCGTGTAGGAATGTGTTATAGATGTGGTAATGATGGTCATAAAAATCATTTTATTATGATGGTAAAAATTAAGGATACTAAAAATCAGGGGTGAAATCATTCCAAAAGTAACATAGAATTTTTCATTGAATAGATATGGAAAATCCATACATAAAGCTAGAAGGTGAACCAAAATTATTAGATCTAAATTATGTGGTATAATATGTATTAAATTACAAGGTGATTACTATCATGTACTATGAAATAATTAAATAAGTCTATATGAATATTTCTTTTTTAAATATTTATCCAAATATATAAGGAATTATTCATGTTAAACATTGTGGATTTATAATATTATTAGAACTATATTGTAAATATTAATGGGAAAATATCAGAAATATAAAATTAGTGGTAAATAAACTTTTTATTAAATGATCCTTATCATTACTATAATTTTAAATGGAATGATTTATTTTGGAGAGACTCATGGAAATCATATTCTTGTTCAAATATTACTAAGATAAAATCCTTGGATATGACATGTTTAAAAGGTAGTTATACATGAATGTAAGAAAATATAGGAATATACTCTTCATGTGATAATTTGACCATTAATAAAATATTACTTAGAACTCAAAAGTTTTAATAAAGATTATTATTAAATGTAAGGGGAATTTATTTTCTATAAAATGTACGCACTTGATAATTTGATTCTACATTACAAAGTTGTGATGGTAATGATAATACATATGTTGAAAAGGCTAGATATATTAGATTCTTAAGACAAATGATTGTTTTATGTCAAAAAGTATATCATTCAATAAATTTCATGGAGGTGCTTTTAAATTTTGGGTGAATTAAAATCGAATGTTAATTGTTTATTTATGAAAAAATTTCTTATTGTTTTATTATTTCTGATGTTGTATGTGTTTATAAATTACTGCAGAATTTAATAATCAATTATCAACTATCTGATGATGGAATTTTATTTAAAATTCATAATGACAAATACATTATTTTTAATAAGGAATTTTTTTTAATTATAAATGGAAATATTTATTAAATTAATTTTGATGGATTACTTGATATAAATATTAGATGTTTCAATATTATAATATTTGATAACATATTATGGAATATGAGGTTGGGATTGTATATTTTTATGTTGAAAAAATATAAATTGGCAACAAATAGTTTTTCAGTTATAAAAAATTATTGTGTACAAAACCATTGTTTTTTTAATCTACATTGATAGGTTAAAAAATATTTTAATTTTAAATACTGATTTATAAATAGTATTGCCTCTTGATCATATTAATTTAAATTAAATTATTCTTATTAAATTTTATTTTTTATATTTTAAGATATATTTTGTTGTTTTAATATGTGATTTTACTTGATAGGTAGGGGTTTACTTTCATACTAAAAAATTTAAAACCATATATATTTTTAGTAAATTTTTTAATATATTTAAAAATTTCAATGTATACTAAAAGAAATAAATTAGAAGTGATCGTGGAGGTGGATTCCAATTTTTATATTTTATACATTTGGGGGAGGATAATGGGTATTTTCATGATTTTTCTACCCCTAAGACATGCTAATAATATAGAGTAGTTGATTACAAGAAATCACATGAATAAATTTCTAAGTTGATGAAAATTATTTTATCTGAACTAATTTTTTCAATGAAGAATATATGAATACTTTTCTCTATTTGAATAAACGAATTATTTTAAGGTCGTTGTGGAAAAACAGACCATTTAACCATTAGAAATGAATTAAAAATATATTTTTCTTTTTTAGATTCATTTGATTTAATGTTTTTACTATTAATAATCCTAATTCATTTGATAATTTTGATTGAAAATCTAATAAATGTAATTTCATAAAATATTAAAATTATCCTAATGGAATATAATGTGTACGAAAATAACTATAGTAGTTGAAAATCAAGTCATATAATCTTTGAAAAGTAACAATTTAATTAAAAAGATGATTATATTGATGACCATGAGGATGAATTTAGAAATATTAATTTTAATACGAAGTACCACTATGGAAAATATAAAATATTGAGGTGGGGAATGTTTCATATGAAATAGAAACTATTAATGTAAAATATTATAATACTTTTATATAAAATCTCTTGTAAAATATTATTTTTAATCACGAGTAAAAATATTAGGCTAAAAATCGTTCAAAAATCAATACCCTAATGATTCTATTGTTTTTTATTTTTTGGGGAAAAATTAATGAAGAGAATTTGGATCAAGTAAATATTATCATGGCTATGAAAAAAATATTTATAACAACTAAAATGGTATAATGTGTGGGATTTATTTGATATAGATAGTAAGTATCTTGTTCTTGGAACAAAATGGACTTATAAAAATAACATTCCATAATATGAATATATATTTCAAAACAAATCCATATTAATCCCTCTAGATTATTATCCTGAAGTTTGATTTTTTTTGAAGAATATTTTACACATGTTTCTATATTATAATAAATTTGGATATTATTAGCTTATGATATTATTCCAATATTTAATTTATTGTAGGTTGTTTTTAATATAAATTTTATAAATGATTATATTTCCATCGAACTGTATGTTATATAGTGACCAAAAGGTGAAATGAAAAAAAAATTGATCATATTTTCGATCTATCACATGAATTATATGTCATGAAGAAATCTACTTGAGAATGGTATCAATAATAAATTTTTTTATATTTTAAAAAAATAATTGGAAGGGAATGTTTGATCTAGATTTGTTCAGAATGAAATTTAATTTTGTTAATTTTATTGTAAGAATTTATGATTATTATATTATATGTGTATATTCTTGTGAAAATACTTGTAGTAAATTTTTAAAACTAATAAATTGTTAAATAGATATAAGTATGATGGGGGAATTAAAATTGTTCTTTGGTTATCAAATATTTGAAAGAATATATAGTATATTTCTATATCCATTAATGTATTTTAAAGAGATAGTCATTATAATTACATTATAATCTTCCTACTACAGAATCACAACCATTGGTAATATATTAAATTATTTTAATTTAAATATTTAAAATAAATTTATTCTAAAAACTATATTTCAAAGATAAGATGTTTATTATATTTTAAAACATCTAGGATAGATCTATTTACATTTTTATATATGTTATATCTATAAATTTTGTCCTATGTAATTTAATAAAATATAATTTAAAATAAATATTATATTATTAAATTGTATGTGAATAATTTTTTTTTATTTACTAAAAATATGTTTTACTTGATAATTCATTATGATTATGATTATAGTCAATAAAATTTATATTTAGATATACATTATGTATGTTTCATATCTTTTATTTATTTTTAGTTTCATAGGAATCCATAAAAAAATTCAATTTCACCTCTAATTGGTGAATCTGTATATATACTGGATGAATTATAATATTATCAAAAATTATTTATTACAATAATTTAATTTATTGTATCATTAATTCTTAAAATATTCCTCTCTTTGTGATACAAATATTCATTTCATATTTATTATAATTCCTTAAAATTTTCTAGAACTATGAAAATTGATGTTGTGCTTCATTTTAATAGTGATCATGTAAAAAAGGTTATATATATATATGGATTTAATTTATAAATAAAATCAGCATGTTGATATCATTATTATGATAACAGAAATCAATATGTTTGATAAAATAATATTTCAAGATGGTATACTTGAAATTTAAATTTATATTTATCTGATAAAAATTTATGAGGGGTTTTTTTATGAAAATGTATGACTACATTTATAGTTATATATATAATATATGAGATCTATAAGATATTTTACTAGTTTTAATTTTATTTTGAAAAAATTTATATACAATACGAATATATTTATATTTCTTACATACACTAAATGATATTATCATAACATCTACAGTTTTAGTTTATTAAAAATAATAACATATGAAGTATTTGAGTTTATTTTTCCTAAAATATATTTAAATTTACTCACTTATTATACTATCTTCTTTAATCATGATTTTATATATACATGTTTAGAAAATGAAATAAAATTTTTATATACATTATAATGAAATATACCATCTTATAAATAATTGATGATAAATATTAATTTAAATTTGAAAATATATTTCTATTAGATCTTTAAATATTCAATAATTGGGCATGGATTACTCATCTTGAATGCAAGGTCATTGTTCAAAGCACTTGTAACTCAATGAATTACATGAATGAAACTTTTTCTTGTTTAAATAATATCAAAAGTCCTAAAAGGAATTAGAGACTTTGGGGAAATATTATCTCTTGCTCGTTTGACATTGATATCATCCATCTCATGGCTTCTCTAATGTATGACCAAAAAATCATCACTAATAATGTCTTCTCTGATGGGTTTCTGGTTGAATCTCAGATGGCCCTCAATATCAATAACATTTCCAATATAAAAGATACATTCAAAAAGGATTTTTTCAAGGAAATGTTGCTAAGGGATGGGGAAAGGAAACCAAATTTCATCTATTCCTTAATGAAAATAAATAAGGGTTCTATGCCACATTCCATTATAAAAAAGGGATAATATTATTGATAACAGAATGGACACCTCTGGGCATGTAATGTATTACTTCAAGGACCTCATCAATGGATCATATGCCACCATTAACCCTATGAGTGGTGTCATTCTGAAACATGGGAATCATAATGTTAAAGACATCAATATTTTTTTCCTCTTATTCCAGTGATTAAAGTGGCTATTTTTTTCTCAACCCTGAATTTTCCCCTAATCTAGATAGATTAAGTATCTTTTTCATTCAATTTTCTTATGATGTCATTAATCCAGATGTATGGAGGTTGGTCACTCACATTTTTAGTGGTGGGACTCTTCCCAATGGGTTAAATTATGAATTTCTTACTGTAATACCAAAGGTGGACAAATCCAATGAAATAAATTTATTCAGACTTGATTCCCTGATAAACACAATCTACATAATCATAAAAAAATTTCATACTAATGGGATATATTTTAATATTTGAAATATTGTATCTACAAATTAGTTTGGCTTCATAAAGGGGAGATTGATTCAAGATTATATTATGACCACTTCAGAGTGTCTTACTATACTCAAAAGTTCCAAGAGAGGTGGAAACATTTCTATCAATTTTGACGTTAGAATATATTTTGATATTATAGATTGGGGAATTATATTCATTATTCTCACCATGAATGGTTTTGATGATGTTTTCAACAAATGGGATAAATCTATCATGACCTATACCAACATCTCAGTTCTCATTAATGGATATCTAGTAGGATTCCTTTCATTATCGAGAGGTTTTAGGTAGGTGATCCTACATCAATGGTAATTTTTTTGATTAATGAGTATTATCTCAGTTGGCTTCTCGCGATCATGGCTAACAAGGGTATGCTGAAGGACATTCATGCTGGGAGGGGGATTGTTGCTCATAGACAACTTTTATATGCTGATGACATTATCTTTATCACTCTAGGGGACAAGGGATATATAAAAAACATAAATAGATATATATCTCATTATGAGAGGGTTTCTTGACATGAGATTAGTTGGAGAATGTCTTTTTTCTTCATTGGAAGGTATTGTTCTCCTTATGGGAAAAATAACATCACCTCATATTTTGGAATTAGGGACGGTACCTTCCCCTCAATTTATCTGGGATTATCCTTTTTTGAGGAAGACCGAAGGCATGTCATTTTTTGAAATTATCAGTATGATTAGAAGGAAACTATTCAAATGTACGGGAAAACAATTATCCATGGCCATTATGGTGTTTCATAAAAAGGCAGTCATCCCTTCTAAATTTTTGTACTTTTTCATGGTGTTCAAATGGAAGATTTATCTAATTAAGATCATTAATGATTCCATAATGAACTTCATTTGTAGTTGTATCATCATGGATAAGAAGATTTCAATGGCTCCATGGAACTCTGTTTGCAAGCCATATAATGAAGGGATTCTTGGTATAAAAAACATGGATTCATTAATGATTCCTTGCACGATAGGTTTTTATGGAGGCTCATCAATATTCCCTATGATGATCATAGATTCCTTGGATATATATTCATTAATATTTTTAGATATGAAAATTTCAATTTCATCAACTCTTTGTTGCAGCCTACTTTCAATAACAGGTTCCCCAAAATTGATGTTGATTCATGGTGAATAGTCTTTATGGATTCATACATAAAATTACATAAATTTAAATGGGTAGGAAATCACTTGGATGACCTAATTCTGGAGGAGGATCCAAATCTTGATTTTGATTTTTCAATTGAAGAACTTAATAGATTATTGTAAAATATCCCTAATAATATTATTTCTATTGATGAGAATTATTTATTCTCCTCTAAGAGGGAATTACGGTCTTGGGAGTTAGCTTTTCAATCAAATACAATCCTTCGATGAGTTCTATAAGAATTTTATTAGTATTAATTAAGACTTCAAGTGGATGGATAGACATCACACATGTTACCTAAGACCTTTATGGCCCACCATTGTATAGAGATTGTCCTATAAGAAAATTACAACTTATAATTACCTTTAATGTTTTGGAATTTCTATCCTCTCAATATGAGTGTTATGCCATTAGCAAAGGGGGGATGTTGATCACCTTTTTCTATGTTTTTTTTTCATCATGAAAAATATGGAATGTTGTATATGACATTTTAGAAGTATTTTTTCCATGATCTTGTTCAATATAAGACCTAATTATGATCTAAGAAGACCTATACCTATCACAAAAACAACTTATTATCTTTTATGAAGCTTCAAAATAACTTCTGAACTTCATATGGACTTCTAGAAAGGAGGTTTTACATGAGTCTCTGCATTTTCACATTGGCCATGCTATGTCATGTTATCTAACTGTTGTTTGTGATGTGATATTACCACGAGGATTGTATTATAAAACCCTTATTCATGATCTCTCAGTAATCAAATGGTTTGGGGTCAAGGGTATTTTCCCCTCCACTTGGTTTGATTGAGGTTTTTCGGTAGGCTCCATTTTATGGATAGATTGAAAATAATTCGGATAGTGCTACAAAGGGGAATCTAGGCCCTTTGGGATTTGGTGCAGTTTTTAGGGATCATTATAAATATGTTCATCGGTGTCTTTATGGTTAATTTGGATATACATACTATATGTAAGCATAAATTCTTTGGGTTATTGTGGAATTTAAATAAGCAGAACAGAGGATATAGATTAAGATCTGGCATGAATGCGAGTCTATAACTATTGTCCTTTCCATTCAGATAGGTTCATTGAACCCTTCATGGATTCTCACTAATAATTCGTTGATATGATTAGACATTATCTTTCAAAAGGAGCATATTTTTAATGATGCTGGTAGAGAGGAATTTTTTTTTGCGGATGGTCTTGCTAACAGTGGAGTGAACGATACTACTTATCATTAGGTTGATGAAGTGATGGTTGATATTCTTCCTATTCTAAGGAAGGATTAATGTAAATATCCCTCTTTTTAACCTATGTAAGTTTTTTATTAGTAAAGAGGAGTTTCTTTTATGGGAAGGATCGCAGCCTACTAATTAAAAATAATTTTAAAAATGGGATAATTTTATGAAATTATACATGGATTTGTATTTATAAAAAATGGGATATTGTTGAGTGTCTTATTGGAAAACATTATGTTTTGATTATTACATCTATTTATATTTTTTATTAAATTAAAATTTCTTAAATAATTAAAACTTTTATTCATTTATGTGTGATTAAATTTTTTTATATAATAAAACGTTTTTCAAAAAAAAACATATTTTCTAAAGATCGTGTTTGGATATATACAAAATTATTTTATAATTTTATATGAACTTACTAGGATAAATAATTCATATAAGACCATAAATAATATTAATACATTATTATTTATATTCCCATATAGTGGTTTAATTGTTATGGACATAACCAATTGTGAAGCCATATCGCCAAATGTAAATCCATGTAGTTGATTCTCATTAATCAATTAGTTTATAAACTTATTTTATATAATGGTATTTGGAAGAAAATATTTTGTAATAATGGTAAAACTGGAATATTTTAAAACAAAAATTTATAAATTTTATTATAATACATCATGGTCTAAATCAAAAAGTGTGATGTTCTAAATTAGATTTGAAATATCATCATATTTTTATTAAAAATTCTGTACTATTCTAGAACTGTTTTGATACATTGTTTCATTGATTGCATTATCTATATATGCTTGATTAAGTTCATTCAAGATTATATTTAAATATTCTATATTTTTATAAAGATAATTATAAAATACAAAAAACTAATTCTTCAATTTTAATTATTTTTAGATCTTATGTTTGATAAAAAATTAATTTTTAGTATTTTTTAAATTAGTTATGTGAATTAAAATAAATAATAAATTCACATATTTTAAAACCATATATTTGTATATTAGGATAAAAAAATTATTTCCTACTCTAATTATTTGTAGAAATAGACGAAAATGGTAGATTAATTATATTATATCAAATGACTATGTGAATTAAATTCCTTGAATCACATAAATAGATTCAGTTACTGAATTCCATTATTGGAATAATCTTCATAGATTCAACCACATAATTTCGATTACAAGGAGTAATATTGCTTTGTGAAAATCCAATATGGGGACATTCCTTCGATGTTTTGAGAATTGGGGCATTATATTCAAGATTCTCACCATGAATGGTTTTGATGATGTTTTAAACAAATGGGATAAATCTATCTTGACCTCTACCAACATCTCATTTCTCATTAGTGGTTATATAGTACGATACTTTTAATGCTCAAGAGTTTTTAGGTAGGTGATCCTATATCAATGGTAATTGTTCTGATTAATGAGTATTATCTCAGTGGGTTTCTCGCTATCATGGATAACAAGGGTATGCTGAAAGATATTTATGCTGGGAGGGGGATTGTTGCTCATACACACCGTTTATATACCGATGACATTATCTTTATCACTCTAGGGGACACGGGAAATATAAAAAACATAAATAGATATATTTCTCAATATGAGAGGGTTTCTTGACATGATATTATTTGGAAAAGTCTTTTGTCTTCATCAGAAGGAATTTTTCTCCTTATGGGAAAAATAACATCACCTTATATTTTGGAATTAGGGACGGTTCCTTCCCCTTAATTTATCTAGGATTACCCTTTTTTTAGGAAGACAAAAGTTATGTCATTTTTTGAAATTATCAGTATGATTAGAAGTAAAATCATCAAATTTAAGGAAAAACAATTATCTATGGCCATAATGGTGTGTCATATAAATTCATTCATCGCTTCTAAATTTTTGTAATCTTTTGTGGTCTACAAATGGCCAATTTATCTAATTAAGATCATCAATGATTCCATAAGGAACTTCATTTGTAGTTGTAGCATCATGAATAAGTGGCTTTCAATGGATCCATCGAACTCGGTTTGTAATCCATATAAGGAAGGGATGCTTGTTATCAAAAAACATTGATTCTGAAATGATTCATTTCAGGATATGTTTTTAAGGAGGCTCATCAATATCCCCTCTGATGATCATAGATTCCTCAGATCTAGATTCATTAATAGGTTTAGATATAAAATTTTAAATTTCATCAGTTCTTTGCAGCAGCCTACTTTCAATAACAGATCCCCCAAAATTGATGTTGATTCACGGTTACTAGTGTTTATGGAGACATCCTTAAAATTACATAAATTTAAATGGGTATGAAACCACCTGGATGACCTAGTTCTAGAGGAGGATCGAAATCTTGATTTTAATTTATCAATTGAAGAACATCATAGATTATTGTAAAATCTCCCTAACAATATTATTTCTAATTATGAGAATTATTTATTATCATCTAAGAAAGAATTACAGTCTTGGGAGTTAGCTTCCAATCTAATATAATCCTCCGACATATTCTATAAGAATTCTATTAGTAGTAATTATGACTTTAAGTGGATGGGTAGACATCAAACATGTTACCTAGGACCTTTGTGTCCCACCATTATATAGAGATTGTCCCATAAGAAAATTACAATTGATAATTACCTTTATTGTTGTGGAATTTCTCTCCACTCAATTTGTGTGTTATGACATTAGAACAGGGAGGATGTTTATCACCTTTTTCTATCTTTTGTAGAATCTTCAAAAATGTGAAATGTTGTATATGACATTTTTGAAGTCCATTTTCCACGATCTAGTTGTATATGACACCAAATTAGGAGCTGAGAAGAAATATACCTATCACCAAAACACCTTATTCTCTTTTAAGATGCTTCACAAGTACTTTTGAACTTCATATGGACTTACAGAAATGTTGTTTTACATGAGTCTCAGCATTTCCACACTGGCCCTACTATGTCATGTATTCTAACAGTTGTATGTGATGTGATATTACCACGGGGATTGTATTATGACAACTTTATGCATGATCTCTTAGTAATAAAATGGTTTGGGGTTAAGGGTATTTTCCCCTCCACTTGGTTTGATTAAGGATTTTCGGTAGGCTCCATTTTATGGATGGATTGAAAATAATTCGGATAGTGGTACAAAGGGGAATCTAGGACCTTTTGGATTTTGGGTGGTTTTAGGGATCATTATAAATAAGTTCATGTGTGTCTTTCTAGTTAATTTAGTAATAAATACTATATTTAAGCATATATTATTTGGGTTATTGTGGAAGTTTAATAAGCTGAACAGAAACATATAATAAGATCTGGCATGAATGCGAGTCTATAACTGTTGTCATTTCCATTCAGGAAGGTTCATTGAACCCTTCTTGGATTCTCACTATTCATTGGTTGAGATGATTAGACCTTCTCTTTTAAAAGGATCATATTTTTAATGATGATGATAGAGAGGAAAATTATTTTGTGGATGGTCTTGCTAACGGTGGAGTGAATGATACTACTTATCATTAGGTTGATCAAGTGTCAGGTGATATTCTTCCTTTTCATAGGAAGGATTAATGTAAATATCCTGCTTTCTAACCTATGTAAGTAATTTATCAATAAATAAGTGTTTTTTTTATTGGAAAGATCTCAGCCTAATAATTAAAAATAATTTTAAAAATGGGAGAATTTTTAGAAATTATACATGGATTTGTAATTATAAAATATTGGATAATGTTGTGTGTCTCATTGGACAACATTATGTTTTGATTATTACATATATTTATATATTTTATGAAATTTAAATTTCTAGAATAATTTAAACTTTTATTCATTTATATACGATTAAATGATTTTATATAATAAAACTTTTTCCCAAATTTTTTTTCTAAAGTTCGTGTTTGGATATATAAAAACATATTTTATATTTTTATATTAATTTCCCAGGATAAAAAATTCATATAAGACCATAAATAATATTTATACATGATTATTTATATTCCAATGTAGTGGTTTAATTATTAGCAACATAACCAAATGTGAATCCATGTCGCCAAATGTAAATCTATGTAGTTGAATCTCATTAATCAGTATGTTTATAAATTTATTTTATATAATGGGATTTGGAGGAAAAAATTAATAAATTATGGTAAAATAAGAATTTTTAAAACAGAAATTTATAATTTTCATTATAATACATCAAGGTCTAAATCGTAATGTGTGATGTTCTAAATTACATTAGAAATATCATCATATTTTTATTCAAATTTCTATACTATGATAGAACTGTTTTGATACATTGTTTCATTGATTAAATTTTCTATATATATTTGATTGTTCATTCAGGATTATATTTAAATTTTCTATATTTGTATAAAAAAAATTATAAAATACAAAAAAAAAATATTCTTCAATTTTAATTATTTATATATCTTATGTTTGATAAAAAAATGAATTTTTAGTATTTTTTAAATTACTTATCTGAATTAAACTAAATAAGTAATTCACATATTTTTAAACCATATATGTGTATATTGAGATAAAAAAATTATTTCCAACTCGAATTATTTGTAGAAATAGAAAAAAATGGTACATGAATTATATTATATCAAATGACTATGTGAATTAACTTTATTGAATCACATAAATAGATTCAGTTACTGAATTCCCTTATTGGAATCATCTTCATAGGTTCAACCACATCATTTCGATTACAGGAAGTAATATTTCTTTTTTAGAATCCAATATGAGGAAATTCCTTCGACGTTTTGAGAATTCCTATAAGAAATTATAAAATATAAAAATATATCATCTTTTATGTAATATTTCACATCTCAATATATTGAATGTTTATTTTAGATATAATTTTTGTTTTTCATTCTACAATTACTCTATAATTTTTTAAAATCCATTTCAATTGTATTATTATTTTTTAAATTAATGATGAGAAATAATATATAATTTTTCAAGTATTGATATTGATTATATGGTTTTGGGAATTATAATATCCACATTCTAAACAATTGAATATATATGGGTCAATCATTATTATTATCAAAGTATATTACATGGATTGTAATTTATGTTATTTATTTGTATTTTAATAATTCTGATGGGATCAAAAATATTGTTTTTTATAGGACAATGATGAATAATTGAAATAAATATAATATTCATTTATGAATTATCTTATCATGGTCTATTAACATGGGTATGAATGTGTACAACTCCAAATAAGATCATTGGAAAATGAAATATGTAACTAATTTCACTTTTGAATGATTTGGTTTCAAATGGAAGTCCATATAAAAAAATGAAAAAACAAGTATAATATGTATGAAATTGATGATAATATTAAATTACGAATGTATTCATATTTTATTGTTATCAACCCCTACTCCCTGTCAAACTTAAGTTGTCTAATATGTTCATAATAGAGAATTTCATGCTTCCTCAACTCTTAGGCATTGAATAAATCATCTAATTCTATTGTCATTAATTATATTTATTATTCATTTTTGAAACTGTTAAGAGTTATACTTCCCATTAAATTATAGGTAATTGGGTAGTGATGCCCAAAAATAATATTGTACTTGAATATTTCTCTAGGGGAAAGGGTTGGAAATACGGGTTGGGCCTCGAGGTGGAAAAAATAATGTTCTTCTTTGGATTAATATTATTTGGGAAAATGGATTTGTAATTAGGCTAGGAATCATTGTGGAAAAAATTCATTGTATGATTCCATTATATTTTTTATATCGGGTTCATACAATGCCAGTTCATGAGATGGGTGAAGAATGGACTCTGATCACATATTTCTAGAATATTAAAAAAATATCCTTTGTTCATTATATACTATTTCTTAAGGACTAAATTTATCAATTATGAAATAAAATCCATATTCATTAATTTATTATAAAAATGTGAAATTCTACCCCATCATTGTTATGATTCCACATTAAATTCATGCAAATTAAATATCGACGATTGGTATGCAATAATGTTAAGGATCAATGAATAATTAATTTGTTAATGTAAAATCAACTAAATATTCATTAATGTGAATGGAAAAACATCTGAATGGGTTTTTTTGTTAGACTACCACAAACGTTTATGGGGGTATAATGATATTTTGGATGTATTAGATAAACTAATGAAGTCAAAATAATTCATTTATATAATTTATGATTTATAACATGATAATATTTCCATAATATTCCTTGAGGGATTGTTCAGATATCATAAAGTGACACATTATATAATATCTGATCATGTTTTAGGGATGGGAAAACGATTCGAAAAATTCATCATTAGGATTTTAATAAGTAGTTTGGTTTTAGCTCATGTAACCATCTCGATAAATATAGTTAGGTTGAGAGAAACATTAATATACTACATGATATTCTCTAGTTATATTAATTAGATTTCTATTTTTTTGGGATAAATATCCTCTTATATTCTAGCTTCATTATAATAAAAGATTTCAATAGATAATTTAGATGTAATATAATGAAGACCTCTAGTTAAATATTTATAGATCCTAAAAACATGGGGTCATTTTTGTGAATTAAATATATTTCTACATAATCTATATAATTAAATTATAGAGAATGTAATATATATTTAACAACACATTTTGTTATATCAATATAGATAGAAATTATATTTTAACAACTATTGGAAAAATATTAAATTCAATGTTGATGAGATGACATTCCAAAGATTGTATCCTTAGAAGAGTGTTATTATATTCATAATTAATTAAATCCCTATCCCTATGAATATTGTCCCATATTATAGTCATTGTTTGGTAAAGAAGGTATCTTATTTATTAGTACCTCCATTGAACCTATATCATGATTATGATCTGTTCAATGAATCTATATTGATATAGTGAATTCATGGTTCTTAAATTTTTTTGAACATACTAGACATACCCATGGATAATGATCATTTAATTTAAGTAAAAATTGAATATATCTTCGATGATAGAGATGATGCAAAACAAAACAATAATACTAAATAGATTAATGTTCCTTGGAGAATTTATAAGGTTAATGATGCTACTTGTGATTATGACTATGTGATAAAGTATATATATCCTGATTTTTTTATATTAGAATGTTATCATTTCAAGGGATAACATAATTTTAATGGAGTTATAATTTATCATTCATGACATGTTATGATATATTTCTCATTAAATAATTCCAGTCAATTCAATAACTTATAATACATTAATCCATTGTCAAAATGAGTTATATTATAACATATCGTTATAATTGAACCAATAAATTAGAGGTATTATGTGGTGAGTTTTTAATAAATTTTTTATATGTTTTAGAATAATTTTTTCCCTCAAAATTGAATTTTTTTTCCAAAAAAATATAATTATATTTCCCAATTTTATAAAATAAATTCAATGAAATAAATAATTTATTCGAAAAAAATTTATAATTTAGCATAGAGAGTAAATTAGGTAATTTTTTGCAAATATTAATATTTCTATGAATATAGATTTTTTTTAAATACAGTTTTTCCATTAATTTTTTTTTATTTTTATTCAAATTGGTATAAAATTAATATTTTTTAAATTAACATTTTTTTAATAAAATTAGTGTCATTTAAATGTTTTTTTTAAATTTTTGTGTAAAATACATTTTATTAATTGGGAAAAAATTTCTATTTAAAATATATCTTCATTACATTTAAAGATTATAGTTAAAATGTAATATCATAAATAAATATTATAGAGTTTGATAAAATGATTTATATTTTTTTAATACGCATTTAATAAATTTATTTTTGGGGAAAAAAATTCATTAATAAAGTGTAAAAATATTAAAAAATTTGTCACCATGTTTAATGTTAAAATTGGTTTTTTCTTGTGGTTAAATGAATAAATATGTTTGAAATTGATAATTAATAATATCTAAATCCCCTTAGATAGAAATAAATTGAGATTATCATATCCCACCAATTAATCTTGTGAAATTTGGAGGAATAACTTAGGAAAATATGTTTATTATATTTTAATGTTTAAATAAATAAAATGTATGTCAACTCACCCACATTTGAATGAACACCCCACCATTGTATTATTTACAAGAAATTGAGTATTTTATCACAAAAAAAATACATTCCATTATATAATGACTTATCCTTAAACATTTCATAATCTTGAGATAAGTCTATAAATTTACTATTATTCAATTCAAGTATCATTTCCGCTTTGGGGATTCAGATAATGACAACCATAACTCATTTATATGAGCATTATTATTAAAAATTAGACACATATAGTCATTATAAAATTTAATAAAGAATCTTTTAAAAAAGAAATATGGTTCTTTCAATGTTTAAAATGAATGACTTTTCCTGGATTGCATCTTTCATTATCTTCTCTATTAAGTCATTTGAAAAACATTTCAAAACATGGGATGATCATAATAATCTAAATAAGGTATACACAAAGGAAATATTTTAGCCTTCCAAAATCATTTAAATAATGGATACATTGTCATAATGTAATACTTTTCACATTAATGAAGTAGTAAAATATAATTATGATAAAATACGTCCAATTATTACCCTTTACTCACCTATATATTACTATAAAACCATATAATGAATAATAAATCATACCAAAGAAGATTAATACAAAATAATACATAAATATATTAATCTTATGGTCATCTTTGACAAATATCACTAAATTGAATTACTATAAGACTGACTTCCATACATAGTGCGTTGAAGGTTTTAACATAACAACCCATATATTGTTTATTAGGGAACCACCCTTCATTGTTTTATCAGGTAACCACATATTCATATTTTTTCATTTTTCCACCTTTAAAATGACTAATTACCATTATAGAATCATAACACATAAAACAAAAATAATAGAAAAATAAAATTTCACAATGTAATCAAAAGAGATCATTTCATGTTATTGACATAATCAATAATTTGAAAAAATAATTTTCATGACATAAATATATAAATAGAGAATATTGTTTTTACTTATCATTTTTTATGAAAATGGGTTTATAAAGGAATCAAAATATAAAATAATAGTCACAAAGGCAGAAAGGTCATTGTCACCACAAACATAAAAGAAAATTCCTTTTTTTCAATTTCGTATAACACTATATAGAAAAATATACTTTTTGAATGAAATTATAATTAATAGATGATAATTCTACACCATATAAAATAAGGTGGTGTATATTATCAAAATACGCCTCAATAACAGAATTTTGAGATGAAGTCCCATACCGCGAGTCTACCACATCACGTACTATTGTTATGTTCTTGAATAATTAAAATATGTTAATTTATACTATCTTGAGAAAAAATTTCATATTTATTATACCTTTTATATAACTTATTTCAATGTTATAGAAATTTGAAAAAATTCATGTTCATTTCAGACGTTTCTTCCACATTCGGTACATGGGTAATAATTGATCTTATTTTAATGTAAACTATCCATGTAGTCAAAATTATATAATTTATAGAATATTATACATTATTTATATATCACATATATCCAATATATAAGTATTTATAATATCTACAGTATTTTGAGGTAAGAAATGAAATGCACCATCCATGTAGACAGTAGGTCGTACGTATGCATAAACGCTACTTCTACTTTATTGTCATATTAAATGAATAATTATATAATGATATAAATGTATATTATAAAACCACTATTATATATATGTCATGAATGCCTCTTAGGATTTATAAAAACATCCTTTATATGTTCCTTGTATAGAGTAAAGGAGTCATGTCTCTTTGAGGGGGTTGTAGTCCACACAACATCAAAAGAAATTATCATGTTTACAAAATGTGGAAATAATTAGGTTATGTTATAATGAAAAATTACTGAATAATAGGGACAATATATATATATAATATATGAACATATGAGTATTGTTCTATCATAAATTCCACCATGGGAGGTGATAGGAAAAAATTGAATAATCGTCGTTCTATGATACAGAAGTTTTCCGTACACAGAAACAATCTGTTCTATATCAATTAGATGGAGGTGTGTGTAAGTGTAGGTTGAACCCTCATCATAAAAATATTTTAGTATATTAATTATACTGGTGTTTTTATAAAAATAATTGAATAAATAAAGGCTAGGGGTATGGAGAAGAAATATATATGAAAGGGGTTTGATAGAATTGAAGTGCATAGATCAGTGTGAATCACTGAGAGGGGGAGGGGGTGAATCAGTGATCCCTTAAAACTTTTTACTAATTGATTCTTAATCAATTAAACCTCTATGGATGGTTAATGCCTCGATCCACTCTTCTTGTATCTCTCAGCCTTTCCTCGAGTAATGCAGTAAATGTAAAGGCCCAGGACACAAGGATTTACAAGGTTCGGCACCAAAGGCCTACGTCCTTGCCATGTAGTTTATACACCCCAACATGGTTTCTCTATTATAATCGGTTAGTATAACAATGGTCGATACAGAGTCCCACTGTATCTCTCCTGATTCCCACAGGAGGTTCTTTATACTACATCCCACAGTGTTACCAGAGTCCCACTGGCCTGCTCCAGAATCCCACTGAAGACTTATTCCGCCCTGAGTCTCACAGGGGGCTTTTCCTGGCTCCTCGAGTCGCACGAGTAGCTCGTCTTCTTGTTCAGCTCTTCAAGTATCTTCAGCAGCCTGGGATAAAGACTGCTGGCCTTGGTCTGTACCTCTGATCACTTGAGTTGATCAGGTCTTCTCGTCTTGCTCAGGACTTATATCCTTCTTCTCAGGATGACCTGGCTTCTCTCCAACTACTGAATACTCAGACAACTGATATCTTTAACTTCAGTCTGGTCCAGTCTCACAGCAATTCAACTTCATGCACTGAATGCATGGAAACTATGATTCTTCAAGATCTTCTGGTCTTGGACTTCTCAATTACACACAGCCTGATTTAGCTTTGTTCACATGTTCACGTGCATGCATGCATGCATGCACTCCCCTTATCTTTCTTTGGTGTGATAAACCCTCAAAGGGTGTAAACACTTTCAGCACACACACCTTCCTTGAACTTCACACACTTTGTTCAATTTGTTCACACACTTAAAAGTGTGTTATACTTTACTGTGGAAGTCATCCACTTCTTCTATGTGTATACACTTCACTTAGTGCACACCCTAGGTTCGGCCTTTTTATTCCTTTGCACACACACCACTAAGGTAAGTCTTTAGCCTTCCTCCATTAGTTTGCATACACACAAAATGTGTGGTCTTCACTTGGTGCCCACACATAGGCTTCGGCCTTGTTCCTCTTCTTGTTTTACACACACAAAAAATAAGTTCTTTTATTTGTTCTTCAAAGTGTGCACCCACAAGGCTACGACCTTCCTCCTTTGCACACCCACTCCCCGTAGGGTGTTCTCCCAAGTGGCACACACACAAGGTTCACTCCTTCCTTTCACTTAGCACACACAAAGTGTGTTCTTCAATTTGGCACACACACAAGGTATGATCTCGGGTTATCCTTGCACACACAAAACCGTAGGGTCCTCTTACTCCATTTGCACACACACAATAGGTATGCACTCCACTCTTCGTTAAGAGCCGTGCAAGGTACACTTGGATCCAAGGATACACGGGCGCGCAGGGTGCAAGGTGCAACCAGCCTTGGGAGAGCAAGGTTGCTACTGCCTCGGGTGTGCATGTGCAACACCCGCGTGCACTTCCTCCTGCCGCGCAAGTACGCAGGCAGAGAGTAAATCAACCACGGGCGCACTAGAATGCGGCCTCGGGTTCTTACTGTCGCGCAAGGGAGGCGCGCAGGGAATTCTTCTTCTTCTTTCACACAAGTGTGCGCGAAAGGAACCTCAGCCGCGCAAGTAGAATGCGCGGGGCATCTTTCTTCGCGAGGTAGAGAGCTTCACGGTTCTCAAAAGTTTCAGCAAGCAAATTCAAGAGCAAGGCGTCTCTTTATATAGGCAGAAGCGTCTCGTTCAATCCGCGTGGATATAAATTCAAACTCCCGAATATCTCGGGTTTTCAAGATTTCCAAAATCTTGTTTCTCCTCTGTTTCACGCGGCTTAACTCATTTTTAATTTCCTCTACGTGCATGCGACTTAGAATGCATGCACGGCCTTCCTTCGATCCAAAACATGCAATCATAAACACCCAAACCTCGGAAACTTCGTCTTGCCTCGGCCGGATACCAAAACTCTCCAAACATTGCATGCAAGTGTATTTTTAAGCATGGATCGGTTCGTCTTGGCCAGACGATCTTAATGATGTCTTCGACATGATTTGTAATGGCCGGGAGCTCAAAAACCATCTTCGGGAGGCACCTGAATTGACAGAGACATGCGGGGAGGCCTCGACATGGATCGAGGTTGAAGACGATCCGCAGATGAATCGGACGGTTAAGATCTGGCGCGCGATTAGATGGGCGGATCAGATTAGATCGCGAGCGGCGCACTGCATCGGGCGGCCGAGATCTGTCGCGCGATCACTCAGACGGCCAGAATGCGCTCTCGGTGAATTTTGCGCGTCCCACATCGAATTGGTAGCCGATTTTCCATGGAATATCATCCTCACGCTCCCATCAGCTCAGCAATTGAATCTCCTCCCCTCTCGGTGCCGCCCCGCGCCGAGTTCTCTTAGCAGGCGCGCTCTTGCGCCCACCCCTGCCACTCGGGCATGCCACTGGCGTCCACTCTGCCTCTCGCGGGCGTGGGCTATGAGCCCCTGCCGCACGGATTTGATCACCGCGTGGCCTCCTGCTGCCTTGATCTTGCTCCATGGGATCCCCCATGGGCGTGGTGCCTAGGCCCACATGTGCCTTGGGGTTGAACCCATGGCTGGCCCTTGGTGGTTTCCTTTTTGCTAAGTAAACCACATAGGACTTTGTATAAAAACAAAGTAACCAAGTGAAAATGCCAAATGCCACTTCTATCCTTCTTCCTCATTTTTTCATCTTCTTCTTAATTTGAATTCCTCACACCTTCTCATCAAATAATCTTCACTTAGGGGGGAAATGTAGAAGGTTCTTCCTTCAACCGAAGCTCCTGAATCACATAATTATTCAATGTTCTTCATTGATCCAATCAGAGATCAAGTTGGATCTTCTTCTGATTTACATGCACTAAGTGATAGTTCATGGACTTCATTAATCCACTTCATCCACTTAGGAGGTGTGGATGGATCATTTACCACTCCTCATGCATTGTCAATACAATGCATGGTCTTCTATCATTGTTGTGACATTGTATCAACTTGATACAAGTTCTTGGAAGGTAAAGATCAGCTCAACAATCGTCAAATGTAATGATGATGCTCCATAATCATCCATTCTACAAGTGGTGTAACTTAGTATCATCTTGATACAAGTATTGAAACATTACAAATAGTTCTACAATCGTCTGATATTCATAGAGAATGTTTCAACCACAACATCCTATGTCACTTAGTGAATCTCCTAAGTGACATGCATCTTAGTACCATGGCCATTCTCCATTCATCACCATCACCATAACACCCTTTTTCGTTCAGATCTTGACATTCCTTGACATCCATTCATTCCATGACACCATCATGCCTCATTGACAACAAATGCAACACAATGCACTTCAATATCCCCCTTTGTATTTGTTGTCAATATCATAACTTCAGCACATATGAATGGGTCAATATGTGTGCCAATATTTTCTCCCCCTTATTGGCAATCAAATGCAAAGGTGTGGTGTGGTTCTCTTCAAAATTATTCTTCCTCCCTTTGAATAGCATTTTCATCAAAATCACTAAGAGAGGGATGATGTCACATGTTCTTTTTAGCAAAGAACCTTTAGTAAATCATCTCTAAGTCTAATTGGGCTAACCCAGTGTAGAAAATAAGAGTGATGTAACCAAGGAACTCAATGCTATCCATCATTCACTGTACATGTGAGATCATACTTTAGGGGTTTGAAATTTTTCAGATATATCAATGAATTTCTATATCCTGCACATACTTCACCAAACACGTCAGAAAGTTCAGGTGCAAAGATAAAGCTCCCCCTTTCATTTATTTGTCATCAATCAATACTCCCCCTTAATTGTCATGATGAATACAATTAAGAAACAAGGGATGAAAGTATGATTGGAATACCTTCAGCTTTTTTCAAGATGGTATTAAATCTCAGAATCCCACCTTCTATAGATTGGCTCCCCCTCAAGGGGTGCACTCCATTCTTTCCAAACCATCCTTCAGTTGAGAATGGTCATCATCTTCAATTCCCTGCAATGTTAGCACATGTAAATACCAGATGTATAAGGGAATAAGATGGAACCTCCTTGGTTCATCAATGTGAACAACAAGGTTGAGAAGATTCTCTCAACCGAGATGTCCCATTTTCACCATTCTTCACACTTGCACATTTGATCTTCAATGATGTTTGGGCTGGGGTGGATATCAATACATCTTCATGTGAAATCTTCTTCTTCCCTTTTGCCTTATCAATTGCCAGAACTTCATCTTCAGCTCTTTGCAGATCTTTGGAAAGTTGCAACTGATTTGGCCATATGACTAGTAAGTCACTTGGAAGTGTGGCCTCAGTTCTGGAAATTCCACATGGTTCCTTCGATGCTTTCAAGATACCTTTCCTAGACAACTTGTTTTCAACCAATCCCTTCTGCTTCTTCTGGATTGATTTTCTGTTTGTGTCCAGTCTGCTTCTATTCAGTTCCATGGCTTGTTCACAAATATCCATGTTATGGCCTTTCTTTCCACAGTAGAAGCATTTCTTCATGGTGGTCCTTCTGGATGCATCACCCTTCTTGGATTTAGGCTCCAAGGACTTCTTTTCCTTTTTCAAAACCTTCTTGGGAGCATCTTCATCTTTATTATTCTTGCTTCCCAAGGATTCATTCTGAGCCAGGTTCTGTGATCTTTTCTTCTTTTTAGCTCTGGATATAGTTGGAGATTGACATGTATCTTTTTGACCACTTTTGCAATCATCCTAGATGTTGTCAAGTAATCCAAATCTATGTGCAGTAAACAGATGTCTCTGGACCTGTGGATGCTGCTTCTTTTCCTCTGGCTTGCTCCCCCTTGGCATGGGCTTCCTTTGTGCTTTTACATTTAGTGGATTGTACCAACAATCTTTTGCACAGTGCCCATACTTGTTACAACACCAACACAGACCCACAAATCTTGACCTCTTGAGTCCTTTTGATTGTAGGGTACTTTTCTTGACTTGTTGTGCTGTTTCAGGAGAGCTCCCTTTCTTCATCTTCTTCATCCATACTTGATCAGTGTTATTCTTCCATCCTGTACTTTTTGTGGAATCACATTTAGAAACATGAGTACAAGATGGGATGGATGGTACCTTCTTTTTAGAAGTTGTTTCCCTTTTATTAGAGGATGTCTTTCTTTTATAATCATCCTTCTCAATGCACACTTGTGTAGCAACATTTCTACTTTCAGCTGACTGGGAGGATTCAGCTTTAGGTGATTGCAGATTTTTCAATATCACCTCTAGTTCTAAGCATTTTATGTTAAGGGAGTTCTTCTCATCCTCAACAGTTCTTAGCCTTCCTTCCCAATTTTCTTTCAGCTGTTCTAACTGGTCTTCATGCACCTTCTTTATTTCTTGTAATGAATTGTCAAGCTCCTTCACCCTGTTTACTTTGTCTTCAAGATGAGTATCTCTGACATTCATTGAAACTTTGTGCCTCTTTTCCAGTGCATGGAAAACATCTTTGACCACAATCTTAAAGAATTCTTTCTCAGAAAGGATTCTTTTCAATTCTTCAGCAGTGTCTTCATATCATTCATTGCAAAGAGAAACAGTTTCATCTTTAGCCTTCACCAGCTTTCTGAGAGTGTTGGTAATGCCAACCCTTTTTGCCAATTGATCTTCCATTGCATTGGCTTCTTCTTCTAACTGTGATTTTTCTTCTTGAAGATCAAGGATTCCTGTAGCTATACACATTGCCACTTCCTTGGGGACTGTCTTCTGAAGATATTTGATTGCACTTTGATGATCTTTCGTTGTTCCAAATACATCACAGCTAGGAAAAGATCTCTTCATCTTCTTGGCATGTTTCTTCTTTCTATTTTTCTGAGTCTTGGAAGATATCTCCATTTGAGGCTGGTCGCTCATTTCCTCAAATCCGCACTTCATAAAGACTCCATTGGATCTTTTAGAGGTAACCCCCCTCTGATACCAATTGAAGTGCCCAGATCAGTGTGAATCACTGAGAGGGGGAGGGGGTGAATCAGTGATCCCTTAAATCTTTTTACTAATTGATTCTTAATCAATTAAACCTCTATGGATGGTTAATGCCTCGATCCACTCTTCTTGTATCTCTCAGCCCTTCCTCGAGTAATGCAGTAAATGTAAAGGCACAAGACACAAGGATTTACAAGGTTCGACACCAAAGGCCTACGTCCTTTCCATGTTGGTTATACACCCCAACATGGTTTCTCCATTATAATCGGTTAGTATTACAATGGTCGATACATAGTCCCACTGTATCTCTCCTGAGTCCCACATGAGGGTCTTTATATTGCGTCCCACATTGTTACAAGAGTCCCACTGGCCTACTCCAGAATCCCACTGAAGATTTCTTCCGCCCTGAGTCTCACAGGGGGCTTCTCCTGGCTCCTCGAGTCACACGAGTAGCTCTTCTTCTTGCTCAGCTCTTCAAGTATCTTCAGCAGCCTGGGATAAAGACTGCTGGCCTTGCTCTGTAACTTTGATCACTTGAGTTGATCAGGTCTTCTCGTCTTGCTCAGGATTGATCTCCTTCATCTCAAGATGACCTGGCTTCTCTCCAACTACTGAATACTCATACAACTGATATCTTTAACTTCAGTCTGGTCCATTCTCACAGCAATTCAACTTCATTCACCGAATGCATGGAAACTCTAATTCTTCAAGATCTTCTGGTCTTGGACTTCTCAATTTCACACAGCCTGATTTAGCTTTGTTCACAAGTGCACGTGCATGCATGCATGCATGCATGCACTCACCTTCTCTTTCTTTGGTGTGATAAACCCTCAAAGGGTGTAAACACTTTCAGCACACACACCTTCCTTGAACTTCACACACTTTGTTCAATTTGTTCACACACATAAAAGTTTGTTATACTTTACTGTGGAAGTCTTCCACTTCTTCTAAGTGTATACACTTCACTTAGTGCACACACTAGGTTCGGTCTTTTTATTCCTTTGCACACACACCACTAAGGTATGTCTTTAGCCTTCCTCCTTTACATTGAACACACACAAAATGTGTGGTCTTCCCTTGGTTCCCACACATAGGCTTCGGCATTGTTCCTCTTCTTGTTTTGCACACACACAAAATATGTTATTTTATTTGTTCTTCAAAGTGTGCACCCACAAGGCTACGACCTTCCTCCTTTGCACACCCACTGCCCGTAGGGTGTTCTCCCAAGTGGCACGCACACAAGGTGCACTCCTTCCTTGCACTTAGCACACACAATGTGTGTTCTTCAATTTGGCACACACACAAGGTATGATCTCGGGTTCTCCTTGCACACACAAAACCGTAGGTTCCTCTTACTCCATTTGAACACACACACTAGGTATGCACTGCACTGCTCTTTAAGAGCCGCGCAAGGTACACTTGGATCCAATGCTACACGGGCGCGCAGGGTGAAAGGTGCAACCAGCCTTGGGAGAGCAAGGTTGCTACTGCCTCGGGTGTGCAAGTGCAACACCCGCGTGCACTTCCTCCTGCCGCGCAAGTACGCAGGAAGAGAGGGAATCAACCACGGGTGCGCTAGAATGCGGCCTCGGGTTCTTCCTGTCGTGCAAGGGAGGCGCGCAGGGGATCTTTCTTCTACTTTCACGCAAGTGTGCGCGAAAGGAACCTCAGCCGCGCAAGTAGAATGCGCGGGGCTTCTTTCTTCCTGAGGCAGAGAGCTTCACGGTTCTCAAAAGTTTCAGCAATAAAATTCAAGACCAAGGCCTCTCTTTATATAGGCAGAGGCGTCTCGTTCAATCCGCATGGATATAAATTCAAACTCCCGAATATCTCGGGTTTTCAAGATTTCCAAAATCTTGTTTCTCCTCTGTTTCACGCGGCTTAACTCATTTTTAATTTCCTCTACGTGCATGCGACTTAGAACGCATGCACGTCCTTCCATCGATCCAAAACATGCAAGCATAAACACCCAAACCTCGACAACTTCATCTTTCCTCGGCCGAATACCAAAACTCTCCAAACATTTCATGAAAGTGTATTTTTAAGTATGGATCGGTTCGTCTTGGCCAGATGATCTTAATGATGTCTTCGGTATGATTTCTAATGACCGGGAGTTCAATAACCATCTTCGGGAGGCGCCTGGATTGACGGAGACATGCGGGGAGGCCTCGACATGGATCGAGGTTGAAGACGGTCCGCAGATGCATCAGACGGTTAAGATCTGGTGCGCGATTAGATGGGTGGCTCAGATTAGATCGCGAGCGGTGCGATGCATCGGGCGGCCGGGATCTGCCACGCGATCACTCAGACGGCCATGATGCGCTCTCGGTGAATTTTGCGCGTCCCACATCGAATTGGCAGCCGGTATTTCCATGGCATATCAACCTCACACTCCCATCAGCTCACCAATTGAATCTCCTCCCCTCTCGGTGCCGCCCCGCGCCGAGTTCTCTTAGCGGGCGCGCTGTTGCGCCCACCCCTGCTACTCGGGTGCGCCACTGGCGTCCACTCTGCCTCTCGCGGGCGCGGGCTATGTGCCCCTGCCGCAGGGATTTGATCACCGCGTGGCCTCCTGCCGCCTTGGGCTTGCTCCATGGGATCCCCCATGGGAATGGCGCCTAG
This sequence comes from Viscum album, assembly GCA_963277665.1. Lineage (NCBI taxonomy): Eukaryota > Viridiplantae > Streptophyta > Magnoliopsida > Santalales > Viscaceae > Viscum > Viscum album. The sequence goes on from OY728161.1 coordinate 848,753,239, forward strand.
GCCCACATGTGCCTTGGGGTTGAACCTGTGGCTGGCCTTTGGTGGTTTCCTTTTTGCTAAGTAAAACACTTAGGACTTTGTATAAAAACAAAGTAACCAAGTGAAAATGCCAAATGCCACTTCTATCCTTCTTGATAATTTTTTCATCTTATTCTTCATTTGAATTCCTCACTCCTTCTCATCAAATAATCTTCACTTAGGAGGGAAATGTAGAAGGTTCTTCCTTCAACCGAAGCTCCTGAATCACATAATTATTCAATGTTCTTCATTGATCCAATCAGAGATCAAGTTGGATCTTCATCTGATTTACATGCACTAAGTGATAGTGAATGGACTTCATTAATCCACTTCATCCACTTAGGAGGTGTGGATGGATCATTTACCACTCCTCATGCATTGTCAATACAATGCATGGTCTTCTATCATTGTTGTGACATTGTATCAACTTGATACAAGTTCTTGGAACTTAAAGATCAGCTCAACAATCCTCAGATGTAATGATGATGCTCCATCATCATCCATTCTTCAAGTGGTGTAACTTAGTATCATCTTGATAGAAGTATTGAAACATTAAGAATAGTTCTAAAATCGTCTGATATTCATAGAGAATGTTTCAACCACAACATCCTATGTCACTTAGTGAATCTCCTAAGTGACATGCATCTTAGTACCATGGCCATTCTCCATTCGTCACCATCACCATCACACCCTTTTTCATTCACATCTTGACATTCCTTGACATCCATTCATTCCATGACACCATCATGCCTCATTGACAACAAATGCAACACAATGCACTTCAAGAATACATTATATCTAAATCGGGTAACCCCATTTTATTTGAGCCAAAAGGCTACCTTGAGTTTTCTTATGCACAATATAAGTATTCTAGGTGTAAATGATGGATTTTGGAGATTATTTGAGAAGAAATTGGACATAAAAAGGAGTTTTGAGGTGAGAGTTTATATGTAGAGGTGGTTTTCTTTTATAAGAGGGTGGATGTGAACATTAAAAAAGTCTACAAATAATATCTTATTATAAATTAATTTTATAGTTATAATATTTCCTAATAGATGTATTTCTAGGTTAATATGTTTATGGGTATGTTTTCTGTCATCTAATATGGTTTATTCAAATTTTGGTTATAAAATTAACCTTATCTTTTATATATAACCATTATTTAAAAATATAACTCTTACCATATTTTATTGAATATTAATAATATATAGTTATTATAGTCACTATAAAATGAAAATAGAAACACATGCACATAATTCATAAAATATTATATGTTTTAAAAATTCCATTCTGTAATTATTGGCAATATTTAGTAAATGGGTTTTTTTGTTAAAGCCATAAAAACATGATTCAATTGAAGAAAATTGATTTATTAATCTATCATATGTCAATGGAATCCAAAAAAATAATATATGGAATATTCTTTTTCAAATTAAATTTACTTTAATATGTATAATATCATATACTTGAATATTTTATTAATATTTTAATCACTCAAAAAAATTATGTCATAAATAAATTTATGAATTTATTGTCTAAAATCTAAATAAAAAAACAATGATTTATGGAATCTTTTTATCATTATAATTAATATTTATTTTCTTGTAGATAAATAATAAAACACCACCTTAAAAAAGTTTTACTAAAAAAATAATGTTTATGTCATAATTCTCTTTATTTTAAATTAATTATTATAAAATAAAATTTTCATACCCATGTAGCTATATGGGGTCCAAAAATAGATCCAAGGAATCCCATGGGCTAGCATATCTCATAAAATATTTTCAAGACGCATTTTAGGGTAGTTTTGAATTATTATAATATTATTTTTACACTTATTTACAGGATTTTATCCTTTAACCACGATAAATAAAAATATTTGCTAAAGTTTCTATTCAAAATGTGAAAAAATAAAATGGACCTCTTTACATAAATTGGAACTTACAATTACAAATATTTAATCGATTTTTTAAATTTATAAACACATAATTTGATGAAATTATTTTAAAATTAATTTCCAAAATCAAAACTAGAAAACCTGTTTTTAGATGTAAAAACTATACAAAGATTGACATATATTACATTAAATTTATGTTTGAAATTACAACCAATGACCAAAAAATGATTAAATTATAAAAAAATTATACATACAATTTAAATAAAATAAAATTGATAATATAAACATATAAATAAAATAGGAGAAAATGTAGTATGAATTAAAATTCAACATTTTTGATTATTTGTGAAAATATAAATTTTATCAGAAAAAAAAATTTCAACCAATGTAAATTTTTATGTTCATATTTGAAAGAAGTTTATTTTGAAACAAAGAGTATATGAAAGTGAAAAAAAACTATATATATAAACGTTCTCAATAAAAATGTTGTAAAACAATCTTTTAAAAAAATAGTAGAGTATTTTTTTAATTCATTCTAATTTTAAACCTTTAAAATTTAATGGATAAATGTAAAAATATTTAAAAATATATATAATCAGGTTTTTGTTGGTTATATTCATTTCTTCGAATATAACGCCTAGGTGATATCAACTATATAAAATAATAATTATATTATTATCCTAATTTTCTGTATAACTTGATTTCTTGTGTGACATTAGATTTCCGAGATACTCATTGTTTCGTGTCGAGTATGAAACTGGAAAAAGTGTCTATATTAATGTAAAATTAATATCTTATTCATAAATATTAATATATATGAAATATTAGTATTATATAAATTCTTGAGATGTTACATCCTTCCCCCGTTTTGGAAATTATATCACCACAATTTTATTTACATATCAAATAATTTGGGGTATATATCCCTCATATAATTTTCATATTCTCATGCTTCCTCTTCAACCATATGGTTTTTCCAAAAACCGTTTATGGGTAAATATTGTTATTCCACAACACTTTATCTCTATACTAAAAAACATACATGTTGTTCCTCACAATAATGATTCTTTTCCAATTAAACTACCTTTGTATTCAAAACATGAGATGGATCCAGTATATACTTTCTCAGCATTGATACATGAATGTTAGTATCTTCACAGTACAAACTTGTAGTTAAATACACCTTGTATGCAACTGATCTAAATTTCTATAGGATTTCATAGGTTCTAATGAACTATTGACTCATCTTTCCCTTCTTACCAAAACTCTTCACACTTTTCCATGGAGAAACATTAAGAATGATATGATCACCTATCTCAAAATAATGATCCTTCTTCTAGTTATCTGTATAACTTTTATGTCTCCACTATGATGTCCCCATGCGATTCTTAATCAACTGAAATTTTTCTCCCATTTCTTCTACTGATTTTAGTCCCAACAAAATCCTTTTATCCAGTTCATCCCAAAAAGCTGTAGATCAACACTACATTCCATATAATTTTTCAATTGGTTCCCTCTGTATACTAGAATGACAAACTTTTATTACAAGAAAACTAAAACATATATTTCCATTGATCCCAACATAATAAATTTAACATGTGTGTAACATATACTCTAATGTTTGAATTGTTCATCCTAACGTCCCATCTAATTGAGGATGAAAAAATGTACTAACATTTAACTCAGTTCAAAATAAAATGTAAATAAATTTCTTAAAGATATTAGTGAACCTAGGATAACGATAAGATAAAATGTTGAGGGGAACTCCATGTAACCTGAATATATATTTAATATACATTTGAGAATGTTTATCTAGATATAGAGTATCTCAATAGGATGAAAATGTTCATATTTATTCAATTAATCAACAATATCCTTGATTTCTTTTTTATCAAGAGATGACTTTGGTAACACCACTACAAAATCAATGGAGAATTTTCCTTATTTACAACATGGAACTATGAAAGGATAAATAATACCTTTTGATAACTTCCTCTCTACTTTAGCATGTCAAAATATCACTCACCTTAGGGTAATGTAAACAATATTTATTTTCATTCCATCCCACCATTAATACTCTCGAAGATATCGGTACATCATAGTACTACAAGGATAAACTAAAAATGGAGAACTACAATCCTCATATAAAAACTCTTTCTTTAAATATGAATCATAAGGCACAAATCATCTCTTTCCAAACCTCAATACATAATATTTTTCAATGTAATTAACTTGTAAGAAACCCATATTAACAAATTATACCTTTTTGGAAAATCATTGTCTATATTCAATGATTTCTTAATTATTTCTAATAAAGATGATTTCACTTCCACCAAAAACAAAATAAGGGAAGTCTATATTCCAACAAATTGTAATAAAGAATTCATCAAATCAAAAACAAAAATATATCGTTCTAAACATATCATTGTTATTGTTGTGTTACTCTTTTGAATTAAAGTGACATCCACATTGTTCGACTTTCCTAGTTAGTAATTAATCGTGCAATCATATTCCTTTATTAATTCAAGACATATCCTATATATAATCTTTATTTCATTTTGTGTGATTATATACTTAAAATTTTTGTGTTTTCTATATATATCACAGTTTTGACCCAAAAAATGATTCCTCCAAATTTTTAGCAAAAGAAACAACATAACCTAATTCCAAACAATGTGTAATGTAAATTAATTCATGTGGTTTCAAATAAGTTGAAGCATAAAAAACTACATGATCATTATACATTAGGACACAACAAAGTCCTTCAATTGATGTATCGTTGAAGATAATAAATTTATCATTCTTGGAAGGTATGTCAAAAAAAATTGCATTTAACAATAATCTTTTCAGTTCCTAATAACGATCATCACATTCTTTTATCCAGATGAAATTATCTCCCTTATATGATATATTAGTTAGTGGGATAGATAACCTAGAAAAGTTTCAATAAACCATTTGTAGTACACAACTAATATAATAAAAATTCAAATCTATGTCATATTAGAAGGTTCTCTCCAATCATGAACATCATTTTATTTATCATTGTCAATAGTTATTCCATATTTAGAAGCATTTTGACCAAATAATTCATTTTTTTCATAAAAAATTATATGTTACTAGAAATCCAATATAGTTACAATTATTTTTTGTTTTTGAAAACATTCATAAAGTGAATTTCATGTTACAAGTTATTTTTGGATATTCAATACATAAACAGAACCACATATTGATCTAGAAATAGATGAAAGTATATAATTCATCCTTATCATTACATTAGAACGGTTTCATATATCTTTTGAACTCATTAGAATCTAACACCCTTCGATATTTATGCTTCAATTCTGAGTAAAACATAATTTTCTTACTATCAATATCACATATGTACCTTGAAAAACTATTGAAATTATATTCATGTACAACCACATAATATTCCACGTTTTTCCTTGATTCTAGGCATTTATTTTCCTCCTAAGACGAAAATCCATAAGAAAATATTTATCAAGAAATAATTTATTAAATTCGTTATATTCTATGGATTCAATATCATTTCTTCCTCTGATATATTTAATCAATTCCCACCATTTATCGACATCTCCTTCAAAACATTACATAGAAGGACTAAAATTTGATTATTTTAACACCCTATTAGAGAAAAAATAATTTTCAGTGATTTAATGTACTATTAAACATTCACAAGGTCATATTATCCTCATAATGATGGTGGAATTTACCTCTGAAATTCTCCACTATCATCCTATGCATCTATGATTGGTCTGCTTGATCTCTTGTATAGACACCAATACCTATTTTCACCCGAGTAAATTTTTCCATCAATGCAAAAAACTACCCTTTTTTTATTCTATCCATCTCATGATATTGATTTGGAAGGACCATTTCCTCAATATTCTTTCCCACCACAACTCCCCTATTTCTGATGTGGAACACCATTCTAATCAAATATAACACAAATAAATAATCATGAAAATATTGAAAATTCTATATCCTTTCAATTTGACCATAAATGTTAATATCTATTAGGGATACTATATTCATAATATTTTTAATCCTAATTTTTTCCTAACTGACATACAATACCAACTACAAGGCCCCAACTATAAAAACTACCTAATCTTGAGAAAATTAAATAATTTGACTTTATTTCGCATCAAGGACCTTTTCATTTTTATATATTTAGAAAACTAGGACATACATTATAAATATAAATTTTATTATTATAATTTAGACACTTCAAATCACTAAAAAAATTTATCATAAAACATAAACCTCTTAAAAAACCAGATTTCTTCCATGTGTAAGCAGCATGACTTTTCCTTAATCCCATCCATAACACACTTCTTTTTTATGTCCTATAAAAAACATTTTAGATATTGGTTTGAGAAAAAAAATCATAGTAAGGGATACAAAATGAAGGAAACCTATTATCCTTTTAAAAATATTTAAACCATTAATACACTGTCTTAAATTAATAATTTTCACCTTAATAAAGTAATAAAATATACATCAGAAAAAAGAATTGCATTTATTACAGTATATATAAGAAAAATATTGCAAAAAATACCATGTAAATAAAAAAATAACATATAATGTTAACTTGTAACATAAACATACTTAAATAGAATAACCATTCGGTCGACATCCACACATATCACTCTATGGAATACCCATAAGAACGTCTTTAATAACCAATGCATCATAGGTTATAATGTAACCACCCATCATTATTTTATCATTGAACTGACCATCATTGATTTATCAAATAACCAATTGTCATTAGTATATCATGTAACCACCCATCTAATGTCTATTTACCATTATATAATCATAACAGAGAAAAATATAACATAAAAATATCATTTCCACATTACAATATAAAGAGATCATTTGAATATATTAACATAATAAATCCACTATAAATACCATTTTCAAAACAAAAATACATAAAAAAGTAATATGGATTTATCTTTTCCTTTTAAAAACATTTCAACTTTTAGAGGAATCCAAATACAATATAACGGTCATAATGTGGGAATGGTCATTGTCACCCTGTACGTCAAAAACATTCCTTTTTGATGTTTTGTAAAATTATTCATAGATAAAGATTACTTTGGAATGAAAAAAAATCTATGTTTATAATTAAATGATTTATTATGTAATATGTTATATATTATCGAAATATTCATCAATGCTAGGAGATTGAGATAATGTCCATTAACTTGAGTCTACCTCGTCATGTACAATCGTTATGATCATGAATAATAAACATATTTTAATTTTTAAATTATTGAGAAACATTTTAAATATTAATTTTCCATTTATAACACCTATTATTATGTTATAATAATTACATAATTATTTATTTTCATATCATACATTTTTTCGATATTCAGTACTTCAGTTGAAAATGTACTATTTTTTAAAAATTGTTCGTTTAGTAAAAAGAAAATTATATCCAAAATATTATTCATAATTTAAATAAAATATATATCAAGTACATATGTATTTATAATATCCATAATATTTATTGATAATAAATTAAATACACCATTCATGGAGACGGGAGGCCGTACAAACGCATGAGCGCTACATTCATTTATTTCTTATATTAAAAAAATAATAATAAAATATAATAAATTTTCAATATAATACCAATATTATATTTACATCATGTATGTGTCATATTTTTAACAAAAACATCCTTTATGTGTTTCATGTATAGCTGTAACGAGTCACATCACATTGTGGGGGCGGTAATCAACACATCTGCAAATAAAATTATTATATTTAGACAACCTGGAAAATGGAATGTTATGTTCTAAATAAAAATTCCTAAACAATAGAGACAATATAAATATAATATATATAATAAAGAAATATAGTTCCATCATAATGTACAGAATTAGATTAGGAAAGAGAAAATTAAAAAATCATCATTTTGTGAGGCAATAATTATCCATACACAAAAAAAGTAAGTCCAATATGATCTAGATTGTGGTGGGTTTATGTTTAGGTTGAAAACATATCATTAAAACATTGTATTATATTTAGGAGAATGTATTTTTATAGTGTAAATGAATAAATAGAAGTTATTTGGTTGTGGAAGGAAAATAATTAAAAGGATCATTAGAGATGATGTTTCCCCAAAATCGGGTAACTCCTTTCCATTAGAGAAAAATGGTTTTGTTGAGATTTATTATGCCCATTTTAATACATATATTAAAATATTAAGGATTACAAAAGAATATTTTAGAATTAGTTGGAAGAACAAAGGGATTTTATAGGTGTCATTAAGTGGGTAGAGGTGGCGGCCTTTCATAAGAGGGAAGAGGGGACATTTAGGAATGTCTTGAAATATTATATTATTATAAATTTATTTTTGAATTATAATAGATCAAAAGAATTATTTTATAGAATAATATGATTATTTTTCTAAATAATATCAACCAATATGAATTATAGAATTTTAGGTCATACAAATAACCATATGTTTTTTCTTTAAAGCATAGTTATAAACCTTAACTCTTAGATTGTCTTCTTGGATTTTAAACATATATTTTTACTATAGTTACTATAAAATGACAAGAGAATCAAAATTGGATCATTAATTGCATTTTAATCATTAAATAAGTTATTTTGACAAAATATTATATTTTTTGTACAAATATTTCATTTAATAAAATATTATCTTGTTAAGTACTCTTTTATGCCAATTTTTACACTATGTACTAATTGGTTTCTTAAGTCATAATAACTTTATTAAATTGAAGAAAATGAATTAACTCATCTCTAAAATGTAAATTTAATCAAAAATATTCTTTTAAGGAATTAAAATGTTTTAATTATATTTATTATAATATTTATAATATCATTTATTTGAATATTTCATCAATAAGGTAATCACTACATCATCATTGTCTCATAAATAAATTTATTTGTTGAATGTATAAAAATTATATATAAAATACAATGATGTATGAAAATTAATTATATTTCTGATGAAATTTTATAGTCTAAGAGATCAATTATATAACCACACTTTAAATTTTATTTAGTAAATAGATAAATGTTTACATTATATTTCACTTTACATTAAATTAGTTATTATAATATGTCATTATCATGTCCATGCTGCTCTACGGGGTACTAAAATTTACCCAAGGATGACCATGGTTGGACATATCTAATAAAATGGTACTAGAACACGTTTTAGAGTAGTTTTATATTATTATAATATTATTTGTTACTTTTATTTAAATGTTTTTTCACTTAAATCATGTTGAATAAAAATAATTTTTGAAGTCATTATTCATAATCTCAAAAAATAATAGGGCCTTGTGTATAAAATTTGGACCTTATAATTCCAAATATGGTATCTATTTTTTCAAAATTCAAAACATGTAGTTGGCTTGAATTTAAATTAATATTAATTCCCATTTTCCAAACAAGAAAGCATGTTTTTAATAAGTAATTAATATTAAAAAATTGACATCTATTTTTATCAAATTTCGAAGTGAATTTACGTCCAATGACCAATATTTCATAAAATAATAAGATCATATTCTAATTAAACATTAAAAACAAGTTAAAAATACATTATAGTTATCAGAAATAATATAAAAAAGTATTTTCTGAATTAATGTATAGTATTTATCAATATTCATTTAAATATAAATTTATTAGAAAAATATAAAAATTCAACAAAAGTTAACTATGATGTTACTCTTTTAACTAAACTGTTTATTTTTTCATATAGAACATTTAAAATTGAGAAAACTAGATTTAAAAATTATTCTCCATCAAAAGGTGATAAAACGAGATTTTATAATATAATAGAGTATTTTATATTCAAAATTGGATTCATTATCATTTTAATTCTCTAAATTTTTTTAGATACATTTAAAAACAATTAATAAATATATGTGTCCATATTGTATATAGTTCTATTCATTATTACTAATATAATATCTAGGAGTTAACTACAATTGAAAATAATAATAACCAAATTATATTATTTTACAGTATAACTCAATATTGTGTGCAACATAAGATTTCATATAAACCCATTATTGTTTGTCGAATATGCAATTGGAAAAATAATCCCTTTTAACATAAAATTATTATCTTAATCATAAATATTTAATGATATAAAATCTTATTATTCGATAAATACCTAGAATGTTACACATTATACCATAATATTATACAGAATGTATGAATAGGTTCTTTTCTTCTTGAAAAAAATTCTAATGGTCCTTAATAAAGGATATAATGGATGCCAAAAAAATAAGTTGTAATTTTCTTATCAATCCTCACTAAATTTATTTCATATTCTAACATTTGTTAAATATATGTAATTGATCTTAAAATAATATCTAATTTATAATAAATCTAATTAAATTTTATTATGATTATATACCCACTTATATCCGCCCTCGATACTATTAAAATACTAGTGAATGTATCGATCGTGAGTAATTGTGGACTATCACTCCCACGAAGTGATGTAATTCATTTTCCATCATTATATTTAATGGATGGTTATTATTAAGGTTTTAGTATTTATGAAATAAATTATTTTCATAATTAAGATTATGTAATTATAATATAATATATACCTTCTTACTCTAATGTTCGTGTTAAGATGATAATGTTTCAACTGTGTATGTCTGGACTACCGCAACCATGAAGCGATTTGATTCACAATTTATTTTTTTGTACATTGGTAGTAATAAATATATATTAATGGAATATATATGATAAGTATAATTTAATAAGTTGAATGTAATTGTTATTTATTAATTAATGTCATTATTTCTATCATTAAAAAAGTAAAAACAATATTTATGTTTACATTTAAGTTAAGGTCTCCATGAACGAGGTGATTCATATTTATATAATTATCCATTATGGGTCACTATAAATAAATATATATATATATATATATAATAAATATATATATTATTTATATAATTATTAATATTCATTATATGATTCAAATATTATCAATGTAATATAACGTGATTTACCAATCAATGTTCTCTTGAAAAAATGAATCAGTTGTCTCCCAAAAAGGATGAATTTAAAAATAAATTATTAATAAATGGGGGATTAAATGTTATATAGGAACTGTATATATGATATTATTAGAATATAAATTATTCATAAAATTATTAATTAAAAATTATAAAATTTTAATATACAATATTAGATCACTAATAAAATAATTGGAAGTTGTGGTAAGATATTAATAAAAAAATATTATCATTTATGATTATTTTTTTATTATGTTTTCCTTGATGAATTTTTTAGATATTACTCTCAATAAACTAATGAAATAATTTATTCTATAGTCATTTCATCTAATTGAATTATTCCATTCTTTTTAAATACATTTTATACTCAAGATAAAGAAATAAATTTTTAAGAGTAACCATCTTTATTTCTCTGATAAGACAAAAATAAATTTCTTCTCCTGCAATGTTTTCATCTAAAAAAATTTCGTGAACAATTTCTATATTGACCTATTTTTATTTAAATCAATATTAAAATTTTATTTGTTTATTTTTTTAAAGTAATCATCATATTATTTTAGAGAAGTGAAACATTTGAATTGGTAAAAAATGGGAATAGAGTCATTATTTTAATATACACAAAATTATTGGAATTCAAAACATCTTGACAGATCATAGTGTTTATTCATCATTTACATAATTATAAGTTTATTTTTGATGATACATTTTCCATAAATATTCTGGATCTTTTTATATTAAATATGTTTTCTCAATGTGAAAAGTATATTTCCCAAATTAAAAGTTTAATATATCATTTTAATGATTATTTTAATCTAAGATGACTTATTATGATGTTACATAAGATTGAACGTGTACAATTACCAATGGTAATAACATTAGTATTTTGATGGATTGATTATGATTATGATGAAATGAATTCTATGAAACCTATATATTTATTATTTATGTTATGGAAATGAATTCTTTGAAACCTATTTATTTTCTATTGATTATCCAATATTGAAATGATATGAAAATTTACCAAACCCATTTATTTTACTTTGGTTATGATATTATGGATGTATAATGATCTAGTGGAACACATGATTTTGAATGGGGATTAAACAATGTTTGGTAAGGGACTATATACATTATGATAGTATTGGGAGTGATCCATCACAAATGATATGATTAAATGGGTATTCAACCCAATTAATAATAATTGTATATGAAAAGATAATTGATTGTGTAAATGATACGTTAAATGTATTTTTTCCCTGACAAAATTATGTCTTTTTCTAATGTCATTATTCTATGGATCATGTTATTTGATCCTTTTATCGATAATATCCTTTAAATTTCCATGTTTTAATCAAGGAATTAGGATTATGATAATTTATAAATAGGACAAGTTCAAATTTTTTTTTCTAATGTTCTCTTACACATATTCTCATTTTATTGTATTTTTATACTTTTGTATCTATGACATAGCCTTATTTGATGACTTATCTGACAGATTATATGTTTTTTTTCCAAATGTTAGGAAGAAATGTTTTAGGTATAACATATCCAATATAGATTATGGTTATGTATAACTTATTAGAATATGTATTATATCACTTATGAGAAATAAGTTTTTGATTCCATGTGTCCATCGATTCAAGATGTATACGATCCTAGAAAATATCATAGTGATTTACAATTAATATTAATCTTTCATACATAATTTATATACATGAATATTATTGGTCACTATAATAATATTATCCAAAATTACATATCTATAAATCATATATCTTAGATCCACCCGACCATTAAACTCATCAAAATCATATCGTATAATAAATTTCCCATGTGAAAGAATTAAGATTCAAGAAAATAACCTAGAAGAGCGGGTAAGAAAAATCATAGAATTAAATTGAACGATATAATGTGTTTATTAACCTTAGTGAATAACTATAATAATTCATTTACTTTTATTAAAATATTTAAAACGTTGCTTAATAAGTAAAATACTAAATTGAAATTTATAATGAAAAACTTATTTTTTTGAACAAGATTTATTTAAAAAGTAATAATCTATCAGGAATTGAGAATTCAATATACACTATAAAATAAAAAAAATTAATATAATAGGGTCTATATATGGAAAACTAACAAGTATAAAAGGAAAATAAATTAACATATAAAATAGTAAAAAATTATTCATTCTAACGTTGAAATGATAACTAGTATAAAATGATCCATGTAAAATGAAATAACAAGAGACTAATCTCAAAAGTTTATAATGTTTCTTAATATATATATATATATATATATTCATCCTTATATATTATTTAAGAGAAGGTAATGATACCAAATAAGCAGAACAAATCAAATTACCATAGTGGATAATGATATCAGACTAAAATTATAATATAAGGTTGGTTCCACTTAATGGAAAACATTTTCTCTGGTTATGAACACATGGTAGGTGAAGATTAATTGATAAATGTTAGATGTAAGAATAAGAATAAATTAATGAAGTATTTTAATTTTTATGAATAATAATATTAATTTTTCAAAAATAATAATTTAAGATATTTATATTCTAAATCTCCGTGTAAAATATGAATTGAAACCCATAGATATATCTATTTTTTTAAAGAATCTTTTCAAAAAGTGATGATGATAAGAAAATTTACATTACATGAATTTAAATGGGTAAATATTTAATAATATCATAGGAATAATGAAATACACATATAAAACAAAATTTATTGAAGAAATTTTATAGCCAAATGACTAAAAATTATGTCAATAAAAAGTAGAATGTTATGATATTTTATAAAATAATATTAAATAAAGAAGATATTGCGAGAGGTTATTAAAATTGTAGGAAAAAATTCTGTTCATTTAATGTGTTATAAAATAATAATTTATAATATACCATAAATAAATACAAATGTTCTATAATAAAGGTTACAAACTAATTTTTGGAAATTTAGTTAACACAAATCCATACCTAAAGCAACCTCTTTGTTAAGAATTATTTAAATAAATATATAATTATTACTTATTTTTCATTCATATGTATTATATACTCATTAATATTTATAATAACTTTATTCATATTTATTTAAATTAAAATTATTCATTTATAGTTCTTACATATAGAAAAATAAATTGCATATAGTTGAACATTATTCTTCATGTTTAAATTGTTCTATTTTATTTGCATGATTTCATTTTAAATAAAATGACCTTTATTCATGATTATTGTTTTATACCATATTAAAAATTAATGATGATTTATAATATATCATTAGATTATTTATAGAGTCCTAATTTCATTTAATTGAACTTATGAAGAGGTTTTGTGTAAAACACTTACAAATATTTTTTTTGGATATTAATGGGTGAATAATATAATTATATTTATTATTGGAAATACATAATAATAATAACATAATTGAATATGAGAAAATATTAAATAATATATTATTATATAATAATACAAGTCTTTATATTTTATTAGTCATTCATGATGAAAATATTGTATCATCATTCATGTAGATGGTAAAACCAAGGTCAATAAGAAAACAATATTACAAGTGAATGTTAAAGAACATGATACTATATTGTATTAATTAAAAATATTCATTACATAGATTCATAATATAAATATAATTGATATGTATCAACTTAGATAAAAATTTATGTCTTGGTCCTCTCATTAGAGGACCTCTTTGAATTGAGGGATGTGGGGCTTCATAATGTCACAATATGTTAAATGAAATGGTAAATGGAATTAATGGGAAATTTTTTCTATTGAATCTTAATAAAAGTAATGTAAATTTATGTGTCTATGTAAAGGGAATATTGTTCTATTTATATGTGACAATTGGTGGGACTTTTGTAAATAATATTACATACATAAATAAACTACTATTTTTTTAGAAACCATATCAAATGTGAAAATTAATGGGGATAATATAATGGGGGATTGTTCATTACCTAAACCAAAAATTATGATATAATATTTTTATTATAGTGTAAGTATTTTTCATTAAATTCATCCAATTTAAACGATTTATTAATTTACCATGGTGATGAAATTTTACCTTGGTGTCAAATTTTGTTGCCTAATTTTTAAATTTACAATATTACATTAAATGGAAAATATAATCTAGAATATAAATAATCATATTATTTTAATATGTTAAAAAATATAATAAAATTAATTTTTGGAATTTTAATAGAATCTGATGATTTACTGGCCACATATAAATAAAATTTGACTTGTTTGGGATAATAAAAATGAAATTACATCTTGGATATTGATATGAAAATTTATTATTTTATTCTCAAAATTAAATACAAGATGCCAAGGTCAATTAGATATACATGTTTTTAAAATTTAAGATAAACATTTTTAATATTTCAACATGGTGTAAATAATGTTTTCATATGATTAGGTGTTCCTCAAAATAAAGAAGTAGAGGTCCACATGGTAGGAAATGAGAAATAATCCCATTATAAATATGAACATAAGAAAATAAAGTTTCCTTATTTTTATTGGTTTGGTAAAAATAAAAATGTGGAGTTATTTATGAAATCTTGGAATTGATTCTGATATAGTATGTTAGAGAATATGGATAAATATTTTATTGGAGAAAGTAATGGTTATAATATGAAAAATTTGTATAAGTATATGACATAGTTTTTTAAATATAGTGTGTTTTTTTATCGTGTGCATATGTGTCATACTGATAACAAAAACTGACGGGAAGTAGAGCAATTTTAACATTAGGGGTGTGGTTAAGTCATTTATAGCTAAATTAGTAAATTGTGTGCCATTAAACATAGTGTTAATATGTATAATTCTGCGTTTTTTATATTATAGTAATGTATTATTTGATTATGGGGCTACATATTATTTCATTTTCAATACAATCTCTTGTAATTTTGAAACTATAGCTTTTGAAATAAATACAGAACATATCATAAGAACATACTAGGTAATTATTATGTTTATAATAAATTATAATAATCTTATTTGGTTTTTAGATGGAATAAAACTACCAATTAATCATGGTGTTATCCCTATACTATAGTTTGTAATTATAAAGGAAATTATTAAATTTATGATTAACCTGATAATATATATTGAAGAACTAAAGAATCTAATTTTATAAAATAGTATTATATTTTATTGAAGAATGAATTTATATCATTGCAATGATAATAAAAAATATATTAATAAATTAATTTATTTAAATAAAATTCATCATTCATATATTATTGATAATTAAGAAACCGTACATATTAATAATGTCTCAATAGTATGTGAAAACACATATATTTTCTCCTATGATATCATGGTGTTGTATTTGATTGATATTTCAAATATACTATTGAATTAGATTTCAATTTCAATCCAATTTCAATAAAAAAAATTCAAATGGATCAATTAAAATTTTTAGGATTGAAAAATTATTTATAAAAGTTTATTGAAAATGTTTTTATTTTTTATTACACATCACCATGGCGGGAAATTGTTTTATCTATAAAAAATAAAGATATGCACTTTTTTCATTTCATTGACTCTCTTCATTTGAGTAACATTAATATTATGAATACATATCTATTTCCTCATATAAATGATTTTCATTACATATTTTTTAAAATAATTGTTTTCCAATCGTTAACCTAATTTCTTAGTAGTATTTGAAAACTATGAAAGTGAAAAAAAATTATGGGAAATATTTGAAATGGGATTTTATAATGTAGTATATTTCATTCCAATGGAATATATTAGATAAATAATGCATAACATTCAATCCCACTAAATCCATATTCTTTGATGAAAAAAATATGTTAAAATATATTTTTGAGGCTCATAGTTTTCTTCTATTTGGAGGAATTTAAATTTTATTTATTAAAATATCGACATTTTAATCTAGGAAACATACTATGTGAACTAAAAAACTATTTGAATTTACATGAGAAAAAATCCTAAGATTGTTTGTAAGAATTAAAAAATGATTGGTGAATGATCCAATTTTTTCTATTAAAAATGATAACATTTTAATCTATATTGGTGATTTATTAAAATGACTTGGTTTTTTCTGAATTAAAAAGGATTATTCATTCCGTTATTTTTCATATCATATAAAACCACATGTGAAAAATTATCCTACAAATGTCCTTGATCAAACATCTATTTTTTTTAATTAAAAATATTTCATACATGATTTATACAGATACAATTGTGAAATATATACCAATAAAAAATGTTTTCTGTATAAATTTACATAGAATTTGTAGAAAATTAGATGGAGGTGATGGATAAAATTTATAATGGACTATGGTCACATAATTCATTATAATCTAGGTAAAAATGATTTTGATTCCTTGATTTAGTTATATAATGCCACATTTACAATATTATGATTAGATAGTTACCCATTAAAAAAATTTATGAATTTTATCCAATAAATTAATTTTTGGGGAACATACTAAGCATTATAGTTGTAATTATATTCACCTGTATCAAAATGAATAAAGATAAATCATAAGATAGATCATATTTTATAGGAACATTTTTAATCTGCTAAAAGGGTTATATTCCCAGATATTAATTTTTGTAGTTGAGATATCATCATATTTAGACCACTAATATTTGTTCCTTATGATTCCAATATAATGAACATATTTTTCAGTCAATATCATATTTCTATGTTTATATTCACCCTAGTGGTAATAATATTTGTGGTGAATTTTTATTATTTTATAGTATGGATGTAGTAAAACAATATATTTATATATTTATCATTAATTGATTTATTTATTATTAGGCTAATCAAAAATGAAAATTAGCATAGGGGTTCAATAATTTCAAGTGTCAATGATAATATATGAAAAACATTTCATTGATTTTATAGTAGGATTTCCAAATAATTCTCATGTTAGAAATATTGTATGCGTTTTTAATCAATTTAAAAAATCTTTTAATTTTATACCAATTTGGGATAATATTTAATTATAATAGTTTTTTCTCACTCTAAATCATTAGATATTCAAGTTTCAATGTGTTCCTATTTTTATTTAATATAATCTTGGTCTTATTTTTGCATATAATTTTTGAAAAAAATAGGAATTTATTAGGTTTTAAATTAAATTTCACCATAAAATTTCAACCAAAACCATTTGGACTACCATAAAAGTAAATAATCTCTTGAAAGGAATTATTTATTCATGGTCAATTGATTACCAGATAAATAGGGAATAAAAATTTTCATTGGTTGATTTATCATAATGTTACAATTTTTAATCCATTATATAGATGACATTATTTTAAGAATTTTATAGAAACCAGTGTTAGAGTTTATATTTTTTTTGGATAATGTAGTAGAATGAATATTTTCATGCGAAATATTGATAAAAGAAATAAAATATGAGGGAATTATGATTCTAAAATATATTAAGATGGATCATAGAAGACATAAAATTTACATAGATAATTTGAGTAATGATCATTCATCTGGGGTATGAGATTTTCATTACATAAAGTATCTTCCTGGAAAATTGTTATGATTTTAGGTAAAAATGAGTTATTAAGTCTTCATTTTATAAGGAATTATGAAATCATATAAAATTGGAATCAGTTTCTGATTTTGTGTCATTTTCTCCAAATTTATCTATGTGACATATTTATTTTATTATTCAATTGAATGAAAATATATGGTTGATTATTTTAATGTTTTGAAGCCCAAATTTGTTTAGTTATATGAGAAGTATTCTTATTGGGAATAACATAATAAAGACTAGTGTGGTAGAGAAAAATTATTCCACAATAAAATTGTTAACCATGTTAAGGTATTTTTAAAACTATATGGTTTATGAAGAAATATGAGAATTTTTAAATTCTATGATAGAATTATACTCAAACTTATTTAATATGCAAATAAAATAGAAATGACATAATTCCAAAAATATGTACAGAAAATAAAAATAATGTAATGTCAAGATAATTAAAATTTAATTATTGTTAATATTTATTAATTATAATATATATATTTTTTCATTAAAGAAAATATAATGTAATTTTTTGATCTACAAAAAAATATTTGTATTAAACCAAATAGGGTTTTAACGTATTTTCTAGCTTTGATATAAAATTATTTTTCCATGTTATGTAATTTTAAATTTAAAAAATTAATTTTATTTTTTTTATCATCATGTTAAAATTATCATATGATTTATTCTTGAGAATATTTTTCGAAAATTAATTTTTAATGTGAAAGAAAGAATATTTATTTTTATTGAAAATTGTAATTTATTTTAATTTATTAAAAAATTAAATTATACACACAATTAGTTTATAATTTTAAAATGTTTCATTAGAGTATTTAATTTACATTTATAATAAATTTATCTAATTTTATATACTGATTTGGTATAAATACTATTTTATACTTAAAATCTCATTTTTCTAATATATTATTTTAATCAAAATTTTATAAATTAAATTTATATCTTATTCTCCAACATATTATAATTTAATTTTGTAAAATTTATTTCATTTTTGAAATAATTCAAGAAAAAATAGTAAATAGTTCCCTATTACTCTTGAACATTATAAAAAAAACCGCGATAATTAATTTTACAACAGAAATGGGAAAAATGTTATCACAATCAAAAAAAACATTAAATGACTAAAAAATTGTGAAAAAATTAAATCAACTTCATTTTTGGATTATATTTCACCCATAAGCTTAAAAAATTATAATATAGGCCCTTTTTTCAAATTTTCAATGATTTTGTCAATTATAATTTGATTTTATGGAAAAGTAAAAATCGTCATTGTCTATATCTTTTTATCTCTATTTTCACAAATGGATAAATGAGGGATATTTCTCAGGCATAAATAAGAATTTAATATATAAAATATTTTTTTATAATGTTCATTTATATATAATTATTATTTATGAAATAATTTCAATAAATTCTTCTAAATCATTGACATAGTGCTTGTGAAAGTATTAATGAAATCAATGAAAATGATTTAAATACCTCAATAAATAATTCCATTTGAGTTATTTATAACGTCATTTTAATTTTTTTATCATTATAACATATTTTTTGGATAATTCTAAATTTATATTATAATTTCGTTTCTCTCTAAGGGGTTTTATGTCAAATTATATGAATAGTTTAAAAAATTATAAAATTGATATTTTATAATATATAATGTTTTATTAAATCACCTAAATGTAATAAATAATTATCATTCCACATTTGAATTATATATGATTTATTTTATATATAATTGTTCATTTCTATTATGTTTTTCCTTTTGTAATATCTATTTTGATATTTCTAGATTTAAAAAACCTTGTTTTCCAGTAACCATCATAATGGTTATCATGGGGTTAAAATATAAAATAAATGTTAAAAAGTCACATAGACATGTAAATATATTATTTAAATAGAGTGTGTAGACATATAATCACTATATAATAAAATATATATTTTATTCTACTTTGATTGAAATTTAATTTATTTGAATATATTATTTTCATTAATTCCTATTGTGCCACTCAACTCACTAATAATATATCAGCTACACACATATATTCCAAAAACATATAATCGATTTTTGTTTCTTAATGATACTACCCCAATAAATTATTTTCATTGCCAACCATTTCCTTGAATCCTTTTTTAGATAATAAAAATTGCAAAGGGTGTCATTTTATTTTAATTGTAAGAGGCTTTCCAAGAAGAGAAATAGTTCTATCCAAGAATTTGTGTTTCATTATATCATCCACATCAATAAAACATTCTTAGATATCAAAAAAATAATAATGCCATTAATCTAAATATATTTATTTGTTCTTACATAAATAATATATACATTATCCATCCCATATTTCATCTAATTTAATTGAAACCATCATCTTTATATTAAGTTGACTACATCACTTTGAACTTATGTAACTCATTTTCCACAAAACTCTAAATATGTATAGTTGTAAGGAGTTATTTAATTTATTTATATGAAATTATTGAAATATTTATAATAATATTTTGATAATATATCATTAAATTTTTTACCTTTTTATTCACTAAATAATGATAACCTTATAGGTGTGTTCATCTGGTCCTCCACCTCCATAAAGCGATGTAATTATTTTTTCATAACCAATATTGTGGATAATACATATATGTATATTTTCACAAAATTATAGGTTATTTATGATATAATTATCATTATAGAAATATAAAATTGTAGTTACCATTATTTAATAATGACTGTTGAAAAATAGAAATGTGACTCACGCATAAGTATGACCAACTGTCTCCATGATTAAAACATAGTTTATTTTTCATAATCATAACTCATGGTTGGTTTTAAAATATTTATAATATATAAAAATAAAAATTATAAAATATTTATTATCTTGAAATGATTTAATTATGAACACATGAACCATATTCTTCTATCGAATGTCATTTTGGACATATGAGATGAAGATCATAAAAACATTGGATGTGAACTAAATATATAAATTAATTTTATATATGATTGTATTAATTTAGATAAATGGTTTAAGAAACTTGAATGATTTTATTATGAAATTAAATTATTAAAATTATTAATTACGAAGATAAATAACAAAAATTATGATTTGGACTCCAGGTAAGGGAAATTATTTTTAAAACAATCATGTTTAACATTTCCCTTTCAATAAATTTCATTAAATGTAATAATTTTTAAAATTATTTTGTGGATGCTATTATATAGATACGAATAAATTATAAGGGAAATTTTGTGTCACTTTTTTCGTTATTTCATAGGTTTTTAAATGGAATATTATTTACATATTTTATATGAATTTTTTTAACATTATTTATAAAATTGAAAATGAATTTTTTATTTTAACATATTTAGATATATCAAATTTTTACAACATCATAACCATTATATCATAATTTACATGCCTTAATATCATAATTATATTGTTCATATAAAAACTAATTTTCATCATTTTAGGTATTATATTATTTATTATTTGGATTTAAGAAATTTTATTTTTCAAAATTTAAAAGTGATTTATTATACTTTCAAATAATGTTATTATGATGATATATATTATGTTATTAAATTTTTTGATAGTCATGGGAATTGTTTATAATGATAGTTATTTCAATTATAATCCAAGGTATGGCGGTTACATTATGTCCCTCTTATTCATTGATTTAGAATTAAGTTATAAACTAATCCTGATTATTATTAAAAATGTTACAATGACGGTTCCAAGTATAACTGTGAAGGTTATTTCATTTGTACCTATGAGGATTATTCAATTTGATACAACGAAGGTTTATATATATATATATTAGTGATGTAAAAATGACTCCTCTAGTAAAATAAATTTTTATTTTTTCAATATAGTATTATAAATTAAAAATTTGATTTAATAAGGTATGTTATGGATTTTATAATTAAATGATTTTATTTAATAGTTCATAGGGGTGAAAAGTATAAATTTCTGAAAATGATTTTATTAATTTATCCAGATTGAAAAGAAAAATTCCATTTTTTTATTTTCCAATAATATTTATTATGAAATTATTTATTAAAACATCAAGTTAGAGAAGTTAATTTATTGTGTATGAAAATGATTAATTTGAATATAATGTAAATTATTATAAAGTAAATTTTTTAATAGTTTACAAGGTCTTTTAATTTTATTTCATGCTTTTAATGGCTATATTGTGATTTTATGGATTATCTAATATTGTAAAATGGTTTCTATATTTTTTTAATGATTATTATGTAGGTATGTAATTTTTTTGAAGATGTTTAATGAATGGAAATAATTTTATATCATAAATGATTTATTTTTAATGAGAAAATAGATTCTATGCTAACGATTCCACCCTAGGATGTAATGATTATTGATATAAGAATGATGATCTATGTATATAAACATCTAAAACAATATTTTATTCAAATATTAATGAAAAATAATTCATTACTGATGATACTAGAATATGTACTGTTTAATGTAGGATCTTTTTAATGACTACTAAATAATTTACTAACCTATTAAATAATACAATGTAGAAAATAATCTGATTAAAATGGATCATACATACTTATCTATGAAGAGTATAAAAAATATATAATACTTATAATAATATATGTACAAATATTATTATATGTGTGACAGTTTTACTTTCCATAAATGACTGTTTAGATATATATCTATTTGATAATTAATGGGGACTAATTGAAAGATATTTTTTATGAAATATTTTCTAGTTAAAACATTATTTTGATTAAATGATATAGCTCTTGAATGATATAGGTTTTACCTATATACCTGATTTATAGAAATAAATATTGTATGAACCTCATAGATTATTATTATATATTTATTAGGAATGAAAAATGATTCATATAGATTTCTAAGATTAATTTATGTGGGACAACAAGAAAATAGATATTACACGTTATGTATCTATTTGGTGTCTCGTGAACAACATTATGTTCTAAGTATTTCAAATAATTATATATTTTATTTAATTTAAATTTAATAATATGTATACTTATGTATCAATTAATGAATGAGAATATTTATTCATAAATGAATTTTTTTATTTTTACAATATTTTTTTAACATCATGTATTGATTGTTCATAATAGTTTATAAAACATCCATTTTGAGTATTTAGGATATATAAGTCATTTGGTTCATTAAAATATCATTTTAATCATATTTTAATATTTACATGATTCACTATTACTAATAAAAATATAACCAAATGTGAAATAACATATCCAAATCTGAATCCATAGAGCAAAATTCAGATCCTCAATGTTGATTTTATAGAATCAGTCACCATCTATATTTTTGTTATAAAATGGGGAAAAAAGTATACATTAGGTAATTATAAGTGATTTTTAATCATAATTAATTAAATATATTTCACTATACATAATTTTTTTAAATAGATATATTTCAAGATCTAAATTTTGTTAGAACTAATAGTCTTTTTTTTATTCTGAATTATAGATTTTTCCAAAAAATATTTTCTTCAGTATTTTTATGACAAAATAATAACCAATTTTTTTATTATGATTGTTATTGTATTATTGAAATATAATAAAAATATATTAATATAAATAATCTAGAATAGAAACAACATAGGTATTCAGATGATTTTATTTTTGTCTGACATTTGATATGTAAATGTTTTTTTCAACAATTATAGTATATGTTTCATCAGTTCTATTATATAGGAAATTCATATAAATTAGAAATTAATACATGAATAATATAATATTTTAGTACTATTTCCACCATTAAATATTTTCATACATAGTGAAAAATATAAAAGATATTTAACATATGTAAAATGGTTAAGTATATTCCCTTACGTGAACCATAAACAAATATTTGGATACGATTATACCCATCATTAAATCAGTTAGGTCAATTAACATTTGTAGAGATAAATCATGAATTGAAATTCCCATATTTTTATTTGATTATGTGGTTTTATGAATTTATATTTGATATTGTAAAAACTATAAATATTTACTAATTTATATAACATTTCATTTTTTATTTTTAAACTAGTTTATTATAGAATCATTTAGTTTTTTATCTATTATATAATTAATCATTAATTATTGAGATTCCTTAAGAACAACTTATAAATAATTAAATTATGAATTAAATGAGTTTCTTGTTATATTATTTAGGAATATATTTTGGGAATGGATTATACAAATATAGATCGATTAGAATATGATGAGTCAATGTTGATTATTACATTGGAGTATTCAAATGATATTAATTTTTTTTATTAGTATATTATTTTTTAAACGGTTTTTCTACATATATGATATTTATTATAAGATATAAATTAATTCCTAAAATAAATATATTTTTCACTTATAAATGATTTACCGGTCGATCATTACTAGGGAAATTAATTTTTAATTCAAAAAGTTTGTTTTTTGGAATAAGATATATGAAATTGATTTCATGTTAGAAATATTATATGCCTGGAAACCCAATGGAATAATTATTTTTATTAATATTTGGAATATACACTTTTTATTTTGTTTTAGTGGTATCATTACATACCCTATAGTCTAATAGGATAATAGAAAATATATTTCCATTAAATGCCTAATGAAAAGACTCCCAACATAAATCTCCAAGTTGTTACTAATTTTTTTACACAAAATTGTATAACATACAATGTTAATATGAAATTAATTACCCTTACATGAAATTAATGATTTATTACTTATTATATATCCATACCCAGACATTCTTCCTATCTTATTTTCACTTATGGTGGCTTTTAACTGGTCCGATTATTAGCTTGTACTACACTAGATTATCTGACCCTCAATCATTACCTCAATTGTTTTATATTCCTAAAAATCCTCTTATATTATTTATATCTATCCATGCTGATGAGGGTCACCTCTATCACTATTTCTAGTACCACTAATGACTATCTCTCCAAACGATTTTTTTTAACTCTGAAGGTGTCACTGCTATCCTCCCAACACCAACTAATACTCTTAGTCAAACTAAAATAAATTGATCAGTTATTTAATTAGAATTTATTTCATCGTCAAATCATAGAAGATGAAGAAATCATCAATTTATATGGTCATTTATTATTGATATTATAATTCTGTGCATTTAATTTTAAATTTTTATGTTACATAATAAAAGGAAGAAAACTGGGACATTACTCCAATAAAAAATTATGTCATTTGGTTATTCATCTAAAGGTAAATGAATGAATGTTTGGGTTGATAATCTAGTTACAGAAAAGGATTCTATATTTAGATTTTACCCTTGAAGTGAAAAATTCATTGTAATTTGGTTTTGAATACAATTGGGATATGTTTGGGTAATATTCCTTATAGTTGTGTTAGTGGGTTCCAAAATTCACAGTTTGTTAGAGTGGTGAAGAGGAGACTAGGATTCTTTTTATATGAACTAATATAAAACTATCTCCTGTTTATTTAATTCATTCCCCCTACATTAAATTTATTAATTATTATATATAAATTTATTTCCTTAATTCATTTTATAAATTCAAATTCTCCCCTTCTAGGATATATTTACATATCAAATATAAAATAATATTTATGCCAAAGGTAAACACCATTCATGGTATATATATATATCTAAAATCTATATTCTGGTTTAACAATCAATGTTAAAAGATATTATTTAAATAAAATTAACACATTATAATCATAGATAGATAAATAAAAAAGGACCTTATTTTCAGGTTACATATTATGGATATTTACAACACCATATGAATGAATTCATAAAGAAACATATAATTAATCATTGAAATATTATAGAAAACCGTTAAATATTTTTCAAAAGTAAACATAATCCTTGGGTGGAAATTATTTGTAAATTATATGTTATATAAAATACTGATAAATATCATAGAATTTGAAATAACAATAAAATTATATATTTTTGTATATTGTTGTAATAATTCATAAAAAATATAGAAAATTATCTAATTAAGCGATCGTATATTAGTTATGCATTTTAGAACAATATTAAAAGTTTTAAGAGAAGAATATAAGGAATATAAAATTAGTAATAAAGAAACATTTAATCAACTATTATATAGAATTAATACTGATTTAAATGTTATGAGTTATCTAGTATCTCCTATTGGAAACCGTGTTCCTATTGAAAGATTTCCTTTGTCACTTTCAAGGATGTGTCACGATTAAGAGGTATCAATATATGAAAGTAATAACTTAATGGAATGTACACATTATGTGATAACTAGGACGTTATTTAAATTATATTAAGAAATAAAATTTCATATTATAAATTGTAATTAAAATAAAATGGAATTTCATTTACATAAATTATATCTAATAACTCTTTTGATTCATAATTTCAAATGGATTGATAAAAATGATACTAGATATTATAGATAGGTTTTATATAATTGGTTATTAAGAAACCTGACGTTGGAAAATCAATAATTATATAATTCAATCAAATTTAGGGAGGAAATGTTACATTTTTTATATTTCAAAATGAATGGTAAGATATATTTTTAAGTATAAATTTATAACTCATTAATTACTTATAATTTTAAGAATCATGATGTATTGATACCTAATTTAATAATTATTTCACATGAATGTTAATATTTAATTTTTCTAAAATTATACGTTAATAAATTCATTTTTTAAAGGATAATTTTGCTTTGTCTTATGAAAATATAACATAAACAACTTATGAAATTAATTATCTAGAATTGACTAACAAAAATAATAGATGTTTAACAGATGTTAAACATTGTTATATATCATGTAATTTGAGTTTGGGATAAGATAAATTTACGTTGATAGACAATATTACTAGGAACAAAATAGTTTATCAGTACCTAGAATTTAATGTGCACAAAACCATTATTTATTTCTCACTTTTGAAAGGTAAAAACATTTAAGTAGTTTATTATAAATCCAGTTTTTAAAAACTATAATTCATATTGATCCTATTGATTCATATTTAATTTTCCTTATTAAAACTAGTTTTATGAAGTAATATATATTGTGTTGATGATATTTCTGATTTTAGAAGATATACAAGGGTTTACATTAATACTCTTAAATATAAATCATTATATTATATTATTACATTTTTTAAACCAGTTGAAAATGTTAAAGGTAAATAAAATAAATCATTTAGAAATAGTCATATTGGTGGATCCAAAAGTATATCATTTATACTATTGTTGTGAAAAAAATATATTTTTCATCATTTTTCATCCCCTAAAACCGCACAACAAAATGGTGTTGTTGAATATAATAATTAAAAAACTAAAGAAATGTATGGTTTGATGTTAAATTATTTTAACATAATTATATTTTTCAATGAAAAATCATTGAATACTTGTTTTTATTTCCAAATATAATTATTTTATTACAATTTTTAAAAAAGACACATTTTGATGTTTTAATTTAAAGAAAAAATAAAATTGGTTATTAAATATCATTGGATATTATTTTATTATTCTAAATACAAGGGATTCCTTTTATAATTTTGATGAAAAATCAAGTTATTTTATTTCAAAAGGATATTAAAATAATATTAAAGTATATATAGAATAAAATAAAATCACTATAGTTTTTGATGAATTAATTCATGTATTTTAGAAAGAAAAGTATTTAAAAAAAATAGATGATGATATTAATAAACATTATGAATTATTCGATAAATTAATATAGAATAAGATTTTCCACAAATAATATGAACATATTGATGTGGTGAATAATTCTTGTAAATAACAATTTATTCAATAGAAATATCATTGGACTCATATATATCATCCCTTATATAATTTTATTTGTATTCATAAATATAATGTTCAAACTATAAAACCCTTCATGAATATTTCTTCTTATCCTTCCATTAATTATTATTCTTTACCAAAGAATAATTTTTATGATTTAGATAAATTAAATACGATCTTGGTATGTAAGTTGAATTAAATTTATTTACATGTAATAATTTGTGGGCATTACTCTTTCCACTATGTGTGTATCGTGTTGTTGAAAAAAATGGATATTTATAAAATAGATTGTTCAATTTAAACAAATAATAAATATTTATGTTAGATTAGTTACTCAAGGTTATTTTTAGGAATTTTCCATTAATTTTGAAATATAATTCACACTTATTTATATATTTGAAGAAATAAGGATATAATTAAATTCATATTCTATTCATTGATTTAAATTACAGTAAATTGATGTAAATTTTTTTTATACTTTGTTATATATGTTAAGATGTTTATCTTATAAATATACCTAATTTTCAAAATGAAAAAAATATTAATATTTTTTAAAATATCTAATGAACTATATGATTTGAGACAATCTCCATAAGCATGGTATGAAATTACTACATGTTTAATATTATGAAATAATATTTTTAATGGAATGTTTGATCCTAATGGTTTGAGTATGAAATTTTCTAATGATATTTGGATTTAACACATTTTTATTTATTATATTATATTTCTCTCTCCAAGTTAAAATATTTGTAATAAATGTTTGAAATAAATGACTTCTGAATTGCATATGAGTATGACTAGGGAAATGAAATTACTCCCATGTTTTTAAATTTTCATGTAAATTGTGTGTTTTTTTTATGTCATTAAATGTATTATCTTGTGTTGTTCAAAAAAATTATATTCAAATCATCAAAATGTGCTGTTAATAACATTAATCCAACATCAAATTACTTTTAGTTAAATATAAAAATAAAATTATCTAAAATCTGTTAAAAGAATGATTATAATTAGGTTTTATTGAACAACATCAAGAGAAGATTTATAGTTTTTAGTTTACATGTATTATATATAATAAATTAAAGTTCTTTTACTTTTTAATATATTATTTATAAGAATCATAAGATTTCATAGTGGATTATTTAATATTTTTTATTTCACTCTCCTCCAAATACATTTGATATGAAAATTTGTTATGATTATGATTTTAGTGGGAGAAAAATAGGAATAAGGAGCTATTAAATTTTGTTTAATTATATTTTTATATATTTAGTTTCATAGGATTCAATAAAACAATGTTATATTTCAATTATAACTTTTAAATCTAAATATATAGATGATTCATTATATTTTTGTCAATTATTATTGACTAATATAACATGTATATTAAAATATAAATATTAATAATATTCATTTTTAAAATATTTCGTCCTTCTAAATTTCTAATACTCATTAAAACTTCTCTATAACTACTCACATTGATGTTATGCTTAATTTTTTTATGATAATGTAAAAAAAGGAAACACAAGTTTGTATGTAATTTTAAAATAAAATAAACTCCTAGATATATTTACTAATATCATGGGTATTAATAGGTTTGATAAAACCAGGTTTCAAAAATGTATGATATACATTTATATTTATTATTATTTTTTATAATGTTAGGGGGTGTTTCTTAGTGAATAAATGCCCAAATTTTTAGTTATAAAAAATCATTTCGATAGAGAATAATTTTTTTGAGATTAGTATTGAATTGTTTTCATAGATAGTTTTTTATTACA
Source organism: Viscum album (assembly GCA_963277665.1). NCBI lineage: Eukaryota > Viridiplantae > Streptophyta > Magnoliopsida > Santalales > Viscaceae > Viscum > Viscum album. The sequence goes on from OY728161.1 coordinate 848,783,334, forward strand.
ACACTATTTTAAGACTTATCCTATACACAAAATGATGTTATGATAAAATATAAACATTATGTTTTGTGAAAATGGTATTATATGAATAATTTATCATTATTTTCTAGTAGAAACATCTTATATTAATCTCACTATATTTTTTCTCATTGAAAGATTATATGATATGTGCATGTTTAGAAAAAAATTTCAATGTTCATATTTATTATTATAAAATATAAATTGATAAAACTATATAAAAATAATTTTAATTTCAAAGAGATTATATTTATATATTAATCCCAAACATTTTTAATATTATTAAAATGGGAGAGAAGTCATTGAAACTATTCCTGGATTTTTAATAATATATATTGGGAGAATGTTGAGTGGATCCAAGTACAACATTATCTTCTAAGAAAAAATATATATATGATTTATTTTTATTAATGGTTTTAATACATTCAATTCATTATTGATTAATTTGATATTAATTTTTATTATATAATATTACATCATTGGCTATTTTTTAATAATTTTATTTTTTGATTAATAAAAACTAGTTCAACATGTTTCATGATGAGTTCCTAGAATACAAAATTCTTTTGGACAATAAATAGTATTTAAAAAATTTTAATTATATTCTCACTTAGGCATTTTAATGTTATCCACTTAACTAAATGAGAATGAATGTGGCCAAATGTTAACCCACATTTCCAATTCTATAGAACATGTTACCTTATATATTTCATTTATAAGATGATATTTAGAAGTGAAAATAATGTTATTCATATTACATTAGACTGACTAAATAATTTATACATTTCATTATAAGACATCGGTATCTATATATATATATATCCATTTTTTGTTCTTAAATTAGTTAGAAATAAATACAGGTTCGCAATTTAAAGCCTTTAGTATTATAAAACAATTTTTATATTTTTTCCTTAAAAATATAAAATATATTTGTTCGATTATACTGATTCATAAATACTTTTAAATGTAAAAAAAATTCAAAATATAATTATATAGGATCGTAAATTAATGATTCAATTTATATGGGTTTTTTAGATTATTTTTTGGAAAATTATATGTAATTTTTATTATTTCTAGAATCAGTTACATTAATTAAGCTATATGAATAATTCAATTATGTGAGAAACATATATTTTTATAAAGGGGAACATTAACATTATTTCTTATGGTTATTATTTAGATTCATATTGTATAGTAGTTTATGAATTTTTATATATGAAATACTATGTGAATTAATTTACATGATATCATGCATATATTCAATTACTGAATTTCCTTACATGATTCAAATATATAGAATTATCTATGTCATTTCACAGACATGGAGAAAAATTTCAATTAAAAAACCACCATCATTGATTTTATTATGTGAATATGTTACTTTCTATTGTAAATTATAAGAACAAAAAATGTACCATGTTTTATATAATATTTCAAATTCAAATTTGAAGAAATTTTAATATAGATATATGTAATTTCTTATTTGTTCTATAATTATACCAAAACTTTTAAATACCCATTCTATTAGTTTTTTAAAATATTTTATACTTATTGGGTTAAAATTTAGTCGAATTTATCCTATATTAACATTAATGATAATATTTTTTAAATCTTAATATTGAAATTCAAACCATATGAAATTATAACGGTCACTCATGAATATTAACATAGATTATTCAAAGGATATTACTAATGGTTGATTATTATTTTATTATTTTTTCGAATGAGTTCAAATGTTTTGATTTTTATTGGATATTGTTGAAGAATTAAAATATATCTATTTCCATTTATAAAATATTTACAAATGAATACATAGATTAGAAATGAAAATTTAAACAAAAAAATTATTAATTAATAAATAGAATGGAATTTAAAATTTGATTTCTCTTTTGTAAAAGTAAAATAATTATACAAAAAGGGGAATGAACTAATATAATTGAAAATATTTTATTTATATTATTCAACTACAAAAGTGTTGTATTTTTTTGTTGATCAACTACTACTCCCAGCCAAACTGAATTCATATGATACTTTTATATAAGAGAATATAAGTATTCCCCAACTCTTAGTCATTGAAAAAATCATCTAGGTATGTGGTCATTAATTATTCCTATTATATTTTTTAGAACTATAAAAGGATATACTACTAATTAAATTATAGTTAATTTTGGTATCAAATCCAAAAAAATATAGGTATTGTTTTTTCCTATAGGGTAAAAAGGTAGGTAATGTGGGATGTTGGACCATGTGGGAAAAAGGATGCTCTTCTTTGGGATTAGTCCTCTTAAGGAAAAACGATTTGCAATTAGTATATGAATCCAAATATAAATATTCATCATAAGTTTCCATTACATTTGTTATAGCGGGTTTGATAACAATCAGTTTGTGAGAGGGGTGAATAGTTGACTATGATCATTTTTATCCAAACTACTATAAAAATATTCTTTTTTTATTTTATTTTATATGGACTAATAGTATGATTTACTATATAACATTTATATTAATTACTTTACTTTAAAATGTAAAATTCTACCCCATAATACTTATATTTCCATTTTAAATTTTGATCAACTATATATCAATGAGTGCTATGTCCTTATTTCAAGGATGAATTAATAAAATTTATTATTATACAACAAAATATTAACGATACTAGAAAGTAAATTGGAAAACATCTACATGGATTTTTTCACCAGACATCTAAAAATTTTCAATATTGATTAATGATATTTTGGATAAATTGGATTACCTATTGATGTAATCATAATTTATACCACTCAATTATTATATCTTTCATGATCATATTTCATGAATAAACATTAATTATGTTTTTTGGTTTCATAGAGTACCAAATTTTATTATATTTTATTATGATCTATGGTTTATCTCCATTTTTTGGAAAATTATTCACCAAGAACTTCATTCAATGGATTTGAAATTTTATTGTGATAAACACCTTCACCGAGTATAGTTTTCTTATATGAACATATTTCACTCGGTTATTTATATGGATCCTTATAAATACATATTAATCAATAAGAATATAAAAAAATACAAATTGGATGATATTAGATAATGAAAGGTATTTTTACTAGATCAATATTAAGTTCTTCTAGAAAATGTATGATATATTAAAAAACTCAATAACTCAACACCTTGTCAATAGAAATGTTATATTGAAACCCATTTCACAAATAACGAAATCAATGTTGGTTATGTGGTATTCTAGTGAATTTATCAATTTTAAAAGGTTTTTTTATTATCAATAAAACATTATAAGATCCATAAAATTATTTTTAATTTTAATATTATTGATTATGTAGGGAAGATATGATATTTCAGTGAACCTCTGTTGATCATAGATCATGTTATTGATGTGGTCTATTTATCTGTCCGGATAAACTACGTTCATGATCCTTCACATGTACATAAAATAGTGGACATAACATTCGATAATGGTTTTTTATTTTATTAAAATGATTTATATATATTAGATAAAATAGATAATGTGATGTAGAATAAGTATACACAACTTGGTAATGTTCTTTGGAAAAATTAGAATTTTTACGATGCTAAATTGGGTAACCTAAGGAAGTGTTGAAGAATAGATATCCACCATTTGTATGAATTTGTGTGTAATAATATCAAAAAAATGAATTTTAATGGGTTTAAAATGTATCATCCAAATATTTTATGTATGATTTATCTTTAAGGAAATATTATTTTTTCAAAGCTTAAGATACACATAGCCCTGAGTCTAAATTATCAATATTATAATATATCTTTATAGTAAATCCAAAAAAGTTGTTCTATAAATATGAATAAATAATTTTTTTAGATTTTTTACATTTTTTAGATTATAAATACATACTTATAAATAAGATTTTTTTTTAATAAAAATGATATATATTTTAGAATAAAATTTTTATTGAAAAATGATTAATATAACTTTTTGTGAGTATATTATATAATATTTTTCATACATAAATAAAATAAAATTTTAAAATATTTATATTTTTTTAAAATCAAAATTACCAAAATAGTTTACAGTAAATTTTTAATTTTTTTGAATATATTAATTAAACTATTAGATAATAAAAAATTTAAATTTGTTAAAAATTGGATTTTCGTTCAGATCAATTGATTTTTTTATATTTTTTAAAATTAATTTAATATTAAATTAGATATTTAATATTAATTTAAATAAAATATTTTTAATTAAACATAATATTATATTTTTAAGAACATTTTATACATCTTAAAATTTTCATTAAAAAACATTTTTACATCTTGTTTAATTTGTATATTTTTAATGTAATATCAAATAATTTTTGAGTTAGAAATTTTTAAAGTGCATTAAATATTTTCAATCCACATTTACTAATTTTATAATGAGTCCGAATTATTTTTTTCATAATATAGGTATAACAAATTACAAAGAACCATTTTTGTAATGATAAAGTGGGATTGTATATTGTTAAACTAAAATATAAGAAATAAATTTCCAATTAATCCTCCCAAAATCCAATTGTAGTGAAATTAAATGAACATATCATATCCCTCCATTCCATCTTGTATAAGGTTGAAGAATTTTTTTGGAGAATGAATTTTTTTATATTTTTATATTTTAATATATTCCATTAGTTTCCTCTCCCCCACTAATAAAGGATCTTCCGATATTTCAATTCATCACAAAAAAAATTATGAATTTTATCTAGACAAAAACCTAAAATTTATCTTTTTGAATTATTGATAAATTTTATTGAGATTATGTCCATTTAAAATAAAAATAAAATTGTACATAACCATATATATAATTGCTTAAAACAAAATAAAACTCATCATCTTACCTCACCTATCTCGATTTATTTCTTATTCATCATTCGGTAAATAGTTGGAAATAATGTACAATAATATCTAATGTTCGAAAATTTTAATTTTATTTAATTTAGATTATATTACCAGTTATATACTCCCTCTATGCAATTAAATTAGTAGTAATTGTATCGCTTGTGTGTATCTGTGGATTATAACCCCATGAATAATGAGAATTTATTTTCCATAAACATATTTCTTGGATATTTATTTCTATAGATTTATTGTTTAATAATACATATTAAAAAAATAGGTTTTTAATAGATAAATATAATATATATACCATCCTACCTTAAAATTGATAGAAGGATGATATCATTGAATGTGTGAACATTTTAGGTACTGCCACCATATTATAATGTCAAGAACTTCAGAACAAAAATTATTATGAAAATTTGATTCCATTATCACTGAAAGATGTGGATTTTAATAAGAATTTATTAATAAATGTTTTTTGAAATGTATTAAGTGAACAATATATGTTATTATTGTCATTTAATTGAATATTTTATATATTTATAATAAATTAAATCATTTTATACTAAGTTTATTTCACATTCGATGTAATTGGAACATGATATACGAGATTAATGATACAATATCATTCTTTATAAATACAGTGGTTACGATTCTAATGATGAATTTTCAAGAAATGAATCTCTATAAAATTTTATATTTAAGTCTAATATTTTTATTTCAAATAAATAATTGTGTTTATTTCATTTTCCTAAACTTATATAATAATGATACTAAATAATTTTTTTGATAAAATTAATTTATTTATTTATTCAGTTGAGAGTAACTTTTCATACACATCCAAATCATCAAAAAAAATCCTGAGTGTTTTTATATTATCCAATGATTATTTTGTTGCATTATTTCTTATGATTTACATTTCAATTTATTTTTAAAATATATTTTTGTGATTTTTTAAAAATGAATTTATTGTATTTTTACAAAAAAATGTTCAATGAATCCTTATTTTAATGCACACTACATGAATGAAATTTCCTATAGTCATCAGTGGTCAATGTTTTTAAGCATAATTTAAAAAATTATATGATTATTTTTAAATAAAATTTTTCCCTTAATATAGGGTAAATTAATATATATTAGATAATTCAATTCAAAGTGAAAATTTTATTTCCATCATGAAAGGTTCTATGTAATCCTTTGATAAAATGTTCCATTGATGATGACTTATTTTTATGTTATTTATTCATTAATCGGGATATTATCCAATATTGATTACAATAGTTCTTTTTATATATGGTTATTGACTATGAGGAAGTTATATATACTAAACAATACTTTTTCTATTTTTTATTAAATGATAAAATTATTTAAATGTTTGTGAAACCCATTTTCTTACATGGGTTATGATTTCATTAATGTATTATGACCTAGTGGAAGACATATATTTTATTATAATTAAATTATAAGTGGGATTGGAATTATATATCACAATAATAGTCTGGAAATGGATGGATTTATTGTGAGATAATAAAGACTAGAATAGGGATCAAACCCTATTCAATAGGGGACTATTTCCACTATTATAATCTAGGGAGTTAACCTTGACAAATGATATGGTGGAATAGGGATTTAACATAATACATTATGGCAGTACTGTAAATGATAATTTACATTGGAAATTAAATTTTTAATTATATTTATTACTCGGGCTTATTTTGTATGCTACTGTTATTAGAAGATGGCTCATGTTTTATATTCATTTTATGACTTGTATCCTTTGAATATAATTTTTATTCTATGAAACAATATTATTATAATCGAAATGTATGGTGCATTTTTCTTTTTTTTCATATTCTCTTACAACTATTTTCTTATGATGTTAATGTTATCATTTTTATCTCACCTAATTACCCCTATTGAGAGACTAAGTTCACGCTTTCTTATGTTTTATTTATCTATGTTATGAAGAATTGTTTTAAATTTGATATTTTGGGGAAGGATTCTATATATGGAGAACATAGTGGGATATAATTCATATCTCTTAGAAAATAGATTTCTTGTATCTATGATTCCATATATACATGACCAATATAATCCAAACATGGATCACAAATATATTTAATGGATATTAATATATAATCTATAATATCAATATAATTAAACTATGGGTCATTATAATATCATATACACACATCATGTATTAATAAAACAGACATATTTTTACCCATGACCATGAAACTCTTCAAAATCCATTCTAATCATTACAAACAAATGTGAATGAAATAACGTTCATGAAAACTAATATGAATCATTATTATAAGAAAAATATATATATAATGATAATGATATCAATATATTGTATAAATAGTGATCCATAAAACAATTCATGCGTTTTATCAAATATAAGAAACAAATTATATTATATTTTTCATTTTATGATGACATTTCAGTAGAAAAAAAATAGTTTTCATTAGAAAAATTTAAATGGAAATAAATTATAAAACATAGATAAAATTAGCTACATTAAAAAATAATTATATAATAGAATGTTAAATTAAAATGGAATGCAAAATTATATAAATTTAAAATGAATTAATTTATAAAATCATATAAAAGGATTAAATCTCTATTTTTAAATAAAATTAAAATAAAAGGACCCATGTAGAAATAAATAAAATGGGATTAAGTTCACAATTTTATTAAAGAAATAAAAATATAGAAGTTTACCTTTAGTGATAATATATGTAAAATTGATGATACCCAAGAAAACAAATTGATAAAATTTATATAGGATAGATGGATTTTATAATAAAATAAAATGATAAGGTATGTTATACTTATGGGAAACATTTTTGTTTTGTCATGCACTAAAGGGTGGTGATGTTGAATATTATAATGTAAAACCTAAAAATAATGTATGGAGAATAAAAAAGATTTTTTTTATTCATAACAATAGGGTTCATAAAAATAAATTTATAAATGTATAATCTAAAATACAATTTGAATTTAGAATAGAACCACTAAAATATATCATAATTTATGATTTATAAATCATTTTAAAATTTTCAAATGAGAAGGAAATGTATATTCATAGATTTTTAAGTGGAAAAAATATTACAAATTCTTATAAATAGTAATTTATAATATACCTCATATATAATCAGTGGTTATTGAAATTATATAGAAATATAAGAAGATTTAATATATAATTACATAATAATTTAAAATATACCTCACATATAATAAAGCTTTTAAATAATACAGTTTACAGGACAATTTAATCTATTTTTTGTTATCATAAACCCTTACCTAAAACATCACGTTCATTATGAATGATTCGAATACATATATTTTGAATTTATTATTATCATTAATATTTATTATTTACTCATTAATATTTTTAATAACATTACATATATTTATTAAAATTATTTTTTTCATTTTGAATTCTTAATTTAGAAAAAATAATCTTTTGGTAGTTGAAGTATATTATTCAGCTATGAACAGTTCAACTTTCTATGCATGATTTTATTTGGAAAATTTTTTCCTTCATCAAAGATAATGGTTTAATCTCGTACCAAATATTAATAACCATTTTTTATATATTATTGATATTTTAATAGACTCATGTGATTATTTAATGAAACAAATAGATCGGTATTCTATAAAATACTTACAAATACCCTTTTCTAAATATTAATTGATGAAAAATAGGATTGATTTTATTTTTCAATATAAATTTAAATAAAAAAATTATAATATTAATAGAAAAAATTATATAATTTATTATAACTTAATATTGTAGGTATTTGTTTTTTCTTAGTCATTTGTGATGTAATGATTATATCGTCGTTCATGTTTTTGGTAAAACCAAGGTATATAAGAAAATAATATAACAATTTAATTTATAAGACCATGTTATTTTTAAAAATGTGGTTTTTATTCTTTAGGTATGGGTTTATTATTTTCCTTTTTCCTTAAGTGTTTTTGATAAAATAAGGAAAATTGGGGAAAATCCCAAAATTTGTCGGTACACACCATGTACTTTTCAAAACGATGTGTTCTTTGGCCGTGTGGAATAAGTATACAGGGCATGTAGTCTTCTCGGTGTTGAAGGGTGTAAAAATAACTACTCACCATGTAGGGATTATATACTCTCCATGTAATCAGCTAGCTGGTGAATAGTAAGGCAGTCGAAGTAGTCGCCAGCTGAATGATGGTACATGCTGTGTACTCAGAAATACATGTCGTGTAATAATGTCTATAGAGGAATAGTGAGGCAGTGAAAAGTAGCTTCCAGAAGAAAATTTTAAAAATATAAATTTACACACTATGTACTTGAGATTACACGCCATGTAGGTTGTTTTTTTATTAAAATAGGCAGTAGCCTCCACTATCAACAGTGGAAGCTTAGGATGCCGACAGGCTGTGGGAGAGATTGTCGAACGTTGGAGGAGCTACGAATCTCACATAGGAACTCGGATTCCATTGCTGACGGTCTCATTAAAACCTAGCAAGTGTGTCCTTCTCTCTTCTTGAACCCTTCCTTAAAATTATTTCTTGAGGGGAAGTTATTTTTGTTTTAATGGGTTATCGTTTATCCCAGATCTATGTCGTTATCGAATGATTCAGGAGGTTTAATTCATGTATATTGATCAATGGAGAACGAGGAAGGGGGTACGATGTTTATTTCCAACTTTCAAGTTGTTTTTATGTACCATTGTACGACAAACCTATGTTCTGGGTGTTGTATGGCAGAGGCCTTGATTGATTAAATACCTAGAATTGCATAGGAAATTTTATGAATAATTGTAAAATGTTTTTTGATATCATTTTATTGATCTAGGGCCACCTCGTGGGTGCGTTCCTCTGCGTAGCCATATGGTCAGGATACCTGTAGGTATTCTAGGATTATAGCTTGATTTAAGTTTTCTAGAGATAAAAAACATCTGAATTGCATGTTATGTGTTGGGATCGACCTGGTTATATAAAGTCCCATATATTATGTGGAAAATATTTTGATAAATACATGGGCATTTTATGAGTCCCCAAAAATTTACAGCGCTTGATTCAAAGGCCCGGTGTGCCCATAATCAATTTATGATGTTTTGTTCGGGTATAGTCAATAGAAGAAAAATCGGGGTTTTATAATTTTTGAACCGTTGCTAGGAACTGATATCTAAGTGCTCTGTTAAACTCATGGTGCCAGTATTCTCTTAAGAAGACTTTCACTTCGATGTTAGTGAGTCAAGGATAGAAGTTATTTTTGGGTTTTCATAAAATAATAACAATAAAAGGTGAGCTACATATTACTTTATTTGAGCTGCCAAGCATGTGTTGGTGTTCAAAACCACCTCATGGGAGTTGGAGGTGAGACCACCACCCCAAAACCTCACATGAGAGGTTATGGTGTTGGGTCCCATATGAAAATAACCTCCTGGGACAGGTTACGACGTGGGTACCACCTGAGACCACATAAAATCCCATTGGAATAATAGGGGTGGGGACCACCCGACCCCTATTAATGGGAGGATTGTATAGCCACTCAACTCTCCCTCGTTAATGAGGGAGAGCCTCTTCAGCTTCCCTATAATTTAAGTTTGTAAATCCTCCACAATTAAGGGGGAGACTACCTAATTAATTACCCAATTTTGAATGTTATGCCAACAGCTAACATAATAGATCTATTATTATTTTTGGGTGGGCATATTCATTTTGGTAGAATTATGAGAGGAGGAATATTGGTTGAAATCTTTCCACGAAGAACACTCCTCCCAACGAAGAACGAAGAATGCGATGACAATCCTTATTCGGCTTATTCCTCGGACACCTACCAAGGTGGAGTGACTTCCACGATCCGTCACAGCTCAGGATTGGAAGCATGCGACAGAGGCGAAGAATGATTATTCTATTCGTCTTCTTTCTTCGACTTCACTATCAACAACCTAAGATCAAAGGTAGGGGGTTTACGTTGAATTCCTTATTCTTCAGTCCTATTTGCATAATGAAGGTTGTTGGTCTTCATTCTTATGAACCATCAGCAATCACCATAAATACAGATGATTTGGTAAAACCTAAGAATTCCCAACATCATTCATCGATTTTCATTCTTGTGGTATTCTTTTACATGGTGATGTAACAACAATGAGACGACAAAGGAGGTGACGAAAAAGGTTGCGCTACCCGTTGCCACTGGGAATCACACTGCCCCCGCGGTGCACCGATGCTCCCGTCCGAACACCGCTAGCCTGCGCCGGCTCGATCCACACTGAACCGGCGGGCCAGGCCTTTTCCCGGCTGCCGACCCACCTGGTCGCACCCCGCTGGCATGCCCGCGGCCTGCTGCGCACCCCACCGGCCTGCCCATGGCATCCCGTATGCCCCACTAGCCTACCTGCAACCTCGCACGTGCCATGTGGACCTTCCCGGTGCCCTACTAGCACCCTACCGACGTCCCGGCCGGCCGACCACTCGCCCTCCCATCCGCATAGCCGGCCAGCACCGCCCGCCACCCAGGATACCCGGCCGCCCCGCCGGCCTGCCTAGGCTGCCCCCCGACCTGCCCGACCTGCCAAGGCCACCACCCGGCCTGCCCAGCTGCCCCGCCGGCCTTCCCAGCCCACTCCCCGGTTCCCGACCGAACTGGATGAGCCGGTCCACGACCTCCCTTAGCGAGCCGCTAGACAAACTGATTCGACAAATCCGGATGAGCTGCCCGAACCACGCCCTCAGGGCCGAGCCATGCCCCTTGCAGTTACCTCCAGGACGAACATCCCACACAGCCTACTGGACTGGGCCCAATGGGCCGGACTAGATCCAACTAGGTTTACCGGGTCGACATAGTCCGGGTTGGGTTGAGCCGGTCTGACCAGGTCGGACCAGACCTAGGGCCACTATCGTCCTTTACTTCCATTGGAAATATCCTTGGCAACGGATGACGATTTGAAAAACTGTCACCGGTGCAGGTAATCTTGGAGTGCGACGGTCCCGTTGAGATTACCCCATTGGATTTTGGGGAACATTTGAGATATGGTATGGTTGGATCATGCACGAATCCAATTGGGCCCTCGAGATTAAGAGGCTAGTAACTCACAAACCAATTGTCTGATTGACACATTGTTTATTGTGTCGAGACCCCGATGACAAGGAAGACCATTGAGATAATTCCTCATGGGAATTAGTGGAAATTTACATATCGACACTCAACTTTAGAAGAGTACCCTCTTAGAATCAAGCATTATTTGTGAGGAACATTGTGGCTAGCTGTGTAATGACTATTGTTCATAGATCATGTGTGGGTCTGACAGTTCTAACTTTTGTTCCTGGATCCTGTGTGGGTTCGACAGAATAGCTGGTCCTGGATCTTGTGTGGGTATGACAGCTCTGAATACTATTCCCAGATCATGTATGAGTTTGATAGTTCAAACATCTATTCTTGGTTACTTTGTGGGTCCGACAGAATAGTTGGTCCTAGATCTTATGTAGATCTGACAGCTCCGACAATGGTTCCTGGATACTGTGTGGGTCCAATAGTTCTAACTACTGGTCCTCAATCCTCTGTGGGTCCGACATCCTAGATGATTCTGTGGCTACATCTAATCCTCTATTTCTTTACATAATTTGTATAACTCTATGAGATGAGTCAATAACTTTTGTGTTTACCTCATGATTGTGATTGGTTATTTGATATCATAGGTATAATTATGGGCATATACCTAGGTGGGGTTATCAGTTCATCTCATACATTGTGATTTATACTTGTTGGATTTAGTGAGACCTTGTGGGTCTCGGGGTCACTACTGAGTCTTTTAATATAATCCTTTGAATAGGATATGCCCGCCCCTTGTTGTGTTGGTTGCAGATGATGGACATCGATGTCTAAGGCTGAGAGTTGCTGGACTGGATGGTACCCAGAGGTGGACCACATGGCGTGAAGGTACACGGAGGAGACATACAGATGTGGACCGATGTAGAGGCTATCTATACCTACCCTTTAGGTAGGATTTCCCAAAGGACGATCCAGAAGCTATTTTACATTACTCCAGTTTTACTTGTTCATCATTTGACATTGCACTTTCCTGTTGGGCATGTACTTCCGGACCCTTTTACTTTTCAGAGATTCTTTTGTATACAACTTTACTTAGTGTTTTACTTCCATCTAATACTCTGGTGTGTGTGTTTTCAGTTTATAAAGAGAATGCCTTCCCAGTATTATGGAATTATGCCTTTGGAGCTAGTCTCTATCCTCTGGGCTATGGAAGGTGGGCATGGGGTAGTCACATCATGGGCCCCGGGGGACGGGTCATGACAGCTTTGTATCAAAGGATTTAGTTCTACCACAGAACATAGGACAGTAATCTTTTCTGTGAAGAAATAGTGATAAGTTTAGTGAGTGTGGTTTTCAGTTAAGGGAGTCCAGTGTTGGTGCGGCAACCGACATATCCATACACTAGGACCCTAACATCTGATTTCAGACTCAATGCATGAAAACACATGTTGTGTGTTTGTTTCAAGAGTTCTCATTGTGATCTTTGAGTCATATCACCAGGTATAACTTATTGACCGTAGAACACCTTTATCTTTTTAGGATAGCCCCACGCATACACCCATCCAGGGTTCCAAGATTAAAATGAGATGACAGCCCACTGAGCGATGAGGCCTTGGTGCAGGGCCCTATCACAGTGGAGGAACTAATGGTACCACTGCCCATTGGGCCACCAATACCACCAGCCCCTATAGTAGAGAGTGCACGCCGCTTCAGTGTGTTGCATGAGTTCCAACGCCAATGGATGACCATCTTTAGGGGTGAGACAGTCCCGAAAGAAGCTAAGGATTGGTTGGATTCTGTGGTGATAGTCTTAAGAATAGTAGGGACACCAGCCAACCTTATGGTGATCTATTCCACGAGTCTTTTTTATGCAGAAGTAGGCAGATGGGGGAGCATGATTCTTCAGGTGCATGATGGGGTGACTCTATTCTGGGCGGACATCGAGAGCATGTTTTGTGTAGGATTTTCCAATCCACCATATATGTGGTACAATTATAGGAGCTACTGCATCGACATCAGGGTATCATGATGGTTGAATAGTAATCAACGAGGTTCACTGACCTCATGCGCTACTCTACAAATATGGTGCATGACCCATTATTCAGGGATTGATCCTTCAAGCAAATGATCATGCGAGAGATCCGAGCTTCGATGATCTCCCTCAGCATCCCGACACAGGTAGGGGTGTGAGAGAGATCCTTCATAGTGGAGATTTTCCTTGCTGATCATTCACCAGCAATGAGACCCATCACTAGTCAACATGCAGTGGAGTCTTCTGCAGTTGGCAGTGTACAGATGTCCCTGAGGTCCAAGTGGACTTTGCCATCTCTTGGATGACCATATGATACGGGTTCAGTTGTGCAGGGCACACGAGACAGAGCCAGTTATGCCAGGAGCAGGAAATGTTACTCTTGCTGCGAGCAGGGTCACATGGATGAGGACTTTCCGACCCGACATTCTGATGATCAGCAGATAATCGTAGGACCGCCAAGATAAAGATAGAGATTTGATCGAGGTGTACCATAGGAAGAAGGCAGACATGGTAGTGGAGCTGACCGTGCAGTGGGTGGATGATGATGATTCAAGGTTTTTCTGCCACCACCACCAGGATGTCCACCACCGACCGTAGGGAGTAGGTCAACATGGGAGCTCTCATATCCATGAAACTGAGGCATCCGACCATGGATCTCCATAGATTATTCGTGGTACAATCTGTGTCTACTACACCATAGCTCTAGTTCTTATAGATAATGGTTCCAGTCACTCATTCATTGTCATTATCCTTGTTCGGAGCTCGGAGATTCTGACAGATCCTTTGGCTTGATTCTTACAGCTAGAGAATCTTATTGGAGAACAATCGACGACTACGAACTGGTGCTGTTAGTGCGAGCTTACTGTAGGAGGCTAGAGCTTTAGCTGTGATCTCATAGTAGCAGCGTCGAGGCCTTATGATGTCATCTTGGGTATGGGCTGGTTATCTACAGTCCATGCTCAGATTGACTCTATTAGTTGCAAAGTGTGGTGTGTATGCATGAATGGGACCTAGTATATATTCATCGGTGATAAGGGAGCCTTTGCAGCATAGTATGTACATACCTAGAAGAGGATTCAGCTGATCACTCATCAGTTGGATTGTCTTTCCCTTGGTGTAGTTTATGTGGAGAATCTGAGCTATCTTGTAGTAGTGTACCAGTACATAGACGTTTTCCCTAATGATGTTCCAGGTCTAAAACCTCATAGAGAGGTAGACTTTTACCTTGAAATATACCTCGGGACGAAACCGATATCTGCACCTATGTATCGGATAGTTCCCGTGGAGCTTTGAAAGATGCAGGTACAAACAGTGGAATTGAAGGGTAATGGATTCATCTAGCCCAATGTTTCTCCCTGGGTATCCCCGATTTTGTTCTCCAAGAAGGCGGATTTGGAGGTTGAGGCTTTGTGGATAATGTCGGTGCCTGAACCAGGTGATCGTTAATAAAAAGTACCCACTTATATTGATTGATGACCTCATTGATCAGCTGAAGTGAGCATGGTGGTTCTCGAAGATAGACCTCCGATTTGGGTATCACCATCTCAGAGTTCGGGAGAAGGATGTGCACAATATGGCTTTTAGATGTCGATACGGCCACTAAAATTTCATGGTTATGACTTTTGGTGTAACCAATGCCCCATCAGTGTTCATGGGACTCATGAATAGAATCAATCAGACATACCTTTATCGCATTGTCGTAGTCTTTATTTACAACATTTTGATCTACTCGACTACTGAGGATGAGCATGCCTACCATTTTTGTGTTGTAGTGGACACACTCCGTGAAAACCATCTATATAGTAAGCTCTCTAAGTTCTAGTTCTGGATCCAAGAGGTTCACTTTCTGGGACATATCATCTTCGATGGTGTAGTTTCAGTGGATCCAGCAAATATTGAGTCGGTATATGCTGGGGAGCCACTCTGGAGTGTGAAGGAAGTACAGAGTTTTCTGTGTTTGGCAAGATACTATCAGAGATTTGTGCCATATTTCTCTAGAGATGCAGCACCAATATCATCCTTGACATAAAAAGGGAAACCATTTGTGTTGTCGTACAGATTCCAAAAGAGATTTCAGGAGCTGGAGCATAGGCTGACTAGTACCACCATCATGAGGCTTCTAGAGGAAGGCGTCAGGTATGTAGTCTACTATGAAAAATAAGTGACTAGACTCATATGTGTCCTGATTCAGGTGCAATAATTGAACTCTTATGGATCTCGGTAGCTGAGATTTCATGAGCAGAACTATGCTACTGATGACTTGAAGTTATAAGAAGTGGTCTTCGCCTTGAAGATGTGGAGACCCTACAAGATGGGTGGCGATTTACCATGCACTCTGATCACAAGAGTCTCAGGAATATCTTATCAAATAATCACCTGAATTTGAGACAACAAAATTGGCTTGAGTCCCTGCCGAAATATGACTTTCAGATAGTCTATACTCCTAGGAAGGGGAACTTTATTGCTGATGCTCTCAACAAGAGATCTGGTATACAACTTCTAGGTGAGCAAAAAGAGCATCTGGCTGCAATACAGAAATCCATTGTGGATAGAGATGAGGCAGTCTATCTACAGCCCCTTACAGTCACTCCCCCACTTTTTCAGCGAGTCAAGGAGGCACATCATTGGGACATTTACAGAAAGACACGACATGCTCAGATATCCAAAGGACAGAAACAAGATGGATTCTATGAAGGTGGGGAGCATGTAATTTTCTTCAGAGGATGTACTATGGTACCGGTGTCACTTCAAGAGGAAGTGACGAGGGATTTCCAGACATCCCCTCTAGCAGTACATCCAAGAGTGGTGAAGATGTACCAGGACCTTCGACGACAGCACTGGTGGCCAGTTATGAAGAGGGAAGTAGTGTAGTTTGTCTCTCGATTCCTAACTTGTCAGTATATAATGGTGGCGCACCAGGTACCATCATTCTTGATTCAGCCTTGAGAGGTCCCAGAGTGGAAGTGGGATGGGATATCCCATGAATTCATGACAGTAATTCCATGTACATCCAAGGGTCATGACTCTATTTGTGTGATCATTAAACGACTCACCAAGTAGGCACACTTCCTACTTATTAGAGATTACGGTTCAATAGAGGGCATGAGACGCCACTATGTGAAAAATATTATGTGGCTACATGGAGTAACTTCTTCTATTTTATCCGATCATGACACACTGTTTACTTCCCTGGTATGGAAGGGGTTTCAGGAGGCCTTGAGATGCAGATACGTCTGAGCACCGACATCCATCCTCAGACATATGGCTAGACAGATAGGACCATTCAGACCCTCGAGGACATGCTACGTGCTTGTGTCCTCAACTTCGTTCGCAGCTGGGAGGATCACTTCCCATTGATGTAGTTTTCATAAAACAACAATTATCACCCCACCATAGGTATGGATCCCTTTGAGGTATTATACGGGTGACCTTGCAGATCACCCTTGTGCTGGACAGACTTAGGGGAGTCAGCACTAGTGGGACCTGAGATGGTACGAGCTACAACAGAAAAGGTGCAGATCATATAGGAGCAGATGAAGACTACACATAGTAGACCAAAGTCGTATACTGACAAGCGACATAGACCTCTGAAGTTCAAGAATGGATACCACGTCTTTCTACGCGTCTCACCTTGATGCGGTTTACAGAGATTTAGCCTAGGCAGCAAGATATCTCTGAGATTCATTGGACCATTTCTGCTCCTTAGCAGTGTTGGCAAGGTGGCTTACCACTTAGCTCTTCCACCTCAGTATCACCAGGTGCACAATGACTTCCACGTGTCTCGTCTAAGGAGATGCGTGCATGACCCTTCCCACATCATCGACCATGGATATCCAGAAGTCGAAGATGGGGGGACTTTTACAGAGGTTCCAATGGATATTGAGGATCGACAAGATTCGGTCCTACATGGACGGTCGATACCTTTGGTGCGCGTATGCTGGCAGCCCGGGAGCCTCCAGGAGAGAACATTGTTGTGGGAGGCGCAGATGAGTGCTCAATACCTCCACTTGTTCCCTTTATTTGAGTTGTAGCATAAGGGGTCGTAAAGCCCAGAGGTGGGGAGAATTTAGAGACCCATAAATTCAGTGGATAGTTTTTTCATAAACACATGGGAATTTTACGTGTCCACGAAAATTTACGGCACATGATTCTGAGGCCCGGTTTCCCTTAAATCGATTTCTGATCTTTTTTGGGTATGTTCAGTAAACGTACGAGCGGGATTTTATAACATTTGAATCAGTTCTTGGAACTGAAATCCAAGGTAACTGTTTAACTCGTAGTGCGGGTATTCACTTATGATGTCTTTCACTTCGATGGTAGTTGTTCGAGGATAGAAGTTAGTTTTTGTGTTTTCATAAAAAAATAAAATAAAATAAAGTTAGCTACACTTAATTTTATTTGATCCGCCATGTGAGTTTTGGATGTTAAAACCTCCTCGTGGGAGTTTGATGTGGGAACCCCACAACTTAACCTCCCAATAGAGGTTATGGTGGTGGGGCCCACCTGAAAATAACCTCTCCTGAGAGGTTACGTCGTGGGGACTATTTGAGAACACATACCCTACAATTTGAATAATAGGGGTGGGGACAGCCCGACCCATACTAATGGGAGGAGAGTATAGCCTCTCATCTCTCCCTCATTAATGAGGGAGATCCCCTTCACCTTACCTAGCATTTAATTTTTTCACTCCTCCACAATTAAGGGGGAGCCTACGTAATTAATTACTCCATTTTGAATTTTATGCCAACACCTAAAATAATAGATCTATTATTATTTTTGGATGGGAATATTCATTTCGGTGGAGTTTTGAGAGAATTATTATTCGGAGAAATCTGCCAACGCAGAACACTCCTCCCAACGGAGAACAAAGAACGCCGGCAGCGATAATTCTTCGGCTACTTCCTCACACACATATCGAGGTATAGTGACATAAATGAGACGACGTAGCTCAGGATTAGAAGCGAGTGGATAATGAAACAAATGTAGATTCTCTTAGTATTTTTTCTACAACATCACCATCAATGACCGATGATCAGAGGTATGAGGGTTTACTTTGAGTGCCTTATTCTTCCCTCATTTTTCGGTAATGAAGGTTGTTGAGATTCGTTATTTTGAACCGTCTGTTATCACCATAAACAAGGAGGATACAATCCAACCTAACATATACTGACTTCCTCCTTCTATTTTACTTCATTTGGAACTCTTCGACATGGTGACTTAATAATGATGACGTGAAGAAGGCATCGATGACAAAGGTTACACTTCCCATGACCTCTGTGAACGGTGCCGCCCACACGACGCACCGGTGCTCCCGGCCGAACACCACAGGCCCACGCCGGCCTGAGCTTCACCTAACAGTCCTGCCAGGCTGCTTCCCGACCACCGGTCCAGCTGGCCATGCCCCGCCGGCCTACTCGCGGCACCCCGCGTGCCCCTCCGGCCTGCACGTGGCCTCCCTCACGCCATGTAGGCCGGCCCAACGCCCTCCCAGCCGCCCCTCCCAGCAAACTTGTGGCCTCTCTCCTGCCATTATGGCTGGACCGACACCCTCTCAGCTGCCCTACCGGCCTGCCTGAAGCTTTCTCGTCCACCCTACCAACCTTCCTCTACCGCTATTCGGCCTGCCCGACCGCACTACCGGCTTGCCCAGGCTGCCGCTCGGCCTGCCCGGCCGGCCCACGCCGTAGCCCGACCTACCCGTCTTCCCCGATGGCCTACCCAGGGTGCCCTAGGTTCCTAAAAAAATCAGCCAGGCTGGCCTATGGCCTCCCTCTCGGTGCCTCTAGCCGAACCGGCTCGGCCTCACGATCCGAGCCGACCGAACCGCCCCCTCTGGACCAAACCGCGCCTCTCGCGGCGACCTTCGGGCCAAAATGTCCACTTAGAAAGCTGGACTAGGCCAAGCGGGCCATCCAATCAAATAGGCTGGCCAGCCTAATGGGTCGGGCCAGACACAACTGGTCTGACCGGGTCGACCCAAACTGGGTTGGCCCGAGTTGGTCCAACCGGGTCAGACCGTACCCATGCCCACTATCATCCTTTACTTACTTTAGCCATATATTTGACACCGGATGACTGTTTGAAAAACTGTCATTGGCACTATTAATCATGGAGTGCGATGGTCCCTTTGATAATACCTCATCATAGTTTGCGGTACAGTAGAGATACGGTCAGGTTGGATCGTCCGTGAATCCAACCGAGCCCCTCGACTAAAAGGATAATAACACACAGTCCAAGCATCTGATTGACACGCCGTATGTTGCGTTGAGACCCCTATGACGAGGCTGAACTTTGAGAAACTTATTAGTGGGACATAGTTTCAATTAACTTATCAACACCTTGCTTGAGAAGCAGACCCTCCTAGAATCAAGCATTCTTCATGGGGAACCCTGTGGCTGGCTGTGTACTGACTACTGTTCCTGGATCCTGTGTGGGTCTGACAGTTCTGACTTTTGTTCCCAGATCCTATGTGGGTTTGATAGAATAGCTGGTCCTAGATCATGTGTGAGTCCTACAACTCTTACTATTGATCTCAGATCCTGTGTGGGTCTGAAAGTTCTATCTTCTGTTCCTGGATCCTGTATGGGTCCGACAGAATAGCTAGTCCTGGATCCCGTGTAGGTCCAACAGCTTCGACTATTGTTTTTGGATCCCATGTGGCTCCGACAGTTCTGACTAGTAGTCCTGGATTCTGTGTGGGTCTGATAGCTTAGTGGATTTTGTGGCTACATCTGATGATCTCTATATGTAGAAATAAGTTGTATTCTAGTGAGAGATGAGTAAGTAACTTTTGTGTTTACCGCATGATTGATATGGGTTACATGATAACTTATGTATATGTATGGGAATATACATAGGTGGGGTTATTAGTTTATATCATACATTGAGATTTACCCTTGTTGGATTTAGTTAGACCTATAGGGTCTTGGGGTCCCTACTGACTATTATTAGACTCATCGCTGCATGGGCTATGCCTGCTCCTCATTGGGTTGGTTACAGAAAACAGACAATGCTGACTGAGGATGAGAGTAGCAGGACTGGATGGTACCCATAGGTGGACCACATAGTGTGATGGTACATAGAGGAGATGGACAAAAATGGAGCATTTTGGAGTCTATCTGTACCAACCCTTCAGGTTGGATTTCTCAGAGGATAATCGAGCAACTTTTTTTACATTACTCTTATTGTACTTGTTCATCAGTTCTACTTGAAATTTTGTTTTGGGCTAGTATTTCTAGCCCCTTTTACTTTTTAGTGCATCTTTTTTATAAATCATTACATAGTGTTTTACTTCTAGCTCATACTCTGCTATGTTTGTTCTCAGTTTATAAAAGAAAATTCCTTCCTAGTTTTAGGGAATTTCGCCTTTGGTACTAGTCGCCAGCCGATGACCTATGGAAGGAGGTCTTTGGGTAGTCATGGCATGAGCCCTGGGGGACAGATCGTGAAAGGTTACTTGCTGTGTTTTCTTTAGCATGATGGAAGTGTTTTGTTTATCCTGAGGTCTGCTTTCTATATAGCCTAAGGGAACGGTACTATTTCTCATGAGGGAAATATTCGTTTTTCCCATGGGAAATATCTCGTATGCCTTAGAGAAATATGTGTTTTTCGTGTGGCAGTCTCACGAGGGTTTCGTTTCTATTTACCTAAGGGTAAGTGTTTGACTGTCTGAGGAAACTATTTACATAGGACATTCACTACGCTAATTTCTTATATTGAATTGTTAAATAATTATTAAAATGTAAATATAATAGTTAGGGATAGTTACTTTTGAGTGCTTACTAGTTTACTGCATTTTACTATTGCATAATTTTGTTGCACATTTACACTGATAGTTGGGCACGTGCCTATGGTGGTTTCCTACTGGGATTTATTTCTCACAATCTATATGGGTCATGTATTTTTCATAAAACGATTATATTTTTTAGGTGTCCATAAGGTCATGGTTCCATACAAAGGTGCATGATAGTTATAGAGGAGTAGGAGAGCATGGGTCCGAGCATAGGCTTGTGATGCTACTGCATTTTGTTTACACTATTTGGCTTTGTTTTACTGTACTTGTACCTTGTAATATATTATATTTGATTTTAGTGTATCCTGTTTTGACTGATTTATTAGATTATTGACATTTTTCATCCTTATATATTACTGTTAGATTATTTTACCGCAGTTATCAAATTCTTGTTTATATTGTTTTATTGCTTCTACTTTTGTATGTTTATGTTTTTCTCTTATGAAACACATTGAAAAATGAGAGAATAGTTTCCCCACTATCAGACCTATGCCCTCACTACTAGTCGGAAGCCTTTGGTGTTTGGGGAATTTCACTTGAGGTCATGTGACCAGTTGGGTTCGGGGCACTCGTTCTGTGTCTTCCAGAGCCAGGGCATTAAAAAGTGGTATCAGAGGGTTTCTTTTCTTTGAATTTCTATCCAGATCCTATATTCATGGATATAATAGAATTATTTATTTTGTAATGAGATGTTCCTGGGGGTAGATAACCCGTATACCGGGAAAATCCAATCTACAACATAATTGAATTTTTTTTTTGTTTTGGGATGAGTTGGAGAGGTGGTATATCATCTAGCATTGCCACCACATTTTGGGAGGATCCAAGAATTCTTCCATTTCTCGCATCTCCATCAGTATATCTAGAATAAAACATACATCATTATCATGGAAGAGTTGGATATCAAGGATGATGTGGTGTTCGGGAATAAACATGTTAGAATTGATTATCATGATGAGAAGGTGCTTCATAGACGAACAATTCCTTTTTTTCTGTTATAGATTCATAGTGTCCTCAAAGAGAGTACATAGGAGCAATAGAAATTAATGATTTCCCTAGTACCATGAGCTATTATGAGTTTTTTACTTGTATTTTTCATTGTTTATTTCATAGGAGGTAATGATTGGCCATGTTTTCTTTGAGATGAATTGCATCCCTATTCTCAAAATTTATGTTAAATTTCCTACCTTTGAGGAGAAGTGGACATGATCTCTAATAAAAATGAATTAATATAGTTCAATTAAACCCGTACGAGAAATTCAGTTCCACCCAATGTGTATAATATCTTGACATGTTGGAAGGAGATCCATAATACATGTGTCCGGATAGAGATAACTTTGGTGGTTTTTAAGTTTTTTGGGTCTATAGAAGTCAGTGAGATTTTGAAGTATGTCTATAAGTTCTCTCCAGTTTCTGAACAACATTGGGTGTTTTATCGGGAAGAGGTATCTTTGGGGGTGGTAGTTAGGCCCCCTATTTTATGAGTTTGGGTTTTTATTAAGCAGAAACTCAATAGCTCGAGATGTGTTTAATATAATGATAGGGATTTATTGATTCCTTTCCACTGTGAAAATCAAGTCCATGTGGTGTTCATGGGGTCATTGTGGATTGTTTTGAGAGTTTGAAAAATATATAGTTTCATTAAACTGTTTCACCAATGTGGTGGCATCGTGAAGGTGGAACAAAAATATAGTGGAACCGTAATAGAGGCGTACCAAAATAGTGGCACACCGATATGGTGGTAGACAAATACAATGGCATAGTAAATAATGGAACAACGAAATAGTTCCACACTGATACTATGGAACTATTACAGTGCCACACTAAAACAGTGCCACACTGATAGGGTGTCACCATAACGATGTATCCCTGATGGTGGATCATCAAAATTAGAACACCACAAATAGTGGATCACACTTTTTATAATATGTATCTTCTCCCACTTTCTCTTAGTTTCTCCCAGTTTTTTAATTTTCATCCACTTTCATTTTCATTGACGTAAATCGATTTTAAATCCTTGTATGGGAATTTTTATGTGAGTTTCAACAGATATTATACATATTCATAATATACTATTGCTATAGGGATACTGAAATATTCCAACTATGTGATTTTGAAAATGATCCTATTTTAATGACATTTGAATCTGTTCTTCCTTTAATATAGGATGTGGTTACTCAAACCCGAGATATTCCATTCCTGGCATGTATTCCTTCAATTAAGGTTCTCCTAGAGGCATCACATATCTTGGATTTACATGTTGTGCAATAACTATCGACCAAGATTTCTTTTCAGTTTTTCCTTAGAGATTTCCTACATCTCGTACAATCCTCTATTTTGGAATTAACATGATTTTTTGTGGTATTTTCTTGCACACTGGAGTTGTTCTATATTTTATTTACTTCTTCGATAAATGGATGTATCATGAAATCTTCCTAATCAGATAAATTTGGATAAATAAATTGATTCCCTGTGATTAAGAATATTATTTTTCACACATGTGACTTAACATGGAATTAAAGAAACCTATTGCTAAATCTGGAAATGTTTGGCTTAATGTTGATTTTGTGAAATGATTTTGGTCTAGATTTATACTTCATTTGGGGTGGGGGTATTGTGAAGTTACGATTGGTAACCTTTTTATGGGTACTTCGGGTGGATAGAGGGAATGAATTTCTTTTTTGGGAATAACATGTTTGTGTAGTGAGTGTTCTATTTGGGGGTGATTTAGTGTGGGATTTCTGTATAAAGTGGTATTGGAGGTAGGGATGGTAACCTAGGTAAATGGTTTGAATAATTTTTTAAAGGATGGACATAAGGTACAGTGGGACTACTTGTATGAAATTATGGGGTATCAGGGCATCTATACTAGGTAGTGTCGTGACTTCATATTGATGGGTGTACTGGGTGTGGTGTCATTCTGTAGTGGGGAATCCCATACTACTTGTCAGAGGATAATTGAGCTAGATAAAATTTATGAATAACAGTTGGCAGTGTTTTCACAGGTTTCTAGAAAAAGGGGGTCTGTTGTGGGTCTCCATGTTGTTTGTTCACTATTTGTTTATGAATGGTTGATAAAATTGTTTTACTTACCATTTTACCAATTTACATGATTTCATTGCTAGTTTTTTGTGGCCTTTATCCTTCTGATAATAGTTAAAGATGTTGTGATGTTTAGTTTTCTTAGGTAGTGAAGGATTGAATTAATATGAATCCCTTAATTAAAATATGGTATGTGGTTAAGTGAAAATGGGCTCGGCATGTGTTTTATTGTGGCTGTTTGTGCAGTTGTGATAATATGGGTTAGCATAAATGTGGTTTTTTGGGATGGTTATATTTTCGAAACCATATGATGTGATGATCATATTCTTAACTATATTTATAAATTTAATTTTCTTGTTATTTCTATATTCATTAACCCATGTTGGGCACCATGTGATGAAAACCCCATTTCAAGGTGGTGTCTTTCACAACATCTTGGTTGGAGGTTGGATGAATGGGTGCTGACAATATTCTTTAAACCATCTTCCAATTAGTACAACATGAGAATATTCATGAAATATATAATGGATTACTGTTTACTATATCCAAATATACTTTAATATGTTTTTGCTGTGGGTGAGAGGCATAGGAGTTTTGTGCCAGGATATTTTTCCCAAGTGTCTTCAGGATGTGGAATTGGTGTCTTCGGGCAACTGGAATGGTAGTTGTGGACTAGGTTATTATGGGTAGAATGTGTGGTGTGGTTGTCACTCAGGTGTCTGCGGGCCAGAGTTTTCTGTGGATTGAGGCCCATGTGTGTGCAGGAAGGTTGGGATAATGTGTCTACATATTGGAGAGTGGTAGTGTCAAGATGTTAGATTTTAGGAATGAGTAGATAACAATCCAGAATGTTGTTCGGGGTGCCCAAATGTATATCTTCTTAAACTACTACATTATATGACATTTATTTTTTGATGAGTTTTAAATAGTGATGGTGGTTTTTTTAGTACTCCATGGTATATTCTATTATGGTATATTGTTCTCTCATAGGGGTATAAGTATGTCCCCCACTCATGCACATGTGTCATTAGTATTCATACTGGGTATACATGTATACTCAAACTATGTTTTTAAAACTATTTTTAGTTTTAGAGGAAGAATTTTAGGATCGTGATGGAACTTACTAGATCAGTCCTCTGGATAGTTGTTGTGTTGCCTAGTCCCTCATAGTTGGTATTTTATTTGGTGATTTTGTTGTAATTTTTTCATAGTTTACTTATAAATAATGAATGTGTAGGATTTTAGTTTCCTTTACATAAATGTTGGGTGTTCATCAGGATTTTTTATCACTCATAACATGATCATGTTTTTATTAAAAAAATTATGGCATTCAATTTTGATGTGATTCTATAACCTTAGTGCTAGTTTCCACTCTAGTTCATATTAGAGGTCGGACTCGAGGGGACATTATCTACCCTTCATCCTAAAGAAGGATAATTGGGGAGCTTATTCATCCCAACCATCATCTTGAAGAAGGAAGGTCATGATAGAATGACATCTCAAACATTACACACCCTTATCTTAATGGAGAACATTCATGTTTCATAAATTGATGAATTAAAAAATATCTATCTATTAGATATTTCGAATTTCTAACTTATTTTACATTAATAATTAAAATAGCATTGAAATATACATCCAATTATCTACATGATTTTTCTCAAGATGGTAGAATTGGTTAGATTTCCTCCATCATGTGAACAATATACTCTCATATTCTACATCAGATGTATCTAAATACTATTCATTCATCCAATCATAAAAACTATGATATTAATGTATTATAATTCTACATCATAAAGTTGTAACCTATTTTTTTAAGACAAAAAAATTATAGATCAATAATTATACAACATCTTCATTAAAAATCATAACTCGATCTTCATATAAAATTTTCTGTTTACAATTCATATTTATATTTGATAAAAAGATTCTATCTGCCTCATCATAATACTCAAATTTGAAAAAAATATCATAATTAATGAATCCATGTATTAATTTTTACAGAGGCTTGATCATGGAATAATGTCTCTTTTTACATTTCTTCCCATTGTAATTATGTATCTCGATCTAGTACCATACAATCACGATTAGGATCATGATTACCTTCATGGTTTTAGGAACATGATAAACAAAATGGACTTATCTGACATTGTATATAAATTCTTTTAACATATCTATGCTTTATTTCAATCCATATGGAATGTCTCTCACATGAATCTATCATCATCTCTTCTCAGACCCATATCTAACATTATTATGTAATATTATACTTAATAACATTTTGATATATTGGAAACAAATCCAGGAAAACGAAATTGTAAACAATAATTAGAATTATCCCATTATTTATCTATTGTCCTAATCTTATAATACCATTCATAATTTAATCATATAATGTTTATAAACATTTAACTTCCATGATGACAACAACAATTTGGAAATTATATATAATAAATTTATTTTAAATACTCCCCTACTAAAGAAAATTTTAGTTTAAATTCCACATACATTAATTAATGATTTAATATATCATTTCAAATATGAAATAAATTAAGAAAATATGATAAATTATATATAAATCAACCACATAATCCTTTTTTACTATAAAAATAAATGACTTTAAATCATGTAGAGACATCGTTGTGCAGAAATTTAGGCAATGTTATAACTCAAACATATTTCTTAAGACTACTATTGTCGATCATATTTATTTGAAGGGAAATATTAATCCATAAATTTTAATTTGTACATGAATTTTTTTTAGTTCTCCTACTATAAATCTGTTTACTAACAACTATTAGGTAACATTATATGTTATAGAAGATGTATATATTGAATATATTAGAGAATTTAACCATTTTATGTCACAATCCATCACCAATTCCACATATATTACGCATAATATACAATATTTCCCATTGAAATTTTTTGATGAATACATCCCCATTATCATATGGTGGTCATGTAAAAATTTATTATTTATATTTTGTTCTGAAATAATTCTTTAGCTTCATGAACGACTAAATCACTATAAATGACAGGAGAAGTGTTCTTGATGAATTACAGGGTGTGATCCACCATTACAGATTACACATAACGTAGCCCCATGTAATGGCCCTGACCTCCCAAGTCTATTGCTTTGTGATTGTCTATAGTTTGAGGTGTTCTAGTAGGTCACGATGGATAATTTACAATGTTTTTAAAATATCATATTTTTTGAATGGTGGGCCAGTAGCAGAATGTGGTTGTAACACCCAAAGATTTTATGAGATATAATATTTTTAATTTCATTGATGTATTCTATTATTCACTAGACCATGATTAGCGTCTACTATACGCAAAACTGTATTAGCTTGCAGTATACGCAACACTATTCTTGGATCATGTTACACACAATTTCAAGTTCGTTTTGTGGAAATTATTTTACGCAACATTAAGTATAGATTTTGTTTAATAAGTTATGATTATACGCAACACCTAATAAATATTTCACTACACGCATCCCTGACTTGACTTGCATTACACATAATCATGACCTTATTCGATAGAGTGTGCAGTACACAATACCAAGTTTCACTAAACAAGATATTATTATAATATTATTATGAACTAGCCATTATGAATAGTAATAACCACTTTTTGATATTTTATAAATTTTATTTTTCAAAATGGACTTCATTTTTGGATTCGGAATATCGAAATTAGCCTAGGGTAAAGTTTTGGTATTTTTTTGAAAACATTCAATTTTTGATGAATAGTGAACACACTGGGTTACTATTTTAAACCCGAATTTTTATTTTAAAAAATATTTATTTTATTTAAATTTAATTTAGGTAAAAATTGATACATACTACCTATATAAGTTCAATTTAAGTCATTTGTTTCGTTTTATAATAATTTTGGATAAATAATAATTTTATTGAACTTTTCACCGTCTTTTACCCACCTCATAGGAGAATTTGAAAATCTACATAAAAAATAATTTTACCACTTTTGTGAGTGGAATTTCAAAAATCTGAGACACACGGTTAATATCAAGGAGTAAAATGTGGTTCAATAAGATAAAAATATTTTTTTGGTGAATAGTAAATTTTAATTTTATTTACCACAGTTAAAAGTAAATAGGGTAATTAAGGGTAAAAATGATATTATTATTACCCTAACACATGTATTAATTGTATTGGATAAGTTTAATTCGACAAAAACATCCTTAGGAATAAAATATTACCCTTTAGGTCCACATGGATTAGATTAAGACACTTATTATTATTTTATTTAAAAAATAAGTTAAAAAAGTAAAAATCAATGTTCAATAACTAATACATTTTTAATATAGGGTTATACATAAGATAAATTAGACTATAAATATTCATTAGAAATATAAACATATTTCATACATAATGGTATTTTATTTATAATTTCTAGACATTCAATTATTTAATTTATTTATGACACAATGATGATGCACTAATTACCTTATTAATAAAATATTAACATAATTGATGTTATAAATACCCAAATAAATGTAATTTTAGACTTTTAATGAATTACACTAATTTTATAGGTTAAAATTAAATGTTATTATTTATTAAAGAAAATTTTTTAAAACTAATCATGTTGTTCTGATTTTCAAAAAAATCAAGTAACAAATACTGTAAAAATTGACATAAAATAGTTTTAAAAAAAAATATTATATTATTAATTGTTATTTTATTTTAAAAAATTTAAGGTCAGGCCAAATGAAATAGATAATGATATATATATATTAATAATTAACCACTTGGGGTTACTCTGTCTTGTTATAGTATGTTTATTAACCATATAGTGTAAGAAAACAAAAAGACACGGTAAAAGTTAAATTATTTAACTTAGAGATAAATCTAAATGATAAGGATAAAATAGTAAAATAAACTTATCTAAAACATATTGGGTGAGACTATTTCGAACCATACCCACCTTATCATATAATTAAATCAATTTTGAGATATTAATCACTGAATATGACTTTATTATAAATAATATTATAAGTTTTCATATGGTTCCCATCTCCTCCATTATAAAAAAGGCAAACCTTCCCTCTTCTCTTGACACATTTTTGATCATTGAATCCCATCCAACCCCTACCAATTCCTCTTCTAAACATCTATAGTTATTTCATAGAGGTTCTGGTATTCTCAAAAGACCACCCCTAGTGCCTTAAGAAGAGGTTAAGAAGAGGCGCGTAAAAGAAGAGGTAATATCCTTTACCCATTCTTTCCAACTTATTTCTTCTTCTACTTCTTCTTATTTATTTGTTTAATAAAAAATTAATGAAATCAGTATCACTCATATACTTATATGATATTATAAATACAAAATGACCATATTTCATCTTCTATCCATCCTACGGAAAATGAAATCACCGCGCGTGCATACGTACGGAATATTGTCCCCACGCTGTGGTGTAATCAGTTTTTCCACCACCACCTTACATGGATGGGTATAATGGAGTAATTAATTACTATATATAATTATTATAACATCATACTGAACTATGATATTATATCATCCACTCCAATACCATTCAATAAATATGGACATGATATCATCGCTCGTGCGTACATACGGAATACCGTCTCCACGACGCGATGAGATTTATTTTCCATGTTAACAATTCAAGAATGAATATAAAGTATATAAAATTAGTAATAATGAAATATATGACATAATAATGCTACTGTATTTATGTATATATATGTGTATTTCATCTACTTAATTACATTCAATTCAATAAGGAAACGAAAAACAATGTTCATACGTACGTACGGCATTCAGTGTCCATGAACGGTGTATTTCATTTCATTCATCTATCTATTATATATATATATACTGAATATATATGATATATAAATCATTATTTACATTATGGAAGTATGTAAATCATGTTATATATAATAATAGTATCATGAACAAAAAGTCCAAACACGTACGACAAATGAAAAGTAAATTACCCCAAACGTTTCTTTAACAAGGAATTAACTAATGAACAGGTAATATAAATACATAAGTGAACCACATATGATATAATAAATATTATTATGGTTCTATTATAAGTTAATAATATGTTTAAACCCACTATACAGGAGTCTCAGACACATTGGATGAAATTGGACATAAGGTAAGGGATAATTATTCCAATCTCATTCTTATCCGAGATTGTTTATTCGTAAGTATTTATTGGGGTTATGTTTTTTGTCCATGTCCATATGTTCTCAAAATGTTTTCATAAAATGTTTACATTTTTTCCATGTATGATTAAAGTCATTTTTACCCATTTTTACTTTTACCACATCGTATGGAAGGAATCTTTCTTTTGTTTACCATACGAGGTACTTTTTGACTTTTCCGGCAAAGGTACGCAAATAATGTTTTTTAACTTATACTGCGTGAATGGATTTTTACAGTTTCATAACGCCTTATTTTCATCGAGATTACTCTAAAAGTTTTCATTACCATTATAAAAAAAATCCATTTCTTTTAAAATTTCATGGAATATTGTGAAATGAAAATGATTTTGTAGAAGAACGAATATTTTCCTCAACAATTCATTTCAAGTGTTTTATCAAAACCATTTTCCATCTATGATGACATTATTTCATATGAGTATGTTTCAAGTATAACGTATCTTTGATTTATATGGTTTCACTTCTCTTATGATGAAATGATATCCCTTTGTTTTATATGGATTATGTTATGATGGGATGATGTTTATGAAACCCATTTGATTCTTTGGGTTATGATGAATGATATATGTTTATGTTGTGGCATAAGGAAGAATGATTTAATTATGAGATAGGTGGGACCTATATCTCCCACCAATTCATTGGGTAATGATTTATATATCATGAGATAGACATGGATGGAACAGTAAGTTAATTTGGTACAGTGATACTTGACTGGAACGAGGATTGAACTCGATTCAGAAAGGGACACTGTCCACTAAGATGGTCTTTGAAGCAATGCCTTGGCTACTATGGAAATCATATCAAGTGCATAATGGTTTTTCCACATTAACATGTTTTCTTCCCAGGCTATTTTATCAGGATTGATGTTCCATTATGATATATGCCTTACGAAATTCCATGATTTATGTCTTTTCTCATGATTTTGATGTTTACATTTTATGTTCAAGTTGTTTGCATTCAAATGTTTTTGGATTGTATTATGTTCACTATGTTTACCCTTTATGATCATTTGAGATCACCCTTTATATGTTTTCTTTTCCCCAGGATATAAAGACAAATTTTAGGTAAAAAAAGCAAAGGAGAAGATCTTTATGAGAGATGTTGAAGATCTTTCACAACGATTAGAATATTTTGTTCTGAGTTTCCAAAGACATAAAACCATTACAATTCATCAGTGTTGGTTTTTCTTATGTATTAACTATTCCAAAAAAAGTAATGTAATGTTCATGTATGTCATGCTTCGAGTCTCTACAGTTGGTATTAGAGGGAAGGTTTAGTTAACCATTGGAAACTAGGATGCGAAAACATTAGTGAAATCCCTAGAGATATTTCTAAGGTATGTCTAGGGATGTCTCTAAGGTTATGTATACGTATAGGATAGAGTCCTAGAATTATGTTGACGATCATGAATATCCTTGGGTGAACCTAAGTTGTCATGGATTAATGAATTGTTTATATGTTACACAACCCATAAGTGACTTTTTATGATTATTGGGTTCCTCGTTATATTAAATGTTTCATAAAATGTGGTTTCTGGTCTTAATCAATGGAGGGAACGAGAAGGAATTCATTTAACATTGATTCCAATGGAAAAATTGGTGACTATGATCAATGAAATTATGAAACGCCTGGGGAGAATAATATTGTTATTATGCCAAATGAGTCATCTTGATATATGATTACGAAGGTGAACATTAGTTGTATTCCTAAGTCATCATATAAGAGGATGATTGAATTTTATGCATGTTCTCATAGTGAGGAGCATAGATAAAGGAAGATTGATATTTCTAAAGAAGGGAAGAAGAACCTTGTGGAATACCTGAAATCGAGGGGAAGATGTTATCTATGTGGAGAAAAGGTTCATAGAGTGACATACTATTATGGAGTCTAATGTCTTATCTGCGGAGCACATGGGAATTACCCAACTCAATTCCCTGACCTATGGAATGTTGGAGATGGTTTTCTAGAACCCACTACATTGTACATTATTCATTAATAAAAGCCTTATCACATCTTGATTGTTCTTATGTGTGACAATGCATGTGATAATGTCCTAAGGAGTACTGTTGCATTAATGGGTCATAGCGGATCCCTGCTATGATGAGAACCCGAAAGTGCCATAACACTGTTCTTGAATATATTTTCTATAGCCGAATGATATTATTTGAGGGACAAAAATAATACAGGTCATTATGGGTGAGTTATCATAAAAAATTGAGTCACCTTCTCATGGTGTGTGCCCCTGGTAATATCCATGAGGATGTTATGAGAACGAGAACCGCCAGTAGGAAATCCACATTTCATAGTGTCATTGGTTGTTCCTATATGTGGACGTCTGTATTGGTCCTTAGACTTTATGATTATTATTAATGGGTATTACAACTCATGTAATTATATTTATTGATGAAAACTGTGACGACACACTGTTCGCAGCGAGGTAGGATACGTTGGGTGCATCCCGAGTAATACTTCATTAATAGATAATGCGAGAAAGGATTTGTCCCTTCTGTTCCATAACAGATGTAGATATCTCAATCCCTTTGATGGAATTGATATAGCGTAAATAAATCCATGTCCATGGTAAGGTATGGGTGAGTTCAATTCTGGGAAGTCAAATAAAGAATAATCGAGCACCTGGGTTGATGGAACTAGCATGCAACCCGCTTGATTGGAGATATCGAGACAAAGGGATTATATTACACACTAAGCGTTCATAGGAGGTGACACGTCATTTCTGTGTTAACTTCTTTCTCTATGGGAGCCTTGGCGTTTTGCTAGACGATAACCATGAACTTTAGGCAGGCTCTGCCTAATTCCAATGGGAAAGAGGCCTAGTGGGTCACACACTAAGTGTGTCCATGTATCTCAAGTTAAATATTAATTTAACAAGTTAAATAAATATTATTCCCGACTGTGGTTTAATAATTATTTAAAGACGTATGGTCACATTTATTTCAACACTAGCTATTCGAGTGAATATATTGTGGCAAAAATAATATATAATTATTAGCGAGTAGTGCAATTACATTTATTTAAGAAATTAATAGGTGTTACTCAAGGTCTAATAAATATGGTGGAGTAAATAAATAAAATGAAAAATAAAAGTACACTCCGTGTATATTTATATACACGCCTTGTAGTTTTTTTCGGGATTTGTGAGAAAATATTGTTTATTTAAATAAATGATATTAAATGTAAAACGTTGGGAACATCTTAAGTAATAATGATGGTCAACAGTCATTATTAAGACATGGGGTATTACTAAGAATTAAATGAAATGATTAAATAATTTTGAGCAATTAATACAATTTATTATTCTAAGTATCATAATCCCAAATTACATTATTCTCATTGAGTGAGAGCCATTTGGTTGTGCACAACGGATTGGGAAATACTCTCATGCCAAGAGAAAATTACTTTTCCACCAAGAACACTTTCAAGTTACGAGAGCGAGATCCTCCACCAGATCAAGGCGGTTGAAGGAGGTCATCGCAAGGGATGGCACTTCTGTGATAGCACCCGGAGATCCCTTTGGAGACGTCTAGAGATACGTGAAGCACGTGTGAATCACCGCTAGAGGAATCCTGTACTTGGATTGTAGAACACCACGACGGATCACAGGATCGTGACCGGAGACTCCAACGAAGAAATAATTCTATCGAGGTAATTCTTATGAATTAATTAAATTAATTATAACCAACATATGATGATCCTATCTCAAGGGTTCTGAGACTCTTCTTTTATTTTTCGTGATTCATTCTATTCCGAAGATTCAGCATTTTAAATCGTAACGAATCTCGGATTGAACGTTTATTAATGTTAAAATTAAAGTTGGGGAAACCCACCAACGCGCTTCCGCTGCGCCCGAAACCTACAAGTGGTATAAGAGGGGTCATATCATTGATTATAATTTTTTAGTTTTTCGTTGGTGAATTATGCATTTAATAATTTAGTTATTCCAATTCGTGTTTAATCATTTTGGAAATCTGAATATCGAGATCTATTCCTCCTCCCTCGTTTGTCATTCACCTAAATAAAACGAACTGTTCTTTTAATTTTGATTAAAATAAAAAAGAGGAACTCATCAGGGGGAGCCAAATGATTCTGGCTGTAAAACACCAGAATACACGGTGTGTATTTGGAAGTACATGCCATGTAGTCTACGTTCAAGATATTGACTGATCCACCAAATCAGGTTGTGTATTGGATTCTTTTTAAGAATTTAAGACACCGTGTGTTGACCAGAAAATGGTGGCACACGGTTTCCGGAATACACATCGTGTGGTCCAATGAACATGGTGTGTAGTCCCTTCGGGTTAGGGTTTGGCCATGTACCCCGTACACGGATTTCCCAGCTGGAAACCGTGTAATGCAGAAACTACACAGCGTGTGTCCCACATAACTCGTCATGAACTACGAAAATGTCCGAAGTTCATAAACACACCATGTCCCTGGGCATGTACATCAGATGGATAATGAAGAAATGTACATGTTGTGTAGTCAGCACTACATGCCGTGTACTCACCCAAATTATGCAGATTTATTAAAATTTATTATTATATTATACATACCCTTGGGACGTGTACCATGGTGTAGGCGTAAAGTTGAGGCACAACACATGATAGGTGTTTTATATATATGTGTTTAATTTTATATCTGCGTAATAAATGGGAATTCACCGAGTTGCCTCCATGGTACAAGTTACGTACAAGGATAATTTTAAATGAATTTATTTGTTTACAATTATGATGTATGGGAATATCAAGGAAATTCAGGACAAGGATTTAAGATAAAAGGATTGATAAATTAAAGATAAATAATTGATTCGAGCGTGATTTATCTTAAACAAAAACGATTAAAGAATTGAATGGTTGTTTTATTTATGTGAAAATATTGTTGCATGTATGGATGATCTTGAGCTAGACCGAGACCTTTTTATGTGAATGGTTTCTTTTAATTTATTTATTTAAATTAAATTTGTTGGCCTACGATCCATCTCCCATTAATATGTAGGGCCTGCACACCCA
Organism: Viscum album; assembly: GCA_963277665.1. Classification (NCBI taxonomy): domain Eukaryota; kingdom Viridiplantae; phylum Streptophyta; class Magnoliopsida; order Santalales; family Viscaceae; genus Viscum; species Viscum album. Next base: position 848,819,365 of record OY728161.1, read on the forward strand.
ATGATTTTTTTATGTAAAAACCCCTTTTACCCCTCACCTGCATGTGAGATAAATGCATATTTAATCGATGGATCTCCCAAGCTAGTGGAGGCGGCTCAGGTCCGGATCCATGGTGAAACCAATCTAAGGAGATACAAAGGTGGACAGGCGGAAAGCTGTAAACACAAACCCAAAAGGTTAAAGGTGTTTCTCCCCTATGTCATGGGTTAGTTTATCTGCATCTAGATAAAATAACCAATAGAAAGGCTCATGATCATACCATTTATTTTATTTCTATCATTTTCATGGTTTATTTATTGTGGGTGTGTTGTCACGATCACACATTTAATTAATTAAACAAGCATGCAAGATGGAACGAAAATAAAACTGGCTTATATGTAAATATTATCTTAGACATGGTTAATCACCTATGTATATCCTACTTAATATTAAAATGCATATAATCAAAGATAATAAAATGGAAATTTATCTGTAAGGATAAAATAACTCATAATTAATATTAAGTCGCTATAGCCTTCCATAATATTGGTTAGAATCGAACCATAGTTCAATGTGCTTGACCAACCCTAGTTTGGGTGATTTCAATTATCGGGGAATTCTAATTCATGGTTTTGGGGTTACTTGACTTGGTTCGCATGAAGGGTTGACTGCCACAACAGGACATGGTGTGACCAAGAGGCAAAGGTTGAGGAAATCCAAAAAGGATTTCAGGATTGGGGAGTCCACTCAGCAGATCAAGGAGTTGTGAGTTAATGAAGCTGACATTTGGAATGCCTACCTAAAACCCTTCAAGTTGCTTGACCAACCCTAGTTTGGGTAATGTGAAGGGAAATATGGATCCTTTCCACTAGAATATTCAGGCAATAGAATATTCTGAAGTCAATGGTTATGGCTATTGTATTTCGATAAAACAGTGGGAGACTAATAAGTATTAATTAATTTATTTGTCTCAATTCTTGTAATAATGTACTAAACCTTTTATCATCTTAATATGTAGAAACGAAAAGAAAATGACTTCAAACATATCCTTGCACACCATAATCAAAAAAGAAAACCTTCTCACGGGCACCAATTTCCAAGAGTGGCAGAGGCGTTTACCCGTCATCCTTCACCACGAAAGGAAATTGTATGTGCTGGAAGACCCTATTCTAGTTGTGCCTGGGAAAGAGGATAGTGATGAGGAATTACCGCTCTGTATGAAACACATGGATGATTCTATAGATGTCTAGTGTTTCATGCTATCAGCCATGTCTAATGAGCTCTTGAAGCATAATGAAAACATGGACATGTATAGCCTGATGTCTCACCTTAAAGATCTCTACCAATAGAAGGAGATATAGGAGAGGTATGAGATCTCCAATTCATTGTTTACCATGATTCTTAGAGAGTCTACACCAAATGGGCCTCATGTAGTCAAGCTTATTGGCTAAATTTTATGCCTGGATATCTTAGTGATCAAATCCCTGGATAAGTAGCGTACAGATCTCATCCTATCATCACTGCCCAAGACCTTCTCTAGCTTCATTGTAAACTATAACATGATCAGCAATGGGAAGAGTTTGTCAGTGATTATGACCTTGATTCGCCTTGTAGATAATGACATGGGGCATGACAAACTAGCGGTCCTTATGGTGAACACGAAATGCAAGGACAATGCAAAGGGGCCAAAGACTTATAAACAGTCTGAAGCCCCCGAGCACTATCCCACTAAGAAGGGGAAGATCAAGAGGTAGTGCAAGGAACGAGAGGCGGTGTGTTTTTCATGTGGAAAGCAGGGCCACTGGAAGAGGAACTGTACCCAGAAGCGTGGGGACGCTAAAGGTGCGTTCGTTATCGAGTGAAATATTTCTATTTCTACACATTGGGTATTAGATACAGCTTGTGGGGCTCTCATCTGTATTCAAATTTAAGAACCAAGTATATTTAGAAAGATCGCTAGAGAAGAGGTGGATCTTCGAGATTCCAATGACGCAAGGTAGGATGCGTTGGCTATTGGCAACCATCACCTCTCATTGCCGACTAGGATGATTTTGGTTTTAAATAACTGTTATTATGTGCCTATTGTTACTAAGAACATATTTTCTGTATCGTTGTTTGGATATGGATGGAATTGTTTTCATATTTGGAAATAAGGGTTGTCTCTTTTATAAAAAAAATTTATGTTATGGTATGGAAAATTTAAATAATGGTTTGTATGTATTGAATTACGAAAACCAAGTGTTGGAAATCGGTAATGAAACAAAATCACCTGCCTCATACATCACCTAGATACGGCATCACTGTCTTGGTCATGTGAACGAGAAGCACTTGCCAAAGCTCTGCCAATATGGCTATTTAGACTCTACTGATCTAAAACCACTTGATATATGTCACGCTTGTTTACAAGGAAAAATGACCAAGCCGCCTTTTGGTGGACAAGGAGATAGGGCCACAGAGCTTCTAGGATTGGTAGACACGGATGTGTGTGGACCATTTATAGTAGAATATAGAGGTGGATATTCTAACTTCATTAGTTTTAATGATGATTTGAGTAGATATGGAGATGTCTACTTAATAGGGTATAAGTCAGAGTCCTTAGAAAAATTTAAGGAATTCAAGAATGAAGTGGAGAATCATCTTGGTAAGAAGATAAAAAAACTTCGATCTGATCGAGGTAGAGAATATCTGAACCAAGAGTTCATCGATCTTCTACGGGAGTCTGGGATTCTATCTCAGCTCACTCCTCATTATACACCACAGTGGAATGATTTTAGTTAAAGGAGGAACCACACCTTGTTGGACATGGTGAGTTTGATGATGAGTCATGATGATCTTCCATTATCCTTTTGGGGATATGCATTAAAAAATGCATCATACACATTAAACCGAGTACCAACTAAAGAGGAAAATGGAATTCCATCCGAGTTATGGAATGGAAGGAAACCCACTTTGTCACACACATGTGTATGGGGATGTGAGGTGTTTGTTAAGGCCTTTTCATGCAACAAACTAGCACCCCGGGGCACCAACTGTATCTTTATAGGATATCCCTAGGAAACAAAAGGATATTACCTATATAACCCTCAAGACAAGAATGTGGATGTCGCCAGACAAGAAGTCTTTCTTGAGAGGGAGCACATCCTCACGAAGGATAGTGGGAGCAATATTGACTTCGACACAGTTGATACTCAAGATACACATGAGCTGGTAAAGTAACAAGTTCCACAGGTCCCCGTGGATGAGGTTCTAGAAACACAAGTACTGCGTAGGACCTCAACAGAGGTAAGGGAACCAGAGAGATTTGGTTTCCTTGTCACCGAGGATGGTGAATCATTATTGTTGGACAATGATGAACCTCTCTCCTACAAGGAAGCAGTAGAAATATCCAAAGCTGTAAGATGGATAAAAGCTATGACTTCTAAGATGGATTCCATGTATCAGAATCATGTTTGGGTTATGGGCGTTGATTTAGTTGATGTAAAGCATGTTGGATGAAAATGGGTATTCAAAAGAAAGCAGGACATGGAAGGTCAAGTTAGAACCTATAAAACAAGGCTATTGACTAAAGGATTCAAACAGTATCATGGAATTGCCTATGACGAAACCTTCTCACCAGTTTCAATGTTTAAATCCAAAATAATCATACTTTCCATAGCAGCTTACCATGACTACGAGATTTGGCAGATGGATGTCAAAACAACATTCCTTAACGGGAACCTTCAAGAAGATGATTATAAGACACAACTAGAAGGGTTTGTGACACCAGGTGAAGCCAAACGGGTTTTCATGTTGCAGAAATCCATTTATGGATTGAAGCAAGCATCCAGGTCATGGAACATTCGATTTGATGAACCCATAAAGGAATTTGGTTTTATTAAGAACGAATGCCAGCCATGTGTTTATAAGCAGTTTAATGGGAATGTGGTCATCATCTTAGTGGTATATGTTGATGACATATTTCATATTGGAAATGACGTACTAGCCTTACAGTTAGTTAAGGACTGGTTGAACAAGTGTTTCCCAATGATGGACCTAGGAGAAGCAGCCTACATTCTAGGGATCAATATCATTCGCGATAGATCCAAGAGGCTGCTTGGACTATGTCAGGGTACATACATTGACCAGATACTAAAGAGATTTAGTATAGAAAAATCCAAGAGGGGATTGGTTCCAGTGTCACATGGGTTATATCTTTCTAAGAAAATGTGTCCCTAGACACAATAGGATAATGATAGGATGTGTAAAATCTCATACGCTTTGGATATAGGATCCATCATGTATGCCATGTTATGTACCAGGATTGATGTTGCCTATGCACTAAGCATGGTAGGTAGAAATCAAGCAGATCTAGGAGAACAACATTGGACCGCTGTTAAGACTATCCTTAAGTATCTGAGAAGAACTAAGGATATATTCCTGGTGTATGTAGGAGACAAGGAGCATGTCGTCAGTGGGTATGCTGATGCTGGTTTTCAAACAGATCAGAGTGATTTGATGTCGCAATTTGGATATGTTTTTTGTCTCTATGGAGGATCTGTGAGCTGGAAGAGTTCAAAGTAGCCAGTTGTCGCCGATTCTATAGAGGATTCCGAATATATATTGGCTCATAATGTATCCAAGGAATCCATCTGGATTCGGAACATTTTCCAGAAACTTGATGTGGTGCCTAGCAGGAAAGATCCCATTACATTGTATTGTGATAACACTAGAGTGGTGGCTCTTGAAAATGAACCAAAGTCACATCAATAGACAAATCACATACTCAGGAAGTATCACCTCTTGTGGGATTTCTATCAAAGGGGTGAAGTTGCAGTGAGCAGAGTGTCCACAAGAGAGAACGTGGCGGCCTTATTACTAAAGGCCTATCTCAGCAAAAGTATGAATATCATGTGAGAGCTAGTGGTTTAAAGGTTGTTAGCAGTTGGCTCTAGTCCAAGTGGAGTCTGTTGGAGTTGGTGGTCTAGAACCAACTACTTTGTACTTTATACATTAATAAAAGCCTTATCACATCTTGATTGTTCTTCTCCGTGACAATGCATGTGATAATGTCCTAAGGACAGCTATTGCATTAATGGGTCATAGTGGATACCTGCTATGATGAGAACCCAGAAGTGCCATAACACTATTATAGAATATATGTTCTATGGCCGGATGATATTATTTGAGGGACACAAATAATACAGGTACTTAGGGGTGAGAACTCATAAAATGTTGAGGCACCTTCTCATGGTGTGTGCCCTTCGTAATATGCAGGAAGATATTATGAGAACGAGACCCTCCTATAGGAAATCCACATTTCATAGTGTCATTGGATGTTCCTATCTGCGGACGTGTGTATTGGTCCTTTGACTTTAATATTATTATTAATGGGTATTACAACTCACGCAATTATATGTACTGATGAAAATTGTGATGACGCACTGTTGGTAGTGAGGTAGGATATGTTGGGTGCGTCACGAGTAATACTGCATTAATAGATAATGAGAGAAAGGATTTGTCCCTCGTGTTCCATAATGGAAGTAGATATCTCAGGCCCTTTGATTGGATTGATATAGGCTAAATAAATCCATGGACATGGTAAGGTATGGGTGAGTACAAGTCCGGGTAGTCAAAGAAAGAATAGTAGATCGCATGGGTTGATGGAACTAGCATGCTACCTGCTTGATTGTAGATATCGAGGCAAAGGGATTATATTACACGGTAAGCATTCGTAAGAGGTGAAACATCATTGCAGCATTAACTTCTTTCTCTATGGGTGCCTTGGCATGATGCTAGATGCTAACCTTGGAATTTAGGCAGGCTCCACCTAATGCCACTGAGAAAGAGGCCTAGAGGGTCACACAGTAAGTGTGTCCATGTATCTCAAGTTAAATATTAATTTAACAAGTTAAATAAATATTATTCCCGACTGTGATTTAATAATTATTTAAGGATGCTTGATCACATTTATTTCGACACTAGTTATTCGAGAGAATATATTTTGGGTGAAATAATATATATTTAATAGCGAGTAATGCAGATACATTTATTTAAGAAATAAATAGTTGTTACTCAAGGTCTAATAAATATGATGTAGGAAATAAATACAATGAAAAATAAAATTACACACTGTGTATATTTATATACTTGTCGTGTAGTTTGTTTTTCGGGATTCATGAGAAAATATTGTTTAATTAATTAAATGCTATTAAATGTAATACGTTGGGCGCATGTTAAGTAATATTGATGGTCAACTATCATTATTGAGACATGGGGTATTACTATGAATTAAATGAAATGATTAAATGCCTTCGAAAAATTAATTCAATTTACTATTCTACGTATTATTATCCCAAATTACATTATTCTCATTGATTGAGAGCCATTTGGTTGTGCACAATGTATTGGGAAATACTCTCAAGGAAAGAGAGAATTCCTTTTCCACCAAGAACGCTTTCAAGTTACGAGACCGAGATCTTCCACCAGATCAAGGTGGTTGAAGGCGGACATCGCAAGTGAAGGCTCTTCGGCGCTAGCACCCGATGATTCCTTCAGTGACGTCCAGAGATACATGGAGCACGTGTGGATCACCGCTAGAGGAATCTTGTACAAGGATTCTACAACCCAACGACGAATCACATGATCCTGACTGGAGACTCCAGCGAAGAAAGAATTCCATCGAGGTAATTATTATGAATTAATTAAATTAATTATAACCAATATATGATGATCCTATCTCCAGGGTTCGGGGACCCTTCTTTTATTTTTCGTTCTTTGTTCTATTCTGAAGATTCGGTAGTTTAAATCGTGATAGATCTCGTATTGAACGTTGTTTAATGTTAAAATTAAAGTTGTGAAAACCCACCAACGCGCTTCCGCTGCACCCGGAACCTACATGAAGTTACTTCTAAATCGAGGAAGGACCTATTCCATGCAAATAAATGAATAGGATGGACTAAAGGGATTATGTATTGGAATTCAATAATAATGTTGGTGATGTACTTTTATAGTATATTGAAATATCTGTGTATTGGTCCATTGTGGTTTTCTAAAGAATATGGTATTGGTAACCATGAAATGTGATTAAAAGATTTTGGAATGTAGATGATATGCACATAATGAAGGGATAAGGAGAAAATAAATTTTTTTATTGTATTCATGAGCTCAGGACTGATATAAGGACTAAGTGATATTATGGTTTGAGTATATAGAATTTTTGGTATATTGGTATGTGGAAAGAGTTAACTTTTGACTAAATTAATGTTTTCAATAAGGTTCAATGGGTATTCATTTTTCAAAAGAATACACGATTAAGGTATTCACATGTTTGTAATATGACCATAAAGATATATCTTATGATATATATGAGATAAATGATTGTATTCACATGCTTGGTATATGACCTATCTAGTAATCCTTTTCTAAATACTAAGAAATTGTACCAAAGTATTTTAGATAAACCTAAATATTGGACAGGATTATGTTGGACATATGTTAGTACTATTTAAGGATAGAACTTTTTTTCGATATTACTGATGGAATCCTATAATAATATAGTTTTAGAAAAAGGAAAACCTACGGGATGGGCCACAACCCATTGCATGGACAAGGCAGTGGGAATCAAACCAACAACCGAAGTGCGACAGACCCTTATCTCCTACCACTGGCTTATAGGAAGTCCCTTATTAGTAGAAACTAGTTTTATTAAGTGGTATGATAGATGATGTATAAGTCCATTTTTAGAATCATATATGATTAATATCACCATAGATGGACTTCTGTATATTTAATAACATATGCTAACCTTTTTGTGAAAGAAACAGATGGGATTACTTATCATTCTATCAAATGATCTGCTAACACTTCATGAATGAAAAATTCAGCTTCATTTCATTAAAGAGAGATGAAGTGGAAATTGTTCATGGAATGACGAACGATGATATTACAATGAAATCATGTATGTATTTCTCCTTATGAAAAAGTTCATCCATGTTAGGGAAATGAACATGGAAACCAAAAATGTTGTCCTAGTGCCCTTATATCTGATAAATTATATGGTACCATAGATCATCACAAATTTATGGCTTTGTGATTGTTGGATTTTTCATAGCCATGTTCTCTACCAATCTCCATCAGAATATGATGGTTACATTTCTCTTCCATATCCATATTTTCACCTATGTTCTCCTTTGTGGAAACCCAGTGATTAGTTAATTTGGTAACTGTTATGTTTCATACATTACTTTTTAAAGTTATGTTTCGGTATTCCTTTTTACGATTTGGGTTTCTATGAAAGAAACTTTCAAGTAGTAAACCATTTATAACCCTAACGAATTTTGAGAGTGAATTTCATTTTAAGGAGGGTAGAAGGTAACACCCTGAGATTTTATGGGATATATTATTTTTAATTTCTTTTATTTCTTCTATTGTACAATACACCAAGATTAGCTTGTACTATATGCAACACCATATTGGCTTGCAGTATACACAACACTATTCGATGATTGTGTTACACACAATTTCGAGTTCGTTTTTTGGAAATTATTTTAGGCAATATTAAGTATATATTTTGTTTAATATGTTTTTATTATACGTAACACCCAATCGAGCTTTCACTGCATGCAACCCTTACTTGGCTTGAATTACAGGCAATGAGGACCTTAATTGATAACGTGTGTAGTACACAATACCATGTTTTACTATACAAAATATTATTATAATATTATTATGAACTAGTAGTTATGAATAGTAATAACCACTTTTTTGAAATTTTATAATTTTTATTTTTCAAAATGGACATAATTTTTGGATTTGCAATACCGAAATTATCCTAGGGTGAATTTTTGGTATTTTTCTGAAATGTTTCAATTTTTGATGAATAGTGAAAACACTGGGTTACTATTTAAAACCCAACTTTTTATTTAAATAATTATTTATTTTATTTAAATTTATTTTAGGTGAAAATTGATACATAATACCTATATAAGTTCAATGTAATTAATTTGAGCAATTTTATAATAATTTTAGATATATAAAAATTTTATTGAACTTTTCAACGTCTTTTACCCACCTCCTAGGAGAATTTGAAAATCTACATAAAACATAATTTTACCACTTCTGTGAGTGGAATTTCAAAAATCTGAGAGTCACGGTTAATATCAAGGGGTAAAAAGTTGTTTAATAATTTATAAATAATTTTTGATGAATTGTAACTTTTTACTTTTATTTACCAAGGTTAAAAGTAAATAGGGTAATTAATGGTAAAAATGATATTATTATTACCCTAACACATGTCCGAATTGTATTGGATAAGTGTACTTAGACCAGAAAAAACCATAAGAGTAAAATATTACCTTTTAGATCCACTTGGATTAGATTTGAACACTTATTATTATTTTATTTAAAAAAATAGTTAAAATAGTAAAAATCAAAGTTTAATAACTAAAACATTTTTAATATAGGCTTATAAATAAGATAAATTAGACAATAAATTTTTATTAAAAATCTAAAAATATTTCATACCTAATGGTAGTTTATTTATAATATTTAGAAATTAAATAATTTATTTTATTTTTTACACAATGATGATTCAGTAATTACATTATTAATTAAATATTATCATAATTGATGTTATAAATATCCAACTAAATGTAATTTATGACTTTTTATGAATTCCGCTAATTTTATAGGTTAATATGACATTTTATTATTGATTAAATTAACTTGTTTTGAAATAATCATGCTGTTATAATTTTTACAAAAATCACGTACCAAATTGTGTCAAAATTGACATAAAATAGTTTTTAAAACAAATATTATTTTATTAATTTGTTATTTTATTCCTAAAAATCTATGGTTTGGCCAAATGACTTAGAATAAGATATATATATATTAACAATGAACCACTTGGGGTTCGTTTGGCTTATTATATTATGTTTATTTACCATATAGTTTAAGAAAACAAAAAGACACAGTAAAAGTTAAATTATTAAACTTAGAGTTAAATCTAAATGATAAGGATAAAATAGTAACCTAAACTTGTCTAAATCCTATTGTATGAGAGGATTTAGACCCATCTCCTCCTTATATTATATATAATTCAATTTGGAGCTATTAAAAACAGAAAATGACTTTATTATAAAATAATATTTAAGGTTTTCCTAAGGTGCCCCTCTCCTCCCTTCTAAAAAGGGAACCACTTCCCTCTTCTATTCACACCTTTTTGTGCCTTGAATCTCGTCCAACACCTAAAAATTCCTCATATAAACCTATCTAGTTATATCATAGAGTTTATGGTCTTCTCAGAAGACAATCCCGAGTTCCTTAAGAGGAGGTTAATAATAGGCGCGTCAAAGAAGAGGTAATATCCTTTACCGATTCTTTCCAATTTATTTCTTCTTCTACATATTATTTAATATTTTTTTCATCATCAATTAATTAAATCAGTATCACTAATATACTGAATGTTATTAAAAATATTAAACAACTGAATTTCATCTTCTATCCATCCTATGGAAAACAAAATCATCGAGCGTGCGTACGTACAAAATATCGTCTCCACGTTGTGGTGTAATCAGTTTTTCCACCACCACCTTACATGGATTGGTATAATGATTTAAAGAATAAATATATATAATTATTATAACATCATACTGATTATATGATATTATATCATCCAATCCAATACCATTCAATAAATATGGGAACAATATCTTCACTCGTGCGTATGTACGGATTACCGTCTCCCCAACACGATGAGATTCATTTTCCATGTCAACAATTCAATATTTATTATAAAGTATATATAATAAGTAATCATGAAATATATGACATAATAATGCTACTGGATTTATATATATATTTGTATTTCATCTAATTAATTACAATTAATTCAAAAAGAAAACGAAAAACCATGTTCATGCGTACGTACGGAAAACTGTCTCCATGAACAGTGTATTTAATTTCATTCATCTATCTATTATATATATATATACAGAATATATATGATATATAAATAATGATTTAAATTTCATATGTATTTAAATCATGATATTATTAATAATAGTATCATGAACAATAAGTCCAAACACGTATGACAAATGAAAAGAATATTACCCCAAACGTTGCTTTAACATGGAATTAACAAATGAACGGGTAATAGAAATACATAAGTGAACTATATATGATATCATAAATATTATTATGGTTCTCATAAAAGTTAATAATATGTTTAAACCAACTATACATGAGTCACGGATACATATGGAAAAAATTGGACATAAGGTAATGGATAATTATTCCAATCTCATTCTTATACGAGATTGTTTATTCCTAAGTATTTACTGGTGTTATGTTTATTATTCAAGTCCATATGTTCTCAAAATGTTTTCATAAAATGATTAATTTTGTTCCATGTATGTTTATATTCATTTTTACCCTTTTTAACTTTTACCACATCGTATGGAAGGAATCTTTATTTTCTTTACCATATGAGGTACTTTTTGACTTTTCTAGAAAATGTACGAGAAGAATGTTTTTTTAATTTATACGGAGTGAATGGATTTTTACGGTTTAATAACTCCTTATTTTCATGAATCTTAATTTACAATATTTCATGACTATTTTCATCAAAATCCTTTTCTTTTAAAATTTCATGGCATATTGTGAAAATATAATAATTTTTATGAAGAAAGTATATTTTCCTCAAGAATTCATTTCAAGTGTTTTATTGAAACCATTTTCCATCTAAGATGAAATTATTTCATATTTGTATGTTTCAAGTATAATGTCTCTATGATTCACATGGTTTCACGTATCTTATAATGAAATTATATCCATTTGTTTTATATGGATTATGTTATGATGGGATGATGTTTATGAAACCAATTTGATTCTTTGGGTTATGATGAATGATTTATGTTTATGTTGTGGCACAAGTAAGAATGATTTCATTATGAGATGGGTGAGAACTATATCTCCTTATAATGAATTTTTTAAATATTTATATCTCATGAGATAGACATGGATGGAATGGTAATTTAATCTGGTTCGGTGATACATGACTATAATGAGGAGTGAACTTGATTCAGAAAGGGACTTTATCCACTAAGATAGTCGTGGAAACAATGCATTGGCTACTATGGAAATCATATCAAGTGCTTAATTGTTTTCCACAATTACATGTTTCTTTCCCAAGCTATCTTATTAGGATTTATGTTCCATTATGATATATTCATTATGTACTTCCACTATTTATGTATTTTCTCAAGATTTTGATGTTTAGATTTTATTTTCATGTTTTTGCATTCAAATGTTTATGGATTCTTTTATATTCTCTATGTATACCCTTACAGAGCATTTGAGCTCACCCTTTATATGTTTTCTTTTCCCTGAGATATAAAGAAAATATTTATGTAAGAAATCCAAAGGGGATGATCTTTATGGGAGATGTTGAAGATCATTCAAAATGATTAGAATATTTTGTTCCGAGTTTCCAAAGACACTAAACCATTACGATCCTTGAGTGTTGGTTTTTGTTATTTATTATATATTCCGCAAAAGTAATGTAATTTCTATGTATTTCATGCTTCTAGTCTCTACAATGGTGGTAGTAGTTTTTAATTGTGAGTTGCAAAGTTGAATCATGATTATAACTCATCTAATGGTGAGTCATCCAATAATGACTAATAAAATAGTGACTTCTGATGATGACGTATCCAATGGTGAGTCATATCATTACGAATCATCCATCGATAGGTCATCCAATAGTGTTATACTGATGGTAGGAAAACAATTGTGACTTGAGATGGAGACATGTCTAATGGTGAGACATTCAATGGTAGTAAATATAATGGTAGGTCAACCTTTTGTGAGTCATTTCGAATGTAATTTCCAAACTCCAGTTTTCTTTAAGTTTTTTTAGTCTTAACAATTTAACATTTTCTCTGTCATAAATTCATTTTAATACTGTATTTAAATGGTTTTGAAGCTATTTTGAGGATCCTTTTTCATATAATTATTCTACTAAAGGTAATGATAAATTTAAATAGAAAAAAAATTATTCTATGTCAATATCTGACATTAATGACTACAATAAATGTTCCTCCCAATTATATAAGTTATGTTCTTTCAGAAGTGGATACTTCTTCATCTCCATGTATTTACCTTTTCAATTGATACATAACATTCCCTAGAACCTTCCTTCCCATGAATTAATTTTATTGTGTTGTGTTCTTGTATCACGTTATCCCGAGAGGTTCTTCTTGGTGCATGTGCACCACCTATATAGAAAAATGAAGAAGTGATGGCCATATTATTTTTATTGTACAGATCCATTAATCTAATTTATACTATTTTATTATGTTGGGTGGGTGTACGATGTTTTATTTTATGAATATATAAAATTTTATAAATAAATTATGATAATTGAACTATTTTATGATCAATATACATGGGCTAGAGAATGAGACAAATGTTAATTATATATTTTTATTTTGACCCATTATGTTAATTTAATGTACTATACGACTACTAGAAATCATGGTCTTTGGTTATATTAGTTTTATCACTAGATGATCTATGGAATGGATGATGTTTTTTATTGGATGAATGTTTTAACATGAAATTTTTTAACCATGTATACATGGATATTAAATAGATTCACCATTATTAAACTATTTTCTAGGATTACATATAAATTAATAGAAAAATACATTTATTGTTAAATCTAAATATGCATTTTCTAGGTCTGTGTGGTGGTGTGATGTGTGTGTGATTGTTCTAAATTGTGTTGTAGTAGAGGTGTGTAATGGTCTATGTGATGAAAAGTGGCATCAGTGGGGTAATGGAATATTATCTTGAGAGATTGTTTGTATTATGGTATGGGTGATAGGTGTTATGTAGCAAGGCTGTTTAGTATGGTTGTGATGAAAGGTGTTGTCGGGCATTGTTTTATGTTGTTTTTTTTTCATATGATTGCATGGATTAGGTGTAATGACATTGATTAATTGTGATAGTGATGGTTTTTATGGAAATTCAACTAGATTATCTACATGATTAGTATGCCCCAAGCATTACATCATGTTTGGGGATCTATTTTTTATGACATGAATGGGTTTTAAATAGAGCAGAAATATGATGTGGGTGAATTTAAAATGGTTCATCTTCCCATGTGATACTTTTCAGTATTCTATCATGTATGTTGTACATTTTAGTTTACCCTGTAGTTATAGAATAAATAAAAACATAATAATTATGAGAATTTATTAATTTAGTTTTCTAGGGGTATCATATGGGTTTTGCGTTTATTGGGAAGAAAATTTATTATATCATCATCAGAAGTGACTATCATTAATGTAGATAAATTAATTTGGAGGTAGTGGAAAATATGGAATGAAGTTGGAATTTTTTTGGAATCCATTATTTGAGATGCGTGATTGATATATATATATATATATTTTATTCCCCTTTGATTTTTGTACATACCCTGCATAGTTAAACACTATGTTCCATACACCCCCATCATTAATGTAGAGGGTGGCATTTCCAATATCTCTATGGGAATATGGATGGATAGTTACCATCTCTTCTATGCTCCCTCTTCTAGGAATTGGTTTCCTAGGTTTTTTTGGTAAGGTTGTGTTGTGGTTAGTGTGGCCTAGCGGTCTGTGGTTGAGTTTTACTTTTTCAAGTGTTCTTGGGATGATATGTTTTTCTTCAATGTAATTTTTTTTGAGGTGTGGTTTTGGATTCCTTGGTGTCTATGGGTGGGATGTGATGTGATTATGGCCCATGTGTATGTGGGGGGGATGTGATCATCTTCATATTCATAGGTTGTGATACTAACTATGGGTAGCATGTGTTTATGGGTGTGTTGTGATGTTGTTTTTATTGACAGAGTGTGTGTTGGACGGCTATGATGTGGGTCTTGTGAAAGATATATGTGTGATGGGATATTATGTTTTAGGGTATGAACAGTTTTCTTGTAGTATGTGGTGCGGGGTACCCAAATTAGATATGTACAAACTGTATTACATTGCAGGACATGGTATTTTCGGCATGCATGCATTGTTGAGATTGAGGTGAATAGTATACATTGTGTGGTGCGGTTGGTTTCTACTGATTTATAATAGGGGAAATAGTACTCTTAATCCACTAGTGTATGAGAGAGCTTGGTTTTATCTACTGTATGCACTTGTATTCTCATCATACATATATTAAATATCATTTAAGTTTTCAAGAGGAATATGTAGATTGTGCTCGGAAATACTATCATGGGCTATGGGACCTATCCTTGTTTTTTGTAAATTTTTTAATGATTTTGGTATTTTTCTATTTTTTTTTCTAGAATGTGGTATGGAATTTGGATTTTTTTAATTGCATTTCTTGATGTTGTTCTGGGATGAAACTTCAAATATCTAGATATCGGATCCTAAAATGTTAAATTCTTTAAATTTTCTGACATTCTACTCCCTTTTTGTAGGTAAAAACCCTAGGTCCAGCTATATGTGGGACTCGGGATTCATTAACTTCTATTCTTCATTTTGAAGGTGGGTAACAATCATTTCTCATCCTTGATGGAGGGTCATGACTCTTACATCATCATGAAGAAGGGGGTTATGAACTCATTTTATCAGAGGGTGGTTGTCATGGATATAGAATGGAGTATAGAGTTGGTTATAGAGAGTAATGATTGGGTGTGTAGGGAAATAGATTCAGGTTATCATGGTTTGTGACATTGGCTAGGGAAGATTGGATAGTAATTCGTATTTTATCTCCATAGTGATCCGATTCGGGGAATCTTAGCATAATGAATGACCCTGTAAGGATACACAGTTTTCAAGGTAGTGACCCTAGAAAAGGTACATTCATAATAATGATTTTTGTTCCTTTTTAAATTGGTAATTTTTATAAGTTAAAATATGTAATGAGTTAAAATGAAGCTGAATCAAAATTCTATACTACTCGGGCTTATGGGTTCTTTGTTTCCCTTTTTAGCTACAACTCCCAATAAATCCCATGTGTGCCATGGAAAGAAGAGGCTTATTAGGTTGATCATATTTATTCTAAGTTAGATGATCCAGTGGGGGAGAAAGACCAGTGGTATATAATGTTATTTTCATTCTAGCAGGAGACCTTGAAAATGTACTAGTTCAGTGCTTTAGACATTAGGATGAAGAGATTGCTTGTTGATCACCAGTTCCACATAAAAATGGTCTGGTCTTTGGTGGAGTATTCAGTTCCCATTGAATTGAGTTAGATGATGGGAGAAATTCATCGGGGGTGAGATATGTACCTAGGGGAGATGAATGATGATGACATTTAATATGTTGATTTTGAGAAGAAATTTTAAACTGAATTCTATTAATTTTCCATGATGAATGATAAGAGGAAGGAGTTACACTACCTCAAATTGGGTAGTATGTCATTATAGGGGATAAAAATGGTGTTCAACATTGTGCATCATTTGTTTCCTGATCTCTTTCTGAATGATGATTCATGTACAAGAAATCTGGAAGAGGCACTTCATCATTTAATCCAATACACAATTACTCCATTTATGTTTCCAATGTACATGGAGGTTCTGAATAAGGAATAGATAGTTAAGAAGATGCTCATGTGAGGTGGATTACTATAATAGGTGATCTAGTAGAGTTATTTTAGATGAATATTTATCATCAGTAGGTCCAAGGAACAAGGTCTTTGGGGGTCTTGACATGAAGGGAATCGACCTCTGTAGTTTCCTTTTCAACCATCCTTCCCACATACCTTTCCATTGACATAGGACTGAGGAGTTTCACATAAAGATAGCATCAAAATATAAAGAGTTAGTTCAGAAAGACCATTTGTGCTTAGTTTGTTGGAGTTGGGCATGTTCATCACCTGATTGAGAAGTTGTTTCTGATAGGGTAGTTCCAGTAATTGGGAAACTAGGGGCACACTCCACCGAGGGGAAGTTGATAAGGTATAGGCTGACCATAGAGTTTTATAAAGGAACAAGACAAGGTATTGGTTGATTAATTATATATTAGTATTATGGAAGAGGATATGGGTGTGGTTAGCTACACATAGCAAATGCAATAATTAAAATATGGCCAGACATCATTCATGGAACGATCAGTTTGTTTAGTACTCTTGCTTGTGATTTATTTTGCTCAGGAGAATCACGCTAATTTTTTGCACCCATTCAGTCCCATTCTCTAAGACTATATTTAGAGAGGCTTACCATTCCCCCGAGTGTTGTTTACGCCAATCAGTGTTTAGAACAACATGTTTGATGTATCACGTTGAAGTATACTGATGATGGGACTCCATCACTCCCATGAGGATCTTTTCATACTATAGATTTATCCATACAATGTTAGTCATCGCATCGAATATTTTTATTATATTAGTTATTATATTTAATAATTCCAATGAAGATTCATGTTTTTAGACATTGATGGGTGGCTTGTTTCTTCCATTAGTGAGTGGATTTTCCACGTGGGTGGTCGGCGTGAATAGAATATTCATTCCTTGTTGGCCAAACTATCAGTAGGAAAAGTAGATAATGAGGTGATGGAAATTCCCATGATATTGTGGATATATTGTATGTTTTCCCAAAAGAGATTGTGAATCGAACCCCTTGATATGAATTTTATATTGGGATTGAATTACAAACCGGTGATTGTCCAGTTTTGATGGGTGCTTATCAGATGGAACCTTCTTAGTTTTGGAAGCTATGGATTCATATTGACATCCTGATGAAGCAGGTCCTTATCGGGCATAATGTATATCTATGGGGATATCCAATTTTGATTGAGATTATAGTGGATGGTGGTCTATTATTTTGAAAATATTACATGTGTTTGAATCAGGTGATGACTAAGAACCATTCCTATATTCCGAGGATATACGTTCTTTTTTACCATCTTAGAGTAGAATGTTATTTTTCATTGATTGATCTATGATTTGGATATCACCAGTTGAGGGTGAAATTGGAAAATATCATGAAGACTGATTTATGGTTCATCTATTGACAATTCGAGTTCATATTCAGGTCGTTCAGTGTTATGAATGCACCATCCATGTTAATGGGGCTCATGAACTCCATCTTCATGAGTTCCTAGACCATTTCTTCATTATATTTATCAACAAAATCTTAATATACTCAATGTTAAAGGTGGAACACCGAGTATTTCCAGTCTATTTTGATGTCCTTCGACACCACCTGATATATTTAATGTCGTCCAAGGGAATGTTTTGGAAATGAGAGATTTATTTTCTTGGGCATTTATTTGCAGAATGATGTTCTAAGAAGCATTCATATATCTGAATGGGGTGTTACTAAACACTCTAGTGCTCTGGTGTCTAGTGGAATTGGTGATGTTTGAGGTATTTTCATATTATTTCCATATCGGTTTAGTATTTGTGTTAATGAGAAATTGGGGAGTGATATCTAATGGACCTATCTAGTAATATCCCCATGATGGAAACTATTCCACCAATGATCTATAGATGGTAGCAGTAGTTTTTTTCACATAAGTTGTGGTGACATTACCTCGTTGGGGAGTGATTTGTGGTACTTATAGATCACAAGATCATGTGATATATCTTTTCTAATTGATATATATACTTTTACTTGTAGAGGTGGATGGATATTAGTCCTAAATATAATCATGATATATCATACTCCTTATGTAATGTAAATATTGTAATTTATTTTCTAAGTATAGAATAATAAAATAAGGTTGTTCAAGAATATATAGATTCATGGAAAGTGATGAAGGATTTAGCATTCATACAAATAGATGTAAGAATGCATGGTGACTGGTTAGTGTCCCAGTAGGTGTTGGATGAGAACCATGTTCCTCATGTTTTTATGGAGCACTTATATTTGGTTGAGAGGATGTGTGGAGAAATATATATGGACTTAGTCACATGTTTATCCATAGATCAGAGAGGTTGTGATTCAATCTGGGTAATGGTGGATTCACTGATGAAATTAGATCACTTATTCGCAATAAAGGGGTCATGTGTAGTTGATTGCATGGTATGTAGGTACATGGATTAGGTGTTGTGGATACATGGAGTTCCATGATCCACTATCTTAGATCGCGATAAACACATTATCTCTTGAATTTGGAGTGGATATCATTATGAATTTTGCAATCAGTGACACATCATGACTGCATTCCACCCTCAGACATATAGGAAAATAGAGCAGACTATCCAGAAGCAATAACATATGTTTTGGGAATTAATCCCAGACATTGGAAGACGTTTTCTTCCACACATTCTCTTGGTATGGTTCTCATACAATAGTAGATATCAATTTTCCCTTTCCATGGACCCATTTAATGCATTTTACCAAATGTTGTTTCTTTCAGTCCTGTGTTGGATAGAGGTTGAGGAGACATCTATTTTTGTATTTAGGTATTGTAGAATACAATAGAGAAGGATCATATTGTTTATGAGATGATAAAGGATGAAAATTACCAAAAAAAAATTATACATCAATCATAGGAATAGGTCCATAGAGTTCAAGGTTGGTGACAATGTGTGCTTAAATTTATTCCCTTGATGAGGGCAGTAGAGGTTCGAAAGAGGGAGTAAGATTTCTCCATGTTCAACAGGCTCATTGAGGTTTTGGGAATAGATGTAAAGGTTTCATAAAAGATAGTACATATAATAGAATTTTAAAATATCTATGAAATATTTTACATCACTCAACTTCATTGGTATCTTCTTGACGACTCTCATGTCATCAACCAGGGATAGTTGGATATAAAAGATGAATAGATTTACATTGATTTTATAGTAGAGATATGGGATCTTTAAAAAATGTGTTTCATGGATAAAACATTCATTGCGTTCACATTTTGTGGTGGAATGAAGTCTAGGAGGTGATTACTTGGGAGAAAGAAGCTATGATGCATGCTTAGTACCCGAGGTTTTTTTATTTTTGACCATGCTTGATTTGTCTTATAACATGATATGTAATGCTTTATTAATATGAGATGAGTTTCTTCCTTAGTCTGTATTGTGTGATGATGAACATACATGAGGAAAATGGAGGACCCGATTCATAATCAAGACACATTAATTGAGATTTTATTAATCTCATATGGGCGTGGAGTTCCACCCATAGAATAATGTATCTTGACATGGTGGTAGGAATTCCTTGATTCATGTGTTTAGGAGATTGGTTTTTTTGTTCGTGGGTTGTTTTTCATTTTTTTGTTTAGAATTTGTGGGAGGAGGTGTCCTTTTTTGTTTTTGTTTCACACTAGCATTCAAACAAAATAGGGTGGTTTATCATTGATCTTTGATGTCGGTAGTAGTGTTTTAAGTGTAGAGGGATCATTGAGAGGTATATTATGATTTGGTTGATCAAAAACCTATCTTTTCAAGGATTGGTTTTGATTATTATGTGATATAATAGTTTTATAGTTATTCGACGTAATGGTTTAGACCGCCCAGTTTCATTATATTGTGAAAAATAGTGTTTTTTGTGTTCTAGGATGTCAAGGTGGATCATTTCAAGAGTCATTACAAAAAAAATTCCAATGGTTAGTCAATACCAGTGAGCGGCAGTGGTCGGTCCTAGTAGTGATTTGAAATGGATATTATCGATTGTGTCTTTTCCAATAGTGAGTCATCCCATATTGTGTCAAATAACAGTTGGTCTCCCAAATTGATTTTCTAATGGTAGGTCACCAATGGTGACTCACTATGGTTAATCATCCAATGGGGAGTATTCTAATCGTGAATCATATGATGGTAGGTCATCCAATGGTGTGTCATTTCAAAAAATGTGTCAAAAATGATTTTTTCAACCTATGTATTTTTTCTCACCCATTTATTGTTTGTTTTGATATTAAATTATTTAAATACCATATTTAAATAGATTTGAATTTGTTTCATGTAGCATTGATCATATATTTATTTTGCTAATATTCATCAGACATCTAAATGGTCAAAACACATTGTTCTGGTGAAGAATCCAAATTATTGGATTTTAAAACCATGACTAACATTGATATGGGATTTTTCCATTCATAATAAGATTGTCCATATTTTCTGTGATTTTCATTTTCTATTTGATAATTTACATTCCCCAAAACCATTATTATTGAGATTTCAGGTGTTTTTTTGTCGTCATGGGTCACAATTTCCTGGAGGTTATTCTTGGTGCCTACACACCCCCTTTTTCGAGTAATAAGACATGTTGGTCATATTTTCTTCGAGGTAGGGATCCCTTCATCTCTCTAAATCTATTGTATCATTTGGGTAGGGTGTACGATGTATTCATTATTGAAGAAAAACTGCTTTTCCAAATAAATAAAAATAATTTAATCGGTTTATGTTCAATATATAGTGGTTAGGGAATTTGATTCCTGATTATGATTTATTATTATTTTTATCAATGTCTTGTATTTTATGTGCTATATTTTTATTGAAAATTGAGGACATTGGAGGTATTTTTCTATAAACTAGATGATCGACAAAATGAATGCTATTTGTTCTAGGTTTAATGATTTATCATGAAATTTGTTAACCACGAATACATGGATAATAACCAGATTCCCTTGGATAGAATTGTTTTATGTGATAAACCCTGAATTAACCAAACAAATTGAATGAGGAATACCTTTTTTAATGTCGTTTTATTGTTTCCATGTTTTTTGTTGTGGTGTTATGTGTGTGTATTTGATATAAATTATGCTATAATAGGTTTGTGGGATTCGATGTCTGATGCATGGAGAAATGGGTGTTATAATGGAATCTAATGTTGATATGTTATTTGTATTGTGGGACATATGGGATTTTTAATGAAACAAGGCTATATATTATGGTTGTGATGAATGATGTTTCTCATTGTGGCTATAAATTTGGGGTTTTATGGATTGGGAATAATGTATTTGAATAATGGTGGTGGCCATTTTTTGTATGGGAAATTATCCTTAAGTTTACCCCTGAGTATCATGCCAAAAGAATCACTCTATGTCTCCAAATTTGTTTTTATCAAATTAATGGTTGTTAAACTATGTAGAAATATAATATTTTTTTAATTTGTGATGGTTCTTCTTCAACTATGATAATTTTCTATGTTCCTTGTTGGGTTCTATTTTTGTACTTTCTAAGATAGTTTTGGTGTAAATAAACAGTTAATAATGAAGATATTTGGTTAACAGAGATGCATGGGTGTATGATTTCTATTTTTTTCTTGATTTTAAGTGGCTATCATTTATCAAATTTTGATGTGAGGATAATTAATGTTGTTAAATAGATTTATAGGTAGCATAAAATGTGGATGTGGGTCGTTCTATTTTATTTAACACATAGGTTTGGATGATTTTTCGACATCTATATGTGTACAATTTAAAATTTTTACTTGTGATTTATATATGCACATAACCATAGTTAAGAACTTTGTTCCGATCACCCAAATTGTTATGGGGGAGGATGTATTCTCTATAATCATGATGGGAGGATGGATGGATGGCCACATTCTCTTCCTTTCTCCCTCTTCTAGGCATTATAATACCACATTTCATTGAGTAGGATGTGGTTTGGTTTTTGAGGCCCAGGTTTTTATGGGAGAGTTGAAAATTTCTTGTTATTTTTAGTATGAGATATGTTATGGTTACCAAGTGCCTTTGGGATGAGGTGTGGTTTGTGAGGACCAGGTATTTGGTGGTGGAATGTGATTATATTCATTTACCCAGTTTGTGTGATTTTTTATGGGGGCCAGGTGTTTGAGGGAAAATTTGATTTGGTTTGTGAAGCCCCAGGTATGTGTGGGAAGATAATAACATGGAGCTTATGGAAGAGGTATGAGTGATATGACTTTTTTCATTTGGGTATGTGTAGCTGACTAGTGGGAGGTGGTTCGAGGTTCCCAAATCAATGATGTGCTTAATACATTAATTTAGAGGACATGTTTTATGTGAGTGAAAGGGTGAGATTGGGATGGATAATATACATTGTAAAGTGTTGTTGGTTCTTTCAGTTTTATCATCGGGAGATTATTATGCTGCCTCGACATGTTCATGAGAGACCATGGTTTTTTCTACTAACTATACTTTTATTCTACCCATACATATAGAAAGAAATTATTTTTTTCAGGAGTACTATGTGGACCTTACTAATAATTACTATGTTGGACTATGGGACAAATATAGCGTCATTATTTCACCTTAATTTTGGTACCATTTTAGAGTTTTTGTATTTATGTAACAGTTTTATTTTTAAACATGCATATGGGATGGATATTTTCATTCTATTTTTTATATTTAATAGATTTATTTTCTGGATGTACCATCTTATCCTATAATCTTGATTCCTAAAAAAAGATCATGTGATATATCTTTTCTAATTGATATATATACTTTTACTTGTTGAGAGGATGTGTGGAGAAATATATATGGACTTAGTCACATGTTTATCCATAGATCAGAGTGGTTGTGATTCAATCTGGCTAATGGTGGATTCACTGATGAAATTAGATCACTTATTGGCAATAAAGGGGTCATGTGTAGTTGATTGCATGGTATGTAGGTACATGGATTAGGTGTTGTGGATACATGGAGTTCCATGATCCACTATCTTAGATCGCGATAAACACATTATCTCTTGAATTTGGAGTGGATATCATTATGAATTTTGCAATCAGTGACACATCATGACTGCATTGCACCCTCAGACATATAGGAAAATAGAGCAGACTATCCAGAAGCAATAACATATGTTTTGGGAATTAATCCCAGACATTGGAAGACGTTTTCTTCCACACATTCTCTTGGTATGGTTCTCATACAATAGTAGATATCAATTTTCCCTTTCCATGGACCCATTTAATGCATTTTACCAAATGTTGTTTCTTTCAGTCCTGTGTTGGATAGAGGTTGAGGAGACATCTATTTTTGTATTTAGGTATTGTAGAATACAATAGAGAAGGATCATATTGTTTATGAGATGATAAAGGATGAAAATTACCAAAAAAAAATTATACATCAATCATAGGAATAGGTCCATAGAGTTCAAGGTTGGTGACAATGTGTGCTTAAATTTATCCCCTTGATGAGGGCAGTAGAGGTTCGAAAGAGGGAGTAAGATTTCTCCATGTTCAACAGGCTCATTGAGGTTTTGGGAATAGATGTAAAGGTTTCATAAAAGATAGTACATATAATACAATTTTAAAATATCAATGAAATATTTTACATCACTCAACTTCATTGGTATCTTCTTGACGACTCTCATGTCATCAACCAGGGATAGTTGGATATAAAAGATGAATAGATTTACATTGATTTTATAGTAGAGATATGGGATCTTTAAAAAATGTGTTTCATGGATAAAACATTCATTGCGTTCACATTTTGTGGTGGAATGAACTCTAGGAGGTGATTACTTGGGAGAAAGAAGCTATGATGCATGCTTAGTACCCGGGGTTTTTTTATTTTTGACCATCCTTGATTTGTCTTATAACATGATATGTAATGCTTTATTACTATGAGATGAGTTTCTTCCTTAGTCTGTATTGTGTGATGATGAACATACATGAGGAAAATGGAGGACCCGATTCATAATCAAGACACATTAATTGAGATTTTATTAATCTCATATGGGCGTGGAGTTCCACCCATAGAATATTGTATCTTGACATGGTGGTAGGAATTCCTTGATTCATGTGTTTAGGAGATTGGTTTTTTTGTTCGTGGGTTGTTTTTCATTTTTTTGTTTAGAATTTGTGGGAGGAGGTGTCCTTTTTTGTTTTTGTTTCACAATAGCATTCAAACAAAATAGGGTGGTTTATCATTGATCTTTGATGTCGGTAGTAGTGTTTTAAGTGTAGAGGGATCATTGAGAGGTATATTATGATTTGGTTGATCAAAAACCTATCTTTTCAAGGATTGGTTTTGATTATTATGTGATATAATAGTTTTATAGTTATTCGACGTAATGGTTTAGACCGCCCAGTTTCATTATATTGTGAAAAATAGTGTTTTTTGTGTTCTAGGATGTCAAGGTGGATCATTTCAAGAGTCATTACAAAAAAAATTCCAATGGTTAGTCAATACCAGTGAGCGGCAGTGGTCGGTCCTAGTAGTGATTTGAAATGGATATTATCGATTGTGTCTTTTCCAATAGTGAGTCATCCCATATTGTGTCAAATAACAGTTGGTCTCCCAAATTGATTTTCTAATGGTAGGTCACCAATGGTGACTCACTATGGTTAATCATCCAATGGGGAGTATTCTAATCGTGAATCATATGATGGTAGGTCATCCAATGGTGTGTCATTTCAAAAAATGTGTCAAAAATGATTTTTTCAACCTATGTTTTTTATCTCACCCATTTATTGTTTGTTTTGATATTAAATTATTTAAATACCATATTTTAATAGATTTGAATTTGTTTCATGTAGCATTGATCATATATTTATTTTGCTAATATTCATCAGACATCTAAATGGTCAAAACGCATTGTTCTGGTGAAGAATCCAAATTATTGGATTTTAAAACCATGACTAACATTGATATGGGATTTTTCCATTCATAATAAGATTGTCCATATTTTCTGTGATTTTCATTTTCTATTTGATAATTTACATTCCCCAAAACCATTATTATTGAGATTTCAGGTGTTTTTTTGTCGTCATGGGTCACAATTTCCTGGAGGTTATTCTTGGTGCCTACACACCCCCTTTTTCGAGTAATAAGACATGTTGGTCATATTTTCTTCGAGGTAGGGATCCCTTCATCTCTCTAAATCTATTGTATCATTTGGGTAGGGTGTACGATGTATTCATTATTGAAGAAAAACTGCTTTTCCAAATAAATAAAAATAATTTAATCGGTTTATGTTCAATATATAGTGGTTAGGGAATTTGATTCCTGATTATGATTTATTATTATTTTTATCAATGTCTTGAATTTTATGTGCTATATTCTTATTGAAAATTGAGGACATTGGAGGTATTTTTCTATAAACTAGATGATCGACAAAATGAATGCTATTTGTTCTAGGTTTAATGATTTATCATGAAATTTGTTAACCATGAATACATGGATAATAAACAGATTCCCTTGGATAGAATTGTTTTATGTGATAAACCCTGAATTAACCAAACAAATTGAATGAGGAATACCTTTTTTAATGTCGTTTTATTGTTTCCATGTTTTTTGTTGTGGTGTTATGTGTGTGTATTTGATATAAATTATGCTATAATAGGTTTGTGGGATTCGATGTCTGATGCATGGAGAAATGGGTGTTATAATGGAATCTAATGTTGATATGTTATTTGTATTGTGGGACATATGGGATTTTTAATGAAACAAGGCTATATATTATGGTTGTGATGAATGATGTTTCTCATTGTGGCTATAAATTTGGGGTTTTATGGATTGGGAATAATGTATTTGAATAATGGTGGTGGCCATTTTTTGTATGGGAAATTCTCCTTAAGTTTACCCCTGAGTATCATGCCAAAAGAATCACTCTATGTCTCCAAATTTGTTTTTATCAAATTAATTGTTGTTAAACTATGTAGAAATATAATATTTTTTTAATTTGTCATGGTTCTTCTTCAACTATGATAATTTTCTATGTTCCTTGTTGGGTTCTATTTTTGTACTTTCTAAGATAGTTTTGGTGTAAATAAACAGTTAATAATGAAGATATTTGGTTAACAGAGATGCATGGGTGTATGATTTCTATTTTTTTCTTGATTTTAAGTGGCTATCATTTATCAAATTTTGATGTGAGGATAATTAATGTTGTTAAATAGATTTATAGGTAGCATAAAATGTGGATGTGGGTCGTTCTATTTTATTTAACACATAGGTTTGGATGATTTTTCGACATCTATATGTGTACAATTTAAAATTTTTCCTTGTGATTTATATATGCACATAACCATAGTTAAGAACTTTGTTCCGATCACCCAAATTGTTATGGGGGAGGATGTATTCTCTATAATCATGATGGGAGGATGGATGGATGGCCACATTCTCTTCCTTTCTCCCTCTTCTAGGCATTATAATACCACATTTCATTGAGTAGGATGTGGTTTGGTTTTTGAGGCCCAGGTTTTTATGGGAGAGTTGAAAATTACTTGTTATTTTTAGTATGAGATATGTTATGGTTACCAAGTGCCTTTGGGATGAGGTGTGGTTTGTGAGGACCAGGTATTTGGTGGTGGAATGTGATTATATTCATTTACCCAGTTTGTGTGATTTTTTATGGGGGCCAGGTGTTTGAGGGAAAATTTGATTTGGTTTGTGAAGCCCCAGGTATGTGTGGGAAGATAATAACATGGAGCTTATGGAAGAGGTATGAGTGATATGACTTTTTTCATTTGGGTATGTGTAGCTGACTAGTGGGAGGTGGTTCGAGGTTCCCAAATCAATGATGTGCTTAATACATTAATTTAGAGGACATGTTTTATGTGAGTGAAAGGGTGAGATTGGGATGGATAATATACATTGTAAAGTGTTGTTGGTTCTTTCAGTTTTATCATCGGGAGATTATTATGCTGCCTCGACATGTTCATGAGAGACCATGGTTTTTTCTACTAACTATACTTTTATTCTACCCATACATATAGAAAGAAATTATTTTTTTCAGGAGTACTATGTGGACCTTACTAATAATTACTATGTTGGACTATGGGACAAATATAGCGTCACTATTTCACCTTAATTTTGGTACCTTTTTAGAGTTTTTGTATTTATGTAACAGTTTTATTTTTAAACATGCATATGGGATGGATATTTTCATTCTATTTTTTATATTTAATAGATTTATTTTCTGGATGTACCATCTTATCTTATAATCTTGATTCCTAAAAAAAAGATAATGAATTCCATTTTTTCATATTCTACATCCTTGGTTCTTTATGACACCATATTGAATACTGGAGGCCGGGATCGATGACCATTATTTTCATTTGTCTATCATGAAGAAGGAGGGTCATGAAAATTTCTCCACCCTGAAGGAAGGACATGACACATAGTTAATCTTAATGATGTGGGGGTCATTTAAACCCATTATATTAATATATATTACTCATAAAAAATATGATATTTATAAGAGTAACCATTTTAATAACTATTTCTATAAGTGAAATACCACATCAAAAATTCCAATATAAATATTAAATAATAATATGATAACATCATTTCTTCTTTATCAAAATAAAAATTTAATCAATCTAAAAAAGGATTATATTGAATTTTAATTTACCAAAATCAATAATCCAAAAGTAAAATATACATTATTGATTATCTATGTGTATTTTTCATCCATTATTGAATCTAATAATGAGTTTTATATTTAAAAAATTTAGTTCTTAAACATCCACGCATAATAATTTTAATCCAAAAAAAATTTAAAAATAAAATTATAATCACCAATATATTATAATATATGAATAATAATTTTTTGATGAAATAAGGATGAATTATATTTTTCTTATTCTCCAGTGTACTCGGATTCATGGAATCACTACCCAACCCATAACAAATTTCATTTAAATATTTTTATTAAACAACTCAAAAAATTTCAATTATGGTTCTATTCACTTACTTTTCCAACCAATACATCCTTTTATCATATGTTTATCCATAATGAGGTTAGTTGTGCCAATTTATTAGTAATGATTATATTGTATCAATCCCAATAATGATTCTAATAACATTACCAACAACATCATTTATAACAATACACTAATATCATGTTTTTTAACTCATATCTATGAATCAGCTTCCTAAGACCCAAGATGGTATATTTACAAGAACATTGGAACATTCAGTAATTTTAAAATTAAAAGAACCTATGTTAATGGAAAAACATTATTCTTCGTTTTATAATGTCCGATAAATAAAAAACCTACTAAATGAGGCATTAATATTTTTTACATTTAAAATAAAATAAAAAAACATTTTTTTAAAAATTAATGTGAATAAATATTTAAAGATGTTTATAAAAGGAATGATCTAAAATTATTGATATGGATAATCAATTAAATAAACAATATATACCCAATTATAGTTTTTCTTCTATCCAATCAATTAAATATTATAAAAACATTATATTCACCAAAAAAACTCAAATCCTATAATCAATTTTAATATATTATAAGTAAAATTATATTATATTCATTACGATAAAAGAAGTAGACACACATCCTGTTATGTCTGGGTATAAAGAAGTATACAAAATTATAATTTGATTCGTTAGGGATGTCATTATGTAATAATCCTTAAAAATACAAATCATATAGTGGCTTCCAAATTAAAAATGTCATAATATTTAAAAAGTTTATTTTAATTATATTATGTAATGAAAGAAATAATATCAAGAAAATTAATTATATAATTGTTCCTTAAATTATAGAAACAATTTATTATTCCACCGATATAATATATAAAAATGGTTCCATTATAAACATTTATACTAAAGTAATGATATAAAAATTATTACCACAATCCATACTATTATTATAATACAGACAAATGGTTGATTTTCAACCAAATGAGTATTTCATAAATTTATACACCACAGTATATACATGATGAGGCTTTGACCATCCCATCTAATACCATAACCCAACACATTTTACATACATGAAATAACCATTTCTCTTCTCCTAAAAAATAATTTATATAAATATTTTTTATGATCATTTTAATAATTTATAAACACTAAAAGTAATATTTAATCCTTGTAGAAAATGATGGAATCAATAAATAATGAATTGTTTATATAGTATGTAAATTTACTATCACAAAAACCCTGTGTACAATGAATTTATTCTAAACAACATATTTGATAAAATGTTTCCATAATGAGTGTAATGACAACACTAACGTTTGGAGGTTTAATTCTAAAAAATAGACACATAATGCCACTAATTATATTGAAATAATAATAGGAATGTGAATCTCATTATTTTAAATTGGTGTTGAAAATTTCCTTCTTTGTATGAAATAAAAAATTATTATAAAATAGTACATAAAACATCATAAAAAATGACCATTGGAAAATTTAGAAGCTCTATCAATTGATGCATCTAATATTATTCCATATTATAAATTTTTCTAGAGTTTCCATTATAGTTCTTCATCTATCATCCCCAATACATTAGTCATGTTGTTTTTTTTCCTCATCCCTATTAATTTTATATCATTATTTTCTAGGAAACTATCATGAAAAATGTTTTTAGTGACATTAATATCTATATGATTACGAATATTCCTGGTGCAATCAAATGTTGTGAAAATTCAAAAAAAATTATAGAATAACTAGATAATTAATTAATATATAAAAATTATTAAAATTTCATTAAAACTATTAAAAGAATATATATATATGTGAATTAATTTTATGATGTTTTCTGGTGAAGCATGATTCATGTCAATAGGAATATTAATCAATGAACACTCATATGTTTTTATATGTTTTTTAATTTTTAATAGATTGTTACCCTTCAGACCCCATAGAATAAAATACAATATAAAATGTTTTTATATCTTACAACACTACTTCATGATATATATACTTTCCATTTGAATATATTTTATCCCTAAGAAGTCATTGGTGACTCAATATAGGATTCACCTTCCACATTATGAAAACAACACATTGTAATGTTCTGTAACAAAATGGATTATTACATGATTTAATCATATATTTAATACCACTATTTCAATAATATCTAATAGTGTGTTTATTTGATTCTGTATAGTTTCTAAATCATTGATTCATGAATATACTCATCATTCTCTATGGAATTTATACATTCTTTATGACACACATTATAATTTAATAAAAAATAATCTTATATATGATCTCCATTGCATTTTATCATTTATTTTACATTCAGTTTATTCTTAAATTATTCTTTTATGTCCTATCTCAACATCACTCATGGCCTGATCTATTTATTTTCTTCATGATTTTGGACTCCTACAACAAAACGATGACCCCAATTTTTCAATATCCTTCAAATATAATGTTAAAATTCAAAATTCATCCACATATCTATAATACTTATTTATAATTCAAAATTGTCCTCATGATATATATTGATATCAAATATATCATAATAATTATACAAGTACCAAGAAATAAAAATTATTATATTATTTATAAATACAACCCACCACTTTATATTATATCACATATCTCAACTATAATGTTCTTTTACTAACATAGTACATCCTACTAAACTGAATTTATAATAAATATTTATTACTTATATAACTAATTTTAGAACTCTTATATTCACATTTGATAAAAACAATATGAATAATATTATTTTTTCCCGATTTTATTTATAAAATATTCTTCTAAATTTTGGGGAATCACTCTAAAAAAAATTAAAAAATCAATACATTTTTACTATGTTATACAGATCTTTGTAAATATATTTTTGATTAAATAAAAAAAATTTATTATTAATTAAATATTTCTTATATTATAAAACATTGAAAAAATTAATTTTAATAAAATTTAAAATTATTCATCAATAAGATTCAAATAGTAATATTAAAAATCTGACTCTAAAATTCACACATACGGTGGTTTTTCCCACCCGCACCCCGTCATCGTATAGTTCTCTAACAATATCTAATGAAAAAAAAATTCATGTTGGTACAATTATGTAATATATTACCATAATAACATTGTGATATAGGATTATAACCCATCATGTATCTTATATCCTCATATGTGTATGTTTGTATAAGAATTATATGAATATAAAAAAATTAATCATTATAAAGATCATATTTTTTTAGATGTCATTATACCATATTATATATAAAAATGATATTTTATGTTGATAATATTTTATATTAAATATTTCACTATAATACTAGATAATTAAATCATGAATTTATTATAATACCAATCTACAAATGGGTACTAATAAAAAATATTTATATAATTGAGATGTGCCTTTTACTATTTTATTTATTTAGCTACTGGTTTTATAGTTACACACTAAAACATTTATTTTCTAAATATGATGGATTATTTATTTTATTTATTCTATTCCAAAAATCTACTTCCATTAGTGAATTATCATTCTAATGTGGAATAATATTTATTACTATGAAATACCTAATCATGATTTGTTATAGCCTTTAATTCATACTCTCCATTCATCTCATATAATAGCCATATTCTAATAAATTCATTAAAAATGTGATAAATATATTTTGATATATCATCAATTGAAAAATAAAATAGTTTTTAGACCTAGAACAATTTTTTTATAAAAAGTCCATGGTTCTCCATGCGGAAGTGAAGAAAAAAAAAGTAATAATTTACACTAATTTTTTATAATTTAATACATATATTCCATTATATTTAATATATTTTTGGGCTAATGAATTTTTTTATGAATACCTCATAATTATCCCATTAAATTTAATTATATTGATAAATAGAATAAAAGTAATATCATTTTTGTATAATCAATAATGGTTTGGGTAATTTTTAAACCCAATAAAAAATTCTACAACTAATGTAAGGATATCTCATAATTGTTATCAATTTTATTATTTAAGTCATCACACATTGTTCCCTTAATATATAAAATATTGATATCATCAACATATAAAATTTTTTTTTTCAAAGTGTTTTTTATCCTAAAATAAAAATTTTCATTCACATTAATTTCATAAATTTATTTCTTCTTAAAAACCCATCTTGTATGAAATACCAAGTACATATATATTAAATTTTACCGTGTAAATACTTTTTTCATTTATTATATGATGATTTAACCATTTTTAGTAAGAAAACTATTTTTATTATTAATATATGCCTCATCATTCATCTCACAATTCAATAATGACAATTTTACTTTTATTTGAAATCTATTATAGTTCTCATTTGATGAAATTATAAGAATGATCCCGATGATATAAGGTCTAGATTTATTGGATGTTTTTTCAATAAAATTTAATCCTTAAAAATGAAACTATAACATAAAAAAATATTTCATTATTTAATGAAACCATGGAAATATTATTCATCTTTTTCAATAAAAAAAAATTTAGAAAAAAAAATTTCTTATCTATTTTTATAGGAATAATTTCTCATATATTATTATTTTAAATTTGATAATTTTATCAATTAATAAAATAAATATATTCTAAATGATTTAAATTGTTATCAATATGTGTTAGGTTATAATTTGTTATAAAATTTATTATTTTTATACAAATTGTATTTTATTCTTGTTTATACTCCACTATTTTGATATCCAGTGACATTTACTACAACAACAAGAATTATAATTTTTATATATTCACAATTTATGCTAATTATCACATCATAAACACTATGGGATGTATTATATGCATCATAATGTTGAATTTATCCCTTATCCTAATTTTTTATTGCATGTTAATTTCTGATTTCATAAATTTCATCATCATCGATAATTATGTTACTAATCTCATTATCATTTTCATTGACAATAACATTATCATGATTAATTATCCACTGTAATTTCTAAATATTATATAAATATATATATCCAAAAAAGTGTAAATAAATATTCATAACCCATATTCATTATTTTAGGTAAAATTTCATCCTAGAGGGAAAATTGAGAAAAAAATATATGTGTTCATTGATTTTATTATTTAATGATTGTCATATGATATAAATTACATTAGAATAATTGAATAACGTATAAAATATCTAGAATAAATCTGCATCATCATTTTAAAAGATTATATCTTTTCTTCAAACTAAAAATCTTAGACTAAAAACATTCATTTGATGAACGTATATAAAAAAATTAATCAACTTTCGTGATATTTCATTTTATGAATCCCATTATACATATCAATTCCATTATTTAATTATATATTTTGATGTTTATAATATGTTAACTAATATATCCCTTACATAGAAGTGATTTTCTTCTCCGATATGATGAAAATATTACAATTTTCATTGATGAATATGATATTACTGAGAATTAATTTTATTATGATCATTCAAAAATACTCATCTTAAATATTCCATTATAATCATATCATAGAGTGAATATTGATTTCATATCATGAATTATATTTCTGATTTCATTATGTTAATGATTTTTCATCTCATTTAGCATTCCTATATAAGACTTTTTATTCATGATTTATTTTCATTGATCATTATTATGTTTAAATAGTGAATTTAAATTTATTATCCTTCCAATATTCACTAAGAACATATTCAATTAAAATATAATTGTACAATTTTTATGGAAATCATCATATTTAGTTAAAAAATTCATCAGTTTTAGAATCATCCTTGAAATATATTCATTATTGAAATCCATGTTCCATCAATTATTCATGAGTCATCTATTTTGTACTCCACTCATAGTTGTCAGTAACCATATTTTAATATTGAAAATATGCAAGAGAAATTAATTTACATTTGATAAATTGTTAAGGCATATTTTTTGTCTCTATTTATATAGATTTATTTCATATAAAAAGATCTATATTTTGAATGTTTAATTTTTTTCCCCATTGTAATGACCCACATCCTAACATGTCGGAAATTTATAGGGAAATTTTATTTCAATTTAATTTGATGGTTATTTTGAGAAAATATACTTAGTTATTTAATATGAGGGTTATAACATCATTATTTATTATTTTAAAATAATAATAGAGGTATCATGAGATCCATGTGTATTCTTAGGTGAATATAAATGGGTTTCTGTAGAAACTAGATGATTTAGAAAGGATTCACAACATAATGCATTGTTTTAAACTGCTAATTATAGTGCCTATGATACATTTATCCTCCATCAAAAATAATCATGCTATGAAATAATTTTACACATCGTGTTATTATCACACTAATTTTTGTATCAGTTTTATTAAAATGTGTTGAGGAAAAAACTATCATATTTAATTCCTAAAATTATTTTATGTGTGTTTGGATGGGAATACATGGCTATATCCCTTAATAGGTAATCTAATAAAATTTTACCACATGTTTAAGTTACATTTATTTTTATTGATTATAATCAATTTATCATAACAATTTCAATAAATTTGTGAATATTTTATGAAAAATTATAATTGATCTTTGATTGATTCTAATTTTAGAAATTTAATATTATTTTCATTGGGACCAAATAGTAATTATCTGATTATAATGAAACTTTTGATCATCATAAAAAGAGGATTTCCTATAATGATGAACACTTTAAATTTATTTGTGTTTCAATGATTGAATTTATAAAAATAATAGGTCAATTGTGTTTTTTTTCAATATAAATTAATTATCCTTCACATAATAGAATTAAATTGATTATTGTTTTTATATTTGAATCAAGGATACAATTGATGTTTCTTGAACTCCAATGGAAGATGTTTTAGTTTACGGTATGTCACATGTTTGTTTAATACAATATAAAATGTAACACCCCGATATTTTATGAAAAATATTTTTTTTAATTTCATTAATGTCTTGTGTTGTACGCTACACCAAAAGGAGCTTGCACAACATGCATGCTTGAATTTCCTTTCATTACATGCAATCACGACCTTCCTCGATAGCGTGTGTAATACGCAATACCGAGTTTCACTAAACGATGATATGTTGTTAAAATATTATTAAAACTAGCCATTATAAATAGTAATAAACACTTTTTTTGAAATTTTGTAAATTTGATTTTTCAAAATGGACTTCATTTTTGGATTCGGAATATCGAAATTAGGTTAGGGTGAAATTTTGGTAAATTTTGGATAACTTTCCTTTTCAGGTGAATAGTGAAAATTTCTAAATTTTAATTTAAAACAACCTTTTTAATCGAAATAATTAATAGTGATAAATTATTAATTTGAGTGGTTTTAAAATATATTTATATATTATTCTTACAATTTAATTAAATGTTGGACATTGGATATAATTCTACAATTAAACCAGACATAAACAAGTGTCAATCTTTTGATAGTTATTATCTCTTAAGAACGCGCTATTTGTTCTGACGACGATAATTAATTTTTTTGAATTTGGTAAAATAGACATCATTTTTGAGTTCATAACATCAAATATAGCTTAGGACTAATTTTTGGTATTTTTCTGGAAACTTTTATTTTTTTGATGAATAGTGAAACCACTAAGTGGTAGTTAAAAAAATGAATTTTTCATAAAAACATAATTTTACCGCTTCAGTTAGTGGAATTTAAAAAATCCTATAGACACGGTTGATGTTAGTAAGTAAAATGTGGTTCAATGAGATGAAAATAATTTTTGATGAATAGTAACTTTTTACATTTTTTTACCACGGTTAAAAGTAAATAGGGTAATTAAGGGTAAAAATGATATTATTATTATCCTAACACATGTAATAATTCTATTGGATAAGTTTAATTCGACCAAAAACAACCTTATGAATAAAATATGACCATTTAGGCCCACTTGGATTAGATTAGGACATTTATTATTAATTTAGTTAAATAAGGGTTAAAATAGTTAAAATCAATGTTTAATAACTAAATCATTTTTAATATAGGGTTATACATAAGATAAATTCTATTGTAAATATTCATTAGAAAGATAATAAGATTTCCTACATATTGATATTTTATTTATAATATTTAGACATTAAATAATATAATTTATTTATGACACAATGATGATGTATTAATTACCATAATAGTGAAAAATTAGAATAATTGATATTATAAATACCCAAATAAATATAATTTTATATTTTTTATGAATTAAAATAATTTAATATATAAATATTACATGTTAGTATTGGTTTAATTAACTTTTTTCGAACTAATAATTTTGTTATAATTTTCACCAAAATCAATTACTAAATAATGTCAAAATTGACATAAAATAGTTTTTAAAACAAATATTATATTATTAATTTTTATTTTATTACTAAAAATATAAGGTTCGGCCAAATGACTTATAAAAGGTTATATATATTAATAATAAACAACTTGGGGTTCGTTTGGCTTGTTATAGTAAGTTTATTTACCTTATATTGTAAGAACACAAGGAGACACGGTAAAAGTAAAATTATTTAACTTAATGTTAAATCGAAATGATAAGGATAAAATAGGAACCTAAACTTGTCTAAATTCTATTTTATGAGAGTATTTCGACCCATACCCACCTTATATTCGAAATAAATCAATTTGGAGCAATCTAAAACCTAATTTCACTTTATAATAAAATAATAGTTTTAGTTATTCCAAAGGTACCCCTCTCCTCCCTTATAAAAGAGCACCTCCTCCCCCTCTTCCTCACACCACTTTGATCCTTCAAGCTCCGCCAACCCCTGCCAATTTCTCCTATCCACTTCCCTAGAAACATTCTAGAGGTTCTGGTCTTCTTCAAAGACCTATTTTAGTGCCCTAAAAGGAGGTCTCAAAGAGGCATTTCAAAGAAGAGGTAATGTCTGTTACCGATTCTTTCATCTTTATTTCTTCTTCCACTTCTTCTTATTTAGTTGTTTCATTATGAAGTAATAACATCAGTATCACTAATATACTGATATTTTATTATAAGTATGAAACAACAATATTTCACCATCTATCCATCCTACAGAAAACTAAATCACCGCGCGTGCGTACGTTCGGAATACCGTCTCCACGACGTGGTGTAATCTATTTTCCACCACCACCTTACTTGGATGGGTATAATGGTGTAAATAATGACTATATATGACTATCATAAAGTGATATTGATTCTGAAATAGTATACATACACTCCAATACAGTCCCACGATCATGATAATGATATCATCGCTCGTGCGTACGTACAGACTACCCTCTCCACGACGCGATGAGATTCATTCTCCACTTTAACCATTCATGAATGATTATAATGTATATATAATAAGTAATCATGAAATATATGAAATAATAATGATTATAGATTTATGTGTATATATATGTATGTCATCTACTTAATTCCAATCAACTCAATAAGGAAACAAAAACAGCAGTCATGCGTACGTACGGCCTACCGTCTCCATGAACGGTGTATTTCTTTCCATTTAATGATTTATTATATATATGTATATTCTGAATATATATTACATATAAATCATGTTTTATATTCTAGAATTAAGTAATCATGATCTAATTAATCATATGAATTATTACAAGTCTAAACACGGACGACAAATGAGACGATTTTACCCAAAATGCTACTTTAACATGAATTTACAAAAGAACGGGTAATATAAAGTCATGAGTGAACCATATATGATATAATAACAATGAATATGATTATTTAATAATTCAATGACATTATTTAAATCATTATACAGGAGGTTCAGACACTTACGAAGTAAATTGGACCTAAGGTAAGGGAAATATCACAATCTCATTTTTATCCGAGATTGTTTATACTTTGGTATTTACTGGGGTTATTTCTATCATCCATGTCCATGTTTTATAAAATTGTTTTCATGTATGTTTAAAGTCCTTTTTACCCATTTTCACTTTTACCACATTGTATGTAAGGAATCTTTCTTTTTTTATGTTACGAGGTACTTTTTTTAATTTTCCGACAAAAGTACGAGAAGAGTGTTTTTTTTAAAATATACGGCATGAATGGATTTTTAAAACAAAATTTCCAAGAATCTTCCTTTACAAGTTTTAAAGTTTATTTTTAATCAACTTATTTTAGTTTAAAATTTTATGAAATTTTAACAAAGGAAAAATGTTTTTGAAATAGAAAATATATTTTCCTCAAGAATGGAGTTCAAGTGTTTTATCAAAATTATTTTCAATTTAAGATAATATAGAGTTTTGTTTCTATCCCTATTATTACTTTTACTTGATTATGTTATGATGGAAATATTTTTATGAATTCCTTTATCTTATATGAATTTTTTTATGATGTCATGATGTTTAAGATTCCCATTTTTATTACATGGGTTATGCAATGATGTATGATTTATGATTTTGTGGCACACATAATAATGGTACCATTATGAGATGGGTGGGACCTATATCTCCCTCCAATTAATTGGGTAAAGATTTTATATCTAATGAGATAGACATGGCTGGAAAGGTAGGATATACCGGTTCAGTGAAACAGGACTAAAACGAGGGAGACTCGGTTCATAAATAGACATTGTCCACTAAGATAGTCTTGGAAATGTGTCTTGACTAATAAGATATGATTCTCTATGATTATTTGTGTATGACACAAAGTTTCATGTTTTAAGTTATGATTATTGGGATTACATTTCACTACTATGATTTATCCCATGTTATGTTATTATGATCTGTTTTGCAGGTTAAGATTTCAAAAATGTTATGTTCTCATGAATATGATGTGATTGATATTTCTTTTGTTTACCCTTACTGAGAATTTGACATCACCCTTTTATGTTTTCTTTTACCCAAGATATAAAAAAGGTTTTAGGTAATAAAAAAAGGGAAGATCTTTATGGGAGATTTTGAAGATCTTTCACCACGATTAGAAGATTATATCCCGAGTTTCTAAAGACACTAAACTATTACGGTCCTTGTGTGTGTGTTTTTGTTATGTACTAAGTATTCCGCAAAAGTAATGTAATGTCCATGCACGTTAAGCTTCGGGTCTCTACAGTTGGTATTAGAGGAAAGGTTTAGTCAGCCTTTGGAAACTAGGATACGAGAACATTAGTGAGATCTCTAGAGATATTTCTAAGGTATGTATAGGGATGTCCCTAAGGATAAGTATACGTATAGGATATAGTCCTAGAACTATGGTAACGATATTAGATTAAACCAAAGAGGTTAGATATTGATGTTACTCCCCCTTTATTATGATTTTTGCCTCTCACACTATTCTTTTCGGGTTTTAGGAAATGGTTGGAAACAAGATGATTCACAATAATGGAGGATATGATCGACAATGGAATGATATTCTTCATGGGCAACCAAATGAAATGGGATTTGGAAGTCCAAACATCATTATTATACCGAATCAGAAATCTCATTATATGATCAATAAAGTAAAATTTGGTAAGTTTCCAGACTCAGCTAATAAGAGAAAGATGGAGTTTCATGATGATCATAGAGGAAAGAAAGTTCAATTTCCCCTATGTAAATTATGTGGGAAGTGGCATCAAGGAGAATGTTTCAAAGGAACTAAAAGATGCTTTGTGTGTCGAAAAGAAGGACATAAAGCTAGTAAGTGCCAAGGAAAAGTTTCAGTTAACACCATGGATGAGGATAATGGTATTGCTACTACATCAACATTGGTTAAATGTTTTAAATGTGGAATGTACGGGCTTTATGCAAACCAATTCCCTAAAAGAAAGTCTCATGAAGAGAATCAGTATGGTCGAATGGGTAATATTTATGTTGATGATGATGAAGATACTACAAATGATATGTGAGATGAAAGAATTGTTGAAGCTTGGTCAATGGTTTAAGAAGGTAGTGGAATCATTACATGTTTATCATATGTAATGTTGTATAAGTAATATCATGGTACTATGGAAGAAAGAGACATATAAGAATTGTTATACTGTTGTCTTTCCGTGATTTTTGAAAGTGTATGATTAATGTTACCAGTATCCATGAAAGGTTATTCAGATATTTTTGGAATGTAGATGATATGCGCATAATGAAGGGATAATGAAAAAATTAAATGTTTGATAGTATTCATGATCTCATGAGTGATATAAGGACTAAGTGATATCATGGTTTTAGTATATATAATTTTGAGGATTTTGGTATGCGGAAAGTGTTAACTTTTAACTGTATTCATGTTTTCACTAAGGTTCAATGGGTATTCAAGAGAATACATGATTAAGTCCTTTGAATGTTTGGAATGTGACAAACAAGACATATTTTATGATATATGGGGATCAATGATGGTATAAAATCTATGGTAATCGTTTTCACTATATTATGATAGTGGACTGCAGTATTATGGATATGCCAAAAGATTGGAATGGATTATGTTGGACATTTGTTATTATTGTTTAAAGATATATGTTTTTTTGATATTATTTCTGGGATGATATAGTAATACAGTTTTAGAAAAAGGATAATCTACAGGACGGGTGACAACCCATCGCGTCAGACAGGGCCATGGGAATCGAACCCACAACCGAAGTGCGACTGGCCTTTATTGCCTACCACTGTCCTACAGGAAGTCCCTGTTTAGTAGAAACTAGTGTTATTATATTAAGAGGTATGCTATAACAAGTATAAGTCCATTTTATGAACCATATATGATTAATATCACTATAGATGGACTTATGAATTTTTTGATAACTTTTATAACCATTTGTTTGAGACAGATTGAATGACACATCATTCTATCACATGATCTTCTAACACATCACGAATGACAAATTCAACATCATTTCGTTAAAAGATGAAGTCTAAATTGTCCAAATAATGACCAATGGTGAGACTATACCGAAATCAAGAAAGTATTTCTTCTAATTCCAATTTCATCAACATTAGGGAAATGATCTTGAAAACCAAAAATGTTGTCCTAGTGATCTTATATCTAATGAATCAGATGGTACCTTAGATCGTCATAAATTTAGGGCGTTGTGATTGCTGGATTTTCCATAGCCATGTTCTCTACAACTCTCCATCAGAACATGATGGTTAGATTTCTCTTCCATATCCATATTTTCACATATGTGGATACCCGGTGATTAGTTTATTTGGGTAACCGTTACGTTTCATATTTTTGTTTTTAAATATTGGTTTTGGTATTTATTTTTACGATGTTGGTTTCTATCAAAGAAACTTTCGAGTAGTAAACCATTTATAACCCCGACAAATTTCGAGGGTGAAATTAATTTTAAAGGGGGTAGAATGTAACACCCCGAGATTTAATGAAAAATATTCTTTTTAATTTCATTAATGTCTTGTGTTGTACGCTACACCAAAAGGAGCTTTCACAAAATGCATGCTTGACTTTCCTTGCATTACACGCAATCGCGACCTTCCTCGATAGCGTGTGTAGTACGCAATACCGAGTTTCACTAAACGATGATATGCTGTTAAAATATTATTAAAACTAGCTGTTATGAATAGTAATAACCACTTTTTGAAATTTTGAAAATTTTATTTTTCAAAATTGATTTCATTTTTGGATTCAGAATATCGAAATTAGCTTAGGGTGAAATTTTGGTACATTTTGGATAACTTTCATTTTCTGATGAATAGTGAAGATTATTAAATTTTAATTAAAAACAAACTTTTTAATTGAAATAATTAATAGTGATAAATTATTAATTTGAGTGGTTTTAAAGTATATTTATAATATATTTTTACAATTTAATACAATTTAGGTCATTGGATGTAATTCTACAATTAAACCAGACATAAACCAGTGTCAATCTTTTGAAAGTTATTATCTCTTAAGAACACGCTATTTGTTTTGACAACGAGAATTAATTTTTAAATTAATTAATGCAACTGATATGTTTTGAATTTGGTATAATAGACATCATTTTTGAGTTTATAATATCAAATATAGCTTAGGACTAATTTTTGGTATTTTTCTGGAAACTTTCATTTTTGATGAATAGTGAAACCACTAAGCGGTAGTTAAAAAATGAATTTTTCATAAAAACATAATTTTATCGCTTTAGTGAGTGGAATTTCAAAAATCCGAGAGACACGGTTGATGTTAGTAAGTAAAATTTGGTTCAATGAGATGAAAATATTTTTTGGTGAATAGTAACTTTTTACTTTTTTTTACCACCGTTAAAAGTAAATAGGGTAATTAAGGGTAAAAATGATATTATTATTATCCTAAAACATGTCCTAATTCTATTGGATAAGTGTAATTCGACCAAAAAAAACCTAATGAATAAAATATGACCATTTAGGCCCACATGGATTAGATTAGGACATT
Organism: Viscum album; assembly: GCA_963277665.1. Classification (NCBI taxonomy): domain Eukaryota; kingdom Viridiplantae; phylum Streptophyta; class Magnoliopsida; order Santalales; family Viscaceae; genus Viscum; species Viscum album. The sequence continues at coordinate 848,862,193 of OY728161.1, forward strand.
TATTATTAATTTATTTAAACAAGGGTTAAAATAGTTAAAATCAATGTTTAATAACTAAATCATTTTTAATATAGGGTTATACATAAGATAAATTAGATTGTAAATATTAATTAGAAAGATAATAAGATTTAATAAATAATGATATTTTATTTATAATTTTTAGACATTAAATAATCTAATTTATTTATGACACAATGATGATGCAGTAATTACCATAATAGTGAAAAATTAGAATAATTGATATTATTAATACCCAAATAAATATAATTTTACATATTTTATGAATTAAAATAATTTTATATATTAATATGACATGTTATTATTGTTTTAATTAACTTTTTTCGAACAAATCATTCTGTTATGATTTTAACAAAAATCAATTACTAAATAGTGTCAAAATTGACATAAAATAGTTTTTAAAACAAATATTATATTATTAATTGTTATTTTATTCCTAAAAATATACGGTTCGGACAAATGACTTAGATATCGTTATATATATTAATAATAAACAACATGGGGTTCGTTTGGCTTGTTATAGTAAGTTTATTAACCTTATAGTGTAAGAACACATGGAGACACGGTAAAAGTAAAATTATTTAACTTAATGTTAAATCTAAATGATAAGGTTATCATAGGAACCTAAACTTTTCTAAATTATATTGGATGGGAGGATTTCGACCCATCCCTACTTTATCTTAGAAATAAATCAATTTGGAGCTATCTAAAACCGAATTTTACTTTATAATAAAATAATAGTTTTAGTTATTCCATAGGTACCCCTCTCCTCCCTTATAAAAGGTCACCTCCTCCCCATCTTCCTCAGACCACATTTAGCCTTCAAGCTCGGCCAAAACCTACAAATTTTTCGTCTCCACTTCCCTAGAAATATCCTAGAGGTTCTGGTCTTCTTAAAATACCTTTTTTAGTGCCCTAATAGGAGTTATCAAAGAAGCACTTCAAAGAAGAGGTAATGCCCGTTACCGATTCATTCATCTTTATTTCTTCGTCCACTTCTTCTTCTTTAGTTGATTCATTATGAGGTAATAACATAAGTATCACTCATATAATGATATGTTATTATAATTATGAAACAACCCTATTTAACCAATTATCCATCCTACAAAAAACGAAATCACCGCACGTGCGTACGTACAGAATACCGTCTCCACTCTGTGGTGTAATCTTTTTTCCACCACCACCTTACTTGGATGGGTATAATGGTGTAAATAATGAATATATATGATTATTATAACGTTATATTTATTCAGAAATATTATAAATAATCTCCAATACAGTACCACGATCATGAGAATGATATCATCGCCCATTCGTATGTACGGACTACCGTCTCCACAACGCAATGAGATTCATTCTTCACATTAACCATTAATGAATGATTATAAAGTATATATAATAAGTAATCATGAAATATATGACATAATAATGATACTGGATTTATGTGTATATATATGTATGTCATCTACTTAATTCCATTCAACTCAATAAGGAAACGAAAACAGCGTTCATGCGTACGTACGGCCTACCGTCTCCATGAACGGTGTATTTCATTCCATTTACTGATTTATTATATATATGTATATTCTGAATATATATTTGATATAAATAATATTTTATATTCTGTAATTAAGTAATCATGATCTATGTAATCATATGAATAATTACAACTCAAAACACGGACGGCAAATGAGACGATTTTACCCAAAATGCTACTTTAACATGAATTTACAAAAGAACGGGTAATATAAAGTCATGAGTGAACCATATATGATATAATAACAATGAATATGATTATGTAATATGTCAATGACATTATTTAAATAATTATATAGGAGGTTCGGACACTTACGAAGCAAATTGGTCCTAAGGTAAGAGAAATATCACAATCTCATTTTTATCCGAGATTGTTTATACTTTGGTATTTACTGGGGTTATTTCTATCATCCATGTCTATGTTTTATAAAAGTGTTTTCATGTATGTTTAAAGTCCTTTTTACCCATTTTGACTTTTACCACATGTTATGTAAGGAATCTTTCTTTTCTTTATGTTACGAGGTACTTTTTTGACTTTTCCGACCAAAGTACAAGAAGAATGTTTTTTTTAACTTATACGTCATGAATGGATTTTTAAAACAAAATTTCCAAGAATCTTCCATTACAAGTTTTCATGTTTATTTTTAATCAACTTATTTTAGTATAAAATTGTATGACATTTTAAGAAAGGAAATATGTTTTTGAAGTAAAAAGGGATATTTTCCTCAAGAATGGAGTTCAACTGTTTTATCAAAATAATTTTCCATCTAAGATAATATAGGGTTCTATTTCTATCCCTATTATTACATTTACATGATTATGTTATGATGGAAATATTTTTATGAATTCCTTTATCTTATATGAATTGTTTTATGATGTCATGATGTTTAAGATTTCCATTTTTATTACATGGGTTATGCAATGATGTATGATTTATGATTTTTTGGCACACATAAGAATTGTATCATTATGAGATGGGTGGGACCTATATCTCCCTCCAATGCATTGGGTAAAGATTTTATATCTCATGATATAGACATGGCTGGAACGGTAGGATATATCGGTTCAGTGAAACAGGACTGAAATGATGGTGACTTGGTTCAGAAATGGACTTTCTCCACTAAGATAGTCTTGGAAATGAGTCTTGACTAATAATAAATGATTCTCTATGATTATGTGTGTATGAAAAAATGTTTCATGTAATATGTTATGATTATTGGGATTACATTTCACTACTATGATTTATCCCATGTTATGATATTATGATCTGTTTTGCAGGTTAAGATTTCCAAAATGTTATGTTCTTATGAATATGATGTGATTGATATTTCTTTTGTTTACCCTTACTGAGCATTTTAGCTCACCCTTTTATTTTTTCTTTTCCCCAGGATATAAATAAAGGTTTTAGGTAAAAAAAAGGGAAGATCTTTATGGGAGATGTTGAAGATCTTTCACCACGATTAGAAGATTATATTCCGAGTTTCCAAAGATACTAAACTATTACAGTCCTTGTGTGTGTGTTTATGTTATGTACTAAGTATTCCACAAAAGTAATGTTATTTCCATGAACGTTAAGCTTCGGGTCTCTACATAAAAACTATTTATTTTAAATATGATCATCTTTTGATACTATGGAATAGATAATTTATAATTATTTAATTTTTATGTGTGTCACAGAATTGTCGACGAGGGTTAGTAAAGGTTCTAGAAATATGGTGTTATATAATAATCCATTTCATCATTTATGAGTTTCTAATTTGAATTTGAGAATCCATATAATAATTATTTTAGTTATAATTTAGAAATTATTAATAAACTCTAATTATATTTTTTTTCAAGGAAATATTGTGGTGTTTGATGGATGTTGAATGGACATTGATGACTTATCCAATGAAGATAGTCATTTCTTGTAGATTATTTTACTATATATAATGTCGGTGGACCTATATACACTATTTTTTGGTTTTATAGATGTCTATTTTAATCATATATTATGTTTGACACGTTTTTTAAATTAAAAATTATTCAAAATGTGTTATAAAAAATATTTAATAATTAAAAAATTAATTACACTTATGTGTGATTTAATGGAATGATGTATGTCTAATGTGATCAAATAGTGTTCAAAGTTCCATGAAATCCCATTTTTAAATAACTTGATTTCATTGGGAAATTTCAATGTAATGATCAATAATGTGTTCCTCATAATATATAGAACCAATTTGTTTTGTGGTTATGCTATATCTAACCAAGAACTCATGAGAGCATAGTTGATGTTTTGACCAAATGATTTTTTTTCTTATGAGACACTTGGTAGTGATTCCATCCATGACAATTCAAATTTATCATGTTTATATTTTTTATTATGATCACATGTACTTTATTTCATATACTATTATCATAGTAATATTATCTGTTCTATTTTCGTATATCCCATTTTGTTACTTATGTGTTACTTTGTGGGAATATCATTTTTGACCATGATTGAAAGTGATCAATTGTGTGTGTATGTGTTGCAATTTGAGAAGTATTATAGATATGTATTATAATTATTTTATATGGTTCATATTTTTTTCATATTTCATAGTTGGTGAATCCTTTCTTCAGGAATACGATGATGAGTTTTCTTAGTTTGGTACATATGACCACATAGAATGGGAGAATGAATACAATATGATACCTAATAAATATGTATCATTTTGTGGTATGGGTCATATCACATACACTTTGTTGATATAGGATTAGAGCATCCAAGGGTACATAATTCATAGGCTATAGTACATAGTGCTATAATCCTATGCAGGGGTGATGTAATTATCATATGAAGTCTTTAATATCATGTGAGACCTCTAATCATTCATTTATATTTAAAAACATCCTTTTGGGGTGAAAAATATCTGTATTAATGGCCACTATCATGGTAGGGTGTGAGGTATTCTATATAATTACCATGTACAGGGTGGAACATATGATGATTCCTTAATAGAGGAACTTGGATTGAATGGATTTTTTTTCATCCAAGGATGAGAATTTTAAAATGATTATAGACATGTGTTTGTAGGCCATTACAAATAGAATACACATCTGTAACAGCATTTGGTAAAATATTGTACATATAGAGGTACATGTATTCATTGAATGAAAAGAATACTACATATGTATTGTTTTTGTTTTACGTTCTTTGTTGTTAATATGTTATATTTTTTTAAAAAAAATTTCTAGTTTACATTTTTATTCATATCATATAAAAATATAAAAAAATTATGGTTAGTCAAAATAGATTGTTACTGGATTCATAAAAACATATAATCAATCGCTTCTCATGTCACTATATCACTTGGGCACCTGATTATCTATCAATTATTTCTAGTAAAGTATAACATAGAGCTTATTATTGATAATATAATGTGATAAAATTCTATGGGTATAGTGACCGGGAAGTAGAGAGGAAGAGTGTCGATACAAAAAATTAACATAAATATGAATTGTATTTTAATATACATCAATTTAGATAATAACATAATGAAACTTACATGATTCATTTTCTTTTAGTTCCATTGTAATCATGGTCATATAATAAAATTATGAATAAGTGAGCTATGTCTTTAACAACTACATTCTTCATAAGTACCTCCTTAAATAGAATAATCACATATTATAAATATCTTCATATAATAGGAGAAGGAAACCTAAGAAAGGGCGATCCAAATATCACATTAATGATGAAACAATAGATAGATGTATAACATAATAATATGTATATAAAAACATGATATTGACATATGAAAACCATTCTCTTCAAATCACATATCATTCACCAGATTCATCAAATTAATCATAGTAGTTCAAAAGACATTAATAATGATGGAATCAAAGATCATGATTCATTATACCATACTATTAATAGAATACACTGATTTTTTATATTGATAATGGAAATTATAATAAGGTTTAAAACACTATAAAAAATGGTAGGCCAACAACATAGGGATAAAAAATTTAATGACGCTGTATAGTTAACTTTATATATGAAATTGATTTGAAAAAATCAATACATAATATTTAAACTTATACAAATATTATAAAATTAGTGCTAAATTATTTTCTATTTCAAATATATATTTTCAAAATCCAAATGATCAATTAAGACCATATTAGTGTAAAAATGATAAAGTATACATTTATATGATATCCAATGAATACATTTGAAAGCATTATATAAAATATGTTTTCCTAGAGGACTTATGATAGGTCATTCGATGATATTCCATTTAATTATTAAAAAGTATATGTATTATACTGTATCTATCAACAAAAATTGTATAATACATATTTTCACTAGAGGGTTGAAAATTATATATTTATCAACTATTTATGTAACACAATTTATTTACAATCATAAGATATTAAATATATATTTTAAAGAGATATATATATTATCATATTTATAATTATTTAAGTAGTATATTATATATATAATCTAAACAATAATAATAATAATAAGAATAGGATTAATCATAACTATAAATATTTTCATTATAGATTTATAAATTTTAATTTGTTTTGTTTCCTTACATGAGTAGACATACGAATAAGAATATGAAAAGATATAATAAATGCATTAAAAAATTCATATGTGAGAAAATTTATAAAGATAAACTAGTTGAAATGGGATCTAAAAAATATAAATAAAAAATATCCACTATATACTAATCTTTTTAGATATTGGATAAATATTAATGATAATTAAATACTATATAGTAATGAACGATAAGTTTAGAAAAAATTGGATTATCATAAATAAGTTTTATATAAGTCGTATCTGGAAGGCAAAATGATTCACCATATTGTAGGACATCATTTTCATTTAATGAGTAGTGGATGAAAATGGATAATTATATTATTTAATTCTTATAGTGGAATGTAGTGACCTGAACCAAGACATCTTGGATCTAGAGTCTGTTATCAACTACTTTGGAAAGATTATAAGAAATCAAATATAGAAAGACTGAAGAGGTTAGTTGTATTGGTAAAACATATACATAAATGATACTTCTGTTACAAATAAATATAATAATTACAACCGATTTTGTTTCAGTCTAAATAAATTACTAACATTGAAGATAAAATTTTTCCACCAAGTAAATCCCAACATGTCTATCAGAGTACAATTAACGGATTTGTAGCTAAAATAACACAATAAGGGTTAGCTAGAATTATCATTAAGGGTAATTTTTATAGGAATATATATTGAATCAATGAGATTAATATTTATGGAATGGTAAATAATAGAACACATATACCATATAATATGAAAATTATGAAAGATTTGAATAAAAAATATCTCAATGTAATTTATTGAATCACTTTCCATTCAAAATATTAAATATGAAAAAATCAATTTTGAACGGTAATAAATTGAATCAAATAACATTTAAAAAATCAACTAAAAATAAATTTATGCATAGATATTTCAACACATAATGTCATCATTGAATAATAACTAATACCAAATGAATTAAATTATTAATTATTGGATGCCATATTTCCAGGACACATGGAACCACTAACATGAAGGGAAAATTTAATTCTTCAAATATTCCAAACTAATTCATCCAGTGTGACTACCAATTCATCAAGGGAATTTCGTTAACAAGAACCTGACATGTATGGTATTCCTTAAATGGTCCCCAACACAGTTATTTCATGCCCATATAATTTCTTAAAAAGATTATACAATATGAGTTATCAAATATTACTACTGAATAATATATATTTATTTATCTTTTTTTATACAATTAATCAAATAACATTCATTTTAAAACCATCTAAAATATTTATTATGGATAATCGGTAATCTTGCCCATGAAAAATTATATATATATAATGGGGGAAATAAAGTGTCTAATGATCATAGGAAATTGAGTATTTGAATGTGACTAAAATGAATCAATTAATTGAATTTTCAAAGCATTCTGATAAATATAAATCATAATCCTTCCATAGGAAAATTAAGCATGTTATCAATAGAAAATAAAAAATGTGGAGTAAAATAAATTGTTGTTTTCATTGATGTATGGAATTGTTATAAAAATATACATTAATAACATTATTGGTCAAAATATTTTTGTTGAAAAATATTTTTATAAGAATTTACATTAAAAATAACTTTTAAAAATATTTAAAAAAAATATTATCATTGTAAATTTGAAAAGGAATCATTAATAAAATGATAGTGGGTAAATCCACACATGTCATATGAAAAAAACTTACATTCATTTTTAATATTATTGGTTGGAAAAATTACTCATTTGGAAAGTGACAAGAATGATTAATTGAAAAATAATTATTAAAGAAAAAAGGGTAACAATTTATTTTCAAAATATTATTTAGATCTTTTGTAAATTTTGTTTAATAAAAATCATTATTAGTGAAAAAAAGGTTCTCTGACTAATGATTAATACATTTTTAGGTTTCCCAAAAAATATTTTGTATAATTTTTTTCCAACAACATGTCATAAAATAGTACTAATACTTGAAAATGATCATGAATAACCATAAAAGATAAAAATAAAGGTTTTATTTGACAATTTCCATATAATTTACACAATGAAAAATTCCATTAAATTGTCATTAAATTTATTACTAAGAAAAATAATCATTATTCCTTCACATGTGTCTTATATCACTTTGAGAAATTATAAATCATAATCCTCATGGTGGAATAAAATTAAATTAATGATTAAAATACCAATTAGTTTAATGGATTAATTATATGATATAAAATGAGAATTATATACACTAATAAAAGTAGGTGGTGAACATGATATTTATATCAAGGGCATAAAATAGTTAGTTGGGAATCACATTACTTGCATTACCTATCACATGAACATCCTTTAACATCATGTATAATAATCTTATTTTAACTGTAAAATCTCTTCCTAAACCATTTAATTTTTATCAATAACATTATTTTAGTTATTTTAATTCTTTATACAACCACTAACTCAATTAAATTTACATTGTGTGTTTTGACAAAATTAGTTGTATGTGTCAAAAACTTCTTTTGTAGGAAAACTGTGGTTACGGGGATATTATAAAACTTCTCCAGAATAATTATCATGAAATTATTTTCATATTTACACATCAATTATATGATAAAAACGACCCTTATATATGGTTATGAAAAATTGGTCAATGTTACAATCATGGAGCTAGTTGGTCGTACGTACGCATGAATAATATTTTCATTTGTCAATGATAATTATTGAAATAAAATAAGAAACATTTAATAATTTCAAGTTTATAATTATATAATATATATCATATTATTTTAACAATTATAATAATATATATATATATATATATATATTGTGATATAATAGGAATCACATTTTGTTGAGGAGGCTGTAGTTCACACGTTCACGAAATACATTATCACTTCGTAGTGTGTGAAAAGATAAAAATAAAAATTATATATATATATATATATATATATTAGGAAATTTAATTATGTAATTAATATCATATATATGTTGTGTATATATTATATGATTAATTACAATTATCTTTTATAAATTCTATGGATCATTTGAATGAATCAAATTGGTTTGAAGGGGCGGTAGTGTACACTTTTTAAATGTTGCTATACTTTTTAAATAAAATGGAAAATATAAATATTTTTTTGGTAAATAATTATAGAATTATAAAAAAAATATTGATATCATATATAAAAAATATAAACATATTGTCTATTATAATGTCTACTATTAGTTGTGGTAATGGAAAAATGAACAATTGTCATTTTGTGATGTAGTTGTTCACTCTACATAGAAACAATATGTTCATTACCAATTATTTGGATGAGTATTTAAGTATTGGAAGATACCTTAAATTAAATATTCATTCTATATTTATTATAATTTTTTCTACACAATAATAAAATAAAGATATTTTGTTGTCTACGTAATGGAAATGGAAGTAATATTATTAAAAACAGATGTTACCTCTTAATCAAGATACTCCTTTAGGTGTGGAAAAAAGATTTTTTGGATTTTAATATTCCCAAGTTTAGGATTCAATGATAAGGGGAGGAATTTTTATGATATATTTGTGTATTTCATGGTTGGTCCAATTGGTCATCAGAGGTGTTAGTTAGTAAGAGGAGATAAGGTCCTTTTATTGCTTTGGAGGAGTGATACTCTTTAATACATTTAAAAAAGACTATCATGACTACTTTTATCATTAATATTGGTTCCAATAATAGATTAAATTTGATATAACATATAATAGCGTCATTTTATTTATATAAAATTACTCTAGGATAAGTTTATAGGACATTGGGACCCTTATTATGAAGGTTTAGTCCCTTATTAAAAATTATTTAACCTTCATTTTAATATTTTATTTCATTCAATTAAAATTATTTTTTTACAAACAATATTAGATTTATTAAAAATTAAAAATTATTTAAATTAAAAATATGGAATAAATTTTATAAAATTTCAAAAAAAATAGATGATTGAATTAAATTAAATATAGACTCGTAGACGGATCAATAATGCATTTTTTTGAAATAAAAACATCATAATTTTAGATAATTTTTTATATTGAATTTCAATGTGAAATTGCATTTAATGAAATACATTGAATTATTTGATAAAATTATGATATATTAAAATATTAAAACAAATTAATTTTATAAATTATCCTTATAAATAAATATTAAGGAAAATAAGTTTTGAACTAAAATTCATTATTTTTTACAATTCATAAAAAACTAATCCTTTATAGAAAAATTTATCAAATTTAGAAAAAACTAATTTTATAATTTATATTTAAAGTTAAACATTATTTTGACTAACTAAATTTATAAAATATTTAAAATTTAATTTAAAACAGATTCTCTATTAAATGGCGATGAATATTCTTTAATAAAAATATAGGTTTTTATGTGTAAAATTTAGTGTTTTGTTATATTATTCTTATTAAATATATTTGGGAAAATACTATCCTTATTTTTCATAATATAGTATATATATATTACAATAAATTTATTAAATAATTTTAATTATTTATTTTAATAATGGGAAAACTCATTTGGGAACATAAAAATTAAAATATTTCCTTTTATATCATGCTGGTTCTTATTTTCATTTCAAATTAATCGGTTACAACTGAATTAATTTTAAATTTATATAAATCGTAAATTTTCATAATATAGTTAACATTATTTATAACTATTAACATAAAAGATAGGTTATATCATAATATATTAAATAATAATATTTTAATAATACACTGTTATTTGGTGGAAATCAGTTTATCATGACCTGTCCCAGTGGGGCCGGCGCCGCGTCTCCCCACTCCCACCTCCAATAGGCCAGGGGCCGGTGACTAGCACCAAAGAGGCATAATACTAGAATTGGAGGCATTGCCTAATCACCTGTACGCACGCACAAATCTCCAATCCCACAAATGTTGTAATGTAATAACAATAATGAACAAAAAATTCATACAAATAACTAAACCCGATAAACATAAAATGATAAAAGGTATTGTACTAAATGTAAACTGGGCCAGAATACAAGCCCACCAAAACAAAAGTCTAAAAACTACAAAGTCCAATCTATAAACACAAACGGTACTGGGACTGCTGCTTGTAGCCGTAGGAACGCCTCGACCTGTAGAGAACTCAGAAAGGTCGGTCCTATCCTATTTTTCCCTGGACTATGTCAAAAGGTTGCTCATCTGCACAAGATGTGACACATGCTGGAAAAGACCATGCATGGGTGAATATAACAATACTTAGTAGAGGACCCATAAAAACAATAGAACAGTACACAATATAAAGGTACAGTCAGCTATGCACAATACATGTCTACAGAACATATATCAAATCCCAGATATACTCAAAACCCAATCTCGTACTATAGAGACAAGTCACACAACTGCATACCCCCATTAGGGATTCTGTTTGAAGATTTAGCGATGCACTCATTCTGGGATATCACACTTCATGAGTCTTAAATCACTGATGGTGTCCGTCCGAGTAGTACCATCCATCCGGAAATGCCACGACAGGTAGATACACTCATTACGGGAGACCCACTCTTGAGTGGGTAGGATCACAATAGATAGAAGAACTCATTATGGGAGACACACTCCTGAGTGGAAAATATCAGGATACACATTTGAGGATCGCTTCCAACGCCATGACGGATACTGCAACTCATCTATATTCACCCGATAGGTGATTCACCAGCTAGGTAGATGATCAACGCCCGGTAGAGTTGGTCATGTTGATTCCTAACTCTACCTAGTGTTAGGAATGGATAGAGGATATCGCTCCTGGCCTCTTGGAGGGATACCGACTCTATAATAGAAATTCATGATGAAGGGATCATAATCAAGTAAAAGGAAATGATGCCTGAGCTTTAGGGAAATGTAAACAATAGGAACTGACCCAATTTTATGATGTCCAAAATACGGTGAATGAAAGGACTATGCCCTCTTCCTAAAAGTACACAACGTGTAGAAAAGTTATAGGTCGTGTTGTCTGACCTTCGGTATTGCATGTGTACAATAGACTGTGTCATGAGGCAGGTAGTGTAGAAAACCTAAGTACACGGCATGTAGTATTGTGTACTCGCCATGTTCGAGTGACTTGGGGTTGGCTCCATGTATGCTAGACATGTGCTCGTACACTGTCATCAACCAGTGTACTCCAACCCATGTAGGTGGTACACGAGGTGACACGCATTACTGGCCTCGCCTAGCCGTTTGATGGAGTACATGGTCATGTACTCCATCCCGTGTCCGCGTACCCCCTTGATACATGTCGAGATCTGCATAGCCACCTCTGGCATGCTATACATTCCGTGTTTTGAAGCCTTATAGATCATCCCCAGTTCATGTTCTTCCAAAAATACATGCCGAGCTTCGGGGATTGTCTAACATGTCGTGTGGCCAGTGTCACATGTCTTGTGATTCCACTCTGACCCCCTGAAACCCCAGCCACTGCTGGTATTGCACGACATGTTTTTCAGGAGTACATGTCGTGTATTCTGTAAATTTTTAGAAACGACTCTCTTCGCTACTGCGCCTCCTATGAACGTTATATCTTTGTTCTGACGATCTGATCGCCTCAAGAATCCATATTTTAGTTTTCCCCAATGTCCTGAATACATCTTTGTTGTTTTCATGCCACCAATCAGCTCCGAAAACACGTTTTGATCATCCCGCGTGAAGAATGATTGAAGAACATATTCTTCCGATCTGAGCTAATTTGTCGTCTATCATGGTCGTCGCACCTCGTTTAGGTCGTTGCGATTTTAGATCTCCAATTCGAGATCGATTCGTTGTAGGGCGGGTACTCAACGATCCATTTTTCTCCGCCCTTTTAAGAACGCGAAGAACATGATGAACGAGCGAGAAGAAAAGGTGAAAGAAAATCCAATAAAAAATGGGGAGGAACAAAAATATGTCGTCATTCATCACAGAATTAATCTTCTCCAATTAATATGCATAAATAGAGTAGTAATCAATAACCAAATCAACATGGATTAAATTACCTCATAATCATCCCAAAAAAATCCCTCCCGCAAGAACGTAAGAATCTACAGATCAACTTGTTCGTGGTTGATCCGCGTTCATCGTTTAGAATCAAAAGTGGGGAAAAGCAGATTTGAAATAAAAATGCCTACCTGTAAGAAAGGATCGATCATTGACGAAGGGTCGTGGGGACATCGTCGTCGAGATCCTTCAACTTCTTTTGTGCAGCGATTCACATCTTCGATTCGTCGTCGTTGGTTTCCATGATTTTTCTCCAAGGCTCCACGAATTTCTCCAGAGATTCCTCTCAAAATTTAGACAATGACCACCATTCAATTAATCTCATTAAAAAGGGGAATTCAATTTATCCTTATGTTATGTTGGGTCATTAATGAGTCATGTTTCCATTTTTGATTCCTTATGATCTGACATTAATGACTGAAATAGCATCCCTGTTGCAACATTGCTGCGGATGATTCCATAAAATAAATAAAATAAACTAGTGAATTTATTTTATTTTATTTTTCATAAAACGTCCGAAAATTAACTTTTTTGCTTTGACCTGAACCATTCGAGGTTAGTCTCATTATTTGGGAAAATCATCTACCCAGATGCAACGGTTCCCTTAGATTTTTAATTCGGGTATCCTTTTAGAAACTTCCACAACCACGCAAAAGTGCCAACTCACGTAACTAAAAAAAGTTCAAACCACCATTCCATGCTCACTAGGCCTTAGAATGATGTGTCTTATTTGTGCCCGGTTTCGAAATAATTCCATATAAAATTTAAAAATAATACCTGGAGAATCCAAGACATTGCATTCTCCCCACCTTGGGGATTTACATCTCCGAAAAGCCAAACAAAGGATACTAAAAAAGATGTGGGTACTGGGCATGGATCTGAGCCTCCCGCCCCTACTTGATCTCTTGAAGATTCCCATGCTGCCACCAGTTGTGCACCAAGTGAATCGATCACCCATGAAAGATCCTCTCCTGCGGATCCTCGATCTCCACGGGGTACTCAACAATGGTAACTTCATCCTTGAGGTCCACCTCACCCCAGTCGATGGAATGCGATGGGTCATGAATTTACCTCATCATCTGCAACATGTGGAAGACAACATGTACTTGATGCAACTGTGGTGGTTGAGCTAGGCATTATGCCATCTCACCAACTATGTACAATATTTTGAATGGTTTGATGAACCTCGGAGATAGCATGCCACCTCGGCCAAATCTCTATAACCCTCATCATGGTGAGACGCAAAGGAAGACATGGTCTCCCTCTTCAAACTCTATAGGTCTTCATCATCATTCATCATAAGAATTCTACCACCTCTGTGTAGTATTCATCTACTCCCGGATGAGCCGCACCTTCTCGGTGGTAGCTCGCACCAACTCTGGATCCATGAGTGCAGACTCTCTAGGGTCGGTCCAGCAAAGTATTGACCGGAAGGGTCTCCCATTCAAGGATTTTAATGGTCTCAACCAATGGTGGAGTGGTAGATATTGTTGTACGCAAACTCCACCAGTGGAAGGTGGTCCTCCCAACTACATCCAAAGTCCAAGACACATGCTCGCAACATATCCTGCAGAACCTGAATGGTCCTCTCGGTCTGACCATATGTCATGGGATGAAAAGCGGTACCCAAGCATAGATGAGTCCCACAATCCACATGCAATCCATTCCACAACCTGGATGTAAAGCGAGCATCTCAGTCCGATACTATTGTCGAGCAGACTTCATGATGCTGAACTATCTTCTACACGTAGAGGCATCCCAGGCTCTCTACCGAACTCTACTCTCTAATAGATAGGATGAGGGATGACTTGGTGAGTCGGTCAATGATCACCCAGATAGAATCAGGCCCCTTGGATGTCCATGGTAAGCCTATCATGAAGTCCATCTATATTCCATCTCATTTACACTCTGGAACATCCATGGGTGATCTAATCCCACCGGAACCTGGTGCTCAGCCTTCACCTGCTGGTAGGTGAGGAATCGGGAAAGGAACTCTGCTACAGCTTTTTCATGCCCTTCCAACAGAATTGTCATTGACGATCCTGGTACATCTTTGCCACTCTAGGATGTACCACCAATGGTGATGTATGAAACTCCCTCAGGACCTCCTTTTACAACTCCACCGTTACAATACTGTGTCCTCTGAAAAGAAGTACTCACCCCCAACCATGTAAATATCCATAGGGAGTGAGTCATGTTGATAAATGAGCATGTAAGGCCAAACAATCGACATCTCTTAGGTTCACCTCCCTGACCCATTGTAAGAGTGTAGGGGTGGAAACCATCGACTGTTGGAAAGTTGTATCCTCCCCATCTGTGGAGGATAACTACAACGCGGCTAACTGTTGTGTCACTTCACTCAAAAGCTGGGATATTGAACTTCTTCTAAGAGAATCGTCCACTTCATTCCCCTTCCCATAAGTATAGATGATATTGAAAAAATAATCCTAGAGGACCTCCAGCAAACGCCTCTGTCTCAGATTCTGATCCATCTGTGAAAAGAAGTACCTGAGGCTCTTTTGGTAGGAGTAGACAATAAATACCTCACCCATAAGGTAGTGTCACCACATATTCAATGGGAAGACTACCACAGCCAATACGATATCATGGGTTTCATAGTTATTCTCATGTGTTCTAAGCTAGCATGAACCATAAGCAATCAATGCCTGCCTCTACATCAGGACACAGTCGAGCCTCATCCCCATTGTGTTGTAGAAAACTATGTACTTGATTCCATCCTTTGGCAACCTCAATACTGGGGTGCTCATCAAACTCTGTCTCAACTACTCTAAAGCCTGCTGGCACTTCCCTTTCCACGTGAAGGGTTGCCCCTTTTTAGTCATGCCTGTCATCAGTGCTGATATCCAGGAAAAATCAGGAATGAATCTCTAGTAATATCCTGCCAATAGAAGGAAGCCCCGAACCTCCATCACACTCTGAGTTGGCTCCCATGATAACACAGCCTCCACCTTGGCTGGCTCTATAGCTACTCTATCTACTAAGATGACATGACCTAGAATGTGGACTTCCTGAATCCATAATTGGCACTTTGAGAGCATCCCATATTGGTGGAGCTCTCGAAATTACATATAAAACCATACGTAGGTGTCTCCCATGCTCATGTTCCAATGCTAAATACACATGGATGTCGTCAATGAATAACACTACAAACCGGTCCATGTACGGATGAAAGATCGGGTTTATCAGTCCCTTGAACACTGTGGGGGTGTTCGTCATTCCAAAAGGCATCACCTAGTACTCATTGTGACCGTAGCGGCATATGAAAGCCATATTCGGTATATCATCATCTTGTAATAGTAACTAGTGATAGCCTGATCGAAGTTCAATATTCGAGAACCGATGTGCCCCTCCTAGCTGATCGAAGAGGTCATCTATCCTTGAGAGTGGATAATTGTTTTCACCATCACCTAGTTCAGGTGCTGGTAATTCACACACAACCTCAAACTCTTGTCTACCTTCTTGGAAAACAAAATCGGGGCCTCTTAGGGTGAAACAATGGGTCTCACAAAACCCTTACTCTGAAAATCCTCCAACTGCACCTTCAGCCCGCGAAGCTCTGTAGGAGACATCCGATAAGCTTACGAGGAAATCAGTGTCGTCCTGTGGTTTATGTCAATGCAGAAGTCGATTTCCCAATGGGCAGGTAAGCTTGGTAAATCATCGAGAAAGAAGTCCTCATACTATGCCACTACTCCTAGGATCTGGGTGCTCACAACATCCACTACTCTGAGGGAAGGGCTATCCCACTCATGAGCAATTGGTTGCACCTCCATATCCATAAGCACATTCTGTGCTGCCTAGGTTTCCCTTTCTCCAACAAAGGAAGACCTCGTTCCATCACGACGAACACACAACACTATTCGCCTAAAAGATTCAATTTGGGCATGGACCAAAGATAATAAATCCATACTGATAATGATTTCATAAGGCCTTGATCCTACCACCAAGAGGTTCCATCCTAAACTTTCACATCCAAGGGTAAGATCACACTGCCTTCAAAGGTGCATGATCATCGAGTCTCCACTCGTAGGAGTCTCTGGGCGTATGGATCAAGTCAACAGTTCTTCCAGAATCTCAAGGTTTCGCACAAGACATGTGGCTTTGATGGAATGAATAAAACTTCAGGTTATAAGTACAGAAGC
The DNA here is from genome assembly GCA_963277665.1 of Viscum album. Lineage (NCBI taxonomy): Eukaryota > Viridiplantae > Streptophyta > Magnoliopsida > Santalales > Viscaceae > Viscum > Viscum album. Next base: position 848,879,487 of record OY728161.1, read on the forward strand.
TAGGATAGAGAAGACAGATATATTACCTCAAGTCATCCTTAGATCCCCTGTGTCGTACGCCTTGACTGCATGCAGTTGTCCCCTCCCCTATCCCGCAGCTCCCTGATCCTGTTGAGGACCTCTTGGGGGTGTTGGTGGAAGTAACTCAAAGCATCTTCCACCACCTGAAGCTCTCTCGGATCCTCTACCTCATCATCCACCTGGTGGGTCTGCCTACTCCATTCGTTGTCTCTGCCTCAGTGGTCCATCCACCAGCTCCCTGTCAGTAGCTCGACGGGTTGGACAATCTCTAGTGAGATGTCCCCTAATGTCGCATGTGTAGCATCACTTCTCCCTATGAATACTGGGCCCAACCTGAAAGCACTGGACAATCGATCCCCTATCCTAGGTCCTCATATAACCTCTCTCATATTTGGATCCCTACATGTGACGTCGGCTTCCTACTTTCGAGGTCTCTGGACCTGTCTGCCTGCTGCTGACTGTTGTCGGTTGTCTCTTCTACGCCAAGAAGCTCTTGCTCACCAAGGCCCACTAGAGCACTCCTTCATATGACGAAATTCATAGAGGAACGATAATATCTCGGATGTCCCGTTGTAGACCTCACTAGATGGTTCGAGCTTTGAAGTACTAATCTCTGACCATATCCATCAGGTTCCTAGCGATGATGGTGAACCTTGATGAATAGTTACCTACTGTCATACTACCATGTTGGAGCTGAAGAAGCTCCTGGATACGTACCACTTTCAGCATAACTAGAGTGAACTCTTCCATGAGGATTTGCTCAAACTCCATCAACGAAAGTGTTTACTAGTCATGAGTTTGTGTGGAAATACTCCACCATCGTCCCACTGAACCCTGAAGAAGTCTCTCTCCTAGGATCACCATCTAGCCTGCTGGTGTCCTCACTAGACGGAAAAATCTGGTCACCACCTCAAGCCAGTCCTCATCCGCCTATGGGTCGGGCTAGCCTCAGAACCTGAGGGGTCACTGTATTGGAAACTCATGGAGCACACTCAACTTGCGCTCCTCATTGTTCGGTACCGCAGGTACTATGGGCTGCACCACTGGTGGCAGCATAACTGGTGCACCACCTTGTGGAAACTTCTATGGAATTGGTTGCTATATTGAAGCCTTGTCACTGAGGGGATCATGTTTGTGATCGTGCTATTGAATCCCTACGGGTATGTGTCGCGGAGGTATCCTATAGTGAAAAAAGTTGTACCCTGGTTATTGAGTATATTTGGATACCTTACATAAAGGACATGGAAAAGAAAACCCATTATCATATTATGCATGTACCATTATTTTACTTCCCCACAAATAGTTTCTTTCTGTACTGAGTCGAAAAGAGGTTATCAGATCCTGGTGTATAGATATGTCGGCCACCACACCAACACTAGAGTCTCTGTCCTGAAAGCCAACGTAGAAACACTTAACACCGTTACCCAAAACCAAACTCACAGACTCTTGGTCCATAGGTATAACCGACCACCTCTGAAACCACTATATCACGACCCGTCCCAGTGGGGCCCGCGCCACGACTACCCAAGCCCACCTTTAATAGGTTAGTGGCTGGAGACTTTCACCGAGTAGGAATAATACTGGCATGGGAGGCATTTTTTACGCACCTGTACACACGCACACATCTTGAAGCCCACAAATGCTGAAATGTATAGACACTAAGGAAAAAAATGCATTCATACAACTAAACCCATACAACAGAGTACGATGGAAGGTAATGTACTGAATGTAAACTGGGCCAGAATACAAGCCCACCAAAACACAAGTATGAAAACTACATATTCGAATCTATAAACACAAAAAGTACGGGGATTGTTGCTTGTATCCATATGAACGCCTCGGCATGTAGAGAGCTCAGAAATCACGGTCCTATCCTGGTCCACCCCAGAATCTATCAAAAGGATGCTCGTCTGCACAAGACATGACACGTGTGGGAAAATCCCCAATAGGGGAGAGTATAACAATACTCAATAGAGGACTCCAAAAAACCATAGAACAGAACACAAAGTAAAGGTACAATCAGATATGCACAGTACATGTCTACAGAACATACAGCACAAACCAGATATACTCAAAACCCATACACATAGTCTAGAGACATGTCGCACAACCGCATACCCCCGTCAGGGATTCCGTTCGAAGATTCCATGATGTACTCATTATGGGAGAACACACTCCATGAGTATTAAATCTCTGATGAAGTCTATCTGAGAATCCCCATCCACTGGGAAACGCCACGATATGTAGACACACTCAATACGGGAGACACAGTCATGAGTGGTGAGGATCATGGTAGATAGATGTACTAATTAAAGGAGACACACTCATGATTGGAAAAGATCAGGATACACAGATGAGGATCCCTGCCAGGGCCATGGAGGATACTACGAATCATCTGGAATCACTTGATGGGTGATTCACCCTCTAGGTAGAGCATCAAAGCCTAGTAGAGTTGGTCACATTGATGCCTGACTCTACCTAGGGTAAAGAATGGACTGAGGATCTCGCTCTGGGACTCTTGGAGGGATGAAAACTCTATCACAGAATGTCCTGCTGAAGGGATCATACTTCTATTGAAAGAAATGATGCATGACCATCAGGGAAACGAGCAGAAGTATCACTAACCCAAATTAAGGTTTTCCAACATATGGTGAACAAGTAGACCATGCCGATTTCCAAAAAGTACACGGCGTGTAGATAAGTTACACGCTGTGTTGTCTAACCTTGGGTACTACTGGTGTACAATGGCCCGTTTCGTGAGTCTGGTCATGCAGAAAAACTGAGTACATGGTGTGTAGTACAGTGTAAACGCTCTGTCCGAGTGATTGGGGGTTAGCACTGTGTATGTTGGCCATGTGCCCGTACATGGTCATCAACCCATGTACTCCAACCCATGTAGTTGGTACAAGGGGTGACCTGCGTTACGGGCCACGCCTAGCTGTGTGATGGAGTATACAGTCATGTACTCCATCTTGTGTCTGTGTACCCCTGGATACATGTTGAGTTCTGTGTAGACGCCTCTACCATGATGTACATGCTGTGTTCTGATGCTCTGCAGATCATCCCATGTCCATGTACTTCCCAAAATACACGTCGAGCTTCGGGGAAATTCCAACACGACGTGTGGCCAGGTTACCATGCCATGTGATTCCTCTCTATCCCCCCCGAAACCCTAGCTGCTACCAGTACTACACGGAGTGTTCTTCGGGATTACACGACATGTATTCTAGAAATTCCCAGAAACGACGATCTTCGCTGGTGTGCCTCCCATGAAGCTCTGATCTTCTTTCTAACGGTCTGATTGCCACAAAACTCTATATTCTAGGTTTCCCCGATATCCTGAAGTCATATCTTTTGATTTTGGGCAACCAATAATATCTAAAAACAAGTTTTGATCTTCCCACACAAAGAACACTCGAATAACGACTTCTTCCGATTTGAGCCTATTTTTCATCTGTCATGGTTGTCACAACTCCATAGGGTTATTGCGACGTCAGATCTCAAATTTGGGATCATTGTGTTGCAGGGCGGGTGCGAAAAGATACGTTTGTCATCACCCCACGAAGAACGTGAAGAACATGAAAAACACACGAGAAGATAAGGTGAAATAAAATCCAATAAAAAAATTTGATGAACGAACCTCTGCCTTCATTCATCACGGCGTTGATCCACTCCCGTTAATAGACATAAATGAAGAAGAAATCAACAAGATCAACATGGATTAAATTCCATCATAATCTTACCAAATAAATTCCATCATAATATTCCCACAAGAATGTATGAATCCGTGGATCAACATGTTCATGGTTGATCCGCATTCGTCCTTTTGAATAAAAAGCAGGGAAAAGAAGATTTTAAATAACAACCCCTACCTTTAAGAAAGGATCAATCGTTTGAAGAATTATCGCATGGCCTTCATTGTCGAGATCCTTCAAATTCATTGGCGTAGTGATTCACAGCATTGATTAATTGCCGTTCTTCACCGAGAGTTTTCTCCAAGGCTCCACAAATTTCTCCAGATCGTCCTCTCAAAAATTCTTCAACGACCACCATTCGATTAATCCCATTAAAAAGGGGAATCTGATTCCGCGTTCGGTTACACTAAAACATTAATGAGTCAAGTTGTCGTTTCTAAGTCATTATTATCTAACATTAATGGATGAAACAACAGACTTGTTGCCGCACTGTAGAGGATGTTTTCATAAATGAAAAAATAATAATCTTGCGATTTTATTTTATTTTATTTTACTTAAAACATAAAAAAATTAACTTTTTCCCACAACCTGCGATGGTCGAGGATAGGTTCATTATTATGTTAAGTCATCTCCCGGGACACAATGGTGCCCTCTAATTTTTATTCTAGGGATCCATTTGGAAACTTCAACAATATTGCACAAGTGCCGACTCACTTAACTAAAAAAAGACCAAACCACCATTCTAGGCTCACTGGGACTCGAAATGTTGTGCCTTCTTCACGCCCAGTTTCAAAATAATTCCATATAATATTTAAAAATAAACCACATAAAATACAAGACATTACAGGTGGAAATCGTGTTTTCATGAAAAGAGAGGTATCATTGAAGGTCTCTCTAGAATGAAATTAAATCTAACTCTGTTTTTTGATCATTAAATGCTATATTATTTGTTGAATTTATTTAAAATATTAAATTTATACTATATTAATGAGTTATTTTGTTCCCTTACATTCATAGTGATATGTTTCATACATGCAATCGTATATAATGTTATAATCCAACATTTCTGGATGATAAATTTTCTCCACCATAATTAAATTTTGTCCTTCTAATTTAAACCCAATTTTGGTAATGGATTTTTTGATATTTTCTACATCTAACTCACCCAACATGAGATTATTCTGTAAAACATCATCTTGAAAAAGGTAGAATTGGATGTAAGAAGGTCACATGATCTATTATATAGCTAGATCTCTAATTAAGAGAACATTAATGGCATGAGAAAATGAAAACATAGAGGAAAATATAAATATTAATAAGGTGTAATCTAGGAAATTAATGAAAAAAATGAGAATGATAAATACATATCTGAGGGCATAAAATACATAAATATTTGATGATATAGGATAACAAAATTTCAATAGAAATTAATGTATTTTGACACATGTTTTGTATTATGAGTCATTTCAAAATGTTGAGGAATTATACTACTACCTATGTATACTTACATGATATATTTCAATAAATATAATCATAAAATTTTGTTGTGCATTAATATATTTTCTAATTCATTCAAAAACATATATGGATGCATCAAGAAAAAAATTGATTTATAATGTAACATATAAACCAAAATAAAGTGAAATGTATAACTATTCTTTGTTTCCAATCTTCCTAAACAAATATGGTTAATATATTATTCTATAATAAAAAAGGATACTAGTGGTTCATTATTAAAATTTAATCTTCCAATTTTTAATCTAAAAACAAAAAAATTAACCATGAAATTTCATAGGTCAATGGTTTCCATGAAACCATTTTCATGCATCGTTCATGGGTTAAAGAACCATGAACATGAGAGATGTTATTTCTTTTTACCAAGCATAATGGTTATCCTTTTTCAAATTGAGAATAAACTAATTTAATAAATTAATATATTGTAAATCCTTGAAATTTAATAATTATACATACTATTAATCATTTCTTTCAATACTAATTCAATTCATAAGTGCATCGTCTGTTGTATATGAACATATGCACTTCCATAGTCTGAAGTTCACCCAGAATATCATTTTCTATATTTCTTAATATAGGAACCTTATAATAAATATAAAAACCATAGATTTATTATAGGTTATTCTGTATCAAAATCCCTATATAGATTTCTAATGAATATATGAATTTTCATAATAATTTCCCATGGTAGTGTCAAACTATGTGCATAGTACGACTCATTTTCGTGTACCAGGTTACCCCAATTCTGACTTAGAACAACTTGTTAGAGTTATTACGCATAGGTAAATATTTTATAGAACATCTTCCTCTTTTAGTATCCATACAATGATTTATAGATAATAATACACACATAATATCAACCATACCAAACTTATTTCATATTCTTCTATAGTTATCCAAAAATTATACCTTATGGTTATGTTCTCTAACCAATGAAAACCTAAATATAGTTCTCAAGTTTTATACTAAAATTACATTGGTACCAACTATAGAGACTCGACCATAAAGAGCCTGAAGTATGAGTCTTATATCAATTTTGATGGAATGATAACACATAATGAAATCCCTAAAGACAAAATAGTGTACTTTCCTTTGTAAAATAGATATATAAATAGGTTTTTTATTACAAATGAATACAATAATTACAATACGATATATTATTCTATGTAAATAAATATCATCAAGAATAAAATTATTCCATATTATAAATCCTTGCATAAATTTCATAGTATGCTTCTTGGATTCATGTTTACTAAAAACTAATAAGGGTGTGCTCAAATGTGTAGTAAGGTTAATGCATAATGGATGTAATAATAACAAAATGATAATAATAATTACTACCTGGTAAAAATAAAACAATCATACAATATATTAAAAAAATATAGAGGTATCCTCATCATCAATATGTAAATTTAATAAATGGAATCACATTCCATTCAAATAACATGATATGGAAAAATCAATATTCTATGGTAAGAAAATGAAACACAATCCATTTAATAAACGAAATCAGAATGAAATTTATATGTAACACCCCATGCTTCTACGGTACGCTTCTCTTTGAATAATGTGATAGCGTGTGTTGTACGCAACACCGAGTTCTAACACACCATAACTAATCAAACTAGCCGTTATGAATAGTAATACCTAATTTTTGAAATTATATATATTTTATATTTGAAAATGGACTTCATTTTTGGATTCGGAATATCGAATTTAGCCTAAGGTGACTTTTTGGTACATTTCGGATGACATTCATATTTTGATGAATAGTGAAAATTACTAAATTTAAATTAAAAACATCTTTTTTAATCAAAATAATTAATAGTGATAAATTATTAATTTGAGTGGTTTTAAAGTATATTTAGAATATATTTTTACCATTTAATATAATTTTGGTCATTGGACATAATTTTACAATTAAACCGAACATAAACATGTGTCAATCTTTTGATAGTTATTATCTCTTAAAAACACGCTTTTTGTTTTGACAGCGGGAATTAACTTTAAATTAATTTCTTCCACTTCTGTGTTTTGAATTTAGAAAAATGGATTCCATATTTGGAATCAGGATGTTCAAATTGTGTAAATAGGTAACTATTATTTTTAGACATTTTGAATAATTACTGCGGTAAATATTTTATTTACCATGGTTAAGGGTAAATCCGGTAAATAAGGGTTAAAAAATAATATTATAATAATACTAAATTACCCTAAAACGTGTCTTAACCCTATTGGTAGATACATGGTCGACCATGGGAATCTTTGGGTCTATTTTGGGACCCCATGGATCCACTTGTAAGTGATAATGACACTTTATTTTAATTAAGTTAAAATGAATACAAAAATGACACAAGCATATAGCTTTTAGAAAAACAATTGTTACATAGGGTTATATATGTTGGATTTTAGATTATAAATATTCATTAGAAAGATAAAAATATTTCCTACATAATTGTATTTTATTTATAATTTTTAGACATTAAATAATTTATTTTATTTATGACACAGTGATGATGCAGTAATTACTATAATAGTGAAAAATTAAAATAATTGATATTATAAATACCCAAATAAATATAATATGAAACTTTTAATGAATTAAACTAATTTTCTAGGATAATATGATATATTAGGATTGATTTAATTGACTTTGTTCGAAGTAATAAATCTATTATGAGTTCCACAAAAAATCAACTATTGAATAGTGTCAAAATTGACATAAAAGAGTTCTTAAAACAAATATTAAATTATTAATTGATATTAAATTCCTAAAAATCTAAGGATAGGCCAAGAGACTTATATCATGATAGGTTCATCATTAATGTACCACTTGGGGGTCGCTTGGATGTATATAGTTAGTTTATTAACCATATTATATAAAAATACAAAGAGACATTGTAAAAGTGAAACTAATTAACTTAGAGTTAATACTTAAAGATAAGGTTAATATAAGTACCCAAACATGTCTAAATTATATTGGTTGAGTATTTTTCTACCTATCCCCACCTTAACCTTTTAATAATAAGCTTTTAAGCCATTAGAAACCGAATATGAATTTATTATAAATTAATATTTCTAGCTTTTCCAAAGGTGCCCCTCACCCCTCTTATAAAAGGGCACTCCTCCTTCTCATTTCTTCACACCTTCAGAGCCTTTTGGTTCGGCAAAACTCTGCCCAAATACTCTCCCAACATCCCTCACTACAACCTAGAGGCCTTAGTTTGATCAGAAAGCCAACCTAAGGAGCCCTTTTGATCAAATCAAAAGGAAGAACCCGAAGAAGAGGTAATGATTTCACCACCCTTCTCCAAGTTCATTTCTTCTTCCACTTCTTCTTCCTTTGTTCTTACCATTCTAAAATAATAACTCCAGTATCTCACATATACTGTGATGTTATTATAAATATGGTACAACCATATTCAGTATTCTATCCACCCTTTGAATAACATGTCACCATACGTGCGTACGTACGGACTACCGTCTCCACGTCGTGGTGTAATTGTTATTCAATATAATATTATTTGGATGGGTATAATAATGATGTGTAACTCATGTATATAATAAATATAACATGTTAATGATTCTGTATATATGATATACCATCCATTTATATATTATTTTAATATCAAAAGAATGATATTGTCGCTCGTGCGTACGTACGGACTACCGTCTCCACGAACGCGATAAGATTCATTCTCCATCGTATCCATTCAATTATAATTATCATTTGATGATTTAAAAATGATGTTTAAGGACTAGATATCATTCTGGATATGAATAAGATACAACAACCATGGCTTATGTAACAAAACATATAAAATAAAATGAGTAAGTTAACTCCCGAAACGACGATAATTCTAAGATATTATTAACAAATCAATGTTAAAAGATCATATATGATATCATATTATTATATATGATTCTTGTATAATTTAATAAAAACTATTTCACCATTATACAGGAGGTTAACCTACCCCAACCAAGGAAAAGTACAAGGTAAGGGTTTACTTTACAACCTCTTCATTATCCAAGGTTGTTTATACGTAATAATCTACTGGGATCTCTTTATCATCCACATCCATGTTTCTTAAAAATGAATTTCAAAACATTTTTACTATTTACTAGAATATGAGTTAAAGTCATTTATACCCTTTTTGACTATTATAAGTGGTTTATAAAGGAATCTTTCGGTCGTTTTCAAAACAAGTTCCTTTTTAACCTTTTCGACAGAATTAAGGAAAGAAAGTTTCTTTTAACTTATACGGCGGGTGCGGCTATTTTCCGCCGTTATAAAATCTTCAAAGCTTCCCTACAAGCTTATAAGAATATTTTCAAAGAAAATGTTTTATTTTATATGGATCTTAAATTATTTCAAAATAAAAGGAGATATTTCTTTAAAAATAATTTGGATTTCATCTATGTCAACATCCTTTGATGGATTTTAAGATTATTTGAAGTTGATTTATTATGATACAAAACTTCTATATTGTATTGAAGGTTTTGTGATATGTTTGACTGTGGATGTGCTATTTTTATACCATTCATAGTTTATGGTGAAAGTATTGACATTTCATATGCTAGTTTTAATATGAATGTTTATGTTATGTTTAAACCTTTTCATATGGGAATGCATTGGACTTAATATGTGACGGGTGGAGCCCGCTATAGCTCCTCGATGCATCGGTAGGTCTCATGAGACAAACTAGTGTCTTGGCACACGGCCTTGACAAAATCTTATTTGTAGTATTGGCACGAGGCCTTGGCTATGTGGTTATGATAGTCTGGCATTATGCATTCCAACATTATGAAAGTGGTTATTGATTTTTGCATGTGATTATTCAATTAGTAGAATATCAATGTGAATAAGTAAATGGCATTATTTCATTTTATTTATGACATACCATGTTGAAAGTTCATATTTAAAAGGCTTTTGTTTTAGTTATACATTGCCTTAAATGTTTATTCTTATTTATGAAAGTTTCCGCTATATTGTTATCCTTACTGGGCGTTTGAGCTCACCCCTTTTCTATGTTTTATTTTTCTCAGGATGTGAAGAAGTAAGTTATGAATGACCTGCAGGGATTTTATGAGGGGTTAATAGTGTGGATTGTGGAAACATTATGTTTTTGTAGTAGTTTTTCATTTTATGATGTAATGTAAAACTTATGAATATATCTAGTGTTTCCAAGGCTACTAAACCAATCGGTCTTTCGAGATATGATCTTTCTTGTGATCATGCCAATGTTATGTAATAATGCACCGACTCTGGGTAACTGGGGTCGGGGCGTTACAGTTGGTATCAGAGGAAGTTTAGTACAAACCATGGAAGTTTGATTTAGATAAACTCTGATTAGAGCACGTAGACCTAAGATGAACTTTGAGGATTAGTATAGAAGAACTTCCTAGAATATTGGTATTGTAGAGATTTTGTGAGTTTCCCGAGAAATACATCCCTGTCTGGATACGAGCAGGTAGAGGCGGCTCTGGCACAGATGTACCTAGGGGTAAAACCCGAAAACACCGCTTTGAGCTAGACTCGAACGGGAACTGGTGCACGACAACGGGCCTTGCTGCACTCTTGGTTACGACACTCCCGGGGGATATGCTTAGGATAACTCTCATTTTCTATACAAATCATTTTGAAGGGATTATGAGTATATACATCCTCAAAGAAAAAAATTCTTATGATTATGGATTATATCCATAAATAGTTCAATTTATGTTAAGTGTTTTATAAGTATGGGATTATGTATTTTGATTCATAAACTAATCTAGTTTATGCCATTGTTTAGAAATGGCGCCTAGTGGAAGAAATGGAAACCGTATCAATGCACGCACTCCATGTAGGGATTTCCCTCCTGCTCAAGATAATTATAGTGGGGCTGGTGATGCAACTGGTGCTGATCAGCTAATCACCATACTGGGACAACTTACTCAGGTTATGAATAATAACCTTACCCGTATGGAGCACCCTGATCCGCAGCGTGGAGGATCAATGTTAGATCGATTCATGAGGCAACAACCACCAACGTTCAATGGGAATACAAATCCCTTAGTAGCTGAGCAATGGATATTTTCCCTAGAGAAAATATTTCAGGCTTTGGGGAGCAGTGAAAGGGAAAAAGTTATCATGGCAGTTTACCGCCTCACCGGAGATGCTGATCAATGGTGGTCATTGATTCAGAACATGAAGGAAGATGATGAAGTATCAAATATGGAATGGAGGGAGTTCAAAGATCTGTTTTTAGAAAAATACTTTCCTCGCGACCATCGAGCAGATATGGAAAGACAATTTCTGAGTCTGAGACAAAAGGAGGATGAGAATGTCACAAAGTATGAGGCTAACTTTACAAGGTTAGCGAGGTATGCTGGAGATTATATTCGCAACCCAAGAAGTAAGATTGATCGTTTCGTTGATGGGTTAAAACCATTTCTCCGTCGAGCATTTGTCTCACAATCCTTTTCATCGTACGAAGACATTGTCTCATGTGCTATCAAGACCGAAAAAGAATTCTCTAAGTCTTATGACTTTAAAGCAAAGCAAGAGAAGAAGAGACCTGCTGATCAATCTGGGAATGGAAATAAGGGGAAGAAGGGAAAGGTTGAATATCCATCTTGTTGTAAATGCGGGAAGAAACATCCTGGTACATGCTTGAAGGGAATGAGAGTCTGTTACAAGTGTGGTGAAAAAGTCCACCAAGCTCATGATTGCAAGGGGAAGAAGGAAGCTACCAACGTTCAGTGCTATAATTGCAGGGAGATGGGGCATTATGTAAATTCATGTCCTAAGCGTCAGGAGAACTTACCTCAGAAAAGGCCAAGGGATCAAGGCCAGGCTTATGCTATCACTACTGCTGAGGTAGAAGCTCCGAAAGAAGTGGTGGTAGGTAATTTAATAGTTTCCTCAAGTTTAGCAAATGCATTATTTGATTCTGGATCATCGCATTGTTTCATATCTTCCCAGTTTGCTAAGAAAATTAGATATTTACAATTTTATTTAATAAGGGAGTTGTCAGTTAAAACTCCTAAGGGAAGTATCATTACAACAAAGTTTTGTGAATCAGTCCCCATTAGAGCACATAAATTTTCTTTATCAGCTGATCTCATCGTCATACCTATGATTGAGTTTGATATAATCCTCGGTATGGACTGGATTTCGGACTATGATGCGAAGATTTATTGTAAAAAGAAAGAGGTTACGATTCTTGATGATAATGATAAGGAGCACCTTATTTTTAGAGCAGAATCGTCACCACCTAATTCTTATTTAGATCCACCCCCAGTAGCTCAACTTAATTCAATTATTGGGGAGGAAGAGAATGAAATAACTGCGGGTGAGGAAAGGAATCTTCAAATAGAGGATGTACCTGTTGTGAAAGAATTTGTAGATGTATTTCCGGAAGATTTACCTGGACATCCTCCAGAATGAGATATTGAGTTTTCCATTGATTTGATTCCTGGATCGAGGCCTATATCGAAGACCCCTTATAGAATGGCCACTGTAGAGTTAGTCGAACTAAAGAAACAACTAGAGTAATTGAGTAATAAGGGATTTATTCGCCCTAGTGTTTCTCCATGGGGAGCCCCTGTTCTTTTTGTTAAAAAGAAAGATGGATCTATGAGGTTATGTATCGACTACAGGGAGATCAATGCTATAACGATAAAGAACAAGTATCCCCTACCTCGTATTGATGATTTATTTGACCAACTGCATGGAGCTCAATACTTTTCAAAGATTGACCTTCGATCTGGATACCATCAGTTGTGTGTGAAGAAGGAAGACATTCCGAAAACAGCATTTCGAACCAGGTACGGGCATTATGAGTTTACTGTAATGCCGTTTGGATTGACTAATGCACCCTCTGTATTCATGGATCTAATGAATAGAGTTTTCAAGGAGTATCTCGATGAATTTGTGGTGGTATTTATTGATGATATCTTGGTATACTCCAAAACCTACGAAGATCATGAAAATCACTTGCGCATTATCTTGAAGACTCTGAGGAGGCATGAATTATATCAGAAGTTTAGCAAGTGTGAATTCTGGCTTCAGGAGATTTCTTTTCTTGGCCATATTGTCTCTAAAGATGGAATCTCTGTTGATCCTTCTAAGACCAATGCAATCCAAGAATGGCCAGCACCTACGAGTATAACCGAGGTATGTAGTTTTATTGGTTTGGAAGGTTATTATCGACGTTTCGTCCAGAATTTTGCCCGATTGGCTAACCCATTAACGAAGCTCACACGTAAAGGGGTTAAATTTGTTTGGACAAAAGAGTGTGAAGAATGTTTCGAAGAACTGAAGAGAAGATTAGTCAATGCTCCTATATTGACTCTACCATCGGGGAATGATGGGTTCGTTATTTATAGTGATGCATCAAAGAAAGGACTTGGTTGTGTCCTTATACAGAATGATAGAGTTATTTCCTATGCATCACGACAGTTGAAAATTCATGAACAAAACTATCCTACTCATGATCTTGAGTTAGCAGCTGTAATCTTTGCTTTGAAGATATGGAGGCACTACCTATATGGTGAAAAATCTGAGATTTATACTGATCACAAGAGTTTGAAGTATATTTTCTCACAAAAAGAACTCAACATGAGGCAAAGGTGATGGCTTGAATTACTCAAGGATTATGATTGTACGATACACTACCACCCAGGGAAGGCAAACAAGGTGGCAGATGCTTTGAGTAGAAAAGGCCATGGAGTTTTGAACAATATGAGAATTGAAAGGGATCCAATTTTCATGGATCTAGTGAAGATGGACATGGGAATAACCAGGGAAGGTGAAACATCAATGCTTTTTCAAATGGTTGCCAAACCATCTTTACTAGAAAGGATTAAGAGTTCTCAGACCGATGATGAATAATTCCAAAAGAAGATTAAAGTTTTTAATGATGGGAGATTGAGAGACTTTGTGTATGAAGATGGAATTTTGAAATTCGGGAATAGACTTTGTGTTCCCAATATACCTGATCTAAAAAGGGAATTTCTGGATGATGCTCATAGTTCCAATTTCTCTATACACCCTGGGAGCACCAAAATGTATAGAGATTTGAAGGAACATTTTTGGTGGGACAACATGAAGAGGGATATTGCTGATTTTGTGTCAAGATGTATGGTTTGTCAACAAGTGAAAGCTGGAAGGCAACAGCCTGGAGGAGTCATGCAACCTTTTCCCATACCAGAGTGGAAATGGGACAATGTTACGATGGACTTTGTCATGGGGCTACCAAAGACTCCTAGAAGGAACGATGCAATATGGGTTATTGTTGATCATCTTACCAAGACAACACATTTTCTTGTTATAAGAGAAGATATACCCCTGGAACGTCTAGCAAGACTATATATTAATGAAGTTGTGAGACTTCATGGAGTACCCCTATCGATTGTTTCTGATCGTGATCCCCGTTTTACTTCATGATTTTGGAAAAGTCTTCAGAAATCCCTGGATACTGAACTTCATTTGAGCACTTCTTACCACTCTCAGAAAGACGGACAATCAGAACGGACTATTAAAACCTTAGATGACATGTTGAGATCTTTCTCACTTGACTTTCAGGGTATGTGGGATCAATATTTACCTCTGGTAGAATTTTCCTATAACAATAGCTTCCATTCGAGTATTCAGATGGCACCATATGAAGCGTTATACGGAAAGAGATGTCATACACCAACCTGTTGGGATGACGTTGGTGAAAGAAAACTTGTAGGCCCAGAACTGGTGGAGGAAACGGTGGAAAAGGTGAAAGTAATCCAAAATCACATCAAAGCAGCTCAAAGTAGGCAGAAGAGCTATGCAGATAATCGAAGGAAGGATTTGGAATTTCAAGTCGGTGATCATGTTTTTCTGAAGGTATCTCCGTGGAAGGGAGTCATACGTTTTGGTAAGAAAGGTAAATTGAGTCCCAGGTACATCGGACCTTTCGAAATTCTAGAACGAATTGGGGTTGTAGCTTACCGATTGGCAATGCCGCCAAGTCTCTCCAAAGTTCACGATGTGTTCCACGTATCTCTATTGAGGAAATACATGCCTGACCCAACGCATGTACTCACCTATGAGGAATTAGAACTGGAACCCGATCTGTCTTATTGTGAAGAGCCCATCAAGATTCTTGATACAAGAGAACAAGTGCTGAGAAACCGGACGACGCGTCTGGTAACAGTTTTGTGGAGAAACCATAAGATGGAAGAGGCAACGTGGGAACCCGAGGAACTTATGATGAAGAACTACCCGTGTCTTTTTATGCAGTAATACCCTAGAAATTTCAAGGACGCAATTATTTGAAGGAGGGGAGAATGTAACACCCCAAGCTTCTACGGTACGCTTCTCTTTGAATAATGTGATAGCGTGTGTTGTACGCAACACCGAGTTCTAACACACCATAACTAATCAAACTAGCCGTTATGAATAGTAATACCTACTTTTTGAAATTATATATATTTTATATTTGAAAATGGACTTCATTTTTGGATTCGGAATATCTAATTTAGCCTAAGGTGAAATTTTGGTACATTTCGGATAACTTTCATATTTTGATGAATAGTGAAAATTACTAAATTTTAATTAAAAACATCTTTTTTAATCAAAATAATTAATAGTGATAAATTATGAATTTGAGTGGTTTTGAAGTATATTTAGAATATATTTTTACCATTTAATATAATGTTGGTCATTGGACATAATTTTACAATTAAACCGAACATAAACAAGTGTCAATCTTTTGATAGTTATTATCTCTTAAAAACACGCTTTTTGTTTTGACAGCGGGAATTAATTTTAAATTAATTTCTTCAACTTCTGTGTTTTGAATTTAGAAAAATGGATTCCATATTTGGAATCAGGATGTTAAAATTGTGTAAATAGGTAACTTTTATTTTTAGACATTTTGAATAATTACTGCGGTAAATATTTTATTTACCATGGTTAAGGGTAAATCCGGTAAATAAGGGTTAAAAAATAATATTATAATAATACTAAATTACCCTAAAACGTGTCTTAACCCTATTGTTCGATACATGGTCGACCATGGGAATCTTTGGGTCTATTTTGGGACCCCATGGATCCACTTGTAAGTGATAATGACAGTTTATTTTAATTAAGTTAAAATGAATACAAAAATGACACAAGCATATATCTTTTAGAAACAAAATTGTTACATAGGGTTATATATGTTGGCTTTTAGATTATAAATATTCATTAGAAAGCTAAAACTATTTCCTACATAATGATATTTTATTTATAATTTTTATACATTAAATAATTTATTTTATTTATGACACAATGATGATGCAGTAATTACTATAATAGTGAAAAATTAAAATAATTGATATTATAAATACCCAAATAAATATAATATGAAACTTTTAATGAATTAAACTAATTTTCTAGGATAATATGATATATTAGGATTGATTTAATTGACTTTTTTCGAAGTAATAAATCTGTTATGAGTTCCACAAAAAATCAACTATTGAATAGTGTCAAAATTGACATAAAAGAGTTATTAAAACAAATATTATATTATTAATTGATATTAAATTCCTAAAAATCTAAGGTTCGGCCAAGAGACTTATATCATGATAGTTTCATCATTAATGTACCACATGGGGGTCTCTTGGATGTATATAGTATGTTTATTAACCATATTATATAAAAATACAAAGAGACATTGTAAAAGTGAAACTAATTAACTTAGAGTTAATACTTAAAGATAAGGTTAATATAAGTACCCAAACATGTCTAAATTCTATTGGTTGAGTGGTTTTCGACCTATCCCCACCTTAACCTTTGAATTATAAGCTTTGGAGCCATTAGAAACCGAATATGAATTTATTATAAATTAATATTTCTAGCTTTTCCAAAGGTGCCCCTCACCCCTCTTATAAAAGGGCACTCCTCCTTCTCATTTCTTCACACCTTCAAAGCCTTTTGGTTCGGCAAACCTTTTCCCAAATACTCTCCCAATATCCCTCACTACAACCTAGAGGCCTTAGTTTGATCAGAAAGCCAACCTAAGGAGCCCTTTTGATCAAATCAAAAGGAAGAACCCGAAGAAGAGGTAATGATTTCACCACACTTCTCCAAGTTCATTTCTTCTTCCACTTCTTCTTCCTTTGTTCTTACCATTCTAAAATAATAACTCCAGTATCTCACATATAATGTTATGTTATTATAAATATGGTACAACCATATTCAGTATTCTATCCACCCTTTGAATAACATGTCACCATACGTGCGTACGTACGGACTACCGTCTCCACGTCGTGGTGTAATTGTTATTCAATATAATATTATTTGGATGGGTATAATAATGATGTGTAACTCATGTAAATAATAAATATAACATGTTAATGATTCTGTATATAGGATATACCATCCATTTATATATTATTTTAATATCAAAAGAATTATATTGTCGCTCGTGCGTACGTACGGACTACCGTCTCCACGAACGCGATGAGATTCATTCTCCATCGTATCCATTCAAGTATAATTATCATTTGATGATTTAAAAATGATGTTTAAGGACTAGATATCATTCTGGATATGAATAAGATACAACAAAAATGGCTTATGTAACAAAACATATAAAATAAAATGAGTAAGTTAACTCCCGAAACGACGATAATTCTAAGATATTATTAACAAATCAATGTTAAAAGATCATATATGATATCATATTATTATATATGATTCTTGTATAATTTAATAACAACTATTTCACCATTATACAGGAGGTTAACCTACCCCAACCAAGGAAAAGTACAAGGTATGGGTTTACATTACAACCTCTTCATTATCCAAGGTTGTTTATACGTAATAATCTACTGGGATCTCTTTATCATCCACATCCATGTTTCTTAAAAATGCATTTCAAAACATTTTTACTATTTACTAGAATATGAGTTAAAGTAATTTATACCCTTTTTGACTTTTATAAGTGGTTTATAAAGGATTCTTTCGGTCGTTTTCAAAACAAGGTCCTTTTTAACCTTTTCGACAGAATTAAGGTAAGAATGTTTTTTTAACTTATACGGCGGGTGCGGCAATTTTCCGCCGTTATAAAATCTTCAAAGTTTCCCTTACAAGCTTATAAGAATATTTTCAAAGAAAATGTTTTATTTTATATGGATCTTAAATTATTTCAAAATAAAAGGAGATATTTCTTTAAAAAGAATTTTGATTTCATCTATGTCAACATCCTTTGATGGATTTTAAGATTATTTGAATTTGATTTATTATGATACAAAACTTCTATATTGTATTGAAGGTTTTGTGATATGTTTGACTGTGGATGTGATATTTTTATACCATTCATAGTTTATGGTGAAAGTATTGACATTTCATATGCTAGTTTTAATATGAATGTTTATGTTATGTTTAAACCTTTTCATATGGGAATGAATTGGACTTAATATGTGACGGGTGGATCCCGCTATAGCTCCTCGATGCATCGGTAGGTCTCATGAGACAAACTAGTGTCTTGGCACAAGGCCTTGACAAAATCTTATTTGTAGTCTTGGCACGAGGCCTTGGCAATGTGGTTATGATAGTCTGGCATTATGCATTCCAACATTATGAAAGTGGTTATTGATTTTTTCATGTGATTATTCAATTAGTAGAATATCCATGTGAATAAGTAAATGGCATTATTTCATTTTATTTATGCCATACCATGTTGAAAGTTCATATTTAAAAGGCTTTTGTTTTAGTTATACATTGCCTTAAATGTTTATTCTTATTTATGAAATTTTCCGCTATATTGTTATCCTTACTGGGCATTTGAGCTCACCCCTTTTCTATGTTTTATTTTTCCCAGGATGTGAAGAAGTAAGTTATGAATGACCTGCAGGGATTTTATGAGGGGTTAATAGTGTGGATTGTGGAAACATTATGTTGTTGTAGTAGTTTTTCATTTTACGATGTAATGTAAAACTTATGAATATATCTAGTGTTTCCAAGGCTACTAAACCAATCGGACTTTCGAGATTTGATCT
Organism: Viscum album; assembly: GCA_963277665.1. Lineage (NCBI taxonomy): Eukaryota > Viridiplantae > Streptophyta > Magnoliopsida > Santalales > Viscaceae > Viscum > Viscum album. The sequence goes on from OY728161.1 coordinate 848,898,728, forward strand.
TTCTTGTGATCATGCCAAGGTTATGTAATAATGCACCGACTCTGGGTAACTAGGGTCGGGGCGTTACATTATATATATATATCGACAAAATATCTAAGGAAATCTTTATAAATGAAACTAAATTATGGGAATTATTAATTATTGGATTCCATGTTTGAACACACAATTTACCTAATTCTATTTTTTGCAACTACTTCATCCCCTGATACTATTGATGCACTGAGGGGATTTCATTAACGAGTCCCTATTACATACGGTGTTACTTAAACATTCCCAACCAATGTATTTCATGTCCAAAACATTCCTCATATCGAATAATCTAAATTTATTATCAAATATTTTTTTAATATTGTATGTGGATTTTTCAATATTAAGCCAAATTATCAAATAACATTTAAAGTAAAAATTTTATGAATATTGTGTATATGGATTAGGAAAGAATCATTTCCATGAAAAAATTATATAGATATTTAAATGAAATTCAATGTCTAGTGTTCATAATAAGTGGAATACTTCTATGGTACTAGAAGGAATCAATTGATTAAATTTTAATATTATCATTGAAGAAATCAATCATAATACATCCATAAAATGATTAAGGAGGGCATCAATAAAAAAATCCAATGGGGAGGAAACTAAATGGTTTTTGATGTTGATGAATGGAACCATTTTAAAATTATCATTTTAAACATTCTTACGGAAAATATATTTTTTTGTTTTCAAAACCCATTTGATGATTATTTTCAATGAAAATAATTTTTGAAATATTTTCTTTAAAAATTATTCTTTTAAACATTAAAAGGATAGTTCAAATAATTAATAGGGGGAAGATATATACATACCATACATGGTAAAAAGAACATTTCTTTTTCATGGCTAAATATTAGAAAACATCTTAGTTCATAAATCGAAAGGAAAATTCCTAATAATACAATTTTAATAAAAAACAGGTTAAAAATGTAATAATAAAATCATTTTTAAAAAAATTTGATAACATTTTTTATAAAATAAGGTTAGTAGAAGAAAACATATTCTCTGATTATAATGTGATACAAAGGCGGGTATCTTCAGAAATTATTTCTAAATCATTTTGTGTATATATTACTAGAAAAATGGTATTGATACTTGAAAATGGCTATGAATATCCCGATGAGATAAAATCAAATGTTTTATATAACAATTTTAATTTTATTTACTCAAATGGAAATATAATAAAAATTTCATCAATATTATTATTGAGTAAAATAATCATTTACCATTCCAAAGCATCCTATACACCATTGAAAACATTTTATGCATAATTATAATGGAATAATAATAGTAAATGAAATTTTAATGTACCATTAAGATAAATGTATTAATGATATTATATTAAAAATGATCAGTATATATGTCCCAAAAAATTTATATGCGGTGAAGAATAAATTTTCTCATGGATGTAAATTGTGAGACATGAATCGATTTTCCTGTGTTTCGGTTCAAAATATCATACAATAAATAATTTTATAATAAAAATATATTAATTATTTAATTTTTAATAGATTATTTCAAATTTATAATTAAATTTACATCACTTATTATGATATTTTCTTAAAACAACTAATCAATTATGTTTATATCAGGTGTTTTGTCCAAATTTTGTTTATGTGTTAAAAAACATTGGTAGGTCATCTATGTTCAAATGGTTCATTATATAAAAACTATATAATAAAAATTATGAATTATTTTTCATATTTATAAATAAATTATATTCTTAATACAATAATCAAATATGGTTATTATAAATGGATTAATGTTACAATCATGGAGACGATAAGGCATATGTACACATGGGTGTTGTTCACAATTTTCAACGATCATTCTAGAATGAATTTAAGTTACATTATATATTTATTAAATGATAATATTATCATATATAACATTTTATTTAGTCATATATAATTATATATATAATTATTTTTATGTAAAAGTAATCACATTATGTTGAGGAGGAGGTAGTCCACACGTCAAGGAGTGACATTATATCTTTTTATTATGGGATATGATAATAAATGAAATGATATATATATATATATATATAAATTTTCATATTTAATGAATTACTTTTATATTTTCTTTATGTATCATATGTTTAATTATAATCTTATATATTAAATTCCATGGATCAATTGAATGAATCTCATCAATTTGAGGGGGAGGAAGTCCATATTCCCACCAACCATGTTATTGTTTTCACATTAAATGGAATATATGATGGTATCATCTATAAAATAATTGAATAATAATATAAAAATTATAAATATCATATATAACATATATAATAGAGTCTACAACATTATGGACACCATGAGTGGTCTTAATGGAAAAAATGGACAATCATTATATCACGAGGTAGTAGTTCTCCGTACAAAGAAACTATTTGTTTGTTACCCATTTAGATGAATGTGTGTGAATTTTTAGTTGTAAAACATATAATAAAAACAACCTATTAATTTTGGAAATATTTTTTTAAAAGAATTATTTTAGGGATTTTATTTGTTAGATAAAGAAAATAAATCTAAAAAGATTACTGAAAAATGATACCTCTTAATCTGGTAACTCCCATTGGTTTGACACAATAAATTCCTTGGATTTACTTATGATTAAGTGGAGGATTGTAGGATTATGGGAGGTATGTTAAAGAGAAATTTAGTTACATATTACTTGAGTATGAGTGTATTGAGAGGTCCGTGGAGATCAGAAGATATGAGGTATTTTATAGTGGATGAGGAGTTGTACTTTTGTAATAATTTTACATGGAAATTAATTTATTGATTTTCATATTAAATGTGGCTCTAATAAGGTACATATCTATAGAAAATGGGTGATAGGGTATAAACATTTATATATCATATATATTTTAAAATTTTGAACTTCATTGTTTCCCTTAAGAAAAATATTTATTCCCTTGATATGTTTAATTTAACTATAATCATTAAAATTATTTTTATTCAGAATCAGTAATATTTTTTAGTCAAAACCAATGTTTGTGTTATTATAGAGTATAAATTAGTATCATTGAAAATTTGGAATAAATTTTTTATGTAATTCATTTAATATTAGTGAAAAGAATTAATTTATATTTAATACTATTGATGGGATGAAAATGCAGGTATTGAAAGTATAAAACATCCAAATGATTAACATATTAATATATTCAATTTCAACGTGAAATTAATTTTATTTTCCTTGATTTATTTATATTATAATTTTATGATCTAACTAAACATTAAATAAAATTATAATTATAAATTATTTTATATAAATGAATTACATGAAAACGGATTTTTGTGCTAAAATTCATCATTTTTTACTATTCATTAAAAATGAAACGGTATAGAAAAATATAGAAAGTTTCCAGAATATAATTTTTATGTTTATAATTCAATTATGATGTTTATTTTGACACATTAAATTTTAATAAAGGTCTATATTGTATTTATAATAGGCTCCACATTAAAAGGTGGTAAAAATGCCTTAACAAAAATATTGGTTTTTATGTGTAAAATTGGGTTTGTTCTTATCTTATACATATATATTATTTTGAAATAATATGAAAAATATTTGATTTAATTTATAAAATATAGATATCCCTAAAATACGTAAATTATTATAATCATTTATGTTTATTAAGACTAACCTCCATTGGAAGTATAAAAATAATAATATTTCATTTTATATCCAATTGGTTATTATTATTGTTTCATTTTAATTGGTTACAAATGAATTCAATTTATAATTATATAAATCATAAATTTTCATAAGTTAGTTAATAATATTTATAATCTTCAACATAATGGCTATGTTTTATCATATTATATTAAATAATAATATATTGATAGTACATTGTAAATCAGCGAAACTCGATCTTGTGGGTAACATAAGCTATTGTTGAAAGGTGCTATTCTGTGTGATGAAATATCACATAACATTGTGTGCATTAGATGATATATTATATATTGAGTTAATTTAATATATTAAATATATATTAGATTTTCAGGATATTATATTACCTGATGATCTTGGTAATGTGTCTCATACATGCTTTCGAATACAATGTTTCACTCTAGAATTTCAAGTAATTATAAGGGGAAATACAATCAATTGGAAATATATCCCATTAAAGTGGAAAATTATTCAAGAAATAAAACATTTGATATTATTTTACCATAAATAACATATTAATAGATTAGTCAATATTTCATTTGTATTAATATTTAATTCACTTCATAGAAGATTCAAATTAATGAAAAATTTATTCCCATAAGTTATTTTTAGATTCAATACATTATTAATAATTACTAAATACAATGTAAAAATATTTTAATAATAATGTTGTTTTATTAAAAATAATATATTACATCATTTTTTAAACTAGTTAATGGAATGAATATTTAATTGAATAAAATATTTCCTAAATTTTGACTAATATGAATATAATAATTTTTTAATGGTAGATTTGAGAATAAATTTAAAATTAGTACATGATTAAGGGTATATTAATATTTAAAACAAAACAAAATTCTTTTAGTATAACTATATAGAGAAGTATATTTCTATAAACCAATAAATCGTTATTCATTCCATTTTTATCATTCCGATTTAATATTATTTACTCTTAATGATGAAACATTATCTTTCGTACAAGGATTTTCGATTCATAATTTATTAAAAAATAAATGGAAAAATTTTCACCCTGATTTATTTTTTACTCCTTATAACATTTCATTTATTAATGATTTTTAATAAAAGATAATTATTTATAAAAAACAAATAAATACGTTTATGTATAAAATATTACCCAAACACTCATATTTTAGACCAAAAAATATATCAACTTGTCCCTTGATTAAAAATATTTCATGAAATTTGGGTCAATCAAATCCATGGACAAATTTTTATACTAAGTATAATTTTTTTTGAATATGTCATGTAGAGAATAGTGGGATAATATAATGATATTGAATAGCATACATCAGGAACATCACATTATCATTTTCTATAATTGAGGGAGGTGTTTCTCACCCTCCACTAAATAATTTTAATATGAAACCTAGAAGGTTATAGTTTATTGTATCCAATAGTTCCCTTATCAAAGAATTAGTTACAACTGATATAATTTCCCTCTTACTATTAATAACAGATAATGAAACGATTTATAAATTTTTGAATAGATAAAATTAATATAAAGAAGCATCTGGTTTCCCATATGACATATTTATTTTGTATCCCAACCTAATAACAGAAGATATGTCGACCAACACCAATATGAAAAAACATCCTCATTAGTAATGAAGAACCCAAAAAAAAATAGAGATCAGCACCAAAAAAGAACATAAAATATAATATATCCCTAAAAAATAAACAACAATCCTACATAATCCACATTATCTCTACCAAATAAATATCAATTATATAAAACAAGTAAAATATACAACAATTAAAACATATATTATATAATGAAATATGAAAATTGTAAATATAATATTGATGTGAATTACAAAAGTATTTATGTATTTTATTTTATAAAGAGAATTACATTAAATGATGATAATATTACGAGTTCTGAAGCGCAATTATATTGAATGAAACATTAATAAATGCTTATTTATTTCATATAATGTCCATGGTTAATACAATAACACATCTCTAAGCCTTAGTATAACTGTTCCATAATTTTAAATTTTTGAAAATCAATATTAACTTATTTAAAAACACTAAATTAATAAATGATGTACTATATTAAAAAATGTATACATTAAAATATAATAATATAAAACAATGAATGGTAACAAATAAAAAATATATTATTATAGAAAAATCTAATTTACTACTATGAGAATACAAAAAATGAAATTAACAACATCATATTAATCAATAAAATATATATTTAATTTTTACATATGATATAAATATATAAATTAGTTTAAATATAATAACATTTTTTTATTAATTTTTTTGTTTAAAATTAATGGAAAATGGATCAATTATTTTATATAAAACCAGTAAATTTATTTAACTTCAATTTGATAAACAAAACAATGGAACAAAATATTGTTTAATATTAACCGTGGAAATATTAAGTATTGAACATTAAAATATGCATTTTAAAATGTTTATTATATTATATTTGAAACATAATAATCATTTCATGGAAAATTCAAGGATAAAAATTCATATCATAAAATGTAATGTAGATTGAAATTAAATCCATTAGTATATTTCAATGATGTCTAATTTTCCTATAAATTTTATTATATATATTTTTTTTATATAAAAATGAATAAATAATTGGAAGGTAAAAAATGAAATACCATGAAAATGTGTATATGATTAAAAATATATCATCGCCATGGACGAATAGCCGAACGTATTGTAATTTGGAATATGGAATTAGAATTTCAATTCTAACTATTCATAAACATTCTAGAAATAAATTATTATCAATTGAATAAATTAATATGTATCTTAAATATGAAATTAGAATGGAGAGAATAAGAGTGAATCATAATTCATACTATAATAGATGATAGATTGATCAATTAAATTGGGAAAATTTCAAATCAGAATCAAATAAATGAAACTTAAATGTTTTAATAAAAATATAAAGTAAAATAGTATGTTTATATTTGTATATGATGGTTATGATTATTTTAATAAAGTAATTTTAAATTAATATAATATTGAAAATATTCTAGTTGATCATATATATTGTAACAATTAAAGATTAAATATGTAAAAAATACATAGTGAACAATTTAGAGAGTTAATATTGTAACAAAATATAGTCATCCTATATAAAGAAGAAATTCTATACATTTAACATACTATTCCTCTCGTCAAAAATTACATACACTAATACAATAATAAAACACAATGAAAATATTAGAGTAAATAATTTAAAACATATATGATTTAATAATCCAAATATTGTAAAACATATCGACAGAATGTATTAAAATTATTATGAAATGATATCAAAATAAATAAATATTACCAAATGATAATTAGAGGGACTGTGACAAAATAGAACTATCTTGGTTCACATGTTTCACTCATCAACATGATAATGAATTTGTGTACTAGAGAATTTTAGAGTTAATAAAACCCTAAAAATTTGAAATCATACTATGATACGAGGCAACTGTTCATTTTTCATTCCAACATGTCATATAAAAGATTCCGTGAGTCATTGATCGATGTCCAATGTGATTTGGGGGTGCAAATAAAAGGATGGTAGACTATAGAGACAATATAACATGAGTCAGGGATGAGGGTAGCCGAAATGAAGTTTCAGTGATGGAGATAAAGTTGGTGACATGCTAGAGCCATGTTAGGTCCATGTCATAGGAGGATGAATGTGAGGGGGTATGGAGGCTCTGTTGGAGGAGCGCTAAAGGAGGTGCTGGGGAGGCTTCCCCAAAGTGACATTGATATGGAGGTAGAGTTTTCATGTTATCGGAGAAGGATTTCCCCAAGGTTGGGTTTCTATGTAGTATTAATATAATTGTGGGTGGTTGGGTTGAAGCTCATGGAGAGGAGGTTCATGGGGAGTACGGAAAACAGTGATAGGGGGATTGCGAGTGAGTATGGTAGAAATGTGATGGGGTTCATGAGAATGTGGGGGGAATGTGGTAGTGCCACTAGTATTTTATGATCCATAACCATTTATTGACATATATCCTGTTTTTTATAATCTATTCCTATATTAGTGTTCCTATAACTTTAATTTATAGTAGTGAATATAGGCAGTTATATAAAATATTATTTCTGGACTGCCCTACAAGAGAATCATTAAATGATAGTCTTGAGGCAACCACCCATAAAACTACATAGATATTAGGAAACCCCCTCCCCCATGTGATCAATAACTTTGTATTGTAAAAACCTCTATTTTACCCCTCTTTTGGATTCGTATAACCTATCATGTAATCTTTAAAACCATATTACATTAGTCATCACCTAATTCATTGGAGGGGGATATAGGTTCCCAACATTGTTGTTAATATATAATAATCGTTGTTGTATATAATGTAACCTCCATCCATGGTTATAATATAACCACAACCACATATTGAAAGTCTTACATGTATGTTCCATTATATTATGAAAAGTACCTCATATGGGAACAGTGAAAATAAATGTGATTCATATACATTTTATAATTTTATAACAAAATTTCATTTTTTAAAAGAAGTGGTATTCCATATATTTTATTTATGGGATAACAGGTGGAAATGAAATTTTTTCATCAAAATATTTTCATCAAAATCATAAACCATTCATATACTGAATATTAATTGTATATTTTTTACATATCCCTCATAAATCAAAAATAACATAAAAGTATTTCATATTATATTGAATGTAATTTTAAAAATGAAATTGGAACTCTTTTTGGGGACAAAAAATGTCTTTCGATGACAATTTTTATTTCAAAAAATATTCATAAAACAATTCTATAATACAATAATTTTGAATTAATCACTTGGAAAATATTATCCAATCATTAAAAACAATATTATTCTTTGAATATTCTATAAAATACTATTCATTTCATAAATTGTAAAATAATGTTACCTTTATTATTTTCGATTAAAGAAAAATGAGAACTATTTGGAAAATTACATGATTATTCCTTTAAATACATTTCATAATTATTAAAAACTATTCGAAAATTTAGAAAATAAAATAAATTATAATTTTTTTAAAAAATTTAAATACATTATTTCAATACAGAATATTTAATGTAAAAGGATTTTTGATCAAAGCGAAAAATAAAGTCATATTTCTCTTAAAAAAAATAAAATTTAAATCATGGGTACCTTGTGATAATAATATGAAAGAAATATATTAAAATTTATAACCACACTAAATCACAATAAAATTATTGAGTTTCATGATAGATGGATCAAATTCGATTATTATCAAACACACAAACATAAAAAATACCAAAAAATTTATAAAAATACTAAACCTTATGTATAAAATTATTTTTTTCACATTAAAACCTCATGTATAATAAAATTATCATTATTATATATCTATTATATGTAATTAGTTATATATTTCATAAAATATATGATTTTATTATTACATTTATTTACTGATTTTTCAATAAATTTTTCATTAAATCATGTTTATGATAATAAAGATTTTTTTGTGTATGTTTGGATTTTTTATTATTGGTCTTATTTATTTTTTCAAGGTTCAAACATATCTATAATTTTAATAATGGTAAAAATATATTATATGTATTTATATATTTGTTAATATTTTCCCATAAAATGTTGATATATAAAATTATATGCACCATTCATGGAGAAGGTAACATATACATATGCATGGACAGTCATTCCATTTTATCACTAGATAAAATGAATGAAAAGTAAATATATATTACCATTATAAATATAATGTATTCCATATATATCAAAAATTATTTTAAGCCTTTATTTATTACCTTCCATTAAATTCATAATTAAAGAACATATGACATCACTTCCCCAGGCTATAGTAATCAATACCCATTAGTGGCATTATCGTTTTCCCACAAAAAAGGAATATAAGAAGGAATATATGATATAAATATTATATAAGAATAATAATAACATAGAAATCGTATATAAATAATAAATATATTATCATATCCATCCATGAGAGTTGGTGATGAAAAAAAAATAACATTGTTTTATCATGCGATAGTTCTCCGTAGACCCGAGTCAAGTTTTCAAAACCCATTTAATAAAAGAAGATAAGGAATTAAATATTGATATTGAAATAATAAAAGATAAATATATTTATTATAATGAGTTTATTTTATAGTAAATTTTAAAAAGAATTTAATAATTTGATTGAGGAAATAAAACAAACTCATTGTTTGGAATATTTCTTCTTCATCGGGCAACATATTTTTGTTTTTAAAAAATAGAATCGTAGAATTTATTATTGAAGAAATAGGATTATATAGTGGGATGATAAAATTTTGTAATTTATTTGAGATGTAATTGGTTGATTCAATGGGGGTTTTCATTTCTCAACAAGCGATTATAGGGTGTCGATTTTTATAACTATGGTTAGCGGCACATTTTTAAATTCTGAATAGAAAAATGTGTACCTAGGTTTTTCATATTCAAAGTTGCACAAAAATTAGTAATTTTGGATCATATAAAAGATAATGTATAAATATTACCATTAAATGTTTTTTGGATATGTTATCAGTCATTTTTATCCAGAATCATTTTATTATAACCCCCATTGAAATCATTATTACCTTAATAGTGGTAAATAATATTTTCTATATATATTATTTTTTAAAAAAATATTATACTAAAAATATGATACATTAAATATTTTTGTGATTAAAAATATTGATGTAATTTTTTTCACATATATTCTCTTAATTGGAAAATTAAAATTTAAAATCAATCCTAAAGATGCAACGAGGTAGTAATTTTCTATAGAGAGAAATATTCATTTTTTTAAAATGTTTTTATAAAAAAATTTAATATTTTATTGATTAAAATGAGATAAATTGTATAAATATATATATTATTTATAAAATTTTACATTTAAACCAATATAATTTTTGTTATTTTTAAATAAATTTTATAACAAATCAATCTTTCTAATAAAAATCCGAATTTTTCACTATACAGAAAAAAATTTATCTTCTCATTGAATTGTAAAAAATTCACCATATGACCATTTTGACATTATTATTTCAAGAATTAAAAAAATTGTTTAGAAAAATTAATAAAATTTCCATAATTAGTTTTAAAACATTTGTGAAAAATGTGATTTTGTTTTATAAAAATGATGTTTCATGATATAATTGGATTTATTGTTATCTATTGTATAGAAGAAACTGAAAATTATTGGGAAACCATTTTATAATATGTAGTATATATATTTCATTAAAATCATTTAAAAATGTGTTTTTTTATATTTTTGAGGTAAAACATGTTATTGTAGATATAAATTATGTTTATAAATTGATTTATATTTCATTCAAATGGTTTTTGTTTTTATTTGTAATTAAATTGATAATAAAAAATTAATTATATATAATTTTGTAAACTATATATTTTCATTATTTATATAATCTTATTTATTCATCCAATTCCCACACCTATGTGAGAAATGTTACCACAAAAAAAATTATAATAATATGTTGCATTTCATTTGAACTCAGTCTTTCATTTAACAAAATATACACTCATTATTTCAAATAACAAAACCTAAGCTTGTTGATTCATGTGACGAATGAAAAATACAGTATTTTTTGGTAATGAAAAATATTGAAATTATTAAAGGGGTTTTGTAAAATTATCTAAATAATCGTGTGTAAAATTCTAGCACCTTTAAAAGAATAGTTCACACACAATTAATCTATTTGGAAGTAATAATTAAGGATAATTATTCATAATTTCAACCTCAGGTTCCCACGTAACATCCTAATGTTGGTGGTTTCATCACAAAAACTATTTTACCTAGTGAGGAGTCCTAATTCTTTAAAACATTCTCTATATGTTTCAAAATGATAACTGATTATTCCATATATGAAATCTCATTCCCCAGTTCTATGGGAATTGATTTCAATTCATGTGACATAAAAGTTATGTACTTACTAAAGAGATTACATTGAAATAATTATAAAACTGAGAGTGGTTCGGTGGAAGCACTTTACGTGATGATATTTGTCTCTATATGGAAAATAATTTTAATTGGATGAATATATATAGGTCTTAGTTATTTTTTCATTATTCTAAGGATAAATTTATAGAAACAAATTGTTAACAACATAAAAAAAAATGAAATAAAAATTATCAGCACAATATGTTTGTCAACATTGTGCTACCATTATTTTAATTTATCCAACATTTTATTTTTATTAATCATCTATAAGAGTTCCCAATATAATTCATTCTAACACTATTTTCTAATACCTTATAGTTCTAAATTTATTTCCATTTAGTGCTTCATAAGGAGTCATATCTATGATCAAGTGAATCGTATTGATTTAATAAAAGTAAAATAGAGGTTGTTTTTAATCCTAACCACTATCGAAAACCATTGATTCGGATCTTAAAATATTGTTTATAGTTTGAATTTTTTTCTCAAATGAAAAAACTATTGTTAAGTCATTCATAACTCAAAAAACTATCTTTTTATCGAGATTTTATTGAATAATTTTACCAAAAATATTGATGTAAAATTCACACTCTTGTTACTCACAATTTATTATGGTACTCCATGAAGAGTTACCACTTATTTAATGTATATTATGTAAAGCCTATATTGAAATAATATTTTTTGATAGTAACACAGTATAAGGAATTCATATTATAATTTAAAATATCTTATAATAACCTCAACATCAATGATAAGATAAATCCTAATGGTTTCTATTTTATTTAATGATATGTAAAAATATTATAAATTGATACCCCATCATATGAAATTTTCACTAAAACATATAAAAATCCAAATTCTTGTATTTTCATTAATGTATCTAAAAATATACAGTCTTGAAAAAAAAATCACATAAATCCTCAAAATTTTTATTAATTTATTTTATTTTTAAGATTAGTTATAATATCATAAACCCATGATCATATCGATTAAAATTATGTTAATATAACAAGGATACATTTAGACTTCCAAAAGTTAATTCAATCATTATTCAGTTTATAATATCGTATCTTACAAGAATAGTCATTATATTCATCAGTTTATCATAAAAATGATAAAATAATAAATGTAATTTCATTATTAAATAATACATGTATTGGGAGATAATCACATTAAAAATAATTAATGTATGAATGATAGTATTTTCTTAGGTCTCATTAATAAACAATCAAACTTGCATGTCCATACTAATAAGGGGATGATAAGTGTTCCCTCATTATCATGATCTACCATTTCCACAGTGATCTATTAATAATTAATAGTTTACTTTTTATTTAGTGGTTTTTATGAATTATAATAAAATTAAACCATGTATTTTGATTTTGATTCATATAATTAACAAACCCCCAGAACATGAAATCCAAGAGTATGGGTCGTTTATTCTGTTGATATTTACCTCCATTTATTTCATCTACAAGACTCATCAAATAATGTAATAATGACTAGTATTTCTACACTTACAACAAACCCTTTTTCATTTTAGGCATTCACTTGAGTGATTATTATCATATTTATTGAATGTAATAGACATAAATTTTATTACACCATATGATTTATTTTATTATCATGATACTCAATCATTCATTTCTTATCAAAACCATTTTAATGGTTGGAATCTAAAATATATATTTTTATTTAGTTCCCATATAATTTCATCATCAAATTTAGTAATGCATCTTATATCTTATAAATTCCATGAATGTGTATTAAACCATAAATAATAGATATATTTACCTTTATGGGATAATTATTAAACTAAAACATTATTATAATATTGTTGTAAAATTATCTTAATAGGTATTAATAAATTCATTGTATTTTTAATTTATCTTGATGAATTCCTTGCCTATTATATCTTATATAATATGTGGGAAAAAAATAATGAAAATATCCCATTAAAATAATCCCAATTCATATATAAATTACTAAATATTTACACATATTCTTAATAAGGTTCAACTATTGATCCACTTCTCCTGATAAATGAGATTCATCCAAAAATACATTTTCATGATCTAAATAGTGTAAAATTTAATATAAATCTTATGTGGAATAGATCTATAACTCCCCAAAATATTGGTTAGTGGGAAATCAAAATAATGGTGTATATCAATTCATTATGGATACAATAGAAATTTCATCCATCCATTTCCCATTTGGATTTTTAGCTTGTTTCTTGTCTCAATAATGTGGTGTGATAATAAAAACTAGTTACTAAATTCTATATCCCATAAAATTTGGTATCTTAGGTGGATAATAATTTAATTTTTAGTTGTATTCACTATTTTCATGGTTTCATAATGTCAAACAGGTTGACTAAAACCAAAAACAATATCATGACAAATGCTAATCTTATTGGAAAGAAAAAAAACAAGAAAAAAATCATTTCTTAGATGTATGTGCCCTGAATCATTTTATCAAATCTATGAAACCATTGGCTTAATTATAGAAAAACATGGTCTTTAACCAAGTATTTCATGATGGATCATAGTGAATTTTTGAGTTCCCAATGAATATCCCCCCCAGAAGTATCAATCTATGTGTCCCAAAAGCCCCTTTATTCAATGTAACACTCAATATAACCCTAATGAAACTTATTCAGAGAGACTAAACATAATAAAATATATTATATAACTATATCCACTTGTAGTGTTTTTATAGGGATTCAGTTTCATTGAGAAAACAAACTCTTTTATTTACCAAATTCTGTGACATTTTCCAATACATTGTTTAATCATTAGACATATACTTATTAAAATCATATTTATCTTTATATAGATTTCTCATCCTAGTTTTTAATGGTAATATAAACCTTACTCTGATACTGACTCTATAGACCTAAAATATTCATACATAAATACTACATTGAAGTAGAATAATATTCAAATCAAGACATATAGATTCCAGTTAGAATCATTTTTATCCTATTCCATTGCAAACATACACTCATATATAATTGGGTCAAATCTATACATCATCACATCCTAGTATGTTTTCCAAAAATTTAATCTTTCATAACCATATCATATATAATAAATTTCATCAAATCAGGGGGAAATTAAAATTGTAATAATGTGTGGGATAAGATTCTCGGTAATGGTGAACATGGGAGGTCAATATAACATGACAAGATTGGTAACAGACTATAATCAATATATATGAAAAACAGACCACGGATAATGTAGATCATAAGCCTAAGTCAGGTAATTAGTCTACATAAATTGTTTGGCACGATTCATAATATAATCAAATAACATGACATATTGGAGAATAATATTTTCCTAAGACATTATATTTTAGAATATACCTATGAATATAAAATCTTATAACAATTATAACACCAATAAAAATTCATTACATTTTATGCTTGGGTTAACTACCCTTATACCTTCTTTGGTCTTGGAATATCCTCAAGCGTACCCTCATTTATGAAGTGGAAAACACAATGTGTATCCCATTTTAGTCTTGGTATATCATCACATGTAGTCATTGATCTCGTATAAATTTAATAATTACACAAATATGTGGACGGAGATATGGATACCTACTATTTTTGTTATAACATTACAGTTTTCCATGGTTATAACATAACTTCGATCAATGGTTTTAACATAACCACCATCACATAAAAAATAATTATGTGTGAAACATGAATATAAAACATACATCATATTGGATCCCATAAAATGAAATGGTTTTAATTTACAGTTCATCGTATCATCATAACAATAGTTGTGGGAAAATAAGTGGGGTTCATAAGAATTTTATCACCGTATAACACATAGAAAATAAATGGGATTCATAAACATAATTTCAATTAAAAACCCATGAAGGAAAATAATAAAAATGGCATCTTTGCATCATATCCCAACTAAATCATTTGTAACATACCAAGATAATTCCTTGAGGAAAATAACATTTCATTTAATATGACATAATAAAACTAAAAAAAATTATAAATCATTATTCAAATAACTAAATTTCAAAATAAACTTTTAATTATCAATTAGATGTTTTTTAAAAATTTATTTTTTCATGAAGGTGGAAATAAATTTTCATTACCTACACATTAAACCAAATATTTCATTCTCATTTTTAGTTTAATCCAAATAATAATTTTTTTTTTGAAAAAATTACTAATAGATTTCAGTATAAATTTAATAAAAAAATTAATATATAGGATAAAAAATTTTAGTAAAAAAATTTAATATTTTTTATTTATTTTTAGAAAAATGAATTTTGGAGTAAATTGTTTTTAACTAAATAGAGAAATAATGTAAAATTTATTTAGCAATATATTATACAGTATTGAGTAAATAAGGATAGGAAAGGGAAGCAAAACACATTATTATCATTGAAAAATTATAATAGAATAATCATCCTATGTTTCATGAGATATAGATCAAACAATTTCATCATCATAATCCTAGTAATAAACCATCTCGATTAATAAAGAGATTATATCAACAAAACATTACCGCATTGGTATCATCATGATCATTGGACACATTATAATTTACCCTCTTGTGAATGATTAATATAATGAAAATAAGGAAATTAATGGTATATCATTTGAACAGGGTAGTTTATATATCTCATAGAGAAAGATATAAGAATAACACAACTTGTGTCCCAATGAAAACAAATAGAGAAAAAAACAAACATTAGGTCATGAATTATTTCATACACATTTAAATATAATTTATAATAATTATATTATTATTATAAACATATTAATTACCCAAAATTATATAAATCATTCCATATATGATTTAATTATCACCTCTTATTAACTGTTTATTTATAAGTCCTAGACAAAGTCATGTATCAAATAAAAATCACCTTTTTATATGAATATTTTTATTTTATATTTTTTTCCTATTAAATGAATAATTATTACATATTTTATGTAATGTTAAAAATTATATAAACAACATATATATTCAATAAATAATTAGTTATATAAATCCAAATTGTACGCATGAATGGATTTTCATTTTGTCATTTATGTTCTATATAAACCAATATTTATTACATTCCAAGTAAATAATATGTTAACTAAAATTATGATATCTTCATGAGGAGGTTGTCTCCTGTACAAATGAATTACATTCTCATATTACTATATAATGATAAGTAATAAGGACTATGAGATATCATGATTCAAAAAGAATTATATTATTATAATATAATATATAAACAATAAAATAATCATTATATCCATCCATGGAAGGTTGTTAAGGAAAATGATTAATGTATATTCATGATGTGGTAGTACACCACACACAAAAAGTATGATTTAAAACCCAATTTTATTGATGTGAACAAGGATTCTGATTATCAAATTTACGTAATAATATTTTAGTATATTTAATATAATAGTCATAACATATTATCACGGATGAATAAGAACTAAATGAGGTGGATTTAGATGTAAAATTAAATCTAGATGATAACTATTCTTCTGAACGTTTCATTAGAATTGAACCAAATGATTCAAATGGTTTCAATTATGAATAAAAAAAGGTTCAAAAAATGATTTGGTGATATAAAGAAGTTATTTGATGAAACAATGTGATTTGGATGTGTGAAGAGGTGAAAGTATCATTTGGCTTCTATAAAGAAGGTTAGTGTCAAACATTTACTTTTTTAAATGAAATATTCATACACACATTTTTTACAAGCCATCATGCTTGAAAATTATCTAATATCATAAATAGTAGATATAAGGTCGAGATATGGCTATAAATTTTTTGATGTGAATGATTTTGGTAATTTTTTGACCTTATATTTTTAATTTAACACACTATGAACCCATTTTACTAAAAACATAACGATTTTTTTTAACAAATCATTATAGTGAATAATTAATATGGACATATTATAAAATTTAAATTATATGTATTCATAATATGTAATTTATTATTCAACATTAAATTCAAATTATTGTAAAAAATTAAATTTAAATTAATCTCACACATATAATGGGAATGCTATTCCCAAATGAGAAAATTTTGTAAATATTAAAATTTTATTAGATCAAAAATTAATATAAATTTATTATGATGGCCAAAATTTTATTATTAGTAACTAAATTGAACAAATTTACCCATTTAAAAATCTATAAAATGTTTTTTAAAGTCATTATAATAAAATATAATTAATAAAAAAAATTAATTTCGGTAGTCACTAAAAATGAATCACCTTTTTAAAATCCAAAAACAAATAACCCCAAGATAATTATTATATGTTGTTTTAAAAATTAGAGGAATATTGTAAAATAAATTTCATTGAAGTATAAATTTTTAAATGAATTCATAAAAGGAGACAGATTTTTTTAACAAAAATTCATTTTTCAGAGTAACGATATCCTTATTCATATTTATTTTATGGAAAACATATAAGATAGATTTAAATTCTTTTTGTATATATAATTTATGAATTAATTAAAATAATTCACCAAACATTATTTATTTATTTTTTAGGTAATATGTATTATTTCATAATCATTATTTCTTAGAGAAATTTTGCCTTATTTTAAAATTGTATTAATTATTATATCAAATTAATTTGAAACTAATGAATTCAATATATATACTTCGGAAAAAAAAATATTTTAGTTACTCAATGTCATACCCAGTATTCTATGATTTAGGTTTTAATAGTCCTATTAAATAATTAAAATTTTAAACTATTCCACATTTTATATAAAGTCAATGTTTCATTTATCAAAATCTAAACACAATATGACATATAACAATATATAAATCAAGGGTTTAATTTAACACAATATAAACATCTTTTTTCATGTAATCCAAAATAAGGAAAAGTGAATTTATTCTATATAAAATATTCACAAAATGTATGTTTTTTACACATGGAGTTGTAGATAAAACTGTAATCATGTTATATTCTAGAAAGTATGATATCGTCCTGTTAGGTGACCATTGACATGTTTCCAATAATGACTATTGATATTGATGTTCTGATATTCATTCCCACAGATCTTACATTTTTGTTTCCATAATCTATAATCATTTAATTCTTACATGGTTTGTTTATTTATTTCTTACCATAATTGATTGTATGGTATCTCCACAATTATATCGTATAAAATCACTAATATTTGGGAGACTCTAGAATATGGAGAGTCACTCTTATGGTTATTTAGCAATCGAGATCAGACCACGTGACTTGGTTTGGGATAATAAAAAAATTGTTTTAGTGAAAACCCATTCTTTTTCCATTTATTGTGAGATGATATTGATTATGCATATTAATTTTTAGGGTTTGAAAGGAAACATGATCTAGGGAATCATGAAACCCTCAAAGAAAAGACTTATATGGTACCAATTTATGGGATTTGTATATTTTCATGATTCTATTGTGGTTAAATTGTTTTGACTCATGTTATCATAATTGTAATGGATCGCCTATTATCATTGGATTTAGAATACAATAAATCATAACTAGGCCTTTAGTAACATCATCAAGATTCCATAAGATGGAATTAAATGTAAAATTATTTCAAAAACAATTGGGGGATGATTTTACCTCTAAGAAATAATCCACTAAAACAACAAACCATAACAATACCATTCACTAAATGAAGAATGATCAAAATCTAAATAATACAACTACATTATTAATATTAAAACCACCCCATTGTTTGCAAAAGTGGAAGAAAAAATAATTATTAATGTAAAAAGAGGATGTATAACTAAATAATCATTGTAAAAAACATGTCTCCATGCTCCAAAAAATCCAATATCCACAATAACCGTATAATAAAAGTATCACAAGGTGGTGCTTAAAACATGTGATACATTACCTTTTCTATTTTCCTTGATGATAGCATCTAGAAAAGAACCAATGATCCAAAGAACGGTTGAGTATGACACATAGTAGTTTTTTCCCCAATGACTTTCCTAATCACTAAACTATGATATAATTTTTTGAAACATTAATATAAAATAATATACATAAAACAATTTCTCAAAACAGTTTATAACTACATAAAAATAAGTATTGAAATCTATTTATAACCAAAATAATTCAAGTGAAATTGAAATTGTTTTCCTGAAATATAATATTCTATTAAAATAATAATATAGTGATTTTAAAACATTTATCAATCTTCATTTGGAGTACACATTCCATTGCACACATCTACACAACCAATAATGCATGCAATGTGATGAATGTTTGAAACTCATTAGCGGTTTATCATTGATCAACCATGTCCTTAGAAGGTAATTATACACTATGTTCAAATTGAACATTAGAACCAAGAAAAAGTTAATATTTCAACCATTCCCCATAAATAAATCATGAATAGACACCCTAAGTATGCCCAAGGATAACGTCACAAACCCCATTTCAATGAAAATCCCATTCTTATTGACAACCATTTCCATCAAAGCTATTTTAATGCAAAACATTTTCATTAAAACAAAAATTTAGATTATTAATAATTTTCCATCAAACCATTTATAAATTATAGAAAATACATATTTTTAAACTACCTTATTGAATTCATAAATGTAAATCAAATTGTAAAGAAATTCACCATGATCACAAAATTTCACCCCAAACCTTAAATCATCACTAGAAAAGATTTCTACCAAGAATTGAAAAACGATTTCCATTCAAATAAACCATTTTGAAAATAATAAAATCAACTATAATAACATGAATCAGGATAGAAGCCACATATCTTGATGCTTTTTTGATAAAAAAAAATGGACCAAGAATATTCACACAAAATTGTTGAAACTCTACAAAATAGATGTATATATTTTCTCCTAAAATATAAAAACCCAAATGTCATTATATTTGGAATCCCCAATTATATATCTACATGTAACACTAAGACATTTGAAAAAAATTATAGAGGATGTGTAGATCTAATAGGTCCTATCACACGAGACAAGAACGTTGAAAATGCGACAGACCACGAGAATCATGATTGAAAACTCTAATAGAAACATTGTTATTGAATCTAAAATGATTAGGAGAGGTTATACTAGATTCAATGTAGTTGAATATTGATTTAGGGGTAAATAAGGTAAAAATGAGAAATATAACTCAAAAATTATAAGGATCATAAAAAATTGGATCGTATTTTGGCTCCATGCACGATTACATCGAACAGTTTCACAAACCATGCAATAATTGTACGTTAGATAAATATTTATGGAAACACACTCACAGCCTCTTTGCATTGCCTCTTTAAGGGTTAAAAAATTGTTTCAATGTTACTGCATCAAATGTGTCCAACCCAAAACAGGCCTCAAGGTTTCTATTAATATTTCAGCACAGTTTATACAAACTGTGACCAGCCCGCACGATTCTCCATTTTCCCCCAAAACATATATACAGTAACCCCAACCCTGCCAAAAATCACCCTTACATTAAATGTATATTGTAATGGATACATATCAAAAACTAGGGGAAATACCGTCTCCCCTCCATTTGTCTTTCAATCCTTGGAATGTATAAAATCATCAATGAACTGATAGAGTTCCCACCATTTCTATTTCATTTACTACTCATCTTCCCAACTATCTTCGTGAAATTGATCATACGCCCATGAAACCCACGATGTGATGATTCCTTTTCGACACACGAATTTATCATTCCTATTAATAACATGCACCATGATTTATACAATGGAACCATACAACACTAGGTCTATGTTATCCCATCTAACCATATGGTCTCAATCAATAAAATACTTTTTAAACTCAGATAAATGCAACATATTATTTTCCACACAGAACCATGGTGGAAATGATGAATGAAATTTTAACTCTCCATCGCATTATTGTACATTGAAATGTCCAATGTATCGAGGAGGTAACATTACCTATTTTCCAAAATAATGACAAATAAGTCTTGGAGAGATCCTCAAGAACACAAGATCTCTCAATGTGAAAAATGATAATCATCGATGATGATCTGCATAAGATTTCTCACTACTCTGAGATATATCGATCCTCTGTATGAACAACCTAAACTTATACACCATTTTTTAGAAATCAATTGGCACCACAACTGAATTTTCATCTGTTTCCACACAACACAATGGATAACGACAAGGATTTCCATACATTGCATCTAAATGATCCATATGTATCTAGTCCCAATATATTTTATTATATGTGAAATTCACTAATGTGATATTATCCACCCATGAGCCAAAATTATTATATTACATAGTCCTGTGATATGTCTTTCATTAACAGTAACAACATTTCATATTGGTCATCCATCTGTGCATTATAGACCATATTCATAGAAAAATTATTTCCCAGAGATTTATATATGGATTTCAAGAAATGAAATGTAATATTCATATCTCTATCCGACAAAATATAATATTTTATTCCATGTATATTTAGCACTTCTCAGATATTTATTTTGGACATATCCTCCAGCATATGTGTTTGAAAAATTTGAATGAACTCAGTCGAAATTGTATGTTGATCCACTATCACCCATATGGAATCATGTTTAAAAACCATTATTTGGACACCTATAAAAAATTCATTGATATCTTATCATATTTACACACTGGGATATGTAAGGAATTCAACATACCCACTGGTCCCTAATGTTCCTCCTTACAAACTAACATCTTAATAACTTTGAAACGAACTCAGCCACTTTCTAATAAATGTCACTCCAAAAAAACTGTTCTTTCAATGATCAATACATCTTTGGTGTACAAATATGTACAAAAAATCATTAATTTTGGTAATCATGAATAATTTTTTCTTAACAATTCATAGGTATAACCATCCTATCTATGAACCATAATCCCGAATTCAAATCTAGTTTCCTACCCTCAATAGTCTTCGCACAATTGAGTTTTTAACTCATTACAAGGAATTATGTTTCACATATTTGTGCCTCTATTAGAATATTTACCAAATTTGGAACCATTGAAACTGAATAGAAAACCTCCACATCAACTTGGTCATCACATTCCACATGCATGTCAGCTATGAACGATATCAACATCCATTATTCTGAAACATGTTTTTCCAATTGAGTGTATGGATTTAAAAATAATTCATTTACCACTGAATTCCCTTTCCTCGGTGTATAAATCAAGTCAATGTCAATCATCTAGAGGTAATCCATCCATATCTTTTTCCTTATATTCAAATATCAAGGTGATAAAATTTGTTTCACGAATTTATGACCCATGACTAAAAAACTTTTCAACAAAGATAAATTACTGCAATATCTTCAAATCATGAACAATGACATCTAATTTCAAGTCATGTGTTGGGTAATTATTCTCATGCACTCTCAATTTCCTATATCAATAAGCAAATAAATATTCTCCTTTCATGAGAATTAATCCCAAAAAAATACCAAAGCATTGTAGTACACCACGTAACCCTATCTCGATTCTGGAAAAATAATGATAGGTGTAAATGTATGTCAAACATTTAGTATTTTGTCTGACTTCTGGAATTCCTCCATCCATTGTAATGTTGCAATTAAATTGTAAAATATAAAATTGGTGACACTATCAGTGAAATTTTACTCACAAACAAGATGAAATAACAAGATAGACCAAAAAATAATCATATCTCAAACGCATTCTTTGGTAGTTTCAATAAGTTAAATATATCTATATTTTCATGGTCCAATGAAATACTATTTCCAGAAATTACCTTGGTGAGAAAACATTCATCTTGTATTAAAAAATCACACATTGATAATTTTTCTTAAAAACTGTGATCTCCCAAGATTTAAAACTCTATCACCCCGTGATTCTGAGACTCAACCATTGTCCATGAATACACCATGATATCATCCAAAACCCACAAAAATAAAAGAATCAATATATCCTAGAAATATACAATTCATCAAATCCATGAAGGCCACTGGTGCATTCATAAGACCGAAATGCATCACAACATATTCATAGTGACCATATCTACTTTTGAAAGGAATCTTCACAATATCTTCCTTTCAAACATGCAATTGGTAGTATATTAATCAAAAATCAACTTTAAAGAATAGTTGATCTCCCCTCGATTGATTTAAAAAATCATCAAGGAATAGAATTGAATACTTGTTCATTATCATAACATTGTTATATTACGATAATCAATAAACATCCAAATAGTTCCATCTTCTATCTTCATGAACTAGACCGACGAAAATCACTAAGACATACTTGTCTGAATAAAACATTTTCCTTTCACCTCCTCCAACATCACTTTCATTTTCCACAATTATTTTTTTTCCATCCTAATTGATTGAAGGTATATAGGTCTAGTCTATAGAAGGATATCAATCATATTCTTTATATCCTTAGTGGTGTTAACCCTAAGGTGTTCCTGTTAATGGCATCTAGAAATTGATCCTTAACTACATTAAATATATCTAACATGAAATAATCCATTTAATATGATGCCAATAATTACAACTGATAGGATATCATTTACACATTTTATTCTAGCACACCCATTACAATTTTCTTTACCACCATCCCACGTTTTAAGAGATGTGTGATTACATCTTTAATTATAAATATAACTATCTTATTATAACAATCGATGTGAGACTTGAACATTGTAAACAAATCCATAAATATGATGACATCATAGAAATCCAGCTCAAATACAATGATGCCCAACTTCTACTCACCTCCATCAATAGTTATAGATCAATCTATAGATATGATGTCTCGACATTGTCTTTTTCTAAGACGTGTAGATACTTTTATTATAGAAGGAATCATCTAAATTTTTAAGGATATCAAGTCAAAATATCAAGAAGAAATCAAGGAATATGATGTACTAGAATAAAAAAATAGTTACATAATGGTATAATTCCGAATAATCATACCTCTCCATATAGATGTTTCATACTTATCATCAATAATCATTTGATTGGATCGATACAATTTCAACATCATTGTACTCTTCACCTTATTTAATTTTTGATATTTACCTTGATTAGGAGTCATGGTAATCCATGAATCACTATGGCTAGCTCTACTGTACTGACAAGAATTATTTTGAAAACCTTGTCTGGTCAAAGCATATGATTCTTACAACACCTGATTTTTATCTTGGGATCCTGACCTAGGATCATTCTGATAAAATATCTTATGAATTCCAATCATGTTTTAGTTATGGAGTGATGTTTTTGGTGTTGTACATTATCAATTTATATGGTCATTGGAACGTCATTTTTAGCATCTCGCTTAGAAAATTGGTCATGGATAAAGATTTAATGATACAGGTGTCTGATTCTGATTTTTTATACCACCTTGGAAATAGGTGTCCTTTTTCTATTACTCCCACCATAAGAGATTACAATATATATTATAGGGATCATCATACTTTCTCCTATCATTGCTCCTCATATGTCCCTCTCAACCATTATTTCTGTATTCATCATTCTTATATAACCACGAATATATAAAACCAAAATATTCAATTGAATTTCATTTCGTAGCCCTAATTCAAAGATGTGTAATTTCAAGTCTTCACATTCTGCAACATTGGGTGAAATTCATAATAAATGTGAGAATTTAGCCACATTATATGTGATATATATATTATAATACTTGAGTATAAAAGATTCAGTCATCCTCTGGATCTTGAACTTTCCAGGGAATACTATTTTGTTAAAAATATCCTCAAAATCATACCATGTAAAGCTGTAATCCACATTAGAATTCAGAACAAGTTCCCACCATTACCATTCATGATTCTATATATTTTACATGTCCATATTTATATTGATCATCATCGGTGTGATGATGAATTTGAATAAATGAATCATCTTAATCAGCCAGACCTGTACATTTCTGGTTTGGAATCACACCTATATATGGGTGGATTCAGCTTCATGAAATAGAATGAATGATCCACATGTCATGTATCATCACTATGGTTCCCCATATACTCAACATGAAATTATTGAACGATACCCCAAACACAACCCTATTTCACCTTCAAAATAGGTGAAACCACATTCTCTTCATCTTCTTCTCTTTGGTATCTAAATGCCAACCTGGTTCGATTGCAAAGAAAACAACTACTCAGTAAGTCTCAATCCCTAGAAACAGATGACTTATAATTTCAAATTATACGACACTAACAATAACATAATAGTATTACAAAAAGAAAAATTTCACATTACACCATTTTTTGAAAAACATTATTACTTTTGGATATCAAACCAATTTCCTAATACATTATTCATTCCATTATTCAATGTCATTAATTTGAATCAAATTCCTACATTTTTAAAAAATATTCAGTTTCACAAAAAAAATCATTACTATAAATTAAAAATGAAATCCTAGAATAAATTAACTCCTCTACAATGCATGAAATCCTTGTCTCATTGGCTAAACCAATGAAAATCAAATTCGGGTATCCTATAAGTGTATCTAAAATAGTTATGTACCCAACACCCATGTAACATGATGTTCATCATAAACGGGTTAACTACTTCCTTTTATTATATTAATTTAATGTTCTAAAAACCCTACTTTTTTCTAATATTAGAGCCAATAGAATTGATAAGTATTAATCAACTCTAATATAAAAAAATTGGAATATACTTCTTACGATGACACAAAAATAACTAACACCCTATGTAATTACTTGCTTATTCTCATTGGCCTTAGAATGCAACGAATCATCACAATTCCTTATATGATATACCTAAGATGAAAAAGATTAAAAAAATCGGAAGGGTTTCACATACATGTATTGGATGATTTACCCTTTATGAAATTAACCACTTAACTTACAAGCCATAACTAACACGTTCACTAAATGATTCATTAAAAAAAGTAACACAACACAAATACATTATTCATTTCAAAACCAAACTAATGTATGAAACAATGTAAGACCAAAAAATTATCAATGTAAACATAAGAAGAAAAAATAAAGACACCCAAAAGACAACAATACCTCATTATCTAGATGCTCCAAGATAAACAATCCCCGAACAACCCAAGTATCACAAGGTGGGTCTAAAAACATGTGATATATTACCATTTCCCATGTCCTAGAAGATAGCCTCTAAAAAATCACCAAAGTTCCAAAAAGGGGTGAGAATAACACATAGTAGGGTTTCTGTAATGGCTGTCATACTCAATCTATTAAGATATAAGAGTTAATGACATTGAAACAACATTGTTTATAAAAAATAATTTCTCAAGGTAGTTTATAACTACATATAAACATGTTTCCAAAAACATTTACAACCATAGTCATTCAAGGGAATTGAAACAAATTTATGTGAATGATATTTTTCAATAAATATAACTAAAAAAATCTTTAAATACATTTCTTCATACTCATTTGGCATACCCAATCCATTCCACACATCCACACAACCATCCAGTTATTCTACATGCTGAAAGTTCTATACTCAAGAGAAGATTCTCGTCGATATACCATGTTTTCACAGGGTAATTACATCCCATGATCCAATAAAAAATTTTAATTGAGAAAAATTTCATATTTCAACCATTACCCATAAAAGACTACATGAACACATACACATTGTATGACCATGGATTATGCCAAAAAAGTCATTCAATAAAATCACTTTTTTTTATTGAAAACCATTTCCATCAATACCATATTAATCCCAAAAAATTTAAAAAAACAATTTTTATTGATATAACATTTTCCAAAAATACATTTTTAAATTATATAAAATCCATTATTTAAAATCACCATTTTAAATTCGTGAAATTGATTCACCTTGCACAATAATTCCGCACAATCACACAATTTCACCCAAAACCATATATCTACATTTGTAAATACTTATTCCAAGATTTTAAAAATAAATTATATTCACATAAACTAATATAAATCTAATAAAATAAATTATTGCAATATGATTTGAGTTATAATTAACACACCACATTGGATTTGGTGAAAACGTAGAATACAAGATGAACACTAAGGCAATGTTGTTAATTCTCCAAAAAACTGCCTTAGATATCTTCTCCTACAAATAAATAACCCAAATATAATAATATTTGTAATCCCCCAACATATATATACCCATAACATGTTTTTTAGGAAAAAAAATTTGATATGACATGTAGATCTATATTGATAAGAGAAACAACTCAAGAACGGTGCAATCGTGCTTGAAAACACAAATGGAAGGATCTTGATTGACTCCAAAACTATTGGGAGATATTATCATAAATTAAAAGGAGAGAAAACATGATTTGTGGGTGAATAAGAGAAAAAATGACCATGATAACTAAAAAAAGAGTAAGATACTAAAAAATAGGATATTAATTTGACACTATTCACAATTTGACCACAATATTTGAAAACCCATCAGTTAACCATGCGTTAGAAACTGTGTCATGGAAACACTCAAAAAAAACTCCTCACCTAGCATACCTAACCATGCATACACAATGTTAAATTTATTCCCTCAAAATTGACCTCACCAGAATAGGATGCATGGTTTCCACTATGATTTCATCATGATTTATAAAAACTGTGCATATCACGTGAACTACTCTTATTTTCTAGAAAACATAAATAATGTTCTCTTAAATCATCAATCATTTAACCTTACATAAAAAGAATAATTTAATGGTTA
Organism: Viscum album; assembly: GCA_963277665.1. Lineage (NCBI taxonomy): Eukaryota > Viridiplantae > Streptophyta > Magnoliopsida > Santalales > Viscaceae > Viscum > Viscum album. Next base: position 848,927,093 of record OY728161.1, read on the forward strand.
CATACTAGAAACTAGGGGTACTACACAAATGGATTGAAAATTTGTTAATTGTTATATATTTTACTCTTTTTTATATCAGGAAGAGGCATCGCATGAATAATATTTAGAACATAGGATTCACATAATATGTATGTTTCTTGTGTGTTTTTGTACTGATTTTAGATATATAGACTAATTATGTGTCTTTTACATCTAATGTGTCACAAATATTTGTTCTTATGAAATTCAATCCACTAAACACCAATGTGTGTCTATGTCTTATAGAAGGTCATCAATGAACATGGTGTGGTTCACCAAGGGATCAATAACGCTCATGAAAATGATTAAATCAAAAATATCTTATGTAGTCTTTATGAGTATAGGTTATGTATTGTGACCTACTGGGTTGTTGTTGGCTCTTAATGTCCTTATCCATGTCTTTGTTTGACTAACCATTGGATTCATCTAGTTGATTAGGTTTCCATATCTATATTATATTGAGTGATCCATGTATCTCTTGGTGTCATTATATTAAATTGAATCATAAATACATTACCCTAAATGTGGTTATTCTACGAGTGAATCCATCATGTCTTGTATTTGGTTATGTTCATTGACTACATTCCTTAAGTTGTATCCCATATTGAAATCCAATGTGTGTAGAGTAAAGGAACCTTAGACTTAAAAATGTGGTTGTGTTTACAAGTTGATCAGTGCCTCATAAATCTTGGATTTAACATAATGGAGGACATTTCTTGTGAATGAAGATACAAGGTTAATGTTGGGTGTGAATTTTCTTTGAAAAAAAAACAATAATGGCAGTGAATACCATTTTTACGGATAAGAGTATGGTCTAAATGTTTTTAATAAAACCCTAGATTATATGGAACCTTATGTAATAATATTCCAGATTCGGGCATGGGTTTCTAAGTGAGGGTTTAAGATCATCAACTCTATATTATACATGTGTGAAGACTGTTGTGGGTTAAATTTCATTATCATGTGTATTATATTTTTATGATAAGTGTTCATATCATTCTAGTTCAGTTATGAAGGTTCCTTATTGAAAAAATTCTGAATGGAATATTTTATTGGGATTGGAGGTCTGTGACCTATAGGGAATCCTTATATTTATGTTAATATATGTTTTGTAAAGCCATTTATATAGATGACGTATAAATAGTCAGTCACTTATAGTTGTTGAATTAATAAATGGTCATGTTGGGTGATTAGTAGTGTATTGAATTCCCTGTGACATGAAAATACTAATAATCTTATAGTGAGAAGCATCGACCTATTATGTATAGAATTTTATATCTGGAGGGAAGGGTTGTATTCAAATAAAGGAAGGTCAAAGTATTATTGTGGGGACTCTGTATGACTAATGTGAAGGAGACACAGTAGTATATAGTTCAATGTAAAATTCAAGAAGTTTTCTTAGACATGTCAATATATGTATACCATATTTGGTCTTTTTAATTGGTAAAATAAATTTTAGTACAGTGTAATCTAGATTATTTGTTCATTGATATACAATTGAGAGCCTTGGTGATAGTGTAAGAACCATGTGAAAAAACTAATAAGTCTATAATGAGGTAAGATTACACATCATTGAGGATGTATAAATTAGTTAAAAAATAATCTAGGTATTAATGAATATTGATTTTGGTCTATATGAATATTAATTTATTATTCAAGAAACATTAATAGGAATATTTCTTGAAATATAATAATTGGTGTATCTATATAACCTGGAATGTGATTTTCTGGAACCACATCACGGTATTTGTAACATGGAAATCATTTTAGCTTTGATTAGGTTAAAAATTATTAGGATTGAATCTCATATTCAATGCTTTCTTCATGGGTGAATTGTGTGATGAAATATTTCTTGAAATATATTTGGGTATGAAACCTAGTTTTATCATAAGAGTCATGAAAAAAATCTAGAGAAAAAATTAGGTATGATTCCATTTATGAAAAAAATTGATTGTAAGGGGAGAAATTTATTTTTAGTGTTATTGAGAAAGAACAATTTGTGGGGTAAAAATGTAATGTTTTTGTTGAATGAAGAGTTATGTTTTAAGGATATATTAGTGTAATGACTGTGTTTTTTGAAAAAACATTGTAAGGGGATGTATAAATTGATTTTCTATACTAGATTATAGAATTTTTTATGGTTATATTGTAGGGAAAGTAATATATATCTTTTTTAGTGGTTTGGAAGATCTCTAGTTTCACATAATCAGTAGGTGAATCATATATAAGCGAGCACTAGGGGTTGGGATAATGTCATGGAATGAATATTTTTTATCATGATATATCCATTTGTTTCGAGAAACGATTATAATAAAAGATGTGGAATATTAGATTATCTGGATGTGGGAAGCATTATTTTCTTGATTTTTTTTCATCATTCATTTATAATAGATTATACACATTATACATGGAGTTTCACAGTGGGGGCATGATTGGATTTCAAAAATAAGCATGACCTTGGGGTGATGATTATGGGTTTCAGTTGGAATATAGAGAATTATCAAATATTGATGATTTTTACAAATCATATTTTTGTTTTTCATTCTAGCATAACTTCTTCATGATGGGAAACCCAATGGTGGGGAGATTGATAAGACCACATCATTATAATATAAAAATTTATAGGGGTACTATGATTTTTCAAAAAAATATTAGGTTCATTTATGGAACAATTGATTATATATATAATCATAGGTTTTCAACAAATATTAGGGTTATTTTAAAAAAATGGTAGAGGTATTAGGGGATTTGGGGAATTTTTTTGGTGAATGTAGAAGGGGTCATATAGAAATTGGGTGTCATAGTATTGTTTTACAACATTACATATCGTGTCGTATCATAAATTATCATTTCCAGACCACATGGTGGTTTCATAGAGTATTCTCATGATGAGAAATCTTTATTCACATCATATGTACTTAGGGGATGTCATATGGGTGATTATAATTTATGTTATTATTATATTACTCTCATAAATCAATATTACAATTAGTTTATGAGAGTTATTTTGGGAATAATGGGTTTTGGGTTTAGAGAGCCCACCTAATATCATTTCATTACTAATATAGGTTATGTATATTGTGATGGATTTATATGATTAATTCATAGAACCAGATAAACCTCTATGTTTATTTTCTATTTAAATTCATGTTGATCATGCATTTCTGGTTATTATAGAAATTAAATTTCAATTCCACCAAATATTAATAAAATTATCCACATATGATATTTATTTTGATGGGAATAGAGAGTTGATTAATCTTGAGGATTAACACATATATATTATGGGTGTTTGAATGATGGTATGTTCCAATGTGATGTATTATATGTTTTCTTCCAAATTTAGATAATTTTATTCATTATATGAAGGAATTGATTTGGAGATTTTCCTCTTCCTAGAATTAGGTGAGTGTCAAGAATGGCTCAAACTCCATTCAATGATTTTGTGATTAAACTTACATATTTTGGATTATTTCACCATAAATTAAAATGTAATAATATTACAATTATAAATTTTTTTTCCCATAGTATTTATTTTTTATCAAATGTAGATAATATATTGTTTTGATACTACTTGAGATGGGAAATCAAGGTTCTTTCTATGATGTTATATTACCTACATTTTTAAGTATATTATGCTTTCACAATTTCCTTGGATATTTACATTGTCGCATTAAATATATATAATAACATATAATTAATTTATTTTAACAATTTATAATGAGATATAAACTTTTTGTTATTAATGGTGGGATAATTGACTTGGACGACTAAGACAAATAAGTTGATCTTTTATTTGTTTTAATGTTTACATTGGTTGATGTAAGTTGTTCTGTATTCTTTACCCATTGGATTTATGCTTGTTTTTGGAATGATATATGATGTATTATATGTTAGTATAAAACCAAATAATTAAAAATTATTTGTGAATAACAATTAATTATTAAATATTTAATTTTATATAAGAATTAATTTATTTAAGGACCCATGAATAATGTAATAATACATTTTGAAAATGTCAATAATTTTTTGTTCTGAACTAGATCAATGTCATTTTTATTGAAAAATATTGATTACTATTATTTTCCGTAGATTATATTGAACCTATTTAATGTTTTTTTTTGATATATGAGACCTTCAACATGTGAGACGAGGTTTTACGGTTTGACCACATGTGTGTGTGTGTGTGACCCCATAAAATATTATAATGTATTCTTAGAGAAATATTATTTTGATGTGTTTTCCCATTTTATAAAATTATCTGAATTTCATGATAATATATTATTCTCATTTTGATGTTATATTCTCTGATTATATGTATACCATAGTTAACTTCACATGATACATTGTGTTCATAGATTTTCTAACCATTCTTGATTGAGATCACTTGTAAATTTTTACGTGACGGCCTAAACAATTTATAGATATGAATGATTTTACATGTATTTCATATATATTTCATGTGTTATTATATAGTCTTTTATAACATTCTTCTTTTATCAGGTTGATTGATAATCACTTCTCTAAATATATGTACCTAAAATTGATGACTTGTTGATGGATAGTGAATATGATTATTTTATGGAATGTGTCGGATCAAAACATGTCAATTAATTTAGTATTTGTCCTTGAATGGGTTGTGAATAATTCAAATATAAAATAACATGGGAGAATTCTATGTACATGTTATGTGATATTAAAATCACATCAAACATATAGTGCGGGACTTTCAATCAGTCAATGGCAATTACAACCATCGGGTTAGGGATTGGGGAGTCAATGATAATTCCCACAATATCGGTGGGATGTATAGTGTTCCTAATAATGGAATCATTGAGGTGTGGATGTGATGTGTTTCGTAAACGGTAAAAAATTACTAATATATGTTGGGTAAAATGCAATTCTATATTATTTGACATTTCTTGTATCATTTGGTGATATATAATTTCATCCAAAAAAACTTCTATATCAGTATGAAGATAATGAAGGTATATATAACGTATTATTGTGTATATGGTAGAATATGAAATCATTATATATTATTTTTTTTAATTTATGTTCTTTGGTGATTATACGTGTTTAACAAAATTATGTCCTTAATGTAAAATTATTTCTCAGCCTATCACATGATTGAATAGTTCATTTTAATATATGTTCACTAGACTATGTCGGAGGATTCCTACATATATTTATATTAGACATAATTAGATTTCCATGGAACATATGTAACCAAGAAACCCTTCAATGAGGGAAGAAATTGATGGATAAAGGCTCTAGATTGATCATTACGTAGGGTGTCCAACGATATGTATAGGGACTTGGATGACGTCTTGATTTTAGTTTCAAATCCTCGTGTATGTTTTTTTTTCAATTTCATATGTGATCATCCTGGTGGGTTTTCAGTGAATTTATTTGATTTGGGACTATTTATTTTTTATTCCCACATCGATTGTCAACATTGTTATGATTTCCGTTCCATATACACAAAAAATATACTATTAAAATGTCTTGCTAGTTATTTATTATTATATACAATGGCTGGAGGTATATTATCCCAATGGTTCCAACATAGACCATTGATATTGTTCAACATGCCATATTGTATTGGGAAACATTACTAATGTAAAGTGATATTCCAGATTGAAATTCGTGGTTTAGGCTGAAATATTATATCCATCAACATTAAATTTTCTAATTCACATATGAAACATCAATGAAATATTTATAACATCAAAATTGTTAAAATAATTTAATGGTAGTGTAACTTGATAGAAACATTCCATCATTTTTTTCTCGACCGAGTTATGTGTAGTACCTTATTTCAATCTCTTGGATGATGTTTTATATTAAATACAATTCATTATTATTCTACAATTTCTCTATGTTTATGATTTGTTATATATCATGGAAAAAAATGTATTGTTTAATTATCATGAGTTTCATGAAAACTACACGGTAATAACCTATTTCTAAAAATAATAACACACTGCTAATAATAATGATGAAATTTGAAATGGATTTATATATAAATTCAACCTTATTAATTTTAATTTATTCAAACTAACTATTATAATGATATAAAATTTCATAGAAATTTTATCTCCATCAATGATGCCAAAAACTATTTGAACACCACTAAGAATATATTCAGTCAACTGAATATTTTTTATCATTAATAAATAATGATAAAAACTATTAATTTTTTATTTACCATTACTATAAAAATTAACCTAACAATGTTGAGACTATGATGTAGTTATTTTTGGAATTATAAAATATCCAATAATGTACTTAGGAAAATCATTTCCATGTTAGAGAATATATTTAACCATTCTATCATTTCATATATAAAATCTATATCCTTTGAATGTTATAATCCATTTTTGTTGATGTAATTTTAATGACTTATGGTGATATATAATAACACATTATCAAGAGAATAGTATTATATTTGGAGTGTTTTTATGTTCTATTGAACTAATGATAAAAGAGAAGAGGGTAAATTTGTGTTGATAATAATGAATTGGAAAACAAATAAGAACTATAACTATTGTGAGGTAACGATATATCAAAACCACTCAGCGTAGAAAAAAATTATCTTCAAATTTAATGGTTTTTATTTTCATGGTCATTGAATACATATCATGTGTGTGGTATTAGGTATTCATCAATTTCAAATTTAATCACTTATATTAATAAATATCCAAGTGTATGAGTATAACCATGTAATGTTAAGAATATGTTCTCAAAAAAATATCAAAACCCATATATGAACCAATTAACCCTTTAAACAAATATTAATGAATTTTTGGAATTAAAATACTTAGTTTATATAAGATTTGATGTGTCTACATTTTATACTCATCCATTTAAGAAAAAAAGTAACATAAAATATTTAATCCATTATAAATAAACTATTTATAATCCATGTCTTCATGATGGGATTAAGTGGTTTTGGTGTAATACATATTAACTACTATGTAATAAAATGATAAAACACATGAATATTGGTATGATGAAATTGGTTTCATATTATAACCATTCAATCATTATGCACATTAAAACACTCCCACGTGTATTTTTTTTATGAGAAACTATTTCAACTTTCATAAATATTCGAAAAATATATTTTTTTTAATTGAAAAATAATGGGTACCAATGTAACACCATGATATTTTAAAACATCACTAGGTTTAGTATCATATTCCACAAGAAAATATTGTCTTAAAAACAAAAAACAAATATAATTATTCAATTGGTAAAATTATATATATATATTTATATGTATGTTATGAAGTGGAGTAATAGAATTATGAAATATATATAAAGGTAACAATTAGACATTGTTTTTCTCATAAGTTATGTATTCTATTAATTTTTTATTAATGAATTTTAGGGTTATCAGTTTTTCCTATATCCAGGATCCTATCCTTATGGAGGGTCATTATCTCTAGAAATAATTAACTAGGTTGAAATACCTGGATATATTAAATTCCACGATCTATATCTCAAATACATGATTAGAATACAAAATTCATGACATGTATTACTATCACCAAACCCAATTCACAACGTTTATTGGGTATTACAACCTGGAAAAAACATGATCCTCACATAATGTGTAATGAATTTACATGATGTTTAAATATCATGGGATTATGATGGGGAGGAACCATTTATATTTCCAATAACACTCCCATTTCACTCTAAAACAATAGACTCCCATGAAGATATCTCTTGATCCCCAAGCAATTATTAGATCATTTATATAACAACCCATACTTTACATACATTGTTAATACTTCAAAATTGAAGCATACTTATTACAACATATAACAAAACCACGAAAGGACCGTATAGGTATAGTGTCATTAGAAACTGGGAAACATAATCAACTGGTTCATAAAGCGTCTACACTTTCCCCCATATATTTCATCATATCTATAGTCCCTTTTGGTATATCTTACTTAATAACCTTCTTCCTAACCTGGGGAAAGAAAATATACAAAAGGGTGAGCTCAAATGCTCAGTAAGGGTAAACAAAAGAAATATCAATCACATCATATACATAAGCACATAACTTTTGGAAATCTTATCCTGCAAAAGAGATCATAATTTCATAACATGGGATAAATCATGGCAGTGAAATGTAATCACAATAATCATAACTTAAAACATGAAACTTTGTGGCATACACACATAATCATAGTGAATCATTTCTTATTAGTCAAGGCTCATTGCCAAGACTATCTTAGTGGACAAAGTCCCTTTATAAACCGAGTTAACTCCTCGTTTCAGTCCTGTTTCATAGAACCGGTATAACCTACCATTCTATCCATGTCTATCTCATGAGATATAAAATCTTTACCCAATTCATTGGAGGGAGATATAGGTTACATCCATCTCATAATTATACCATTCTTATGTGTGCCACAAAATCATAAACCATATATCATAGCATAACCCATGTAATAAAAATGGGATTCTTAAACAACATGACATCATAAAACAATTCATATAAGATAAAGGAATTCATAAAAATATTTCCATCACAACATAATCAAATCCATGTAATAATAGTGATAGAAACAGTACCCTTTATTATCTTAGATGGAAAATTATTTTGATAAAACACTTGAACTCCATTCTTGAGGAAAATATTCTTTCTACTTCAAAAACAATTTTCCTTTCTTAACATGTCGTAAAATTCTAAACTAAAAGAAGTTGATTAAAAATAAACATGAAAACTTGTATAGGAAGCTTCTTTAAAATAATGTTTTTAAAAATCCATTCATGCCGTAAAAGTTTAAAAAACATTCTTCTCGTACTTTTGTCGGAAAAGTCACAAAGTACCTCGTAAGAAAAACGATAGAAGATTCCTTTCATATCATTTACTAAAAACTCACCGAAGGGTAAAATTGAATATAAACTATTGTAGAATGATGTAAATATTGAGGAAACATGGATGTGGATGATAAAATACACCCCAGTAAATACCAAAGTATAAACAATGTCGGATAAAAATGAGATTGTGATATTTCCCTTACCATAGGTCTGTTTTGCTTCGTAAGTGTCCGAACCTCCTGTTTATTGATTTAAATAATGTTATTGACTTATTCCATAATCATAATTATTTTTATGATATCATATATGGTCATTTTCTTAGCTTCTTATTAGTAATATTTCATTGCTACTTGTTATTCGGGTGTTCATAACTTTTTGTTCTTATGCGTATTTTGTCCGAACCTCATGGAATTTTATAGGAGTGTATGTATACTATTTCAGAATCAGTATAACTTTATAATATTCATATATATTCATTATTTACACCATTATACCCATCCATGTAAGGTGGTGGTGGAAAATAGATTACACCACGTTGTGGAGACGGTATTCTGTATGTACGCACGCGCGGTGATTTCTTTTTCCGTAGGATGGATAGATGGTGAAATAGGGTTGTTTCATAATTATAATAACTTATCAGTATATGAGTGATAATGATGTTATTACTTCATAATGAAACAACTAATGAATAATAAGTGGAAAAAGAAATAAAGATGAAAGAATCGGTAACAGACATTACCTCTTCTTTGAAGTGCTTCTTTGAAACCTTCTTTTAGGGCACTAAATTTGGACATTGAAGAAGACCAGGACATCTATGATGTCTCTAGGGAAGTGTAGATGACGAATTGGCTGGGTTTGGCCGAGATTGAAGGCTCAAAGTGGTGTGAGGAAGAGGGGGAGGTGGTGCCTTTTTATAAGGGAGGAGAGGGGTACCTTTGGAAAAACTAAAAATATTATTTTATTATAAAGTGAAGATCGGTTTTAAATAGCTCCAAATTGATATATTTCGTAGCTACGGTGGGGATGGGTCGAAATCCTCTCATCAAGTAGAATTTAGAAAAGTTTAGATTCCTATTTTAACCTTATCATTTAGATTTAACATTAAGTTAAATAAGTTTACTTTTACCGTGTCTTCTTGTGTTCTTATACTATAAGGTTAATAAACATACAATAAGTAGCCAAACGAACCCCAAGTTGTTTATTATTAATATATATAACTTTATCTAAGTCATTTGGCCTAACCATAGATTTTTAGGAATAAAATAAAAATTATTAATATAATATTTGTTTTAAAAACTATTTTATGTCAATTTTGACACTATTTAGCAATAGATTTTTGTGAAAATCATAACAGAATTATTAGTTAGAACCAAGTTAATTAAATGAATACTAACATATCATATTAACCTAGAAAATTAGTGTAATTCATAAAAAATCTCAAATTACATTTATTTTTGTGTTTATAACATTAATTATGTCAATATTTCATTAATAAGATAATTACTACATCATCTTTGTGTCATAAATATATTAAATTATATAATGTCTAAAAATTACAAATAAAATACCATTTCGTAGGAAATATTTTTATCTTTCCAATGAATATTTATAGTTGAATTTATCTTATTTATAACCCCATATTATAAATTATTTACTTATTAAACATTGATTTTAACTATTTTAACCCTTCTTTAAATAAATTAATAATAAATGTCCTAATCTAATCCAAGTGGGTCTAAATGGTCATATTTTATTCCTAAGTTTTTTTTGTCGAATTAAACTTATCCAATAGAATTAGGACATATGTTTGGGTAATAATAATATCATATTTACCCTTAATTACCCTATTTACTTTCAAGCGTGTTTAGAAAAAGTAAAAAGTTACTATTCACCAAAAATTATTTTCATCTCATTGAACCACATTTTAGTCCTTGATATTAACCGTGTCTCTCGGATTTTCGAAATTCGACTCACAGAAGCGGTAAAATTATGTTTTATGAAAATTTCAGTTTTTTAACTACCACTTAGTGGTTTCACTATTCATCAAAAATTGAAAGTTTTCTGAAAATTACCAAAATTTCACCCTAGGCTAATTTCGATATTCCAAATCCAAAAATGAAGTCCATTTTGAAAAATAAAATTTATAAAATTTCAATAAGTGGTTATTACTATTACTAACAGCTAGTTTTAAAAATATTTTAATAGCATATCGTTGTTTAGTGAAACTCGGTATTGCGTACGACGCAAGCTATCGAGGAAGGTCGTGATTTCGTGTAAAACAAGCCAAGCAAGTGTTGTGTAGAAAAATATTCCTTTGATGATTTATAAAAACAAAATATTTCTCATAAAAGTCTCGGGCATTACATTCTACCCCCTTAAAATGAATTTCGCCATCCAAATTCGTCACTTTGTCACAAACAGATGAGGATACCTCTCCCTTATCATATCCTCAAGCTCCCATGTAGCTTCTTCTAATTGGTGGTTCCTCCATAAATCTTTCACCAATCGAGTGGTTTTGTTTCTTATGAATTTTTCGCTACGATCCAGAATCTCTATCGGTTGTTATTCATAAGAAAGATCTTGCTCCAACGTTACAACTTCTGAGCTGAGTACATGTGAAGGATCAGGTATGTACATTCTCAGGAGAGATACATAGAACAAATCGTGAACTTGAGAGAGATTCGGTGGAAGCGCCAATCGGTAAGCTACCTTCCCAACACGATCCATTATTTCGAAAGGACCGATATATCTAGGGCTCAACATCCCCTTCATTCCAAATATCATGACACTCTTCTAGGGAGATATTCGTAAGAACACTTTATCACCCACATAAAACTCTAGGTATTTTCATCGGTTGTCGGCATAACTTTTATGTCGACTCTGAGCTGCTCTTATGTGTTGTTGAATAGATCTGACCTTTTCTGCCATTTCATGAACGAGATCAGGTCCTAATAGCTTTTTTTCCCCAACTTTATCCCAGCAAGTTGGAGTCCTGCATTTCATTCCATAGAGAGCTTCCTAAGGAGCCATCTAAATACTGGAGTGAAAGCTATTATTATAAAAAAATTCCACCAATGGTAGGTGTTGATCTCAACCACCTTTTAAATCCATAGATCAATCTCTCAACATATCTTCTAGGGTTTGAATTGTTCTCTCCGACTGACCGTCTGTCTGAGGATGATAAGCAGTGCTGAAACTCAACTCTGTATCCAGTGTATGCTGAAGACTTCGCCAGAACTTCGAGGTAAATCTTGGATCCCGATCAGATATAATAGAAAGTGGTACTCCATGAAATTTACCACTTCTTTTACATATATCTTTGTAAGATGATCTAGAGAGAAATCCTCTCTAATAGCAATGAAGTGTGCAGACTTTGTAAGACGATCAACTATGACCCAGATAGCATTATTGCCTTTGGATGTTTTAGGAAGTCCTATGACAAAGTCCATAGAGATTTTTTCCCATTTCCATTCAGGTATGGGTAATGGTTGTAACATCCCATTAGACTTCTATCTCTCATCTATAATTTGTTGACAAACCAAGCATCGAGAGACAAATTCAGCAACATCTCTTTTCATGCCATCCCACCAGAAGTACTCGTTCAGGTCCCTATACATCTTCGTGCTTCCAGGATGAATAGAGAATGAAGAACTATGAGCCTCATCCAGTAGCCCCTTCTTTAATTCGGGGATGGGAGGAACACAAACCCGATTCCTGAACTTTATTATCCCATCACAATCAAGGTTGAATTCAGGAACATTTCTCACCTTCTTTTGTAACTCGAAATCTTATTTCTGTGCCTCTTTAATCTTCACATGTATAGATGGTTGAACATTCATTTGAGAAAGATAAGATTTTTCCCCTTCTATTATAATTCCAAGAACCATCCTTTGTAAATCCATAAATATTGGACCTTTTGTGATCTGCATCATGGATAAACTAGCATGGTCTTGTCGACTTAATGCATCTGCCACCTTGTTTGCTTTCCCAGGGTGGTAATGGATTGAGCATTCATAATCCTTAATCAGCTTCAACCATATTCTTTGACACATATTCAGCTCCTTTTGTGTGAAAATATACTTTAAATTTTTATGATCAGTATAAATATCACACCTTTCACCATAAAGGTAATGCCTCCAAATCATTAATGCAAAGATTACCGCAGCTTACTCCAAATCATGTGTTGGGTAATTTTTCTCATGGATTTTCAACTGTCGTGAGGAATAAGCTATCACCATATCATTTTTCATAAGAACACACCCTAATCCCATCTTGGATGCATCACTATAGATCACAAACCTTTCTACACTACAAGGCAGTGTGAGCACAGGTGCACTGGATAACCTTTTTTTCAACTCCTTGAAATTCTCTTCACATTCTTCCGTGCAGACAAACTTAACTCCTTTCCCAGTCAACATGGTGAGTGGATTAGATAATCGTGAAAAATATTTCACAAAACGTCGATAATATCCAGCCAAACCAAGAAAACATCGGATCCCAGTTACAGTTGTTGGTCTCGACCAACTTTCGATAACCTCTGTTTTTGCTGGATCCACATATATCCCCTATTTTGAGATTATGTGACACAAAAATGCAAATTTTTGAAGCCAAAATTCACACTTGGTAAATTTGGCATAAAGCTTCTCCTTTCTCAGGGACTTCAATATAATTCTCAAGTGATCTTCATGTTTTTCCTTTCCCTTTGAATAGACAAGAATATCGTCTATAAAAACTACCACAAATTGATCAAGATAGTCTCTAAAGACTCTACTCATCTGATCCATGAAGATAGCAGGGGCATTAGTAAGACCAAATGGCATCACAATAAATTCATAGTGTCCATAGCTTGTACAGAAAGCTGTCTTCGGTATATCCTCCCTTTTGACTCTTAATTGATGATACCATGAACGAAGATCAATCTTGGAAAAGTATTGAGCTCCTCGTAGTTGGTCAAATAAGTCATCAATGCGTGGGAGAGGATATTTGTTCTTGCTAGTGATCTTGTTAAGTTCTCGATAATCAATGCAGAGTCTAATTGATCCATATTTCTTCTTAACAAATAGAATTGGTGCTCCCTAAGGTGATGCACTAGGGCGTGTGAATCCCTTATCAAGATTCTATTGGAGGTTCTTCTTCAATTCTTGCAACTCAATTGGATCCATTCTATAAGGTGTCATTGAAATAAGAAAATCACCCTGTACGAGTTCTATTGAAAACTCAACTTCACAATTTGGTGGAAGACCCAGTAATTCCTCCGGAAAGACATCATCAAACTCCCGTACAATGGGCATATTCTTAATCGTGAGTTTCTCACCAACCATTTGAGATAAATAACCTTCATTTAGTGGAATCAAGTCCCATAAAATGGATGAAATTTCCACTGGAAGGTTATGTTCATACCTGCATCGATAGACGATCATAGATTGATCTATAATATGAAATGTGACTTCCCTTATTTGGCAATTGATATGAGCTCCATATGAAGAAAGCCAATGCATGCCAAGAATCACATCAAATTCCACTATAGGAAGGATCACAAGATTTTCAGGAAACACTTTCCCACAAACTTCGATCGGAGAAGAATTATAATCTTTTGATGCCACTGTTGTGCCATTAGGTGTTGTCACAGCTAACTCAACATCTAATTGTTGAGGTAATACGGTGATACCCTTAGAAAATTCTTCAGAAATAAAAGAGTGGGTGGATCCAGAATCAAATAAAAAATTTGCTACTTTAGAGTGGATGTTATGTGCACCTTTCACCACATCGTTATCGTACTCCACATCGCTGATAGATATTGCATGTGACTTTCCTTTGTCTTTAGCCTTAAGAGTTTGTTGACGTCGACCATCATCATCAACCCTTGGATTAGTGCAGTTATTGGCATAATGCCTTATCTCCTTGCACATGAAACATTGAAGTGTAGTAGGTTCATTCTGTGTATCCCTTCCTTTGCATCATTAGAAATCTTCTTCCCATCATCGCAGCATTCAAATGCCCAATGACCTTATTTTCCACACGTGAAACATTTACTTGTCCCTTTAAGACAACTCCCTCCATGTTTCTTTCCACACTTTGAGCATAAGGGAAAGCTCATCTTTTTTTCAGTGTGCTCTTTAGATTTTCCTTTGAATTCCATTTTCCTCTTCTTATCAAACCCATATGACTAATGGGTTACTCCAATCTCCATCTCGACTTTGACATCACATCGAACGATTTCCTCATAGCTATTGAAGTCTCTTATGGCTAACGCCCTTCGAAGACTTGGTTTTAAGCCACTAAAGTATCGATCGATCTTACTTTCACGTTGGATAATAATACCAGAAGTGTATCTTGCAAGTCTTGTAAAAGTTTTTTCATAGGTACCAAGAGATTCATCATCCTTTTGCTTCAGTTCAAGAAACTCTTTATCCATCATTGTTCGGAGAATACGAGGGAAGTACTTATTGAAAAATAAGTTCTTAAACTCGTCCCATTCCATGGACTCAATTTCACCCCTTTGCCTCATATTCTTAATAAGATTCCACCATTGATCAGCATCTCCTTCCAAACGATACACTGCTAGGATGAATTTATCATGTTAAGAACATTGAAGAACTGAAAATATCTTTTTAGTAGTACTAATCCATTGTTCAGCAACTAATGGATCAGTAGACCCGCTGAAAGAAGGTGGACACTGCCTCATGAAGGATTCAACAGAATGTTGCTCCTTCCTTTGCTCGTTTGGAAGTCCTGCATGATTCATATCTTGAGAAAGTTGTGTGAGCATGGTTACATGATTTTTCATTCTAGATCCCATAACGTTTGGTTGCTCAGGGGGACAATCATTGCATTTCCCATCGCATTCCGCATTAACACGGTTCCTTCGGGTTCGATCCATTGACTAAAACCAAGAAGAATAGTGTGAGCAAAACTAATTATAATAGGAAAACCACATAATCAAGAATAAAATTTCACACTTAAGGTCTTATCCTAGGTTATTCATGGCCATTTCTAAAACACTAATATTGTGTTCTATGCTTAGACTTATCCTTAGGGTTCTTACTAAGGCTTTCACATCCTAGTTTCCAAAGGTTGACTATACCTTTCCTCTGATACCAACTATAACGACCCATACTTCACATACATTGTTAATACTTCAAAATTGAAGAATACTTATTACAACATATAACATAACCACGAAAGGAGCATATAGGTATAGTGTCTTTAGAAACTGGGAAACATAAACAACTGGTTCATAAAGCGTCTACATTGTCTCTCATTTATTTCATCATATCTATAGTCCCTTTTGGCATATATTACTTATTAACCTTCTTCCTAACATGGGGAAAGAAAACATACAAAAGGGTGAGCTCAAATTCTCATTAAGGGTAAACAAAAGAAATATCAATAACATCATATACATAATCACATAACTTTTCGAAATCTTATCCTGCAAAAGAGATCATAATTTCATAACATGGGATAAATCATGGCAGTGAAATGTAATCACAATAATCATAACATAAAACATGAAACATTGTGTCATACACACATAATCAAAGAGAATCATTTCTTCTTAGTCAAATCTCAATTCCAAGACTATCTTAGTGTAGAAAGTCCCTTTCTGAACCGAGTTCACTTCTCGTTTCAGTCCTGTTTCACTGAACCGGTATAACCTACCATTCCAGCCATTTCTATCTCATGAGATATAAAATCATTACCCAATGCATTGGAGGGAGATTTAGGTCCCACCCATCTCATAATGATACCATTCTTATGTGTGCCACAAAATCATAAACCATATGTCATAGCATAACCCATGTAATAAAAATGGGATTCTTAAACAACATGGCATCATAAAAAAATTTATATAAGATAAAGGAATTCATAGAAATATTTCCATCACAACATAATCAAATCCATGTAATAATATGTATAGAAACAGAACCATTTATTATCTTAGATGGAAAATAATTTTGATAAAACACTTGAACTCCATTCTTGAGGAAAATATCCTTTCTACTTCAAAAACACTTTTCCTTTCTTAACATGTCGTACAATTCTAAACTAAAAGAAGTTGATTAAAAATAAACTTGAAAACTTGTAAAGGAATCTTCTTGGAAATAATGTTTTAAAAATCCATTCATGCTGTAAAAGTTAAAAAAACATTCTTCTCGTACTTTTTTTGGAAATGTCAAAAAGTACCTCGTACGAAAAATGACAAAAGATTCCTTTCATATAATTTACTAAAAACTCACCGAAGGGTAAAATTGGATATAAAATATTGTATAATGATGTAAATATTGAGGAAACATGGATGTGGATGATAAAATACACCCCAGTAAATACCAAAGTATAAACAATCTTGGATAAAAATTAGATTGTGATATTTACCTTACCTTAGGTCTGTTTTGCTTCGTAAGTGTCCGAACATCCTGTATAATGATTTAAATAATGTTATTGACTTATTCCATAATCATACTTATTTTTATTATATCATATATGATCATTTTCTTAGCTTCTTAGTAGTAATATTTCATTCCTACTTGTTATTCAGGTGTTTATAACTTTTTGTTCTTATGCGTATTTTGTCGAATAAATTCTTATTCTTATAGTTAGGTTATAGATACCTCCTTTCCATAATGGTATTAGTGTAATATATATCATATTAATTTATTCAATTCATTTATATAATCATTAGGAAATGAAGATCATGTAGAACGAGTCGCATCACATCGTGGAGACGGTATTCCGTACGTACGCACGAGTGATGATATCGTTCCTATGATCATGGAATTGTATTGGAGTGTATTTATACTATTTCAGAATCAGTATCACTTTATAATAGTCATATATAGTCATTATTTACACCATTATACCCATCCAAGTAAGGTGGTGGTGGAAAATAGATTACACCACGGCGTGGAGACGGTATTTAGTACGTACGGACGCACGGTGATTTCTTTTTCCGTAGGATGGATAGATGGTGAAAAAGGGTTGTTTCATACATATAATAACATATCATTATATGAGTGATACTGATTTGATTACTTCATAATGAAACAACTAATGAAGAAGAAGTGGAAGAAGAAATAAAGATGAATGAATCGGTAACGGACATTACCTCTTCTTTGAAGTGCTTCTTTGAGACCTTCTTTTAGGGCACTAAATTTGGTCTTTGAAGAAGACCAGGACCTATAGGATGTCTCTAGGGAAGGTTTGAGGAGGAATTGGCCGGGTTTGGCCTATCTTGAAGGCACAATGTGGTGCGAGGAAGATGGGGAGGAGGTGCCCTTTTATAAGGGAGGAGAGGGGTACCTTTGGGAAAACTCAAAATATTATTTTATTGTAAAGTCAAGTTCGGTTTTAAATAGCTCCAAATTGATATATTTCGAAGATAAGGTGGGGATTGGTTGAAACCCTATCATCCAATAGAATTTCGACATTTTTAGGTTCCTATTTTAACCTTATCATTTAGATTTTACATTAAGTTAAATAAGTTTACTTTTACCGTGTCTTCTTGTGTTCTTATACAATATGTTTAATAAACTTACTATAAGCAGACAAACAAACCCCAAGTTGTTTATTATTAATATATATAAACTTATCTAAGTAATTTGGAAGAACAATTGATTTTTAGGAATAAAATAACAATTATTAATATAATATTTGTTTTAAAAACTATTTTATGTCAATTTTGACACTATTTAGTAAATGATTTTTTTTGAAACACATAACAGAATTATTAGTTCGAAACAAGTTAATTAAATCAATACTAACATGTCATAGTAACCTATAAAATTAGTGTAATTCATAAAAAAGTCTCAAATTACATTTATTTTGGTGTTTATAACATTAATTATGTCAATATTTCATTAATAAGATAATTACTGCATCATCTTTGTGTCATAAATAAATTAAATTACATAATGTCTAAAAATTACAAATAAAATACCATTATGTAGGAAATATTTTTATCTTTCCAATTAATATTTATAGTCGAATTTATCTTATGTATTACCCCATATTAAAAATTATTTACTTATTAAACATTGATTTTAACTATTTTAACCCTTCTTTTAATAAATTAATAATAAATTGCCTAATCTAGTCCAAGTGGGCCTAAATGGTCATATTTTATTCCTAAGGTTGTTTTTGGTCGAATTACACTTATACAATAGAATTAAGACATATGTTAGGATAATAATAATATCATCTTTACCCTTAATTACCCTATTTACTTTTAACCGTGGTAAAAAAAGTAAAAAGTTACTATTCAGCAAAAATTATTTTCATCTCATTGAACCACATTTTAGTCCTTGATATTAACTGTGTCTCTTGGATTTTTTAAATTCCACTCACAGAAGCGGTAAAAGTATGTTTTTTGAAAAATTCAGTTTTTTAACTACCAATTAGTGGTTTCACTATTCATCAAAAATTGAAAGTTTTCAGAAAAATACCAAAATTTCACCCTAGGCTAATTTCGATATTCCAAATCCAAAAATGAAGTCCATTTTGAAAAATAAAATTTATAAAATTTCAAAAAGTGGTTATTACTATTCATAATGGCTAGTTTTAATAATATTTTAATAGCATATCGTTGTTTAGTGAAACTCGGTATTGCGTACGACGCAAGCTATCGAGGAAGGTCACGATTTCGTGTAAAACAAGCCAAGAAAGTGTTGTGTAGAAAAATATTCCTTTGATGATTTATAAAAACAAAATATTTCTCATAAAATTCTCGGGCGTTACAATGTATGCCCATAGATCCTTATAACAGAAAACCATTTGTCACATTAGAAGAGAGATGATAAGAAAATTGATCAAAAAAGTACTTTTTATTTTTTTTGTCTTACTACATTTTTTGTTATTTAAGTAAAATCTCAAATTCCATATTCTATGGGATTTTTTCTATTTTTTGATTTCTATTCTGGTAATGGAAAAACCATGGGACGATACAAGATGACTACACATCATCAATCAAATAGTTGGTATTTTTTATTTATCACTTATGTAATGATTAATTATGGAATATGTTAGGATTGTTCAAAATATATTCAACATAATTTGGTTTAAAAATACACATTATCATGGCTTAAGTAGTTATTCTTGATATAAATGGACATGTGTCTCCTCATTCTTATTACAATTTGTCCCCATCTACGATATCCAACCCTTGAGGTGTGTTAATATAGCTGCCCTTGTAATTATACATACTTATGTGATTAAACCATATTCTATTTGGTATTTTATATACTATTGAATAACATTACTATAATAAATTAAATGAAATGAAAAAGGTATGACCACTACGCATGTGAAAATTGTGATAATGGTTATACACTTGTTAAAGAGAAAACTAATTGAATTATATAGTCTATTCAATAATTATATACATTAATATTCTTTGAATGGTGCCTATTATACTATGATACATGGTCAGGGATTCCCATATACATGTGAAACATGGCATGGAATATCTGATACTATGATAATCGGGCATGAAATCACATAACACAAATGATACCAGGACTTGTGTCCCATACTCTTGTGATACCTAAAATAGAATCCCATATAATTATGATATGAGGCATGGAATCCCATATATATTGCTACTCATGCATGTCATATATTATACATATGATACTAGGGATGGCGGCCATTATAATTCATATATCGGGCATGGAATTCCATATTATTGTGATATTCGGGATTTCAGTCCCTCATAAATGTGATATCGATCACTGTATTTGGTATACATGTGATACTCAGGCATGGAGTCCCACATATTTATGATACATTGAATTGTGTCCCTTATACTTTTGATTCTCAGGAGTGTTGTTTCTTAAACGTATGATACATGGTTATTATGAAAATTATAAATTTTTATACTAGGTCATGGAATCCCCCACAACATGATGAGACTGTTGTTCAATTACACTGATTATGAGTTACTCATCAGTTCCGAGTTAGTACTATGAAATAATATATATAACTATAAATTTCTATACAAATATAGTACGTGAATATTCATACCTGAATACAATATCGTACTTATATGTTCATGGTAATTTTGGTTTCAAGGACATCCCAGCATTAGCCAATATAGGTAGTATCATCATTACTTGCATGATGATATTCACATATAAGGAATTTTTTGATTCCATATTGGTTAGTAGCAGTGTTTTAATTCATATGATATCTACGAATTCCTTGACAACTGTCAATTAACTATGTTACTATTTTTTATAAGTGTACGAAAAAAAATATTTGGTTACATAATTTTCCATTGTCAATCTATTAGTTCTTTTTTGTATAGTTTGATGTCGAAATTTAGTGTTGTAAATTATAGTTTGTTGAGTCATGAACCACTGGTCACATTTGGATTTTTGTGGTTCTACTTGGGATTAAATGGACTCCTTATTTTAAATTATAATGTGCATGGTACTTTATAAATTGGATTTTATGATATATTTACTTCATTAATTAAAATTTTATATACAAATTATTAATAATTTAAATGGACAGAAATTTTAAAATAGATTTGCCTTCAATAAATGGGGATTAAAATTCAAATAAATAGTTGTTTAATCTAGAACATGATATTGATACAATGAATTCCAGGAATACTTATAATTAAAAATGAACTTTTCCATCAACTTAACCCAATAGTGGGCATTATGATTTATCTATTAGATTCTTTAACTATAACATGTCTAGACTCTACATTGACAGAATAAATATTTGAGTGACATTTTATTATAAATAATTTTAACCTATTATATTCTTAAACGTATATATTATGCCAGTATAAAATACTATTATAGTCATGTTATTGGAATTTTTAAAGAACTTATACGATGACATCCTTAATTAATGCATTAGAATGATAGTGATGATAAGGATCTAGAGCTTATGGGTCATGGGACACCATTTCTACCTACAATATGGCCTCCCAAAAAACCATTTAATATACCTGATGATGAAGAAAATTATTTTTTTGGATGGGTTTCTTGAGTAAATTATTAATCTTTAGAGAGCCCCATCACTTAACACCATTATCGCATTGAGTGTAATAGAATTACAACTTTATAATTCATCAAATTTATCAGAGGATAGAGACAATGATGATCTAATTTCACAGCTGGAGGCCATTGTTAATATCTTAGATAAACTTAAGCTACATCCTAAGAGTATGTTGAATATTTCAATGTATATTAATTGTGGTTATACCATTCAATTACATGTAGTTATCACCTTGGTATATCCTTTTTAAGGGATATATTGGGATTTTTTTTAAATATTCATTCAATATTTATTTCATAGTATGATAAGAGAGGATAGTTCCGGAGAGGTTATGAATCTACAGTATGTTACTATGTTTTTTACGGACTATTTTTCATTGTGAAATGTGTCCCCACACTCCTATAGGCACATTTTGGGAATTCATTGGTGAAAACAGTACATTATGATGACGGGATCATATATTCCATCTGGGCATAGTAATAAATTGTGATTAACAACCATTTTGGAAATGGTAAACCAAGACCTCATCATTGTGTTGAAAATACGGAATATTGATAGTGTAGGCATGGGTGGTTTAGAACTACGATATAGAAGTGGTTTTATTTGTGTCTAGAAATTCCACATTGTGATTTTTTTCAAGTGTAGAGATAACCATATGAATACCAACAATAGAAACACAATGTTTTTCATCATTGAGAAGTTAGATAATAAGATGACCTATTGTACTAAATAAACCATTGAGTTTTTAGGTTGTGGAAATGTGAAGAATTTTCATCCTTTTTGTTGTTCCATAAAATATATTCCTAGTTGGAGTGGATCCATATTAGTTTATCATTCTACATAATAATATATAGCTTATTGTGAGGCTAGAATATGGCCAACCACTGATCATAGAGGCAAAAGAGGTCGATGTGGGTGAAGTAGCGAGCATTTAGATACAAAATTCCCATTGAAAGGACATGATTGGGGTAGTCATGTTGTAGAATATAGCCATGTAACAAAAATATTAATTCTTTACATCCTATAATAACGGTGATGGGTTACAAAACTCCAAATGTTAAAGGTAGTATTATAGAATCATATAAAATAATGTATTCTTTATTCAATAAGGGTTCATCACATTCCCATATATATATATGTGGCTATTCTGAAATTCATTCGCCTTGATCATGACTATTTATATCACATTATTATAATTGATAAAAAGTTTGGATATTCGATCAGAGAGTTTATTCTATATAATAGAATTTAACATTGATTTAGGAAGCTACTGTTTCTTATTGTACATCAATTTTCTCAAGATTAGGGGATTTGATATAAATAATGGGATGATTTTTTT
Organism: Viscum album; assembly: GCA_963277665.1. Taxonomy (NCBI): domain Eukaryota; kingdom Viridiplantae; phylum Streptophyta; class Magnoliopsida; order Santalales; family Viscaceae; genus Viscum; species Viscum album. Next base: position 848,950,302 of record OY728161.1, read on the forward strand.
GTCCCATATCCCACTTCTGTGTAATTATATCACTGTAGGGTATCAATTACATCATCAGATGGAAGTAGGTACATTGTATAGGGTGAATGGAATGTCAAAGAATGTATGGTTAAAACATATCATTAGGGAACTGGTGGAGTGAAAACCCTAATTTCAAGGTAGTATATATATGACATGGGAATATTTTGGGAAGATTATACTAGATTAGTATATCATTTCATGTTATTCCTCCTGAATGAATTTTTTGGTTTACCTCCAACATGGTAGGTGGATTTCACTATTGATAAGGTCCTAGGATCCTCACTTGTATCCACTCATCTTAAGTGTATTGTCACTATTATGTTATAGGATACTGCGAGACATTGAGAGGACCTCTAAGCTATGGGTTTTATATGAACCCATACTTATCCCTCGGATCCCAAAGTCATTTTTTACCATTATTGAAGATATAACCCTTAGTATTTGTATTGATTATCAGATGATAAATTAGATTACATTGATGAAAAAATCATTTTACTTCTGTTGACATTCTCTTTATCTAGCTTTGAGAGGAAATAGTTTTCTTAAATATTTATTTGATATTATGATTTCAACATGCATGTGTTAGATATTTGGACTTACATTGTACAATGATCCATATATTTTATGGTATTTATGATTATTTGGATATGTATATCAATATCATGAATATAAGGCCCTGGCCTTAAACCTTACTTAATCATGAATTCCATGAATAATTCACATAGAGGATCTTTTCAGGTTTAGAGTTTTAGAGAATTAGGTCATGACTATTACATCTCAAAATATTACATAGTAGACACTTCTAATAAGTTTCCATAAAATAATAAATTAAAAAAAATCATAAAAATAAACATGTCTAGTTCCATGTTTTAGATATCATGTCTTTTATTGAACCCATCCTTGACCTCGTTCATCTTTAAGTCCTGTGGAAATCATTTCAAAAACGTGGGATGAGCATAAAATGCCCAGTAAAGGATACACAAAGAAGGAAAACTATTAGTTTTTTTCAAAACAATAGGTAAACCATGAATACTTTACCAAATTAATACTTTTCACCTTTATGAAGTAGTTAAAACTATTCATTGAATAAAATACCATTACTTACCCTTTTGTAACCAAAAGATTACCATAAAACCCATATAAAGAACACATAACATATAATGGTAACTTGAGACATAAACATACATAAATGGAATAACCATACGGTCGACTTCCGCACATACTAAATGGAATAGCCATACGGAAAACTTCAATACCCAATGCATTGGAGGTTATAACGTAACCACCCGTCTTGGTATTCATGGCGCCAACCGTCATATGGTTTATCACGTAACCACCCATAAAATGTCCAAGTGCCATAATTACACATAAAATGTTGAAAATATAAACATTTTAATAACAACATTTCATTTGAAAACACAATAAGTAATTCCAAGATATGAATTAATCAATCCATTTTCAAAAACCATTTAAAAGAGATTTTTTAATCAAAGTGTCCCATACCACTTTGAAGATTTTAATGGAATTTTAATTTTAAAACATTCATGTCTATATAAATAAATACTGAAAACCATTTTGAAAACATGTACATTAAAGATAAATATTTAGAATAATGAATCTTTAAAACATTTAGAAAGGTATTTTTGTTAAAGAGTTTTTAACAAAATGAGAGACACTTGAATACAAATAATTGCATAATAACATTTAATCCAAGCTTTATAATATCATTCGAATAAATGGATTCATGATATAACATGTCAATGAATAGTATACACACCATATAAGAGTGAATTGGTGCATAACAACAATGAAGTCTAAATGGAAATGTAAATTGAGATGAAATCCATTATAATGATCGTATCCTTAAATTAAGGATTAATCTATCACATAATTATGTGTGGTAAATATAAATAAACCCAATATAAGTGGATATTAAATGTGAAACAATCACAGGTCATTCACATATAATCATGGAAAAACAAAACCAATGACATAGGTATTTAACTCAATGAAATGAGATTGGGTTATTATTTCCCATATAAGTTCGTAAGAATTTATCAATGAGATGGTTATGTGTAGAGATAGAATATCTACACAAATGTTTGTGGAAATTAAAACATAGAGATTCCACACATAATCTTGGCATAATAAAATCAAGAATTAGAGGTTTAACCCAAAGAATTGAATTTGGGTTAATAAGTTCCCTTATAGAAATCTGACAGCCTAATGACGTCACTTTAAAATTCAGAAAATGAGTTGATGAAAGAGAAAATGGTATCTAATCACTTGGAATTAAAATTTACAGAAACAGGGAAATATAATAACATATCCCAAAATAATAGTATCTGAATTAAAAGACATAACGAAACAAGTCTTTTAAAAAGAGGAGGGTGAATGGTCCCCTTACCGAGTTGGGTAACTTTTGAAACGTACACCCCATGAAAGAAGGGTCATAAAAAGAAGATGCAAATACCCATAAATGAAATTATATTACACAAAGTGAATAATAATGGAAATTACATACACCACTCAATGAAAATAGTGGAAAACTTAGCATAAATGTCACGAGAATAAAAGTGAGATGAAAAATCCCTTACGAAAACTCCACAGCCTAACGACGCCACTTAAAACTTCCAAAAATGGATTTATGTGATCAAATAGGGTCTCTCATAATATTAACATAAAAAGAAAAGTATGAGGAATATAAAAGTACATCCCCAAACATAATAAAGATGATCTTAAAAGAAATGACATAAAAGATAGTACTTAAAAAGAAAGGGAGAGGTTGGATCCCTTACCTCGTGTCTGACATGACTCGATCGTTCTTTAGTCTCCTGAATAATAAAATTTGTTCAATTTATAATTTCATAAGGACCTCATTTAATGATTATTATTCAGTTAATATCACATATTATAATGTTATAATAATTGGTTAATAATGTGAGTTCATATCAGACGTTTTTGTCAATGTTCGGTACATGAGTAAAAATTGAACTTGTTGGAAATGAATTTTCCATGTAGTTATAGGTACATCATATCAAGAATAGAATTTATGTTTTAAATATCATATATATCCAGTATATATTCATTTTATACTATTTTATAGAATTTGGAAAAAAATAAAAGCACCATTCATGGAGACGGTAGGCCATACGTACGCATGAACGCTACTTTCATTTTTTGTCATATTAATGGAATTAAAACAAAATGAGATATATATATATATATATATTATAAGTCCAGAATGATATCTATCACTTAGATGTAATATATTACATATATATACATTATATATATGTACTTATAATAGTACATAACATTTGGAAATAAGAAATGAAATGTACCATTCATGGAGACGGTAAGACGTACGTACGCATGAATGGCACTTTCATTTCATTTTTTTTTGTATTCAATGGAATGAAATAATAATGATATGAAAGTATATTATAATTCCTGTAGGGTATCATATTTAATACCATTAATACCATACTTTATACATCCCACATATTTCATTAACGAATCAAATCGCTTTGAGGGGCTGTAGTCCGCACTTCCAAAAATGAAGATCTCTCGTTTACCCATAATGGAAACCATAAAGGTATGATATAAATGAAAAATATATAAGTTTAAAGAAAACATAAAAATAATATATATCTTATATAAATATAGTGACATATTAATGGCCAACTTTGAAGGTGTTAAAAGAATATTGAACAATAATCATTTCGTGAGGTAGTAATTCGCCATCCACAGAAATAGTATGTTCTTTAACCATTAGACAAAGGATTGTGAAAGTGTAGCTCAAATAATTCTTATAAAAAAATCCTAGTATATTTAAGATACTAGTGTTGTTACAAAAAAAGTAATAAAAAGAGTTTAGGGGTTTGGAGAAGCAAAATAAGACAAAAGAACCCAAGGGAAGACATTACCTTAAAATCTGGTAACTCTCTTTGATTTGAGATCATAGGCATCCTTGGGAAGGATTATGCCCAATGTAAGGCTTCAATGATGAAGAGAGATATGTGGAGAGATGAAATGGTCAGGGTTAGGCCGAGAAAAATGATTGAGAGGTGTGTGTAATGTGGTAGAGGTGGGGGCCTTTTATAAGAGGAGAGGAGGGGCACTCTTGGAAAGTTATAAAATATTACTTTATTATAAAATGTTTTCCCGATTTAAAAGGTCCCCAAAGGATATATTTCAAGGATCTGGTGATAGGGTTTCTAAATCAACCCATCCAATAGGTTGTGGACAAGTATAAGTCTTATATTTCACCCTATCATCTCATTTTATTTAAATCGTTCATTTATGAGGTAATCACTACATCATTACGGTGTCATAAATAAATTAATTTATTTAATGTCTAGAAATTATAAAAAACATATCATGATGTAGGAAATCTTTTTATCTTTCTAATTAATATTTATAGTAAAAAATATGACTTGTTATACCCCATTTAAAAAAAATAGTAAAACACCTCATGTATGGGACATTTTTATTTTAACTTTAAATAAAAAGTTATTAATGTGAATTTCCTACCAAATTGGCTCCATGGTGTCACCATGTTGACCCATGGATTTTATTTGTCTCCCATGACACATCCAATGAGGGCAGGACATTTTTCTAGGTCATTTCATATTATTAAAACATTATTTTTACCTTAAATTACACTAATTATCTTTAATTGCGATTAATAAAACATAAAAGTTACTATTCCCCAAAAATTATTTAAATCTCATTGAACCACATTTTACTTCTTAATGAAAACCATGACTGTTGGATTTTTTAAAATCAAATCACATAAGTGGTAAAGTTTCATTTAAATGAATAATCAGTTTCGTTAACTACCACTTAGTGGTTTCACTATTCATCTAAAATTTAAGTTTTTCAGAAAAATACCAAAAATTACCCCTAAGATATATTTGATATTCCAAATTAAAAAATGATGTCTATTTTAAAAAATTCAAACATATAAGTTATATTAATTAATTTAATAATTAATTCCCGTTGTCAGAGCAAATAGAGTGTTTTTATGAAACAAGAAGTATCAAAAGATTGACAGTAGTTTAAGTCCAATTTCAATATGAAATTAATACCAATGTCCACTATTGGATTAAATGGTAAAAATATATTCTAATTTGTCTTTAAAACCAATTCAAAAGATAATATAATCATATAAATAAATTAGATTAAAAATACGTTTCAAAATAAAATACATCATTTTTCTCTATTCATTAAAAAATAAACTTTATCGGAAAAATTCCAAAATTTACACAAAGTAAATTTTGATGTCCCGATTCTAAAGAAGAATTTTATTTTGTCAAATATAACACATAAAATTGCCAAAAAGTGGATTTAAAAGAGCTTTGTCATCAAAAGGTGGTTAATCGACCTTTTAAAGAATATTAGAATGTTTACGCTTAAAATTGGATTCATTCGAATTTTTAATCCTCTAACATTTATTGTAAAAAGTAAAAATATTTGACTAACACATATAACCATTTTTAGTTAGTTATGTTAATTCCCGCCATTACAACGACTAGGCGATAACTACAATTTAAAATAATATTATTTTATTTTTAGAGTGCAACGTAAGATTTCCATGAAATTCGTTGTTGCGTGTTGGGTACGCCATCGAGCATAGCGTCCCCTTTAATGTTATATTAATATTTTATTCACAAATATGGATAAATATGAAAATTTCATATTCTTTATTTACCTGGGGTGTTTAATCCTTCCCCCTCTTTGGGAATTGCATCCTCGCAATTTTAAAATTGGGCTTGGAAACATCATTGAAAATCCCACATCGGAACAAGAGTCAGTAAAACAATCACTTTACAATAAAGAAAGAGACGTACAAAGGTCACCCGAGTTAACTCATACTAGGATTCCATGTAGGAAAACATGGATATGGTGGAAAAAACAAAGGGTAATGTTGTGAGGGAGAGTGATAGTAAACATTTCTAGGAGAAATTTAACCATAAGAAAATCACAAAATTGTGATTGGTTAAACAGTATTCTATTCCCCAATAGGAAAAGTTAACAGAAAACATTTTTGTTTTATGTTACTATTCATTGATGAATTTATTTTTGAGCTTAACTAAATCATAATGAAACATACTTACTTTTCACGTAGACTTTCAACATTTACCAGATTCCTTAATAAAACTCATATTTTCTCCAAAAGATGAGTATTTAGGAAGACTTGTTCATATTAAGAGTACTATAATCAATTTCTTGAGAATAACCTAATCCACAAAAGGGAACTATATATTTCCCATGTATTTAGAAAAAATCCAAAACCAAAAATTGTTATAACAAGATCCTCAAATGAATAATCCTTTATAAAAAAGAAAATCTATTCTTAATCTCCAAAATTAGTCCAACAAACCCAATGTTCAACGTGGACTGTTTGATAAACAATTAGTCCAACAAACCCAATGTTCAACGTGGACTGTTTGATAAACAATTAGTCCATAACATTCTTCAAAGTAAACCAAACTAATATTGAAACACAAATATTTTAAGGATTTAATGACATATTCTTCTAAGGTACAAATTAACATTTCTCTCCAAATAACATCACTTGCTCTTAAAGACTAATATTGATAAGTAATTAACCTAATCACACATCCTCCATGATAGGTTAATAATTTCCATAGATAACCCAAAATAAACTTACTCTTGATTCCTAAAATCATCTAACTAAAAAGAAATATTCAAACTAACCAGGGACATCACATTGTCCAGTGGTAGGCGATAAATACCAGTCACACTTTGGTTGTGGGTTCGATTCCCACAGATTTGTCTGACACAACAGGTTGTCACACGGTATGTGTGTTGTCCTTTTTCCAAAACTACATAATTCTTAAAACATTCCCCAAATTAGATGAAATATTTAAAAATAATCATAACATATTTTAACCTCATGTTTATCTCATGCCTTTCGTTTTCCATCATAACATATAATTACCCATAATTACGTCAAAAGTAAGGATCATATAAACCCTAATGGTTACCTTTATAATTATTACCAGAACTTCCACATTGATTGGTCATCTCATACATGATGCATTACAGAACATACTAAGGTACAAGTGTTTGATCATTACTCCTTGATAGTTGGTTTAGAACAACCACGAGTTTCCTCATTGAATCCCCCATTTCATCCAGTCTATTAATCAGAGAACCACCATAGTTTCCTTCAAACCTATTGTCACTTTGGTGCCTGCTAGATCGATCCATTCACTAAAAACAGAAATGTCAGTGTGAGTATATCAACAAAACCATCATGTACAAATGAGGAAGATAAACACTATGATATACTTACTCATTCAATTTATCAAAACTAGGACTCTTTCTGGAATTCTATCCATTATTGTAATGTCACTTATGCTTAGAGAATACCCTGACCTCTAATGTTATCTAAATCGACCTCTGATACCAACTATAAGGTCCGGCCTTAAACCTTACTTAATCATGAATTAAATGAATAATTCACATAGAATATCTCTTCAGGTTTAGAGTTTTATAGAATTAGGTCATAACTATTAAATCTCAAAAGATTACATAGTAGACACTTATACTAAGTTTCCATAAAATAATAAATAAAAATAAAATATTAAAATGAAACATGTCTGGTTCCATGTTTTAGATATCATGTATTTCCTTGAACCCATCCTTGACCATATTCATCTTTAATTCTTGTGGAAAACATTTCAGAAACTTGGGATGAGCATAAAAATCCCAGTAAATGATACACAAAGAAGGAAAACTGTTATTTTTTTTCAAAACAATAGGTAATCCATGAATACTTTACCAAAGTAATACTTTTCACCTTTATGAAGTAGTAAATATTATTCAAGGAATAAAAGACCGTTACTTACCCTTTTTAATCAAAATATTACCATAAACCCATATAAAGAACACATAACATATAAAGGTAACTTGGGACATAAACATACTTAAATGGAATTACCATACGGTCGACTTCCACACATACTTAATGGAATAGCCATACGGATAACTTCCATACACAATTCATTGGAGGTTATAACGTAACCACTTGTCCTGGTATTCACGGAACCACCCGTCATATAGTTTATCATGTAACCACCCGTAAAATGTCCAAGTACCATAATTACACATAAAATATTGAAAATATAAACATTTTAATAACAACATTTCATTTGAAAACACAATAAGTAATTCAAAGATACTGAATTAATCAATCCATTTTCAAAAACCATTTGGAATAGATTTTTGAATCAAAGTGTCCCATACCACTTGGAATATTTTAATGGAATTATAATTTTAACACCTTAATTTCCATATAAATAACTACTGAAAACCATTTTGAAAACATGTACATTAATGATAAATACTTATAATAATGAATCTTTAAAACATTTAAAACGATATTTTTGTTAAAGAGTTTTTACCAAAATGAGAGACACTTGAATACAAATAATTGTGAAATAACATTTAATCCGAGCTATATATTATCATGAGAATAAAGTGATTCATGATATAATATGTCAAAGGATAGTATACACACCATATAAGAGTGAATTGGTGTATAACAACAATGAAGTCTCAATAGAAATGTAAATTGATATGAAATCCATTATAAAGATGGTATCATTAAATTAAGGAAAATTTATCACATAGTTATGTGTGAGAAATATAAATACATCCAATATAAGTGGATATTAAGTGTGAAACAATCAGAGGTCATTCACACATAATCATGGAAAATCAAAACCAATGACATATGTATTTAACTCAATGAAATGAGATTGGGTTATTACTTCCCAAACATGTTCGTAAGAATTTATCAATTAGATGATTATGTGTAAAAATAGTATATCTTCACAAAGGGTTTTGGAAATTAAAAAAATAGAGATTCCAAACATAATCTTGGCCTAATAAAATCAATAAGTATAGGTTTAACCCACAGAATTTAATGTTGGTTAGGAAATTCCCTTATAGAAATCTGACAGCCTAACATCGTCACTTTAAAATTTAGAAACTGAGTTGAAGAGAGAGAAAATGTTATCTCATCACTTGGAAATAAAATTTACATAAATAACGATATATAAGAACATATCCCAACATAATAGTATGTGAATTAAAAGACATAACAAAAGAAGTTTTTTAAAAAGAGGAGGGTGAAAGGTCCCCTTACCGAGTTGGGTAACTTTCGAAACGTACACCCCTTGGAAGAAGGGTCATACAATGAAGATGTAAATACCCATAAATAAAATTATATTACACAAAGAGTATAATAATGGGAATTACATACACCACTCAATAGAAATAGTGGCAAACGTAGCATAAATGTCACGGGAATAAAAGTGAGATGAAAAATACCTTACAAAAAATCGCCAGCCTAACGGCGCCACTTAAAACTACAAAAAATGGATTTATGAGATAAAATAGGGTCTATCATAATATTAAGATAAGAATTACAGTATGAGTAATATAAAATAACATCCCCAAACATATGAAAGATGATTTTAAAAGATATAACATAATAGAGTACAAAAAAAGAAAGAGAGAGGTTGGATCCCTTACCTCGTGTCTGACAATACTCGATCGTTCATTAATCTCCTGAATAATAAAATTTGGTCAATTTATAATTTCATAAAGACCTCCTTTAAAAATTATTATTCATTTCATATCACATATTATAATGTTATAATAATTGGTTAATAATGTGAGTTCATATCAGACGTTTTTGTCGATGTTCGGTACACGAGTAAAAATTGAACTTGTTGGAAAAGAATTTTCCATGTAGTTATAGGTACATCATATCTAGAATAGTATTTATGTTTTAAATATCATATATATCCAGTATATATTAATTTTATACTATTACATTTCATTTGGAAGAAAAATTAAAAGCACCGTTCATGGAGATAGTAGGTCGTACGTATGCATGAACGCTACTTTCATTTTTTGTCATATTAATGGAATTAAAACAAAATGAGAGATATATATATTATAATTCCAGAATGATATCTATCATTTAGATGTAATATATTACATATATATCCATTATATATATGTACTTAGTACAGTACATTACATTTGGAGATAAGAAATTAAATGTACCGTTCATGGAGATGGTAAGCCGTACGTACGCATGAACACTACTTTCATTTATTTTTTTGTATTAAATGGAATGAAATAATAATGATATAAAGATATATTATAATTATAGTAGGATATCATATGTAATACCATTAATTCCATCCTTTATATTTCCCACATATGGCATTAACGAATCAAATCACTTTGAAGGGGCGGTAGTCCGCACTTTCAAAAATGAAGATATTGCATTTACCCATAATTGAAAACATAAAGGTATGCCATAAATGAAAAATACAGAAGATTAAGGAAAACATAAACATATTATATGTCATATATGAATATAGTGACATCTTAATGGCCACCTTTGAATGTGTTAAAAAAATATTGAACAATCATCGTTTCGTGAGGCAGTAATTCGTCATCCACAAAAACAATAGGTTCTTTAACCATTAGATGAAGGTGTGTGAACGTGTAGCTAGAATATTTCTTATGAAAACATCATAGTATATTTAAGATACTTTTGTTGTTTAAAAAAAAGCAATAAAAAGTGTTTAGGGGTTTGGAGAAGATAAATAAGACAAAAGAACACAAGGGAACACATTACCTTTAAATCGGGTAACTCTCTTTGATTTGAGCTGAAAGGATTCCTTGAAAGGGATTCTGCCCAAATAGAGGCTCCAATGATGAAGAGAGGGATTTGGAGAGATTTAATGGCCAGGGGTTTCCCATGTCAAAGACTTGAGATGTGTGTAAGGTGGTAGAGGTTGGGGCCTTTTATAAGAGGAGAGGAGGGGCACTCTTTGAATGTTATAAAATATTACATTATTATAAAATGTTTTCCGGATTTAAAAGGTCCCAAAAGGATATATTTAGAGGATAAGGTGATAAGGTTTCGAAATCCACAAATCCAATAGTTTTGTGAAAAGTTTAAGACGTATATTTCACTCTATCTTCTCATTTTATTTAAATCGTTCATTTATGAGGTAATCACTGCATCATCACGGTGTCATAAATAAAATAATTTATTTAATGTATAAAAATTATAAAAAAAATATCATGATGTATGAAATCTTGTTATCATTCTAATGAATATTTATAGTAAAAAATATGACTTGTATAACCCCATTTAAATTTTTTTTTAGTAAAACAACTCATGTTGGTGACATTTTTATTTTAACTTTAAATAAAAAGTTATTTATATCATTTTCCTACCAATGTAGTTCCATGGGGTCCCCAAGTTGACCCATGTATTTTCTTGGTCGTCCATGACACATCCAATGAGGGTAGGACATGTTTTCTAGGTCATTTAATATTATTAAAACATTATTTTTACCTTATATTACACTAATTACCTTTAATCGCGATTAATAAAACTTAAAAGTTACTATTCACGAAAAATTATGTTAATCTCATTGAACCACAATTTAATTCATAATGAAAACAATGTATGTTGGTTTTTTTAAAATCAAATCACAGAAGTGGAAAAGTTTCATTTAAAAGAATAATCGGTTTCTTTAACTACCACTTAGTGGTTTCACTATTCATCTAAAATTGAAGTTTTTTCAGAAAAATACCAAAAATTCCCCCTAAGCTATATTTGATATTACAAATTCAAAAATGATGTCTATTTTAAAAAATTAAAAACATATAAGTTACACTAATTAAGTTAATAATTAATTCCCGCTGTCAGGGTAAATAGCGTGTTTTTTATGAAACAAGAAGTATCAAAAGATTGGAAATAGTTTAAGTCTATTTTCAAGATGAAATTAATTCCAACGACCACTATTGAATTAAATGGTAAAAATATATTCTAATTTCACTTTAAAACCAATTAGAAAGATAATATAATCATATTAATAAATTAGATTAAAAATATTTTTTGAATTAAAATACAAGATTTTTCACTATTCATTAAAAAATAGACATTATCGTAAAAATACCAAAAATTTACACAAAGTAAATTTTTATGTCCCGATTCTAAAAAGTAATTTCATTTTGTCAAATATAACACATAAAATTGTCAAAAATTGGATTTAAAAGAGGTTCTCCATCAAAAGGTGGTTAATCGACCTTTTAAAGAATATTAGAATGTTTTCGCTTAAAATTTGATTTATTCGCATTTTTAATCCTCTATCATTTATTGTAAAAAGTAAAAATTTTTGACAAACATATATAATCCTTTTTTAGTTAGTTCTGTTCATTCCCGCCATTAAAACTTCTAGGCATTAACTACAATTTAAAATAATATTATTTTATTATTAGAGTGCAACGTAAGATTCCCAAGAAAATCATGGTTGCGTATTGGGTACGCCATCAAGCATAGAGTCCCCTTTAAAGTTATATTAATATTTTATTCACAAGTATGGATAAATGTGAAAATGTAATTTTATTTATTTACCTGGGGTGTTACAATGAACACACAATATGTTTTAGTGTCATTCAAGATTCATGTTTTCCACCCAATTTTTTACTCACATTGGGTAGTCTTCATGGGTGATATATTAATGAATTCTCTTTCTTAAATGGACCATGATAAACATATCGATATTTTTCAAAATACAAAAAGTGTGAACCATATGTATGAATATGTTAATAAACTCCACTTATTTATTTATATTGTTCATATCCTTGGTAACATTATTTTATGTTATGTTGTATATTTTTATTATTTAAGGTAAAATGTGTAGTTTTCTAGGGTAATCCCAAAAAAATCACATATGTTGTTTCATGGGGATGGTTGGATCTTATGGGTTAATTTCAATATAATTTTCATAAATATAATAACCCATCATGGGATTTATTATGAAGGGTGTGATACTTATATGGTTTTGAGAATGAGGGATATTAATTAATAATATTAAAGGGAGAATCAATCCTCTATAGATCATAATTCATCATCATCTAGGAAGAAGCTATATATTATACTATGATTAATAAGGTATTAGGCTCGGAGTGGTTCTAATGTGGGATGATCACGTTGTAGCATATTTATATCATCATGTGATACCCCATGTGTAAAATTACCCAATGCTTGGGCTCGATCTAGTAGTCATAATTCATTCATTATGTCTCTAAATAAATTATTTTAATGGATCTCATTTATCTATATTATATACCCCAAAATCCTTAAGTAAATTATAATAAAACCTAAATTCAAACATATTAGGAGAACATTTGTTTATTACATATGGTCCTTTGAATTTTATCATTATTATATTCCTGGGAATGAAAATTTCATAGACAATGATCTGGAAAGAAAACTAAAAAACAAGTATTTCATGATGCCGGCGATGATAGACATCTTCTAGCCCTGTTTTGTGAGAAGAATGTGGGTGTTTTGAAATAACATGGATGATATGAAATTATATTATTATGAGTGATCAATTAACATTCATAGAGATTAAATATGAGGTAGTAATTATATCCTGAGGAATTTTTCCTATGGGAGTGTATTCTAGGCCATGACATGCCTCCTGGTGTGGACCTTGATTGTGATTAAATATTATTCATAGACAGATGCATTCAGCTTGATACATGTTTTCGAGAGTATTTAATGAATGTATATTATTATTATTATATTATTGGTAAAACCTGGTATTCTAATGATAAATAATGATTTATGTCTCTAATATCGGTGCCTTTGTATAAATATTTTTTTAGTTATTATTATTACTTGGTGTTCAAAATGTTTGAAGGAGCTCATAGTGCACCATTGTGTATACAATGTTTTAAATCCATTTCCAATTCCATAATGTAAATTAGATGTTATAATGATGGATTTTTTAACATTCATACTATGATCCCTTTGAGGTAGTGATTTGGAATTGGAGTTTTTTGTTAGTCTGATAATGGACACTCATTTCAGAACAAGTCTGTAGACCATATTAGTGGATGAGAATGGGAAAATATATTCATGTAATATTATTTGACAACATGGAATAACTAAGGAAAGCATTTAATATATGTATTTTATTTTCAATTCATATTTATTCCATGGGTTATATATATATTTGAGTACTCATGTATATTTGATCACATCCATTCACCCTATTATTAAAAGTTAGATAGAATGTGAGAGAAATATACTAAAGTACACAATCTTAGAATATATCCTTGACATTAGATGTTTTGTAGAAAATGTGAAAAATATTTTCAAGTCCCAAACAATGAAGGAATTTTAGAGATAATGCAGATTATTCCCTATAATTCATTATATGGAAGGACATTTCAATCACCTCTATTATGGATAATAGAAGGGGATGAATCAATACATGGACCTAATCATGTAAAATGTACTACATAGTAATTTAATATGATTTTGAAGAGAATTAGTACATCTCAATCTAGGAATAAATCATAAACCAATCATCATCATCCAATAGAGTGCAAGATTAATGATGATGAATTATTTCATGTTAAGAATCGACTTGGGAATTAATAGTTTACCCAAGAAGGGGATATAATTCATTAATTTGCTGGAAGATTTTCCGTTGTCTAGAGAGTCAATACAAAAACCTATCTATTTATATTACATAAGACATTATGGGATATTAATGAAATTATCCATGATTCAAAACTAAACTGGTATGCTATATATTTGCCTCATATATTTGGAAACAGTGAGGTAGTTTAAGAGACTGAATAATATATTGAGGATAATAATATCTATATTTGGGAACATGCTTCAATGGATCTCTATGGAATATCATTTCATCTGGTATGGTTTATATGGAAGCATGAAAATTTATTGGAAATATATTCGGAGAGATATATTGATGTACATGATTAGTGGGCATAGTTATTTTATGATTAAATTTTACCCGACGTGGATGGGATACTTGGGGAAACTTTATATTGAGGGATTTAGACTGTATGATCTCTATATTTTTTATCATGTTGGATCCTTTTAATTTATGAATAAACTCTTAATGTGTTCATTTTTTAAATAAAAACACAAATCATGATTTAAGAAGGTTACTTTTTCCTTTCAAGTTCTGTAGAAGGGGTTGTTATGTTTCCACGATTTTTCATACATATATATTATATAACTTTTTATCTATATTCATTATGTTACACAAAACAATTCCATATGACGATAATAGATTTTTCATTCAGAAATTCAGAACACAATCTTATTGAATAGAGAATGAACATTAATTTTTAGCACAAATATCTTCCAATTTAGTAAACATCATAAACATACCCTATATAAATTTTTTCTCCATGACATTCCAAAACTATAACTAATAAAAGATGATCTATGATATTTATTAGGTGTAAACATAATAGGTACATAATCATTATATGTACATAGGGTTATGATAATATAATAATAACATTTGGAAACTGTACCATATATATCGACTATCATAATAGTGATTCATTAAATAAATATTAGACGCTCATAAGAAATGAAACATAATATAAAGAAATAAAATAATCAATGAGAGATTAACATTGTCAACAAAAATGAAATTTTTGGCATACACATCAATATAATAATTATATGCCAAGGGAACCTACCAAAAAATGATAAAATATTAATATTGGAATGACCACCTTTGTACCTATTTTGTGCTTGGTGTGACCACCCATGTACCCCTCCTTTTAAGAATGTGATACCACATGTATACCATAATATTTAGGTTTGTGATAATCACTAAATTACTGTAATATTTATTCTAGGAATAAAAACCAACGTACACTAATCATTGTGATTGGTA
The DNA here is from genome assembly GCA_963277665.1 of Viscum album. Classification (NCBI taxonomy): domain Eukaryota; kingdom Viridiplantae; phylum Streptophyta; class Magnoliopsida; order Santalales; family Viscaceae; genus Viscum; species Viscum album. The sequence continues at coordinate 848,966,138 of OY728161.1, forward strand.
GAATTAGTTTTGTTACCTTATCTATAGGATTGGGATAGTCACCCATGTAACCTCTGACCTTGTACAACATTAATCATTAATAAATCCATTGGAGGTAGACTTAGGTCCAACCATTCAAATAATGAAATAATATAATGTGTTACACAAGAAAAAAAATCATCATATCAGAACCCATGAAATGAAATGGGTATCATAAAAATTTCATCACATCATAGTCTGTGTATTATAGAAGTGATTCATTATCATGTAATCACAGAATAACAATTGAAAATAAATGGGTTTCATTATAATTTTTTAATGGTATGGTTGGGAGAATAAAAAATAGGTTTCATAAATATCATGCTATCAGAAACGTAAACCATTCAGGGAAATAATATGAATGGTATCGTTCAAACATATATCTAGTAAATCATAAATTATATCAATGGATTTCATCATAGATGGTGAAGGATTTTGAATTATCAAATAGGACATTTTTTCATGAAAAATAACAATTCATTTTAAATAACATGCCTAACAACATTTAAAAATCATTTTCACTGAATGTAATAGTGGGAACATATAAATAAATATAATAATATTAATTTAAAATATTTAATGAGTAAAATAATTTTATTGATAACACTTTTTAGAATTTAAATCCTATAGAAAACCTCTTTATTATAAAATAACACTGAACCTATATAAATAAATCATTAAAATTAATTTCAATAAAAATTTGAAAAAATTAAATTATTTTAATATTATGTTATAGGAATATAATTTCATAATATAATAAAAATTTTATATATTTTTTGGAAAAAATATTTTTGAAATAATATAGTTCTGTAAAATAAGAGATAAATAACATTAAGTTCTCTATAAACAATTTCAAAATTCACATTATTATAAAAAATAATTAAATATTTTAATATTACTTGTAATCAAAATTAATAAACACAGGATAATAATGTTTATGTATTCATTAATATATCTATAATAATATTTCATCACTATATACATAATCATTAACCATGCCGATAAATGATGATATTGTAACATTTAATTTTACCACTTTTGAAACCTTGAATTGTCAGTCCCATTAATATGTATTTTAAAATTAATGTTAAATTATAATTAGTATAAATAAATTCATAATATTAAATATAAAACATGTTTTAAATACACATCATTAATGAATATTTGTGTATAATAAAACTTACATATTAAAAAATAATTGAGACAAAATTAAATTACATTTTGTTTAACATTTAAATAATATAACCCATGTAATAATAACAACAATAGAATCATTAAGAATCATTAAATGAGTTATTTTCTTGAGATATCATGTAAAATGTAGTGTTATACATCAACAAAATAAATTTGCTGTGAATATGGCATGATTCACTTGGAACGAAAATTCTGTCTAAAAATACCATTACCATATGTTTTAAATTATATGAAGCTCATTACAACTCATGTAAAATATTTATAAGTTTATTATAAATATATTAAATAACCATATAAATATATCTATATAATACCATATATTATTTTCTTTGAAACAGTTTTTTCCCAACTGTTAAAAACTTTAAATATATATTATGTTACATGTTATAACATCATTGTTCTGCATTTATGTTTTATCTTTTGTTTATAGATATCTATCTCAAAACATGGTATCATTATATATATAATTAAAACAATAATTTAAATATAATATATACGTGTATATGTGTGTTATATTTTTATTTAGTTTAAACAATAAATTTTTTTATAGGAAATCGATTACAATGTTAATGGAAATGATTTTTCGTGTGTACGCATGAATAATGTATAAATTTTTAGTCATATTAAAAAAATATGGAAAATTATATATATATATATATATTGATTAAAAAATAATTAGTTTTTATATATATCACATATATTTTTAAAACCCATCTTTTAGCATTCCTTGTAAAGCATTAACAAATCACATCACATTGCGAAGTAGTAGTCCACCACACACATGAAAGTTGCTATCATATTCCAAAAAATTTATAACATGAATTTATGTGTTATATAATGATAAAAAATGTTCAATTACATTATAAATAACATAATTATTATATAGAAATTTCATTCTTAATATTATTAACATCATTGAATGGTGGGAATGGAAAAATCAATGACATTAGTTAGTAAGGATGTAGTACCCCATAAACATGAATGGTGATTTTGTAACCCATTTGACGTATGTGTGTTTTTTAGGTTTTTTACCTTACATAAAAACATATATTTATATTTTAGATATTTATTTTTTAATTTATGGATGATATAATAATTATAAAACTGTTTTGAGGATTAAAAAAATAAAAACATTCATTGAAGAACACAACATATTCTTCACGTATCTACAACTATTTTTACCAATGTCCTTATTGGGTTAAAATCATCTGAAATTATGGATCATAGAATGATGTTTGTGATGTTTTTGATGTTATTTTTGTTGGTTTTGTTTGATAACAATGGCCAAAGAAAATGAGTTCCCTTATATAATTGAGGAGGTGTTGAATTCTTGTAAATAATGAATTTTTTATACAATTGGGAGGTATAACTTAAATTATTAAAAACTAAGGATGTAGAATAATGTAGTTTAGGGTTTATATGATTACAACATATATCCACCATAGAAAAATAAAGTCTTTTTTTTTATATTTTATCATTAACATCTAGGTTTCCATATTTTAACCATTTAGGTTTTATTAAAGTATTTGATTTTATAACATTGTAACATTGTTAATTAGGAAAAATTAAAGATAAATTTATTAAATTAATCAGAAAAGGGGATTATAAAATATGATATATAATTTATATTATAAAATTGACATATGTGAATGAAATTATTTTTAGCATAGGTGCACATAATGACCAAAATCACTATTTTAACACTAATAGTCCTAACAATGATTTTTCAGTTTAGTGGTAAATATTTTAATTATAAAGATAAAAATTTCTATTGATTTCTCATATATTATATTTATTATAATTTAATAATTACTTTTATTTTGATTGAATTTTTAGTAATTTGAATTTATTTAATTAAAAATCGTTACTATAAAAACGAATAATATTATTTGTGAAATTATTTAATTAATTTTAATTTTAAAATATCTAGAAAATAATGGAATATGAATATATTATATCCAAATCATTTCAAAATTATATATTAATCATTGAAATTATTGGATGAAAATAATTTATTCCATATAACTTATTTTTAATATTTTTAGTATCATTTATTAAAGTTAATTCTTAACAAATTAATTCCTTCATATGGATTTTATAATGAATTTAATGTAATTATTTTTTTTATAAAAAAATAAAATAAATTATCCTTATAACAAAAATCACATTTACCCTAAAACAAAATCTTATTAATATAACCGATGTTGTTTTACATAACCCAATGCTTTGTAAATATTAATGTTAGGGAAGGATACATATTTTTGTTTTTCATCACAAAACATATTATAAAGGTAACACTCATGTAATATTATCCCAAACACACATAAATAATAGATCCTTTGGTGGTCAGGGTTGTAATACGAAAAGAAAATTTGTTCTTTGATAGGTTTGTTGGGAATATTCCATCAGATTTTATATTTTTAACAACTATATAAATTAATTTTTTCTTTAATGAAAATATGTAAATGTAATTTTAATCACAAAATGGTCAGGAGAAACATTTATTTTGGAATTATTACAAGTTTTATATTTTTAATATTTTTAATATTTAACCATTATTTTCAAAAATAACCAAATTAAGTTGCAGAATTAAATTTATAATTAATCACGCATGTGTGACATGAATGTAGGGTTTTAAAGTAAAAATATTCAATTATTTAAAATTTCCTTAGAACAAATATAGTCATTAAAATGAGTATAGTGACATAAATTTGATTAATAAAATTATAATATATTTATTCACACATTAAAACCTGTTTAAAATATTTTTTATCTCTATATATTATTTATATGAATATAAAATTTTCATTTAAAATTCTGTATTTTTCTTTATTTATAAAAAAAGGATCTTCTCAGAAAAAAATAGTTTTATGTAAATATAAATATGATATGGATATTTACACCATTATATTAATTTTTATAATAATTTTTATCTAATTGGTAATTTTAATTAATGAATACACGCTTTGTTCTTGATTAAATTATATTTAAAAAAATATTTGAATTTATAGAAAACATTTATTTTCCATTTAGATTATTATTATTTTAAATCTTACCAATAGTTAACTAATGAACAAGTGAAAATATTAATTTTTACAAATTAGGGAATCATATTCAGACTTTGTATTACATCGTCTTGGAAATTACATTTATATTATATAATAATATTAATAATATTTTGTTTTCTTATAAATCTCATTCTTCAATATGACCCAAGATGTTAGAGAAACACTTTGATGAATTTTACACAAGATAAATATATTTTGTGATTAATGAATATTTTAAAAATGATTAATTAAATATTGAAAATTAATATTTCAAAAATCCTTAGGATGTTACATTCTACATCTCGTAAAATTATTTTCAACCTCAAAATTCATCTTTACCATCAATGGTTTAAAATTTGAATATTTTTTCATAGATACCCACATTATCGAACGGGTTAACAAAATATCTATTAACCATTATTTTTTGATATATAATAATTACCCAATGTATTTTATAACTATAAAAAGTGTCTGATGTAATTATTTGGACACAGAATATAAGCATAAATTACTATAGATGGTGATAGATATCACTGACCATTAGAATTTCGGTAATTCATAGAAAGTTAATGTTTTGAAAACAGTAAATGTGTCTTAATCTGAGTAGCAATTTGATTCATCATAAATAAAGGTATGATGATTATATTTTTTTCATGATCCATTTCCTAATATTGAATAATTTTTATCTGAATGTTTCCTTGCATGATTTAAATCTATTTTATAACCACAATTTTACACATTTATTTGATCTGAATTAATTTACTCATTATGTCTAATTCCTCGAAATTAATGCGGACGTTTTATACCTTAATAATAAGTAGATCATAGGTTCTATATATATGATGATAATTAATTTTTTTAATATTTCATTATAAATATTGAAAAATGGTCAAAATAGTTTATCCAATATAAATAATTCTATATATGGTCAAAAACTAAATTAATATCTATAAAAACATTAATTCTCCAAAAAAAACCATTTCATTAATATCCCTATTTTAAACCATTATAATTTAAAACATAAAAATTAATGTGATTAAATTTATTAACATCATCTTATCCTTAGACCCACATTTATCATAATTATGATCTTTATTATCTCATAAGAATCTTCTGGAATACATTAATCATGTATTATATCGAACCATGGTAATAAAAAAAATTACTGTATAACCAACCATACTTTATAATTTGTCGAATAAAATCACAATTTATTGAATATATTACACTGATCCAATTTTTGGAAAAAATCTATGAATGTTAAAATAAAATAAAATTTAAACAAAATGTATATCAGGTATAAGGTCATTGATACTATCCACTTTACAGTATCTGAACAAATAATATCATTATCGACATTAAATTTTTTTCTACATATATAATATATTATGTGTTACTTTCCCATAATCAAAATATCATCATTTCATTAAATCAAATTTCTTTCCCATCAACATGATTCATCATATTCATTGAAATCCAAAACAAAAAACATATACCAAAAATTCCTTATATAATTCATTTTAATTTAATCCCAATAAAAAAATAATTCTATCATACCACATCCTTATAAAACTATTATATGGGATTTGAGATATTTTAACTTACTACCACTTTCCATTCATTTTTAATTTAGTTCCTCTTTATCATCATTTGTAAAACCAATACCCATAAAACATTTTTGATTATAATCACAATCATTCCATTATAAACGTTGACTCACATAATCCTAAAACAACATACACTTGAATCAATGGATGTTATATGGTATATTAGTTGGAACACTCATCACCAATAATTCATTAACAATCCGATAAATAAAATTCAATTATTCTCTAGATTTATTCTAGTCATTCGATAATTAAATCACATCCATGATTCATTAATGTATTATTTAAGTCTTCATTGCAAATTTCAATCATATATTAATTTAAATCTTGTTTCCTCCATGATATCCACTACCCATAATCATAGTGAACTCTATACTTAAATTATTCAATGTTTATAAGTGTCGGTTAAGGTGTGTGTTGTTAATCAAGATCTATGATGACTCGTTTGGGACATTATCGTCGTGTTTAGTCATAACTAAATTTTTCTCTCCATCATACAATTTTCCATGACATTAAATTTTATTATAGTTCCTCATAATTCTAAAATTATCCAAAACTATATATCATTGTGTAAGAACCACTAATTATAGTTTACAACCACATTACAATGAAAAATAACTTATACAGTTTCTAAATGATAAAACATCCTTTTAAATCCATGATAATAATGGTATATCAATGGTTATTCATCGACATCAGAAATTAAATCATTCATAATCGTTCATAAAGAGTTTGGTAATTTTCAAATTATTTACCTTATGAGTTTCAAACTATGTATGAAATAAAGCCCATTATCATGTACTAGTTCTTGATCAAGTATGTCACAATACAGGGGTTTGGAGGATGTCACACATAGGTACATATGTCCCAGATCAATGTCTAATTTTTGTATCTAAATTGGGATGTAATTTTTTTGAATCCAATCAATACATCCTTTAACAAAATTATAGTTATGTTTACCAATAGTTTAATAATCCTTGGAGTTATCCTTAGAGACATGCATAATAATTTAATTATTAATATACATTGGAATATCCAAATATTTTTCTCATCTTATTTTCCAAAGGATGGCTCATCCATTCCTTTGATAACATCTATACAGTACCTGGAATATCATATATGGAAATTATTGTTCATTTCAGGAATATTCATTAATAAACACACACAAAATACCATGGACCATAACATTTTAGTGAATTTAGAAACATTGAACACATTATTCTAATTTAGTGAACGATATTCAATGTTTTCCACAATTATTTTCAAAATTTTTACTCATAATAAATATACCCTATATTAAACCTGTCAACATTACATGTGGAAGAGATACATAATAACGTGAGATCTAATATTCTCATTAATTGTATATTTAATAGGTTCATAGACCTAGTATGAAAATAGGAGTATTATAATGAGGTCATAACATTAGGAAACCATACCCAACATATCAATGATCATAATCATTATTCATAGACTAAATATTGTAATTTCACAAGACATTAATTATAAGATAATACAATGAAAGTAGAAATAAAGACATAACATAAGAATAATAAATTTAATTTGTGGCATACACACATTAGTAGAAAATATAATTTCATGTATACCCACAATGATATCATGATCATGTTAGGCTTAGGATAACCACCTCCTATATTCTTTGGTCTTGGGATAGACTCTTCTGTATAATAATTTTCACGAATAGTCTATCGTACAATATACTTTAATATTTTGGCTTTGGATAATGAACCATGTATCCTAGTATTTTATCTTTAGATAATCACACATGTAACATCATGTTTGGTCTTCATCTAATCACTCATTTTCCACCATCATTTGGGATTGGCTAATCACATATCTACCAACTAAGATCATTGATCTTTCTTCATTACACAATGCATTGGATGGATATATAGGTACTAAAAATCACATAATTAAATTATACATATGTGTCACACAAGATCATAGAAAATCATCATATCATAACCCATGAAATAGAATTGGTATTAAAAATAGTTTATCATGTAATAATATATAGTGAAGAATCTAATTTTATAATCATTTCAATATTGCATAACCCATAATAAGAATAAGGTATATTTCATATTTTATAATGTTCTAATCCATGATATTATAAATGCTTTCATAAATATTATTACATAAAAATTTTAAACCATTTAGAAAATGAATATGGATTGTATCATTTTATCATATACTTAGTACAACATAAATTATATCGAAGTATTTCATCTTATATGGAGGATAATTTTCAATGATCAATTTATTAATTTTTTATGTAGAATAAAATATGGTTTAAAATTAATTTCGTAAATAATTTTATAAGTCATTTAGATGCAAAATTACAGTAGAAAAAAAAATAATGATTTGAAAATTCAATTAAAATTTTATTGAGGGGAAAATCCTCTCCACATTCAAACAAAATCATATTAAATCTCAAAAACATTTGAAAATTATTTTCAATAAAAATAGTATTGAAAATATATTAAGGAATCATTAAACAAAATATAATAATACATTTTAAATCATAGAAATTTTTATAATAGTTTATCATTAAAAATTTATTTTTATATCATTAATTTTTTATAAATTGGTATCAAAAATCATTTTTTTAAAGAAAACTTATTTTAGAAGGAGGAGAAAAATAATGCCCGGATTTAAAAAAAAATTAATTTATCATAATTAAATCAAGTGTAAAAACTGTTATAGTATATAAAACTACAATTAATAAAAACAATATAAAGAAAATTATGGGTTTCTTATGATATTTTTCATAATATTTTATCATCATAATCATAATTATAAGTAATCCTAATAATCTATGTGAGTGTAACATAAAATCTTAACACTTCTTAACCTTGATTTGTGATCCCCATGAAAGAATTTTATAAAATGAAAAATAAAATATAATAAGTATAGATAATTTCATCATATTACTTATAAAAATGTATATATATAAACCACATGAAATAATATAGGTTTATACCGTATCATACCTCTCAATGAGGTAAAATTAAAAAAAATCCATTATATCTTGAGTAACATTTTCATTATAAAACCTGATAAATAATAACATCAATAGAAATAATAATTTTAATGAAATGAGTTATTTTTAATATATATCATCAAATATAGAATTATATATACTACACAAATTAAATGAGTCATGAATATGGTATAATTCTATAAGAAATAAAAGTGAGACTAGAAATCAGCTAACAATATATCTTTACTTCCATCGTACTCATTAATCCTTCATTATAATAAATATAAATTAATTATACTTATAATAAAAAACCATATTCATCTATGCTGAAGCATTTATTATTTCCAAAATATAATTATCACTTGTTTATTAAGAATCTCATGTCAAAATTTTGTTTTTGGTAATTAAACATTTGTTTATCATATATGTATGGAATATTTTTTGGCTCATCATACATAGATCACGATTTAAAAATTACTATAATTTAAAACATATTTTTAAAAGGTTGGGGCCGAAGCCCCAATTTATTATTTAAAGAAAAGACTTCTTTAGACTGGGTAGAGGGTGAACCATTACATAGCCTGAAGGAACAAGGCCAAGTGGCCTGAATACAAGGCTTGAAAGCCCATTTTTGGCCCAAAGTACCGCTCGGTGAAGAGTTCTGCTACAGTACCCATGCAGCTATATTACCTACTACAGTAACCTCCGCCGCTATAGTGCCTGCTACAGTCCCTCCGACGCTACAGTGTCGCCGCTGCTACAGTCCCACGACTGCTACAGTACCAGAAATTCACCACTGCCTGGATTTGATCCCAGGTCTTTTGGATGCCAAGCAAGAGCTTGTACCACTAGGGTACAAGCTCGTTGGCACTATAATTTAAAACATGATAACAATATCATGTATAATATATATATTTATATATATTTTAATCCATAACATTTTGTGATAGTAAATATAATACATCGTTCATGGATATTTTTAGTCTTACATAGACATGAACTCTACATCCATTTTCTGGAAAAATTGAATGGAAAAATATATATATATATATATATATATATATATATTATAATTCCATTATAACTTCTATCTCATATATGAATGATACATTTATTAAAAACTTCCAAAATACATTTCATGAATGGCATGAAAGGAATACACTATTTTGTGAGGCAGAAGTTTAGTCGACATAGGTATGATGTTACTGAATTCCCAAAAAAATGTATACGACAATGTAATGGGTAATTTAACAATTTCATAAGCCTAATGACATAACAAATACCACATATATAATCTAAAAATATTACATTCCATCATTTTTTTATCCATTAATAGTGGTAATAGAAAAACAGACAACATGGTTTCGATAGATGGTTGTCTTCCTTAGACACGAAAGGTGCTTCCATGTCCTATTTAATGAAATTATGAATGTTCCAGGGTATTCAAAATAACATTATAAATAATATAATTTTTTATATACTTATTTATTTATATTATATTTATATTCAATTTATTTAATGTGTTTTATTGGGAAATAAAACAAAAATTCTTACTAATGAACACATTCTCTACTTCAGGTATTTCCTTTTGGGTTGCACCAATGGCCTTCTTTGTTTGCATTTATTCCCATTGTATGGATTATATAATGAGATTCTAGGAATTTTCAAGTAATTCTGGATGAATTTTGTTGATCCAAATGGCATGATAGGTGTAAAAAATTGGGGGCAATGAGTTTCCCTTTTCTTTGAGGATGAGTGGCATTCTGAATAATAATCTAATGTATCTTCTATTATGATGTCTACCTTACCTTATTTGGAGAAATTGTAAAGTAATAATGAATATTATGGTTTACTTATTTTATATACACCTCCAATACCCAATATTAAATTCAATTACATATTTTAATTTCAAGAATTATATGTTTTCCATTTTAGGATTTTGGTTTTTATTACGGTAAGTAATTTTATAACAAAGATAATTTCTGAATTTTTAATAATTTATTATTATAATTATTATTAAATTAATAAAAATTTATTTATAATGTATAATATAAAATTTCTAAAACAAAAATTCCATATGTATTGGAAATTATTTCAAACAGAATAACATATAATACGCAAAACCCCTATTTTTACATTAATCATACAAAAAATATTTATATAATTAGATACCAATATGTTTATTATAAAGGGAATTTTTTTCAATTAAAGGAACATATATTATTTTCATTAACATTTAAATTTTACTTTAAAGTTGATTTTATTTTTAGTAATGTTAAATCATTTAATAATATTTTATTTATTATAAAAAATAACTTTAATGACAATTTTGACATTCATTGTTTCATTTGAATTTAAGTATATCATGAAAATAATTATTTTATATATTAAGATCTAAAATATTTAAAACATTTTCGACATTTAAAAAAATATTGGAAGACAATATTTCATTAAATTTACATCACATTTAATATTATTAGTATTAGTTATTTTTGTTGATTATAAATTAAATATTTTTTTTTTATTTAAATGTAATTTAATGAAATTATTTTATCTATAAAAAATTAATTTAGATAATAATGATACAAACAACTTATTTAAATTTTTAAATGTTATTTAAAGTAAAAAATATAATTTATTTATCTACACCAATGTTTTGTAAGTATTGATTGAAATAAAGAATCATTTTGTTTCTTTACATATCGTATTGTAAAGGTACAAGTCATTGAATAACTTCACCGTTACTAAAATTTTATAATATAGTTTTAATAGAATAAATATGCCTGCCCAATGGGTGTTTGGAAAAGTTTATATGTCATTTTACATGTTATATTCTATACTTAACCATTAAATATACTCATTTTAACCATAATTAGGGTTATTAATTTTAACTTGTTTCACTGGTCACCTAAGTGAAAAATTAAATTGTAATTATTAAAAAAATATAAATTACTTACTATCGATATTTGTAATCAAAATTTAAAAATTATATTAACAAAATTGGAATATTTTAATTTAAAATTAATCAAACAAATGTTACAAGAATGTGTGTTTTTAATGTGAAAATGTTCCAAAATATGTATTAATATTATTTTAAAATTGAAATTTTAGATGAGTAAAATTACATAATTTTTATTAATATAACTATAATGTTAATATTTTTAATTAGAAAAAATTAATATTATTTTTTAACACTATAAATAGTGTAAATAAATATCAGGATTATATTAAAATTTTATATTTTTAATTATTAATCCAGAAATGGAATATGTAAAAAATTAAAAAAAATTACCATATGATTATTTGGATATTAAAATTTGAAAAAACATAGTTTATTTTGTGTAATATTTTTTTAATAAGGGGAAATTTATATTTATAATAAATGCTCGGATGATGATTAAACAACATTCTTGAAAATATATTGTTTTTAAGAATAGATTCCATATTCTTTTAAAAGATAACTATTTTAATTATAAAAAATTCATATAATTAAAAAAACAAAACTAATATATATTTTCATAAGTTATTTTATATCATCCACACCAAACCTTACAATGGCTATTTAATAATAGTCAAATTAAATAATAATATTAATAATATATTTTAGTTTGGTAAAACTCTGTTTTCATTATAATGGAGTCTATCAATGAAACTCATTATTTCACATATCATATAAAAATCCTTTTTTGAGTGTAATGAAAATATTAAAATAATATGTTAATTTTGATATAAATCTCAAAAAACATGGGGTCTTATTCTGGGATCCTAGTTTCAGGCCAATTTAGGATGTCAATTTCAAAAACATAGTGTTTATTTAAAATATAAGACAAGTAATAGTATTTATAGAACAAATGCATGATGTGTGTTGTTTATTCCCATATGGGAAATTTGATTTTTAACACTACGTGTCAATAATTTATATGACAAGTAAATTTCTTGGAATTATTATAGGGGAAAACCATTATTTTTACCTCATCCCTTATTTTTCTCTTTCAAACATGAGGGCCTCCCATGAATCTCCCTCTCAAGATTTAATCTAATAATTAGTCAAGTTATTCCATATAATATCTAATAATACCACAATTTTACATGTTTTATGAATTACTATAATCCTTTTGTTCAGCTCCCTTCTTTTCTAGGTTTTCTCTACATAATTTACACAGTTTTAGTATTATATAATATACAATATTTATATGTTGTTTTCAGGTTTTTAATTTTTTTGTCATGGAGTAAAAATAGGGTTCAACACTGGGAGAGTTAACTACTATAATAATATAACATCAAGGTATTTTAAAATATTTATGTTATATATTTTTTTGATCAATATTCATTATAATTCCCAAAAATTTTACAAAGGACCATAACAGTATAAAGACATTATGATTATAATACCACATTATTCATATTTGATGAAATATCATATACATATCAATAAAGATCATGGCCACTAAAACACCTATATAAAAAACGACTTTTTAACATGGGGAAGGGAAACATTAGAAATGTTGAACTTAGATTATCAATAAGGGAAAAAATGGAAGATATGTAGGAGTAAAAAGATAATAAGGTATGATAATTAGAGTTTAATATTTGACATGCATACACTAGATATCAATGTTCAGAATCAAGAATCATGGAAATACATATTTGATTTTCAGAATAATTGAATCATATTATCATAAAATAAAATTATCCAAGGGAGTATAAGAATATAATAAAAAAAGTAATTTTTTAAAACACATCTGATTAGAATATCTGAAATCAATGATACCTACCTATACATTCATAGAATGATAGTCTGGTTCTAATAACCCATTTATGTACTTCAGTATTAGGATGACATCCCTTGCAGCTTCTAGTTATTTGGACTATTACCACTAATTTACCATATTTTTTCAATCATAGGATGCCCTACCACACACACTCTTATCGTGATATTTTTATGACCTCTCATGTAACCTTTGAGAACAATGAAAATTTATCTTCACCAAAATAAATGTGGGGAGATATAGGTCAAAGTGGTATGTTAAGGAAATCTATATATATGTGTGATAATGTATTATAAATCATCACATTAAAACCCATGTAATAAAATGAGTTTCTTAAACACTTCATAATAACATAACTCATGCAAAAAATCTTATTTCCTAAATTTCATTCCATAATTATCATGAAACATTTTATTAAATATTAATAATTTTATCATAGGTTCATATCTCTAATAAGTCAGGAGTTAATCCAATGTTTTCCATCCAATATGGAAAATTATTTTGAAATATATTTTTATGACATTTCTAGAGGAATATATAAATTCATCATTGAAAATTAATCATAAAAATATTTAAACATTTATAAAATATTTTTCATAAAAAATAAAATTCTAAAAATATAATGTAATATTTGTAAACTATTTTAAACATATTTTAATTAATTTCCCATATAATTTATAACAATATTATTACTATATACCATGAATTTCATGATATGAAGATAACATTGAAAATAAAAATTACAAAATATACTATTCATATTGTAAAATGATAAATGGGACATGTGTACTAAATTACAAAAAAATGGGTAAAAATATATAATCTATTTATCATTCTTTTAATCAAATATTTGGTTGAAAATTATTTAAAATTAATCCTACAGTTGGGTTGAGATGATTGGTTCATGAAATAAACATTTCTAAAATATTGAAATATTATTATATCAAATTTCAAGGAGGAATTTTTTTCCAATGACCTAAATTTGAATAATAGAGGTTAAATGAAGATAATTATAATTTAGAACCAACTAAAAACATAATTTAACTTTATAAATAAGTTAAATGAATAACTAATTTAAATAAAAAATGTTTATTTTTCAGTATTCATTTACACAAGAGCCTCCACACAGTCGGTGAGGACTCGCTAGGTGCATCCAAGAGACCTGAGATCAAATTCGGGTGGAGGCATATTTCAGTGTACTGTAGCAGTACTATAGAAGGTATTGTTCGGTACTGTAGTTGCCATAACTATTCATACATCTAGGCCTTCAGGCCACCGGTTTGGTCCTCATGTCTTGCAAGGCTATCGGGCCACCCACGGCCTTTCGGCCAGTTGATTCTCATGGACTTCAGGCCACCATAAGGCCTTAGGGCCACCATAAAGCCTTCGGGACACATGAATGCATGCCCCAAACACACTACAATAAAGGAGCAGCCCTAGAAGAGGACTAAGAGCATGTGCACTCACCAGAGCAGATCCAAATGGATTTTCATAATGAGAGGGTATGGCTATGCCATCGATACTAGCCTGTGCTTGCATAGAAAGCCTATCCAGACTGTCATAAAAATGTGGAGATCTACTTTGAAGATACAGATGCTGGGGAGGAGAAGTTCTCTGTAGATAGTCTGGTTTAATTTCATAATACCATCCGGTCAGTTAATCTCCTAAGCCTACGGGACAAGTTATCTCTGTGCCTACGGGCCTTGTAAGGGTTCCCCCTCATCTATTGAAAGGGGGAAATCCAAAATAATAAAAAATGAAGGCCTTCAGGCCATTCAAGCATGCAGTATTCATCATTACATGAATCATATCACAATACACCAAATGATCATGAAAATTATATTTCAATATTATGAATCGAAAATCTAATTTTCTTTTTTTTTCATTTTTAAAATATTAAAATTTAAATATGTAGATATAAAATTTTTCTGTCATAAAAATAATTAAAATTTTGAATTTGATAAATAAATCCTTTTATTCATCAAATTAGATTTATGTTTTATCTTATTCCCATTAAAATTTTTATATTAATTTCAAATTTTTTGACTAAATATATATTATAAAATTTAAAAATACAGTTATATATAGTGTAATTTCTAATTAATTCAGAAAAAAATCAGTTTGTAAATAAAAAAAGTAATTTTATCAGATAAAGAATATATTTATTTAAAAATATTTCTTACTTTTATTTCAAGATAATTTATAGAAAAATGATTAATTTTTAATAAAATTATAAATAATATTTTCATTATTTTCTTTATATTATATTAAATTTCTTTTGAAATGTATTGGTGGTAACAATAATTATATTTTGATAACAATTTTTATATTATACTTTAGTTCCATATAATTATGTCTTGTGTGTAATGTATTCCATCAAATTTCATCAAATTTTCATTAATATAATAGAAAAAAAGTTATTCATGTACCACAATTTAATATAAGTCTTGTGTGTAGCACAATCATATCTTGGTGGTGAATATGAACCAAGAAAAACATGGTGCATTTTTATTAAAAAATCATATATAGTTTTGTTTGTCATTAAAAATATCATACACATTAAAATATTCCGATATAAATCATAAGATATCAGGGTGTTATATTGTACCCCTATAAAATGAATTTTTCCCTCGAAATTAATATGCGTTATTATTGGATTAATACATTATTGTTCCTTTTAAAGAATCGAAAATCAAAAATTTAATAATATAACATCCATAAAAATAGGTTTGAATAATAATGCATACACAAAGTGACACATAACATGGTTTCCGAATATGAGAGCATAGGAATCTTGAAAAAAATAACATGGATAAGAAATATTTCAACCATATTCTAAAGGATAGAGGTAGAGGACAAGGTTAGGTGAATTTTGATAATCATAAAGACATAACCAAAAATGATTTGAAAATGTTCATTAATATCATAAAAGAACGATTAAAATATGACAATATTATATTTAAAGATAATTTTTCCTAATGATGATGAATTTTGATTATAATATATACTTAAATGATTTCAAGAAAACAACACAATTTTTGGTCACTTGATCAATTTCCCCTCCAATTCTTATTCATATAAATAATGGTGATTATTCACTCCTTGAGCGTTATTAGATCATGAGATATATAAATAAAACTATAGGTCATTATATCTATCATTATAAAAAAAATTAAAATAAGATATCCAAAATTATTAAATCCTCATAAATATAGATAATAAATTAATCTCTAAAACTTTATATAATGTTTTCCATTTAATATTACATAATTTATTAACATTATAATCCTTTTGTATGATGAGAGTATAAATCATTAGAAATATGGAAGATATAATTATCAAAAAAATCATAGCATCGATTCCCCATATATCATAATGTAGGTATTGTTCACATTCAATAAATATGACGACTATCATCTTTTATTCTCTTGAAACATGGTAATTTCCATAACTCCGTATTTAAAAAATGAAAAAAAATTTATAAAAAAGTTTACTGGTTATATTTCATATGTCTAGAACTGTAATAATCTTGATCGGTGATACCATTAACAATTTTCAAAAAAAATAATTTGTCAATTCTATGGTAATCAATATAATCAAATTAACATATTCAATTCCCATATATAATTTTCCAAACATAATTATCACATCAATTGAAATTTAATAAGTTTTATCTATACCTTAATATTGAGTTTCCCTTGAATAAAACCTTTAAATTAAATCAGTTTTCTAACTCTGCACCACCATTTATCATATCATTTTCAATCCATAATAAAATAAATATAATTAAAATACATATATATTCTGAAACTCAAATAAAATATATTTTAATTCCAATAACTATACACTTGAATCGTCCAAATATATTATTAAACCACTACTCACGATTCTCCATCATATTTTTTCTTATAATAGGAAATATGAACCAAGTATAATGGTTACTCAACCTCAATAGAATCACGATTCTTTTGATTAATGTAAAAAAATATTATTAGAGCATACCGTATAATTAACTTTCCTTATTTGGTCTCTTTATAAAAACCTAATACTATTACCATCTTCTAGATTATCATCATGAATTTTTTACTTAGGACATCAATTTTTATAACACTAATATTTTTCACATCCAAAACATTAAATTGTATCCTTTTTCTTTCGTTATCTTACTATTGACTATAAACAAAATGAATAGTTTGAGGAAAAAATAACCAAGTATAAAAACTCATAACCTTGAAAAATTACATAAAGGATTATAAATTCATGACGAATACTTTTAAATATATGATACATTATGATTTTTCTCAGATATCACCTTGAAAAACATCCTTAGAAATATCCATAAGGATATAACTAATGTTTTCTCATCCTAGTTTCCAAAGAAAGACTGAAGCATTGATATGATACAAATAATATTTACCTAAACGTTTTAAACATGGATATTACATAATTTTATAAGATTATTCATTATATTACACCATCATATGAACACGAGATGTAATAGTATAGTGAATTAGGAACTATGAAATAAATCATCTAATTTGGTTAATTATCATCAATGTATCCCATAATGATCATCCACTTTGGTACTCATACTTGAAAGAATTATATGTATCATGGGGAAAGGAAACATAAGAATGGTAGAGATAAAATTCTCAATAAGATTTAACCTATAAGATACATATGAATAAAATGAGAATAATTTAATCAAAGTAAGTGTTTAAAATGTTAAAATAATAAAATTCATATCAAAGATTATAAAAATTAATAATATTATAAAAAATTGAATGTTCCGAAGACATGAATCATAATATAATCATATCACTAGGTCCTTTAGAGTATTACAAATTCATAAAAAAAATAATTTTCTTCATACACATAAGATTAGAATATAATATTTGAATGATGCCTACCTAGACATTCATCATAGGTGGGGATTGGGATAATCACAAGTTTACCTTCTTTGGTCATGGGAAATACATCCTTGTACATTCTTGTTCTATGTTGTTGATGACCTCTTATGTATCTGCTTGTTTCATATTTAGGATGGAATCCAATGTAACCTCCTCTTATAGGATTATGATGACCACCCGTGTACCCATTTATCCCATAGAACATTAATAAATACCCAATTCATATAATGGAGACATAAATACCTCTTTTCATATAATAAAAACTATACATATGTGTTCTATTAGATTATAAATCAACCTACACATCAGAACCCATTAAAAGAACTGAATTTCATATACACATCATCATAGCATAACTAATAGAAAAGAATCAATTTTCATAAATATATAGATATCATATGAATAATCCATATATATAAATAGTAATAATTATATCCATGGATAATATCATCATTAATTCATGACAATCACCTATAGATTTAATCATACATGGAATTTTTTTCTGAATGATCATTTTAAAAACATTTCTTCAAGAATGTATCCATTATTCGTCGAAAACAATTTAAATAATAAAGAATTTAATAATATAATTTTAAATAAACATCAAATATTATATTTAATTATATATAAACAACTTTATTAAACATTGAAATCATTTTCCATGGATATTCATCAAACATCATTTTCAAAACACAAAAAACGTTTTGGGAGAAAATATTTAATGAACAAAGAGATAAAAACATTACATGAAACTAATAATATCATGGAAGGAAATATATTCATATTAAACCATTATAAAATTAATTTATATAAACCTTGTAATATAATATAAGATCATAACATATAATGGGTCTCAAAAAAGAAGTGTAATGGAAAATTTTATTACTCATTTGAGAACACTTGAACCTTAAACACTCTACAAGATAGAAAATATAATGTGTAAATAAATTACAATAAATATATATATATGGTTTATATAATTAATTAATTATATATATATAAATAATACATAATAAATGAGTGGTGAATATTTCATAATTCTCATACATATAAAGAAAAGAGACTAGAAACCCCCCTTAGCATATTATTTGAATCCATTCATACACATTCAAAACTACCATATAATATAAACTAGTTTATTACACATATTACATAGATAAATATTATTATATATAATATAATATATGATATACTTATGACACTATATTAATCTCTTATTAACAACTCCACATTTATGTTATATTTTGTGTAATAACCACTTTCTTTATTGTACATGTTTTGACATGTTATTTATCATCCTCATACATATATCATGACTTCATCATCACAAAAATTATATCCATGAAATAAATATCATATATATTAAAAATATTTATATTTATGTTTATCTATATATGTTATTTGTAGAAACTAAAATACACTTCTCATGGAGATAGTAGGCCACACAGACGGTTGGTCACTGTTTTCATTTATGTGTTCGATTAAATGAAATAAATGTATATGATATAGTATCATTTAATAATTTTTTTAATATATTTCACATGTGTTTATTAAAAACATCTGGACTACATTCCATGTAATTTTTTAATGAATCACATCGCTTCGGGAGGTGGAATTCCTCTGTACACATGAACGATATTATCATATTCACACCAAATTTAAATCATATGGTATCTATAAAATTATAAAAATAATATATATCACACATATAATAAAAATATTTCATTATTCCCAACCAATCATGGTGGTAATGGAAAATAAGCGACATTAATTCGTGATGTGATTGTCCTCTGTACACATAAATGTGATTGGGTATCTCATTTGGTAGATGTGTGTGATGTTGTATGTTGTAACCACAACATAAACACATGTTATTATAATTTATATTATTTATTAAATATATAAATTTTATATAATAATAATATTATGGCTGTATTGAATAAATAATACAAAAATATTCGTTGTAGAATGTAACCTATTCTCCTAGTATCTCCTTTTGGTGTGAAATAAAGGACTTCCTTGCATGACTTTATACCAAAATGAATGATTATAGGATGATGTGTGGAAATTTTGGATTATATTTTGATATTTTATCAGAATTTAATAGGTCTAAATGTGTTAATAAAAATAAATTTTATGTTAACTTTTTTTTGATAAGGGAGAGACACTCTAGGAAATTCACAAAATATTAATTTACAATAAATTCAATCTCAATCGAAGTTCCATTAAAATTTTATTTAAAGAAAGATACGATATTATATTTGTTTAATATAAATATAAAATATTGTCATTAAATTTTTAGTTTTAATTTAATACTATTTACTTTTATTAAGCCATAGTTATCTAATTTAAAAAAATTTATTGCAGAAATAACTTTTTCATTATGAAAATGATGTGTCTTTTATTATAAACTATCAATTTGAAAAAAAATGGAAAATTAAATATATATTATACCATATATCATATATTTGGCATGATGTGAGTATTTTTATTATTTCAAAATAATTTAATAATATATTATTTTCACAAACTACCACAATTACCAATTTAGACAATATTCATTATTTTGATTTTTTGAAACTCATTAATAAAATATTTTCACAAAATTATAATTCAATACAACCCTATTTTATAATATTAATTTATAAATGTTTTGAATTATCATAATCATGAAAATTATTATTTATTATAATATTCCTAATATTATTTAATTAATTGTTTCATTAATTGAGTAATTACTACATTATCATTATTTAATTATTAATGATAATTATTTCATCACTAAAATGTTGAAATAATGTTAAATGGTATAGTTAAAAATAATATATATTATAATAATAAATTTAGAAAATATTATATTCTATTTGTCCTCATAATTATAAAATTATCCAAATTAAATGTAAATATCTAACATTTTTGTCACTATCATTGATTTTAATAATATATTTGTAATTTTAATGGAAAAGTGTTGATTAAATGGTTAAATTTTGATTTTCAGGTATTAATGATTTAATTAATAACATTTAATAACATGTTGAAAATCTTAACGTACTTTTATAATATTCATAATATTATTTTTACCATTATTTCTCAGATATACACATAAAGATTCTAATAAATATTATTAAAGATATTATTCATAATTTCCAATCCTTAATTGGAAATATTTATTAAATTTGAACTATATAATTTCAAAAAAAAGTATCCATGTTTAAAAATTCATTTAATTTAACAGGACTAAATTAGTTTAGAAATAATCACACATATGGGATGAGTGGACATGTTTTTAAAGAGGAAAATCCAAAAAATTGAAAAGTTTTTATATCCAATATCAAACTAAAAATCGATAAAATAGAATAATTTATATTAATATATGTACATGTTTAAAAATTAAAAATTAATATAATTAAAAATATAATTTAACTATATAAATATTATATATGAACATTACATTTTCATTTAAAATTTAGTATTTTTCACTATTTATTAAAAGATGAATCTTCACAAAAAATACAAAAAGATCACCTAAAGTAAAATTTGACATTATGATTTAAAAAAAAATTCATTATTCATATAAAAATTATAATTTGGAAAAATTATATTTTAAATTGGTTATCAATTAATGTGTAGTAAAATTACCCTTTGGTAATATTTTTATTTTTATTAATAAAATTGGATTTATTTTTTTCATTTTCATATCAAATATACTATATAAGATTCAAAATAATTATTAAATAGTGAATATATAATTTTGTTTAAAATATATCATTAAGATATATTTCATTTATTTATTGAGATAAAATTGTTTATATACATAAAAAAATTTCATAGAAAATGAATTTCTTTATTTTCAAATAGTTCATACATTAATTTATAGACATGTAATAACAAAATGATTCCTTTTATATAATTTTTTTAATAATATCTTCATAATTTGGTTATTTTTATTTTTAATTTCCATTCCAATGGCTATGCGGTAACTATTATAATATTTGAATGAAAAAATAATATTATATTGTAGATCAATAAACTCTTTATTACATGTAATACAAACCATGGAAGGTACTCAATACTTTTTGGAACCTAATAGAAAAAAAGTTTTACATGTAATAAATTTTACTCTATATGTTTCGGGTAGAAAAATGTTAACTTTGGGGTGCATATTACATAATCCAAAAATATTTATTTTTGTATAGAAAAATTTGTATCCATTATTTTTTGTTATTAAAATTTTCAAAATTATTAAATATACTCATGAAACATTCAAAAAGTCCTGAGGTGTTACAGGGAATATGTTATGTGGTAATTTATTTATCCCTCACATCATGTTTCATTTTTTATGAATCACGATACCATATATTTCACTTCTTAGTGCATTACATTTAAAACACACATAACATTTATTTAATTCAAAATCATTTATATAAACATCCTAGTTTGTCATAATTATAATTGTTTATTTCCCCATTGAGTATTTTCAATCATTAAGGTGTTCATACGAAAATTTCAATGGTTGTATATGTTCATGTGTTACCGAATCTTTTTTCATTTAGTTTTGGTATGACTTCAAAATTAAATGTCTATAATCATTAAATTGGAAATTTTGTATTATGACCCTATCATGTGGTGAAATTTTAAAAATTATTATACCATTATTAAATTGGAAATTTAATGAACCAAATAGAATATTTGGATATTATTAAATTTTGATATTGGGTATGGAGACCCTTATGTTGTGATACTTAAAAATGGAGTCCCATATACATTTGATACCATATATATGATCCCTTATTGTGTCATAAGAGGGAATTACATCCCTTATACTTGAGATAGCGTGAATGAAGTCCCCTTTTCTTATGATACCTAGAATTTCATTCCATATATGTGTGATATTAATCATAGTGTCCCATATTATGTGATACTTGGGGATTAGGTCCCATATATTCATGATATCAAGAATGGAATCCACGATAATTTTTATATTAGTACGGACAAACCGATAAATTGTATACTCTAGAAAGATGTCATGTAAAAATTTGATTACAGGCATTGAATCCAACGTACTTGTGATAATAAAGAATGTCATTCGTCAGACATGTCAAACATGGGAATTTAATCTGTTATAATTTTGATACTCTAGATTGTTGTCCCTTACCCCTTTGATATATTATCAATGAAAAATTTTATGTCTTCTGATATTCTAGAAGGCAATATCATTGACTTTATGATACCCTATTGACTAGAAATTGATGATTGATATATGATTAAGGTCTTAGATTCTAGTATATTTCGAAACTTGTGTTTATAAACTACACTATATATATAGTTCTTATATATAAATACATTAATATTCTATTTTATGTATATAATAATGGTGATATATATTCTTATGTTATCCATGAATAGACCAATGTAGGTAGTGTTATCTCTGTGTTAGTTATTAATAAGATCCAACCATTTATATTTTTCTTTACTACTTTCCATTAATATTTCCAATCAATTGCATATAATATGAACTGTCTAGATTCTTTTAGATGCCATTAGTGATGTCTTGCTGAGTATATCTCACACCCGTTTTGGGAACTACTTGGTACCGTGATTGACATATTGGATGTGGGTAGGGAAAGGTGATAGATATCATTAATTGATGAATGATTTTATTATATCATGTGAACTGGGAGTATTGGACAGATCTATGAATCATGATGGTATTTGTATATATTCTTTATACTTTTTTATATTTGATATACATATAGTTATGTGTTTCTACATCCATGTTATATTACTCCCATCTAATTATATACAAAATATTACATCAATTATTATGTTGTACTAGATATAGGTATTGATTGGTCTTTCTATTATATAGATTTTTTAACATCTACTATTATATGATATCTCTATTCAACCATTATTATACTTATTACACTAATGTATTGTTCTGATTATGTGGGTATAGTCTCCCCACTTTTCTACCATGGATAGTTACTCCTAATAAATTTAATTTTTGCATATTGGGAGGCCACCTTCATGTAATGTGACCAACCTTTTAAGTGCATCGCTTAGTGTGTCTTGGGTTGGGAGGTTACAGTCCTAATCAATATAAATTAAATGATAAAATCATGTAAATTATATACATAATGTCATCTAATGTCACTATATATTTAAAAATAATGAATCTTGAAATATTTTATTTATTTTTTATTGATAATATATTTTAATTAATTAGCATTATGTGAATTTTTAGGATTTTTTTCTAAAGAAATAGTTTTTTAATAGTTGAAAATATGATTTTTTTTTCTACATAAATATTTATGGTCATTAAAAAAGTCTTTAAAAATATAAATTTATATCAATGTAACATATGTAGTCTAAAATTATATATAATATAATTTATTACATTTGAATCATCATTATACCTGATTTTGGGAGATTCACATGTTTTTTCTTAAAATATTATTATCCTAAATACTATTTTAAATTTAGTTTTTATAATTTATAGTAAAATTTATATGTTTCATTAATTTGAATATTATTATGAAAAATGGATCTCAAATTTGGACATAAGATATCAAAACTGGTAAACAGTTCCCATTTTTTTCATTATGAATAGTAACTGTAGAAAATATTTCCCAACTTATTAAAGGTAAATCAATTAATTTAGAATAAAAATAATATTATTAGGTGAAAAATAAATATAAAACATGAAATTATAAAAGGGGTGAATGGTATTACACAATTAACTTTTATTATGTGATATTATGAAACATTTTTCATGTTTACATTATAAATAAATGATAATATTTTACGTAATGAAAATAAAAACATTAGATTATTTCATTTAAATTGCTTTATTTTTCACATTGGTATATAATGAAGATTTAAATTAATAATAATGGTTTTTTATTTCAATTATAATTATTTTTACAATTATAAATTTTGACTATGTTATTGTGATTATATTTATAACTTAAATAATTGTAACACACTAATGCAATGCTTGTGGTTGCTGTAAAATTTATGTAAATGAGATTAAAAACATTAATATAAATATTTTTTTGGATATAAATGGGCTTCATAGGATCGTGTAGTTAATAATATTTTTTTATTTATAGTTAAATGGAATATATTACAATAACATTTGTGATTTTTTTTAATAGTAAAATTCTATTGAAATTTATTGCAAATAAATTAATATTATTGAATTTTATTAATTATAATTTCATTTATGATTTATATAAAAGTTATATTTAATTTTATATAATATTTTTATTTAAGAATTTATTTTCATGGTTAATGTTATGAATAATTAACAATGTGTTTCATAAAAATGATGAGGTTTTAAATGATATTGGAACCATTAAGAAATTGATTAAATGAAAATATTAAAGCTAAATATTATATATCCCTGATTCTATATTAATTTATAACCTTTTTACTGGAGTTTAAATCATATTATATAATTTTATATCATTCATTTCCATCAGTTTCTTTCCCATATCTTTTAAATGTGCACATCCACAAATCTCATTATAACACATTTAGAGAATTATATTTCATTCAATGTAGAAAAAAATAAAAAAAATAACTTATGAAAACTATATGTCTTAAATTAGACATAATACCAACCATTTTTGAATAAATATGTAATGAAATGGAGGTTTTATGGAGAAGATATATAACTTTTAACATAGTGTTTTATTATTTATTATTCTTATACCTCCCTATAATATTCATAAAAAGTGATAATAAATTAACAGTAACATATTACTTATAATGATACAATTGTATATTAAATTAACAACTTATATATATCTCCTTCATACATAACATGTGTAACGTACCATACAAGGATATACTTAACCCCAACACTGGACCTAATCCATTATATACTCAAAGGGAATTCCACATCCCCGTGGGCTGGCGACAAGCACCAAGACATCGAACAACACAAAAGAGGGAATGGTTTTTCCATATAAGAAGAACCAGATGGCATATATATATATATATAAGAACCAAAATATGAAGATGAATAAGAAATACTATCCATTAATATTTAAGAACATCATAAACAAATAACTGTAAAAGTAGCACAAAACTCCCAGACATATCTAACTGAAAAGTATTATAAACTAAATAGCTACACTAAATGATGGTATAGACAAACTCCCATTATTTCTCCACTATCTACCCAACCAACTAACATGAACCTAAATACATCATTATGGATCCTTACCTTTCCTTACACTGGAGGGCAAACAATGGTCTCTGCACTAACAAAGAGGTGTGAAACGTGTGAGATAACATTTTCATTAGAATCACATCCAAGGGTTCTATAAATATTATTTGTATAAAAAACCATATATAAACATTTTAAATAAAAAATTTCTTGATATGAAGTAAGAAATTTTTTTAGGAAACATTGAAAAAATTTCCCTTTTTTATAGATCTAAATGAAACAAGGTATTTCAATTTCAAATCATGTTTTTCATATCATTATCCACATGAATAAACTAGCATTTCAAGGATAAATCAAAACAACATTCAAAATAAAAAAACACATATATATTCTAACACAAAGGAATACTATATGTCCATGTTGTCGAAAACTTGTACCACTATGAATCAATCATGTGAAAAAAATTCAAATACTTAAACACAATCCTAGGAATCATAGGAATACACTATAATAAAACCCCACAAAATGTCAATATTCGTCCCCAATAATAACATCCTAGGAAATAGAGGAAATCTACAACAGAAACATCCTTGATAATCACAAAATAATGGATGATTTCTCCTAACTAGACCTTCCAAAAAAGTACCCAAGATAACCCATGTAATATTTTTCAAAATTCATTCTGAGGCTTTGAAAATAATTTCCAAATCATTTCACATTTTCAATTTAATTGCATTAAAAATATCTATTTTCTCTCGATTTATCAATAACAATGAAAAAAAAATTCCATAAGAATATCCTTCAACACACACAAAAAATCCTGCCAATTTTAATGTGAAAAGTTGTTTATAATGAAAAAAAACTAGGATCATCAACGTAGGATAGAGACAGAACCACTTACCTCATAACTCGTATCTCACATGCAAATAAAGGAATCCAAAATCAAATAAAATTGACAATGTCAATGAAGGCCTAATAATGAAATACACATCAAGATTGATTCAATTTATAAGTCAAGGTGTCAACACAAGAGACGAAACATTCATACCTCAAATGAAAACTTCCACATCACCACAACCAATAGAATAGAAGGTGTTAATAATTATATCACACAATAGATCATGGCAGATACCAATGAGAATTAATAACCATAGACCAATGGATCCAAAAATGCCACCCAAAAATGATACTATGACCAAAATCAATGATGAAAATAAAAGGATACCTACCATAGGAGACACACTACATCCACTACAGAGAATTAGTGTTGGATTGATTGATCTATAAGGGGTTAAGTCTCTCAAAAATTTCATGTGACTGCCTCAAGTTGAGATCCACGAAGAACCGGTGAAGTAATTGTAATAACAGTGCCCCATGATATCAATAATAATTGTATCTATAATTTAACATAGTGTGTAACCTGGTAACTTGATGTGTAACCCCCAATATCCCCAAACTCCAAATAACTGGTCGCCTTAGCTAAAAAACAGACATTTTAAATAACCCATGTCTTGTATTTCATAGTCATGGAGTGTGTCCATTCACTATGTGATGTCTCCTTTCACTAAATACATCAATCGATCATTAAACTATGTGTAACATATTAACACGGAAAGTAACATCAATTTATCATGCTTGGAAGAAAGTTTATTAGTTTAATTATAATAAATATCTGAATTCACCATTATAGGTATCCTACCAATTGAATAGGTGAGGAAAATCATGAAGAGGTTAGGGGAGTACATGATAAAATGGAAACATGATGTTAAAAAATTACAATCATAATGGATTTCTATCTCCATGATGTCTTGTGGAAAATATAATCCCTGGAAATAGAATTTGGATGGTACTCCTTTACAAAAAAATCACATTTCCTTGTCTCATGAAAATATGATATTTGTTTCCATAGAACTATGTCCAACAAGATAGACTTCCCACTCAAGGATTTCACAAGATAGTTAATGATCTCTATTGGCTTCTCCAGAGTTAAAGGATATAGATATAAGTCATTTTCATCACAAATCAGATTATGAGGGGGGTTATGTTGACATTTGCTAAGGTAAGATATATAGAAAACATCAACCATACCTCTCATCTAAAAAATTTATAATCAATTAGGAATTTTTATTTGAGATTCATTGTGACCACAAATAAGGAATAATATATTGGATCCAAAATTACTTGCATTCAATGTCGATGGTGACCCCACTAGGGATAAAAATTCATGAAAAACTATTCACCAATAGATTAGTACACTGTTCAATACCTCCAATCCGTATAGGATTTATAATGACTCTGTGAGGTATCCTAACGTAAATGTACATGTATAATCCTCATGAAATTTTCCTGAACTAAACATTGTCAAACTAAATATACTTTAACCACCTGAGCCCAACAAATATGTTATATTCATGGCTGGCCATACAACGTCTCAAAGGAAGCCATTCTGAATAATGAATAATAATTTCGGTTACAAAAAAACTCAACTAGTACGATATTACTTTCCCATAATCCTGGAAATTACAAAACACCAACGGGGATAATATACTCTAATATATAAATAACTCACTTAATTTGACCATCTTTCTATGGATGTTATGTTGTTCTCAATATAACATGAGTTCTGATAGACTCTTGAAGACTAATCTTGGTTATCTATGTATACCTAGGTTTCCTATCTCAAACAATGGAAGGAATCATATGTAACCTGAAAATATATAACACATACATAATACATATATCTTAATCTATAGGTATATCCATTATCTGAATGAAATTATCTTATTTTTCTAACTGATCAATAACCACATAGATAGAATTCTTCCCTAGGGGACTCTATGTAATCCCATCAAAAAAATCCATGGATATCTCATCCCATTTCCATACTAGAATCAAAAGAGGATGAGGAAACCCATAAGGTTTCAATTACTAATACTTTATTAGTTGGATGGTTGAACATGGAAATAAAAACACCGTGAATTCATGCTTCATATTCGAGCACCAAAATCATCACCTCATGTCATAATATATCTTCTTAGTGCTTGGATGTACATCCCACAAGAGTTGTGACAATCAAACAATAACAAAACCCTAATAGATTCGGGTATGAAAAACATTTTATGAAGTGAATAATACCATATGAACAAAGTGTCCAAATTCAAATGGCATCCCCACCATAATGGATTTCTCGAGATTTCATAAACATATCATAATGCTCATAATTCAGCATGATAGACTCCCTGAGAGATGATTATAACTTACCACTAGCTTGAATAGTTTTAGAAAAATACTTTTGAGAAAATATATGAAACTAATAGATAACCCCCCATAAGGTTCCACTCCTCCTTCAATTATAAGAAATCATGTGATTACAATTTCCATCTCTGATAATCATTAACATCATTCCCATATCCAAGGTTATAAATGATTCCAATGTAAAATGCCTGAAGGTAAACTACATGTCATTATTTTTTGAGACTCATTTCCCTATGAGAAAATATATAACTCGGACTATTATTATCATACAAGACAGTGACCCATTCCCCATCATTATCGTGTTACCACGAATTAAGAACAAACATGAAAACATTAAGATCTAAATCATTTGTGAGGTAACATTTCTGTTGTGGCTCACAATGATAATATCCATAAGCTACCACATATGCATCCTACAAAATCACACATCCTAACCAACAAACACAGTACCTAGAAAAACCATGTATGTCTTACCAATCATGGGTAAGATTAGAATTTGAGCTGATTTCATAGACCATTTCAGTTTATCAAATTAATTCATAAACATTGCATCCTATTGTGATATCACTTTTTTCATGGTATGTGTAGTCAAAGGTGACAATAACATAATGAATCCCAAGACAAACTGGTGGTATTATCTAGTAAGACCAAGTATGATTCATGTGTCAAAGTCATTTCAAGGTTTTGAGCAATAAATTTAAACCTTTACCTTCTCTGGATGAAATAATAATCCATTATTAGTTATTTTATTCCCCAATAACAACATATCTATAATTCATAAACTACAAATAGAAATCATTATATATAATCTATTTCTTATCAAAATATCTAGAACCAAAATAAAATGGTGATCATTATCACTCTTAGATTTTGAATAAACCAAAATAACATCCACAAACACTACCAAAAACATGTAAATATAAGGATATAGTATTTGATTCGTCGATGAAATAAAAACTATGTTAGAGTTAGTTAGAGAAAAAGGAATCTCATGATATTCATAATGGGCATACCTCCTCTAGAGGTCTATACCAGGTATATCGAACTCCCAAAAATCAAATTTTGATGATAATATGACCAAAGATAGATCGTTGTAAATAACATTTCCCCCATTAATGGATCAAACCTTTCATCCATGTGAGGAAAATGATATTTTTTTTAAATATCACCTAATTAAAAATTCTATAGTCCTCAAATAAATGATGTGATCATTAATCTATCATAGAAAATAGCACATCATCTACCCAAGGTTAACACTAGGGAGAGAAAAATGATTTTCTAACAACTAGTCCAATGGAATCATGACCACTTTTAGCTATGATAGTGTTATTCAGTATGAAGGTATTGATATTGACTACTTAACTCGCACCACAAAAAGTGTAATATATACTGGTATCTCCATAGGAAGACTTGACACATATTTTGGGAAAACATCATGTATGTCTTGATCAAGAATGGGGAAAACAATTATTGTAGATATGTAATCAAGATCAAACACAAAATTAGACCACAATATCAAAAGCTATTGGCGGGAAGTTCCATTGTGGCCTGACATTGTGTCTGATTCCTCAGGAAACACATGATAGCTCCCATCTACAAAATGAAATGAAACACACTGATGATAATAAAAAACATCACCACAATGACTGACATGCCAACAACATACCAATGATTATTTCAAATAGATGTAAATCATGAATATTGATATATTATACCAAATCCATATCATAAATATTGAATGAACATATCAGACACATGAACCCCTTATATTTCATCACGAAAAGTGGTGTCACTTACTCCATTGTAAAATAAAAATGTTCTTTTTGAAGTTATAAAACATCAACATATCATGAATATATAAAATACTGGGAGGCACCAATATCAAATAAATCCATTGAAATTAAAAGACATTAAGGATTGAACCTTTCAATATATTCCAACTTATATTAACTTCCATTCGACACTCATCTACTGTGTGAAAATGATTCACTCATATGGCCCATGGATAAAGCCCTATAGTCTTTCAATATTATGACTACACCATAATATCCATTTCACACGATGAAACATAACCATAATGAGGCCTAGTCATATCATTATTGAATAATTTTAAGTGACAAATTTTTCCATAGATCTACCATTTCATTTAGGGTATACCAAAAGAACACCTTGGGTGTCATCCCATTACAAACAAATAGAATGTTTGAGTTACATTACCCACTATAACAGATTTTGTAGAGGAGGACCACTATTGAGACCCACCTCCACTATAGCTGTAATGATCATGCTTCATCCCCTACTTCCCTTTTGATCCACACACTATGCAACCAAATATAATAAAATAGGAAGAAAATCCAAAATGGCCTTCCATATTAATTTTTTTCTATTATTTAGCTATCAATTATCTCCACAGGGGAAGAAATCATTATTATAAACAACAATGATCTAATATGCAGTCATAAACCCTTTAGGTATTTATGATCTTTCAACTGATCAATCCTCACCACGCCCAGGAAAGAATAGACAAGCTCAAAATCAAAATAGTTTTATGGAAACACCAAATTATATTCATATTATAAAGAACTAAACTCAAGAGACATTCTTATCATTAATGGATCTATGAAAAACTACTGAAAACACATGATTTTAAACCCTTTTAAACCAAGACAACAAGTATATCGACTGGGACCAAATAATCCCACCATCGCATTCCAGAACCCTCAAGTATGAACACTACACATATCATTTGAATGCACTTAGGTGACTCTAGAATGTTGAATATTTGATCAATCATGCCCAACATTTACTCCACCAATTGAGGTTCCATAGTTCTTTTAATGGATGGTGGCTTCTCAGGTATGAACTCCCATGGTGTATCTTTCTCTCATCTAACTCTTGGATTCACCTAATCAACATTATTCTGACCACGTGTTACACCTTGACCAACATCACATAATACAAGTATGAAAATCACAAAGATTCTATGATATAGAGGTGGGTTCCTTTGAGGATTATAAACTGCATTATCATGATGAAGTCGTGAATGAAGTCTCAGAGGAATACTTTTTCACAATGGAACATAATAACAATTATAAAATATATCAAATCTCTTTTCAAACAAGAAAAACCTTTAGAAAAAAAATATAATTTAAAATAATACTAGAGATACAGAAGCCAACATACTATCTAGACGTGAGTCTTGTAACAACAATATATGTCCAAGAATGTATCACAACATACCTATCGTGTACAGAAAATACTATCTCGCGTATAAAAGATTTACCAAGTCATCGAATATTGAGTTTATACCTCCTATGATTCAAAATTATAATAAACCGACCAAGGTTTACTTCAATCCAAACACATAACCTGTTTGGATACATACATATAGGGTGTTCTCGATCCCCATAGACTGGTGATAAGAACCCAAGAATCAATCAACAAAATAGTAGAAAAAGAATTTCCTTCTACAAATAGCACATGGAATATATAAATATATATATATAATAAGAAACAACACAATATAATGAGGACATTCATTCAATAACTATATGAAAATAAATGAAATAGACAACTGAAAAAGTTTCTAAATCTCCAAGACAAGTCGAACTAAAAAGGAAAAAAAACCAAAAAGTTACTTTAATTTATTGTAAGGATAGAATCCAACCATCTCACCCCTTGGTACCTAACAAGAGAACACAAACCTCACCCCCTCACTATGACACCTTTCCATTCACTGCACTGGAAGACAATTAAAGGTCTATAAACGTCCGAATACGATCATCGGGTGTGAGATAATTTGCATAGTTAGATCCCACCAAGGTGTTCCATATCCAGACATTGTATAAAAATCATTGTATGATAATTTATAAAAATTCACGCAATTATATGTAGAAATGGAGTTTTTTATAATACATTGTAAACATTTCTCTTTTCTGCAGTTGTAAATAAAACCTGGTATATTTATTTCAAATCACAATTTCAATATTATTTTCCTTATAAATAAACATCCATATCAAGGCTACCTCAATATTTAATTGAATAAAATTCATAGGTACTAAAACACAAATATTACTATAGATGTAGGCCATATATTACACATTCCACAATCAATCAATCAATTATAAAATTATGATCCTATAACATAGGTCTAATAAGTAGATGAATACACAACTAGTAAACCACAAAAAATGTCAATATCAATCCCATAGAAAAATGATCCATGTATATAGAGTAATGACACAAGAAAAAATTATTTTATAACTACAAAATAATATATGATGTCCCAATACTAAACTGTACTCTTA
This sequence comes from Viscum album, assembly GCA_963277665.1. Lineage (NCBI taxonomy): Eukaryota > Viridiplantae > Streptophyta > Magnoliopsida > Santalales > Viscaceae > Viscum > Viscum album. The sequence goes on from OY728161.1 coordinate 849,000,428, forward strand.
TGTATCAAAGGTAACCCTTGTGATATTATTCAGAATTCATTTCGATGCTTCAAAAACCATTTGTTAACCATTTAACAAATTCCATTCTAATAATTTGAAAATATCCATTTTTTTCTATTTATTAATAATCAAGGAAATCCCATTTTACATAAAAAACCCCTTTTAAACAAACAAAATATAGTCATGAAAATTTCAATATGAAAAACAGTTTATATTAAAAAACAAGGTTCATTAATATAGGCTTGAGAAGGAATGACTTACCTCCAATCTTAGATTTCACACACCCATAATGGAATCCAAAATCAATGAAACCCAACAACATCAAATAAGTCCATATAATCAAATTCACATCAAGATTTATTCAATTTAGAGGACAGGGGGTTTGGAAAAGAGTGGAATCCCACATAGCTTATTGACAGACACCCTCTACAACACAACCAACAAGTGAAAAGACCTAAAAAAGAGATCACAAAAAGGATCTAGGAATAATCCAACAAAATCACCATGATTATGTGACTAGATCCATACATTCCACAAAATGACAATATACTGATAACACCAATGAAGAAATGGAATGGTTACTTTCCTGGAGTGATGGACCAAAAACGCAACAGAGATCGAGTGTCAAACGAATAGATCTGTAAGGGATTCAGTCTCTCTTAAATTAAATGAAAATACCTTATGTTGAGATACACAATGTAGATGAAAATAAATTTAATCAAAAAATATACATTCTATCTTTAAAAACTATACATGGGCTATTACGTAGCATCTACCACAGTTACACGACATGTTACACCCACGAACCACATACTCTGAAAACCCTGTCAAATGATATTAAAAAAAATTCTTTTTAATAACTCAAATAATATATGTAATCTTTAACACATTTAACCTTACTCAGTGTGAAGTCATTTTCACAAAATTAACCATGGAATCATTACATGCCATGTGACATAGTAACACGGTGTGTATCTTCTCTACAACCAATAGAAATGAACAGCTAATAGTGAAAGTAAAAAAAATTATTTGACATCAACATTATAGTTATCCTAATCATCTCAATGGATTTTAAACATTGATGAGGTTAAGGTAGTACCTTATAAAATAGTAATGGGATGTTAAAAAATAGGGAATGAAAACATCTTACATCTGTAAAATGGACTACCTCCTTATAAACCATTGTGATTACTTTTCTATCATTGTCTCTCATGGATGTTAAATATGATTTATAATATATATACATATATATGATATTAATGAAATATTTATAATACAAGAAATATTATTTAAAAATGGGTTTCTTGACTAAATTCAATTTCATAATGAAAAAATCATTTATTTTTATGATTGGATTGCCACCAGCATGATGCACTGCGATTCATTTTTCATATTAGTATCACAAGGATGGAATTATATATGTATTTATAAATGGGTAATGAAATATTTACATCATCATCATCATTATGGAGTGATAAAAATACCTTCTTTTACTACTGATTTTTTTAATATGGACACATTACTCACGCTTACAAAGGAGTAATTAACACCATAACCGTAAAGTAATTCTTTTTTTTAATACATAATTCATGGTTTATTTAAAAATAATAATTAACACCTTAACGATATAATTACTTGTAAATTATTTTTGATTATATAATGGAAAATGATATATTTGAACTCTTTCATAAAATCAATGTTTTGTGGGGATTATTAGTTTATCATCCAAAAATTACAAACGTAATCTATAATGATGATGTAACTAAATAATAAATGGTCATAAAAATAAAGAAGTGATAATGATTGTAGAGTGAACATGAAAACATATAATAATAAATTTAATAATTGACATAGCTATATTATTTAGTTTATATTGAATTCATATGATATGCTCGAATAATGTTAATGGATATATATCATTAAAGTCATTTTTTAATTTTTTTAATATTTTTATGTAAATATTTTTTATTTCTCATACATATTAATATAAAAATTTTAGGAATGTATATATATATATAAAAGAAATATACTTTTAATTATTATTTACATTTTTATTTATTTAAAATAAATCAGAATTAATATTATTATGTATTCTATATGGTTTGTCTTGAAAAATATGTATAAGGAATGTTCTGTTTCGATAAATACAACATAAAATGTATTCCTTATATCATAATCAGTATTTTAATTTTTTATTAAATTATAAAAAAATCCATTTCCTTCAATTAAAAAATAATCTTCCATTTTTATTAGTATTTTATAGAATTTTTTCAAAAGGAATGGATATTTTTTTACCAAAAAATATAATTATTATGGGTGAAAATATTATTTTATGTATATAATAAATCTAAATTTAATCTTTCATGTGGTATGAATTTTATTTTCTCATATATAATCATTTATATGTATTGTCATCTTCATATTTCACTTGAAGATATGTGAGCTCATTATTGGTTATGAAAATGGGTGATCATGATATAGATCTTCTATACATTTTATGAACTGAGAGAGTATCAAATTTAATGTTTCTCTTAATTTATTATTGGAATTTTCCTAATTGTGTAGTCTTTTTGTAAAATATAGTGTATGTTTGATATGAAAAATATTTCCAATGTTACAAACGAGGATCATCTATTATATATAAAATTTCTTAATTAATTTTTTTTGATTTCATAGGTTGATGGATTAATTTCTTATTTTAGTGGGATGATTATTAATTTTTTGGATAAAAGTTATAATTCTGAGAAAACAATTTTCAAGTGTTGTCATGTTTTTTATGAAATCATCATTAATATTAATTTCCCATTATACTTATTTATGATGTATTTAAAGAATACTACTCGGTAGTAAGGATTATTTCATACAGGAGTAAATAATTATATGTGTTCAATGTATATAATGTTAATGCATAAACTGTGTTTTATGATATTATGTTTTTAAGATTGACCAAAATGTTTATTTATTTTTTTTATATATCCTTTAACGATAATTAATTTTATAATTCCATGTAATGAAATTATTTCCACATTGTAAAAGGATGAGTAGAATAGTTAATAATGTCAGCGTTCCAGATAATAGAGCTTTCTAGAACAAATAAATTTTGTACTTATAAAGAACTAGTTTTATGTTAAAAAGAGATATTATGTGAAAATTACTACTTTGAAAGAGTTTTTCCTAATTAACTGAAACTCTAAACCACTACAAAAACAAGACATATTTTTTATAAGATATTTTTATTTGATGTCATATTTTTTGGATGTCAAATGAGAGGTCATTTTTATTATAATCAAGAATATTATTTTTTATTTTTTATCACCATATTCATGATTATGGCTTCATGTTTATCATAGTTTTCACCCAAATAGGGATTAAATAAATTTAGATATTAAAATATTTTCATTTTAGGTTAACTTAATTGATTATGGATAACATCATGAGTGTATAATTAATTGTATTATTATATTTTTAATTTAATATAAAATTATAATGAATTTTTATGTTATGCACTTTTATGGTTTTAAGAGTATTTTTGGATAAATTTTGCATAATAAATTACATAGGATCCTAATTTTATTTAGTGAACGGTTTATTTGATGGAAAATCATTTTAAATATTATTTCAATATGTTTAATGTTATTGATAAACAGTACATTTCATATGATATATTATTTCAAGGAAATTATTCTTAATTTTGATGACAGGGTTGTTAAATTTTTGGAACATATTAGTTTTGAATTAAGTAACATTTTTATTAAAATTCAATTTAGTGAATAATTTAATAATTTATATTTTATTGAATATTAGAATTTTTAGATCATGATATTGTTATGTTAACTGTAACTAATTTTTTAGGATGAATTTTCACACGATGAAGAAAGGATGAATTATTTTTTGGAATTATATATATATTTTTTGAATTATATAAATGTTCTTAATTAAAGGAAATATATTCTTTATTTTAGATAAAATATGACTAGGTAAAATATATATTTATTATATGAAATTATGAGTTAATAAATATGGTTTTAAATATTAGTTAAATTTATATGGTACAATTTTATGGCATGATTTTCTTATGTTTTAGAAATTTTTTTGAACATGTTGATGAATTTTAGGTATATTTATTGATCAATTTACTCAATTTTATAATAGGTTTATATTATTTTGATAAAATAAATTGATGCATGATTATTTATTATTATGGAATATTATATAACATTGTGATAAAAATTATAGTTTAGTTTACATTATATTGATTGGAGGAATAAATTATTTTCCTTTTAGGGATATGTTTTTCCATAATGTTTTATTATTTTTATCGAAATAAAAAATAAATGTATGAATATTAAATTTTTAAATTAAGAGATATCATCAAAGTTAGTACTGATTCAATAATTCAACCAATGGATTAATTTATATTCCAGTAATTCATGAAAATATAAAATGTATATTTTCTCATATTAAAATTGAATATGTTAAATGAATTCGTATAATCTAGTAAAATTATCTTTAAAAAAATTATTATCATGTTAAATTCATTCTAAAAAAATTATTTTTCCCCATACCTAATCAAATAATGGTTTTTTGGTCATTTGATTTATCATGATCATTCAAATTCTTCTGATCAATGTTATATGTCAATCTTCATCACTATTATTACATTAATTATTTCATTAATGACTATATTTTATCTTCCCCACAATATTATCCTATATGGATACCCAATTATTTTATATTGTAGTCTCCCTTCATATTTTTCATTCATCCATTTTAAAATTTATTTTAATAAACCATTTGTACAATAACGATTTTCAAAAATGGTTTTTTCAAATTTCAAACCCTTTTTATCCAGACCAAGTCCATATTATGTTGGATAAATTTATTTAATCTTTGGAGAACGTGACACTCTATTGTATTTAAATACCAATATGTTCAATAGTATAAAGAGAATATAACACCATTATTAAACTAACAAATAGTTATTAAAATTTAAATGTTATAGATATATATTATCTATTGAGTTAGTTGTTATGAATAATAGTTACCAAAATAAGAATTATAAATAAATACAATAATTAAAAAAAATGATAAATTTAGAGAAAATAATAAATCAAATTTATAGTGTCAATTAGTTCCAAATAAGAATTTATTCAAAATTTATTTTTATATTTTTTATGAAAAAATATTATAAGTAATTGAAGAGTTGTTTAAAAAATATATTTCATTTATATTATATCATTACATAAATTATCATATCCAAATTATCATATGGGGAAGATTTGATATTTTTTAACAAGATTGTTTTATAATTGAATTATAAAAATTAATTTTTTTGAAAAGCGATCATTTGATTTTTCATAAAAAGAGACATCATTATTTTAATTTTATATATATTAAAATTTAGTTATGTTTAATTAGATATAATTCAATAAATTACATTTATAGCCTAAATTGGTATATATTATTTTTATGGTATAAAAGCTTATTTTCTCAAATATAATTTTCATTATATTATTTAAATTTATATAAATATTGATTTATTCAACTTTTATGAAGTCAATGGTTATATTTTATCTCATATTATTAATCATGTGTTTTAAATTTGGTTATTATGAAACATTTCACTTTTTTCATTATGAATAATCATGGTAAATATTTTTTATCCATGGATGTGAAAATAATTTAATTAAGGTAAAAAATAATGTTATTAGTCCTACAAATCAAACATATAATTTTCTTAAATCTATTTTATGAGTTAGGCTTAACCATACTCATTTAGAATTCATTTTTATGTAATTTACAGAAAATTTTCCTTGAAAAATAATTTTTTATTATATTATTTAAATAAAAATACAAAATCTCACTCTCATGATTTAATATTGAATTATATATTAACATTGATATTAATTTATATTTTTATTGCATATTGTTTTATATTTTATTTACAGAAAAAAATATAATAGTACTTTTTTGTGAATTTATAATTATATTAAATTATTATTCAACCTTATCATAATTCATATTAAATTGGTTTGAAATTAAATTAACTAATATTAATTAATTAAATATACATATTATTGGGATGAAAATATATTTCAAAATAATTTTATACTTAGTAATAAAATATTTTCGGGTTTTAATGATTATATACAAATTTATTTTATTATATGTAAATATTAAATATGAATTATGTGAATATTTCTATGAATGAAATGAATATTTTATAATTTTATCAAATATCTCATTAAATTATTTTTAAATTATAAAATTTAATGTTGAGAAATATGATTAGAAATGGTCGGATGTATCATATATTTTCCAATTTAAATCGTATTTTTAAAATAGATATATATGTATAACACATTTATTTTTGTAAATGGTGTTACAATAGTAAATATTGGAAACGATTAAGAAAGATAACAATACAAAATATATGGTTTAATGTGATATTTCAACATCATTAATTATACTGATAAAATATATTAACACCATACACTTTAGATTATTGTTTAAATATCATTGGGAACCACTATATTTTACACCAAAAGGTTTTATTAATTAATTGAACAACATGAAACAATGATTCTCAAAATATTGACACAAAATTATAGGGATATAGTTATAAACTTTTCGTTAAAAAAATTTCTATATTTCAATGATTTGTATTTTGAAGAACGAACATCAACAGTTGTGATCCACATATTATTTAGAGTCTGATAGAACCAACTTGTGTGTTTTTTTGAATAGTATCATACAGTAATGAATAGTAATATGACTAGAAATATAATCATTATGAATATTAAATCATACTGTTATTTTATTTTTGTAAAATTATAATACAATGTGATCCTGATTAATCATTAAAGGTGATATAAAATGAGTTATAATTAAAAAAAATTCGAATGAAATATGATTTTATTTTAAAATAAAATTATTCATATTTAAATATATTTTTTTCAAAAAAATGGTGTTCATTTTTTAATATAAATTTTCTAAAATTATTAGGGTAAATTTTTGTAAGATAGATGATTTTTTTTTTGACTAGTAAAAAATATGGTTTTTGTTTTGGATGTTTATTGAAATCACAATGATATAATCATTCTTGTTGATTCACATGTATTAAAATATTATATGAGGTGTCCCATGTGGAAAATATTGTGGGAGAAATGGTCAAGCCCATGGTTCTGAAAATACCACTACTGGGGTGTCCTTTCAAATTAATTAAAAAATCCCTCTCTTTCACTATAAATACCACCTTCAGTCCCTTATTCATATCTCATATCTAAATCCTTGAAAATCGTCTAAATTATACATAATAAACATCCAATGGATATTCCCCACATCCAGGACCTACTAGTATAATGAAAAGGCCAAATGAAATGTCCTTAAGGAGGTTCTCAAGAAGAAGAGATGAATTCATAAAGATCCTCCTTCATTTTATTGTGTTTCCTTTTAAACTAATTTCTTTTCTTATACCACCTTAAATTACCATTATCTAATTGGAATTATGGATATAGAATAATATATATTTTTTATGTTTTCGTATTATTGAAAAAAATCATCAATTTATGTCTTCTCCTCCTCCCTCTTACTATATTATTTAAATCACCATCCTCAATATTCCAATTTACATGAATCATGGATGATGTGTTTTTTATTTAATTTAAATCTTTAATATCTGGCAGTAATCATATTTTATTTTTTGAAATAGATTTTATAATTTATTATATTACCACTCTTATGTTCTATTATTAACATATATCAATAATATTAAGGTTATTTGATGAAAATATTTTGTGATTATTGATGAACAACCAAATGATATATACTAAAATACTTAATGATTTATCAAATTATTCATCCCCAAACCATATATCCAAATTATATGTTGAATTATTTAATATTCTGGAAAAATATTAACAACATTTTATAGAACTTCTAATTTTTCTCTTCTATTTTAATAGAAATTTAATTTTGAACCGACCATGGAAATCATTTGAAGCATGCACACATAAATAATAGAAATAAAATAATTTTATTAATTAATTGGTCAAATGAAGTTATGAAATTGTCATATATGGTGTTATAATCTTGATTATCATTTTTAGAAATATTAGTTACACCCATTTAACCATTATACATGATTTTTAGGCATGTTTGAAGTATGCCGAACCCATACTAAGAGAATTCCTAACCCAGTTTCCATTTATTGGGTAAACCATCTATTTCATTAATTATATTTAAGTAAGGTATTTGGGTCTTGAATTTATTTCATATTATTATTTTATTTATATTTATAGTTTATACACATATTCCTTTCATTAGATCAATTCTCAAATGAATTTGATGATATATTTTAATGATTTTTCTTTAAAACATTCTATTTTACTAAATTCAAAATAAATGATTTTACGCAATTATTCAAGTTTTATTATTAAATTATTATTCTTGGTAATTGTTTATGATAAATGGGAGGTCTTATATCTCTGTTCAATTCATTTGGTATGTGTATGTTATTGGCCGACTATATGGTGACTACAATTGTAACTATGATGATTACAAAAAAAAAGATGGTTGTGAGGGTTATATTGTAAGGTAGTCGAGAGGGTTACAAATAATATGGTATCCATGATGGTTAAAATATAAGTAATTAATCACCCAGTATATCATTATGTTTTTATATATGTTTTTCAATGTTTTATGGAAATATCATGTTTCAAAAAAATGTATATATGGGTGAGAAGTATGACTTTGTTGAAATGATTTCTTATTTTTGTAAGTATTCTGTAATGACTCAAAAATTTCCATGTATTTTTTTATTAAATGTGAATTTTTATAGTCTGCCAAAATGGATGGCGTGTGATTCCGAGGCTCGGTTTTCCTTGAATAAATTTCTGAATGTTTTTATGTACGTTTAGTAAACGTTCAAGAGGGTTTTTAAAACTTTTGAACAGGTGCTCGGAATTGAAATCTGAGGGCACCGTTGAACATGTAGTGTCAATATTCTCTTAATGAGACCTCCATCTCAACCAAAGAAGGTCAAGGGTGAAAGTAATTTTTTGTGTTTTTCGTGGAAATAAAAATAAAATATAGAACAACTTTTATTTTATTTATCTAACCTCTATTTTAAATTCTAGTGGTGGGGACCACCTGAACCCCTCTTTATTGTGGAGAAGTCCCTTGGAATCCTCCCATTTAATTGTGCCATCCTAAATTGAATTGATTAACCTATTTTAATTTGGTGGCTATTCTTTTACTTGGGGAAATCATTGGAAATGGGAAGCTTGGGGAGAACTTTGGAGAAAATCTTCTCTAATGAATAACTCACTCTCCAACAAAGAACAAGGAACCATCCTTAACATAGAATGGAGGCTCCTTGTGAAAGAAATGAACGCCGACCTTATTCAAAGACTTATTCTTCTTCCCCATGAATCCTCATTCAGAACCATCAAGGTAGGGGTTGTTTTCTTGATTACCCCTTACCTATTCTTGATGTTCTTAATGATTCAAAAACAAATAAGCTGATTGGAATAACTCTAACATGGAGAGAGAGGGACAAATGAACACGGCATGACCTCCCCATAACCTTTGAGATTTTTTATGGGCATGAAACGATGGCAATGTCCCAAGACAAGTGTGGAAATATTTGTAACGAAGAACAGGCCAATGGGGCGCTCCCGGTGACCCGAAAAACATCACCGAGGGGAATCAAGATTGTCGGCCAGCTCTCTAGAAATGATAGAGAAAGGGAGGTGGCCAAAAATATGACCATACATGTGAAGGGGATGGAAGAGTGCGTCCATGATGTTGGAGTGTAGGAGATGTGACATTTTTCCACGAAGTTGAGGTGGGGGAGACTGGCTCGCTACAGGCCCCCGGTGAAGTCGCAGCGCCTGACCACACTGTGTGGAGGAGGCCGACGGTCCAGCCAGTTGCGAGCCCAGTAGGCCAGGCTGTACTAGTGGGCTGGACCCAGCAGGTCGGTTCGGTCTGACTGGTTCGGACCGGTCTCGGACCGGTCTCGGACCGACTTCAACCCGTTTTCGTTCTTTCAGTCATATCTTGAGCTACGAGCGTCCATTGCACAAACCATCTGAGGTGTCAGATACCTCGGATCAAGATGGTCCTTTTGGTGTACCCTACATGAGTGTTGGATAATTTTTTGGTATGGCCGGGATGGATCGATCGAGAATCCAACCGAGCCCTTGGAACTAAAATGCCAATAACTTACAGACCGAACATCTGATTGACACACTGTCTATTGTGTTGAAACCCCTTCTACTTGCAGGTCCTTTGGGATACATATTCATGGTACTTGTGGCAGTTGTATAATTCTAAATGTGGCTTTTGGGGTGTATCCTACTGAAATCATGCGATCTTATTGTGGGAACCATGTAGCTGGTTGTAACATGAGAAAAAGGAACCATTTTTTGTCTGTGCTTTGGGATCCTATGTGGGTCTATGATTTGGGATCCTACGTGGGTCTTTGTTCTAGAGTTCCACTTGGATCCACTATTGGAATCAACATGGGACTAATCTATGATCCTACGTTGGTCTGCTTTACTAGGATCCTATGTGGGCCTGTTTTACTAGGATCCTACATGGGTCTGATGATTTATGATCCTACGTGGGTCTTCCTCTTAAACAATTAAATGATTCAATAGTCACATATAATAATCTTTACTACCATACATAAGTTATACCTTGTGAGATCTGAGTCTTTACCTTGGTGGGAATCTTCTATGTGACGATCGTTTGTGGTACTTACCTTCGGGGTGATACCGTTGTGGTATTTTTCTGTGTTGCATTACCTATGTGGTACTCACCTTTTTGGTGTTGCCTTCATGGTGATAAAATTGTGGTATTCTTCAGTGTGGTGTAACCATTATCATACATATCGTTGTGTTATTACCTTCATAGTATTATTTCGTTCGTGGACCAGTTGTACTTTGGGTAAGGATTTGGGCCTTCAATTTCCCCATGAATGAGATTGGTATACTTGATAACGTAGGTATATGTAGGGGTACATAACTATCAAGGGTTCTCAGTTATTTTCATTCTTTGTTGTATATCATTTTTGTATTTTGTGAGACCTTTTAGGTTCTTAGTGTACCTAATGAGTATCGTTATACTCAACCATACACAGGCTACACCCCCACCTTGTTGTGTTTGGAGGAGATGATAGACACCGCTGACTGAGGATGGGGGTACCATGACTGGAGGAAGCTCGAAGGTGGATCTTATATGGGGCATACAACTGAGACGACCATTCGATAGTTGTACAAACCCTTTAGGTAGGATCCTTTGTGGGTGTTCACAAGAGTTGTTTAGTTTACTTGTACTTTCCAGTTTTCTTGTACATTCATATTGGGTTTGTATTCTGGCTCATTTTTCTTACTGTACACACTCTTTTTACTATACAATTGTCTTGTTATCATATCATAATATTTGATTGTTTGTATTTGTAACATGTTTTAACAGAAATGCCTTCCCAATTTAAAGGAATACACCTTTCGGTGCTTGTTTCTATCCCCCGACCTATGGATGGCTGTTGTGGGGTAGTCATAACACATGCCCTGCGGGACGGGTCATGACAAATTGGTATAAGTGGAGTCAGTTCTACCATAGAACATTAGACTCTAATATTTTTAATGAAAATAGTGTTATTTTTAGTGACTGTTGTTATCAATTTAGTGAATCAAATGTTGGTGTGGAGGACGACGTATCCATACACCATGACCTGGACATCAGATTTCTAACTAATTGCACAAAAACACTGACTGTGTGTGTGTTTCGAAAAGTGTTCTTTGTTGACTCTTTGATTATACTCACTTGGAATAACAAATTGAACATGGACCACTTGTTTCTTTTCAGGATGCCTCCACGCAAACATCCATCTAGGGTTCTAGGTATAGTATGTGAGGATTTCCCATCGAGCAACGAGGCCTCGGTGCGGGGCCCTTTATCCACAGGGGTACCAGTAGAGGCACCAGTGGTACCATTACCCGTTTGGCCAAAAATTCCACCAACCCCAGCAGTAGAGGGCGCAAGCTTCTTGAGCGCATTGCATGAGTTCCAGTGCCAAAGGCCACCTAGGATCATGGGTCAGACAGACCCACATGGAGGTGAGGATTGGTTGGAGGACGTGGTGAGAGTCTTCTGATTGGTAGGGACACCAGCTGTTCTAATGGCGATCCATGTTTCCAGTCATCTACAAGAAGCAACAGGCGTATGGTGGGGCTTGATTATCCAGGTTCATGACAAGGTGACACTTCTCTAGGAAGTCATTGAGGGCCTATTTTGGGTAGATATTGTTCCAGCGACCCTTAACGCAATGCGCATATAAGAGCTTCTTCATCTGCAGTAGGGAAGCATGACTGTGCCTCAGTACATATTGAGGTTCAACGAACTCTATTACTACTATAATGATATGGTGTGAGACCCATTCCTCAGGGACCATATCATTGATCAAGGTATCAAGAGGGATATCTGGGCTTCGATGATTTCTCGCAGCATCCCGATGTAGATGGGGTTGTTAAAATGATCCCTCTTAGTAGAGATTTTTCTTGTTGAGAAGTCACCACCAACGAGACCCACCACTAGGTGTCACAGAGTAGAGTCCTCAGTAGAAGGCAGCAGAAAAATGTCACAGAGGTCCAAGAGGACCAGACCTAGTGGTGAACGACTGCAAGATTCAGTGTCAGTTGTGCGGGGCACCGGAGAGAGAGCCAGTCATGCGAGGAGTAGGCATTGTAACACATTAGGTGGCCATGATCACATGGATCTTGACTATCCGACCCATCGTATAGGGTATCAGTATATGTTCGAATGAATTCCTTGTAATATATAGTGGATTGACCTAGGAGGTCCATAGGGTGCAGGTGGATGTGGAAGAGGAGATTCCATGTAGCTAGCGGTGGTCGTTGATTCAAGGTGTTACCGTCGCCACCACCAGGTGGTGCACCACGACCACAGGGAGCAGATTGAAAAGGACGAGATCAGCTTCAAGAAGGTGAGGCCTATGACCATTGTGCTTCGATGATGATACGAGGTATGATCTATTCCTACTATACCTTAGATGCAGTACTTATTGACACAGGTACAAGTCATTATTTTATTTCCACTACCCTCGTTCGGAGCTCGAAGATTCCAATGGAGTAGTTGGCTCGATAATTACGGCTAGATACTCTTACATGAAATGATTAGATGATTACACTCTAGTTCTGGCAGTGTGAGCTTACTCTAGGAGGTGAGAGATTTTGTTGGAATCTCTTATAAGCGGCGTTGAGGCCTTACGACGTCATCTTGAGTATGGACTGGTTATCTACTGTCCATGATCAGATTGACTGTACTAGGTGCAATGTGTGTTGTGTCCACACAGATGGGACTAGGTTTACCTTCAATTATAAGAAGGGAGCATTTGAAGATCAATATGGACATACCTAGAGGACATTTCATCTGACCACTAATTAGTTATCTAGCCTTACCCTCATAGCTATTGATGTGGAGAGTCTAAGCTATCCTACAGTTGGGGAAGAGTATGCGGATGACATCACTGATGATGTTTTGGGTCAAACTCTTCATAGATAGGTGGACTTTTACATTGAATTGTACCCCAAGATGGCACTGATATCCACACTAGCATATCAGATGGCTCCTGTGGAGATTCATGTGTTGCGGGTACAACTGGATGAATTATAATAAAATGTGTACATCCGGCCCAGTGTTTCTCCTTGTGCAGCCCCGATTTTGTTTTTCCTAAAGGAGGATCGAAGATTGGGAATCTATGATGACTACCAGAGACAAAACCAGGTAAGCGCGAAGAACAAGTACCCACTCTTGAGGGTTGAGGACCTCTTTGATCATCTTAAAGGAGCACGGTGGTTATCGAAGATAGACCTCAGATCATTCTATCATCAGCTCAGAGTATGATATGCGGATGTGCAGAAGATGGATTTAAAATTTAGGTAGGAACATTATGGATTTTTGGTCATGTCGTTCAACATGGCCAATGCTCTACAAGTTATCATGGGGCGCATGAAAATGATAATTCAGCATTATCATGATTGCTTTTGGGTGGACTTTATTTATGGAATTATGATCTACTCAACTACTTGGGAGAAGCATGCCTATAATTTTATGGTAGTTCTGGGCACACTCTGAGAGCACCATCTTTATGTTAATCTCTCTAAATTCTAGTTCTGGATTTGAGAGGTTTACTTCCTAGGACATGTTAACTCAGAGGCTGGAGTTTTGGTGGATCTAGTAATGATTGAGGTTGTACTTTCTTGGGAGCCACCCAGGAGTGTGATGGAAGTACAATGATTCATGTGTTTGGTCGGATACTACAAGATATTTGTGCCATATTTATCCAGAGTTGTAGCACCATTATCAGCGTTGAAGAAGAAGGGGAACCCATTTTTGTGGTCGAAGAGATTCCAACGGTGTTTTCAGGTTCAGAGGAAGAAGCTGACTAGTGACCTCATCTTGAGGCTTCCAGAGGAGGGTGTTGGGTACATAAGCTACTGTAATGCATTAGGGAAGAGGAGAGGATGTGTCCTAATACAGGAGTGAGCTGTTATTGAATATAGATCTCGAAATCTAAGATAACACGAGAATAACTACTCTACCCATGACCTAGAGTTAGGAGAAGTTTTCTTCGCCTTGAAGATGTGGTGACATTACTTGATGGACGAATGTTTTAGAGACTACTATAATCACACGATTCTCATGTATATATTCTCCCAGAAGGAACTGAACCTGATGCAGCGACGTTGGCTTGAGTTCCTCCAAGATTATGGCTTAGAGATAGTCTATACTCCTAGGAAGGGGAACTTTGTAGTAGATACAATCAGCATTAGATCTGCTATACAGCTGGTAGGTGAGGCGATGGAGCAGCTGACCGATTTGATGATATCCTTTGTGGATCAAGAAGGAGAATCTTTTCTTCATTCTATTATATTCACTCCCCCACTTCTTCAGCGAGTCAGAGAGGCGCAATGTGGGTACAGTTACATCGAGAAACTACGTGTTCAGATATCTTATAGTCAAGCACCTAATAGGTTTTCTGAAGGTGGGGATCATGTCATCCTATTCAGATGATGGACTATGGTACCAGAGTAACTCTAAGAGGATGTGTTGAGTGAATTCGATACATACCCTCCAGCGGTACATCCCTAGTGGTAAAGCTGTAGTAGGATCTCCAATGACAACACTGGTGGCTGGGAATGAAGAAAGAAGTTGCAGAGTTTGTCTCTTGGTTCCTTAGATGTCAGCAAGTGAAGGCAGAGCATCAGATGCCAGCAGGTTTATTTGATTATTTAGAGGTCCCATAGTGGAATTGAGATGGGATATCCATGGACATCATGACAGGACATCCATGTAAATCCAAGGGTCATGATTCTATCTGGGTGATTGTCGACCGACTCACATTGTCATCCCACATCCTACTGATTAGAGAGAAGGGTTCAGTAGATAGGTTGGGATGCCTCAATGTGCAGGAGATTGTGCGGATTAATGGAGTACCCTCAATGATTGTCTTCGATCATGATGCATGTTTCCCTAGGTGATGTTTTTACACAACAACAGATATCACTCCACCTTTGGTATGCCAGTATTTGAGGCTCTGTATGGAAGACATTGTAGATCGCCTTTGTGCTCGACTGACCCAAGGGAGTCAACACTGATAAGACCAGATAAGGTGCGAGCTATCATGAGGAAGGTTCATATCATCCTAGATGAGATGAAGACATCAATGAGATGACAAAAGTATTACGTCAACAGGATACAGATACCTCTTTAGTTTGAGGATGGTGACCACATATTTCTACGAGTCTCACTGTGATGAGGTTTGAATATATTTGACCAGGGCGGCTAGTTATCTCTAAGGTTAATCAGATCCTTTCAGGTCCTCAGTAGATTTGGAAAGGTGTCTTACCGCCTAGAAATTCCCCCTTAGTTGCACTGGGTTCATGATGTTTTCCACGTATCCTAGCTGATGAGATACATGCATGACCCATCATAAGTTATCGACCATGGTGAGATGGACATCGACGATGGGGAAATATTTACGGAGGTTTATGTGGAGATTGCGGATCGAAAGGAGATAGTCCATCGTGGGTGATCGATACCATTGGTTCGTTTATGATGGAAGCACTGGAACATCCAAGAGATCACATGGGAGCAGGGGCCTCAGATTCTTGCTTAGTACTCCCACATGTTTTCCTAGTTTTTGTAATGTTTAATTCAAGGACAGAAGTCCTTGAGGTGTGATGAATTTAAAGACCTGAAAATTTATGTGTAATTTTTTTTACTTATATGGGAATTTTATGAGTCTGATAAAATTGATGGAACATGATTCTGAGGCCCGGTGTTCCCAAAATGAATTTATGAACCTTTTTGATTTATGATAAGTAAACGTGAAAGAGAGTCATTGTAACTTTTGAACCTGTCCTCAATATTGAAATTTGAGGGCACTGTTGAACTCGCAGCAACGATATTCACTTAATGAGACCTTCACCACGACCGTAGTAGGTCAAGGGTGAATGTTAGTTTTCTTTTTTTCCATGGAAATAAAAATAAAATAGATAAAAACTTCTATTTTACTTTTCTAACTTATATTTTTAATTATAGTGTTGGGGAACACTCGAGCCCCTCATTAATGTGGGGAAGTTCAATGGGATCCTCCCATTTAATTGTTCCAAAATAAATTAAATAGCTAAAACAATATTAATTTTTTTTCTCCTCTATTCCTTGTGATAATCTTTGTATGAGAAATGCTTGTGGAGAACATTTGAGAAAATATTCCTCGAGTGAAGAACACCATCTCCAATGAAGAATGAGGAACCGCCCCTAGGCTCACATCGGAAGCACCTTATGGAAGCAAAAAACCCCGACGTACTTCAATGACTCTTCCATCTTCCTCATGCCTCCTCATTTGTAACCATCAAGTTAGGGATTGTTTTCCTGATTACCCCATAATCGTTCTTGATGTTCATCATGATTCAAGAACACATAAGCTTATTTATATCATTCTAACGTAGAGATAGCGGGACAAATGAACATGACCTGACCTCTCAAAAACCATTGTGAATTTTGTTTTTATTCGATTGAAATGATTGTTACATCCCAAGACAGGTTCTAGAATCTTGGTAACGAACAACTGGCCACCGGGGCACTGAGTGCCCCTTGGAACATCACTGGGGGGACTCGGGAATGGTGGTTGGCTATCCGGAATATCTGCGACGAAGGAGGCAGCCTGACTACACTGCCCGAGATGGGAAGCGGCCCTTTGGCTATGACGAAGCAAGGGTGGAAGCCGTCACTCCGGCCAGCCCTATGAATGGGATGGCGGCGCGCGTCTGCACTTCCCGGCATGTAAGAGCTGCGACCTTGTGCCACGATAGTGAGTTGAGGGAGGATGACTCACTGTAAGCCGCCATTGAAGGTGCGGTGTGCGACCGCACCGCGCGGAGAGGCTTTATATCTAGCTAGTCGTGAGCCCAGTGGGCCACTGCCCAGCGGGAAGCCAAACGCTGGTCACCCAGCAGGCCGGGTTGGACCTTGGTTCGGACCTCGGTCAGGCCAGGTCGGTCCGACTGGTTTGTGTCGGCCCCAGACAAACTTCGACCCATTTTCATTCATTCAGGCTTATCCTGAGATACGAGCATCCATTTAAAGAAACGTCTATGGATCCAGAAACCTTGGATTGAGATGGTACTTTTGTTGTATCCCACATGAGGGATGAATAATGTTCAGGTATGACCGGGTTGGATCATGCACAAATCTAAGCAGGCCCTTAGGACTAAAAATCCATTAAACTACGGACTGTGCGTCTTATTGACGTACCATCTGTTGCATTGATACCCATTTTACATGGAGGTCCTTTTGGATACTTCTACGTGGGGATTTGGGGAATTTGGAGTATTCAACCTGTGGCTTGGGGAGCAGACCCTCTTGGATTCAATAGAACTTAGTGATAGAACCTTGTAGTTGGCTGTAACATGAGAAAAGGATCCTATCAGGGTCTTTTCTTTGGGATATTATGTGGGTATTTGCTTTGGATTCCTACGTGGGTCAATGTTCGAGGGTTCAACTTGGATCCTCTCTAGGAATCCACGTGGGATAACTCCAAAATCCAACGTGGGATTGCATTACTAGGATCCTATGTGGGTATGTTTTAATAAGATTTTATGTGGGTCTAATGATTTGGGATCCTACATGGGTCTACCTCTTAACAGAGTAAGAAGATTCAATAGTCACATCTAATCATCTTTACTACCATACATAATTTATACCTGGTGTGAGATGATTTATTACCTTTGTGCTAAAATTTTGTGTGGCGTAAATTTGGGGTACTTAACATCATATTGATACCTTTGTGGTATTCTTCAGTGTGGCATTACCTATGTGGTACTTAACTTTTTGGTGTTGCCTTCATGGTGATAAATTTTTAGTTTTCATCTATGTGTTGTTACCCTTTTGGTACTTAAATTTTTTGTGGTACCTTTATGGTATTCTTTCCTTCGTGGAGAAGTTTTACTTTGGCTAGGATTTGGGCCTTGAGTTTCCTCATGAATGACATGGGTATACTTGATAACTTTTGTATAATAATTGGAATATATCAAAGTAGTATTGTTAGTTTTTTTCATTAATTTTGGATTATCCCTTGAGGATTTTTTGAGAACATTTAGGGTCTTATGGTCCCTATTGGGTATCGTTATATTCACCCATGCATGAGCTACACCCGAACCTTGTTGTGTTGGTGCAGTC
Organism: Viscum album; assembly: GCA_963277665.1. Taxonomy (NCBI): domain Eukaryota; kingdom Viridiplantae; phylum Streptophyta; class Magnoliopsida; order Santalales; family Viscaceae; genus Viscum; species Viscum album. Next base: position 849,019,199 of record OY728161.1, read on the forward strand.
AACAGAAAATGCTATCTATTGACGAGGGTACCAGGAATGGAAGTAGCTCAGAGGTAGTCCATAGATGAAGCATACCGTAGAGAAAACCTTTCGAGATCTATACCTGCACTGCAGGTGGGATCCTTAGCGGGTGTTCATAAGAGGTATTCATTTTACATGAACTTCCATGTTTTCTTGTACTTTCCAATTGGGATTGTATTCTGCGCCTTTTTCTTACTGTAGACACTCTTTTTACTATCCACTTCACTTTTGCATGTATATTTCTATGTTCATTCTTATGTGTATTACTGGATTTAAAGGCAGTGCCTTCTCGGTTTTAGGGAATATGTCTTTCGGTGCTAGTCGCCAACCCCTGGCTTATGGAAGGCGGGTTTGGGGTAGTAACGGCACGGGCCCCGGGGGACGGGTTATGACATATTCATTGTCTAATTGTGTCTCTAAATAGTTATGTATCCCTTACGGACACATTTATTCTCATACCATTTTTCTAAATGTTTTCCATGGGTTATAAGGATATTCATGAGAATGATGGAAGTTAGGTTAGAGGTTATGTAGATTTGTAAAAGAAATTATTTTGTTGTTTTGTGTTAATAATGTGATGTTTTGGAATAAATTTAAACTATTTTAATGGAATTACAACTGTATTCTTGTGGGATGATATGTATGATTTATTTCTTAATATTATATAAATACAAATTAAAAATATATTCGGGAATGTAAATAAGTGAACTCTAGTTCAAATAGATATAGTATGTGATGTTTATGGTAGGGACCTTATTATAGGTATTAGAGGAAATTTTAGATAATTTAAGGTTTATGATCTGTTAATATAATTCTGTAATTTATTTTTAAGTTAATTTAATGTTCAAATTGTATAATATTTAATTATTACCATGTTTCATCATATATGATATGTCTGTTTGTAATGGTTTTGCACATATGAAATAGTAAAGCTATTGGTGGATGGAACTAAGAGGATGATATCTTTCGGAATGCATAACCAGGAATAGTTGGAATTGTAAGAAAGAATTTATTGATTATAATTTCTTAGATGAAACATGATATAAATTTCACTGTCATCCACGAAAGTGAAAAACTAGATCTATCACAAAGGAACATGATGATAGTGGAACATTTTATAAGGCACCACCATCCTGCTTTCTTTGAATCTTCTGACCCAATAACTGTTGAGATTTGGAGAAATGTCTTTGAATTTATTTTGATGTTTATTTGATGTTAAAATAATCAAAATATTAGTCTCTCCATTAATCATTAGGAATGTGAAGTTGATTAGTGGTGGTCAATGGTCATGTATATCAGAGATGGATAAGAGAACATATCCCTTGAGTGGGCAGAATTTAAAATAATTTCCATGAAAAATATTTTCATTTGGTGTCTTGGCATTGACAGGATAATCAATTACATAAATTGATGCAAAAGGAGGAAGATATAATAATTATTTATGACGTGAATGCCACCCGAATAGTGAGTTATGCTCTAAATTTTATTCATATCATGATAGAAAAATCAATCACTTTTACTCAGGAATGTATCCAATATATCAAAGGTAATTTTCCTCCAATGAATTAAAAAGTCATGGAAAACTAGTTTGATGTGCTGAGAGGGTTGAAATGGTGTTTTCTGAGGATCATGTATTATTTGACCACAATAAAAGAGAAGAGTACTATATGTCATGTGATGGGTAAGAATCAATTAATGAAATATGATTATATGAAAATCCAGTTTCTTATTTTTGAAAGGTGTCATAATAAAAGACCTGGGAATGTATTACCAAAAGTGGTAATTATTTTTGATGTGGTAACATTTGGAATGTGGCCAAAGATTGTAAATAAAATTATCTTAATAAAAATTATGATAAGAAAACTATAAAGTGTTTCATGTGTGGTAAGATGGGACATTATGAAAATGACTTCCTAAAGGAAGATATTAGATATGGAAAGAATCCAGACTATTAGACAAAAGGTGTAGTGTGATGCTTTTAGGAATGCAGAAACTAGGAAAAAGTGGGAATTTTTTTTTATGTGGTAATTTTGCAAATGTGGCCCGAGATTGTAATGAAAAAGATCTGAAGAAAATTTATGATAAGAAAACTATAAATTGTTTCATGTGTGGTAAGATTGTTTATAATGCAAATGCCATCCCAAAGGAATATATGAGAGATGGAAAGAAGTCATACTATTAGTTGAATGGATTAGTGAGATCCTTTGATTATTGTGACAAATGGGTCCTCATGACTACATAGACACCCCACCTTAACATGGTCGTTGGGTCCAGGCCCGTCATGAACCACTAGTTGCCCTGTAGACACATGGTCCCCACCCTAGGTCCCACCCATGTGCCTGAATAGTTCATCTGGCTAATGAATGTCCACACATGCCAAAACATGTCCTTTATAGCATGTTTTATACTCACCCACACACACCCTAGGAAATATCTCATAGGGTCACTCATTTTGATCAATATTCCAGGGCAAGTATGGTTAACTGTGGAGTTCTTATTAGGTAGGCTCTCAGAAAGGAATGTGCAGCTTTTTGACATGAGTCAAATCATTTATTCATTAAACCCTTTATCATTCTAGTGTGTTACAATAAACCCCCCACCCCTTTAGAGCACAACACCCTCATTGTAGTCCCTACATATTAACCTAGGTAGTGCACCACACCTAAGGTCGGGATTCTCTTTTGATACCAAATATAACAAATGGGTGTTGGTGAAATCACAGACAGCTCACCATAACATGGTTGTCAGGTCCATGCTCGCCAAGTACCACTAGTTATTTAATTAACACATAGTCCCCACCCTGAGTCCTAGCCATGTGATTTAGCGGTTTATTATACTATTGATTGTCTCCATAGGCCAACACATGTCCTTTACAGTGTGTTTTTTCCTCACTCACACACACCCTGGGAAACATCCTAGAGGGTCACCAATCCTGATCAATTCTCCAGGGGAAGCATGCTTAACTGTGGATTTCTGATCTGGTAGGCTCCTGAAAATGTAGGTGCAACTTGTTGACATGAGTCTTATCATTTAGTCATTTAACCCTTTATCATCATGGGGTGTAACAATCACCCACCTTTATACACTTCTTTTCCGGTAACTCTGCTACATAACAATTCCAATAACACAAAAAAACTATTTGGAGAACAAAAAATGGGCATTAGTGTCCCCACTATAAGGAGATGCTATTGTTAAAAAAATAGGATAATTGTTGCAAAAAATTATTTTTAAGAATAATATTATTGTTATCTGCAGAAATACATTACCTAAAATCAATTTTTATTTTCCCTTAGTAGTGTTTTATGTCATTCTCGGTATGGATTGGCATTCTATTTATCGTAATAAGATAGATTATAGTGTTAAAGATGTTGTTTTCATAAATATTTTCAGTGTTTATACTTTAAACACCCATAAAAATGATAACACATCAAGAATTTTAAGAACTATTGAAATATGAAAATTAATGTTATCTTACTCATTTTTTTAAAAAAAGGGAACTATTTAGAATAATGATGTGATAGTGGTAAATGTATACCTTGATTTTTTCCCAATAAGTTACCCTGTGTTATACCTAATCGGAAGTTGAATTCAAAATAGACTTAGTTCTTGATTCTAATCAATGTTTAATCCCCAATTATCAAATGCCTCAAATGTATCTTCATGAATTGAAACATCAATTATAGGAGTGTCATGATAAAGTCTTCACTCGCCCAAGAAGTTCACTATGGAGAGATCCAATTTGTTTGGCTAAAAATGATGGTTCCATGAGACTTCACATTGATTATTGTGCTTTCAATTACATTATTATTAATAATAAGTATAATATTCCTCAAATCAATTACTTGTTTGATCATATCTAGGGAGCATAGTATTTTTACATGATTGACATGAGATTCGGGTACCATCAGCTGTAGGTAAAGGAGGATGACCACCCGAAAATAGTATTCCGAACTGGACATGGAATTAATGATTTTTTTGTAATTTTTTTTGGGTTAACTAAATCAACTTCAATATTAATGGATAATGTGAATATAATATTTCACAATTTCATGGATACATTTTTTCTGTTTATTGATGAAATTATGGTATATTATAAATGTAAATAGGAGCATGAAAAACATATAACCCTAGTTTTTTCAAACCTTAAAAAACATAATTTGTATGGAAAATCCACAAAGTGTGAATTTTGGCTGCAATATATTTTTTTCGTTGGTTAAATTGTTTCTAAATATGGAATAAATATTAGACAAATTATAATGAAAGTTGTTCATGAATGGACAAGACCCACAAATACAACCTAGATTCATGTATTTCATAGTTTGGAAGGCTATAAAGTATTTTTTAAATCACTTTTCACATGTATCTAATCAACTGACTATGATTACTCAAAAATGATTTAAATTGACATGGATTATATAATATGATGATTTATTTCAGATTTTGGAAAAAATATTGGTGAATGATCATGTTTTTGACCCTAAAATCAAGAAAGAGATAGTCTTTTATCTATAATGATTCTTGATTAATGTTATATGGATGTGTATTGATGCAGAATGTATAGGTAAATTATTATTCTTAAATTCAACTAATACCTCATGAGTTGAATTATCCCACATGTTATTTGGAAATAGAATATGGGGTTTTTGATGTAAAAATATGGACACAACATTTATACGGTGCGAAATGTGAAATATATACCGACTAAAAAAGTATGAAAATATATTAATAGAATTAGAATTATACATGTGGTAGAGAAAATTGAACGAATTGATGAGTGATAATGATTTCATCCTCCATAATAATCCTATAATAGGATAAAATGTGGAATATTACTCATGGAGAATACAGTGTGAGTTATTAAGTATGTTGTGGCTGGAAGAAGGCCAATTTATTAATGATTTAATGAATTACTTTATTGGATGTTTTTGGTGAATGAAATTCATCATTTTTTTATGGTTTCAATGCCTTCATCTATATCAAAAAAAATTATGAAGTGCAAATGGAATATAAAGAGTTATAGAAATAGGTAGTAATATTTTAAAATGGCTATGTTTCTAGATTTAATCATTGAAAAAGATTTTGTTCTATGATTTTGAAAGTGGTTATGTGTTATTCTGAATCTCATCTATAGAATGATTTTTTGTGTAAATATCGTAGTTTTCCATTTTTTGGTTCATCCTGGTAGCACAATGATGTATGGAAACCTTATTGAGTATTACAAGTGGGATGGAATGATATGATAAATATCATAGTTTACCATGAAATGTTTGAAATGTTAGGTGCTTAAAGTTAGTTGTAGTTACCTAAGTGGATGCTTCAACAGATACTTGTTCCATTTTTTAAATGTTAAAATATATTCATCGTCTTCATTGTAGGAATAAAATAGTCTTCTCAAGGTAACAATACAATATATGTTACTGTTGAGCGACTGATTAAATATTCTCATTTCCGTAAATATTTTAGATACATTATCTTTGATGATTAATTGGTTACATTGATTCCCTTTTCCATTTAATATGATAGTGATCATAATTTAACTTCTAATTTTTGGAAATTCTTCTAGAAGTCATTGAGTACATAAATAAATTTCATAACAAAATTTCATCCTCAATCAAATGCGTAGTCTTAATAGACAATTGAGGAATTGGAGGATATGATTCAATCTTGTTAAATTTATTATCAGGGAAGTTAGAATCATAAAATATCATTAGTAATTTTTTATAATATTAATATTCACTCTAGTATAATTATGGAATCTTTGGAGGTATTATATGGGGTGTGATTTCGAAATATATCATTTTGAGATGTAGTAGTGGAATGGAAGTTGATGAGACCAAAATTAGTAGAGGAATTGGCTGAGAAAGTGATGATGATCCTAAAAAACATGAGTATAGCTCAGAGCAGGAAGAAATGTTCTTTATATAACTGGAGAAAAGACTTTTTATTTCAAGGTTGATGACAATGTTTTCCATATAATCTCATAATTGGTAAGTGTTTTGTGTTTTTTTAATAAAGGGAAGGTGAGTCCATGGTTCATTAGACCTTATAAAATCTTATACAATGTTGTAACAGTTTCTTACAATGTTTCATTGCCTTTGATTTTTTCTCATGTAAACTAATGTTTAATATTTCGATGTTGCAAATGTATATTCTAGATTCATCCTATGTTTTGAGCACATAATCTATTCAGTTGGATGTAAATTTTTCTTATGAAGTGAAACATATTTTGATTCTACATCAAATAGAACATGTATTTTATAGTAAGTTAATCCAAAAGGTAAGGGAATTTACGAGAAATAATATGGATGAATAAGCATGATGATAATAGGAAACTTTTAGGAATAAAAGGTACAATCAATTATTTTATATGTAAATAAACTTTTGATGAAGCAATTTCATGATAGTGGGAGAATGTAAAACACTGAGATTTAAAAACAAATGCATGAAATAGTGATTCTCTACATAATTTCAAAAAAAATAGGGTTATAGTTATAAAATATACGTTAAAAATAATATTTCATCTTCTATAATTTGAATTATGAAAAATAAACATCCACGGTTGTGATATGTAAGTTATTTGGAGTCCAATAAAAACAATTTTTTTTTGAATATTAACAAACCCTTAATAATATTAATTCGAAAAGTAATATGAGTGTTATGAATATTAATACGTGTTATTCTATTATTTTCATATGGTTATAAGATAATGGGATCTTGATTAATATTTCATAGTGATATAAAATGTGTTAGAGTTTTAAAAATTTTATTTTTCTAATAAATGAGGAATTTATTTCAAAACTAATATAATCATATTTAGAAAATTATTTTCGAAAATTAGACTTTGTTATTTATTTCTACACTTTGAAAAAAGTTAGGTTCAGTATTTGGGTTTTCTTAGAGATAGATGAATTTTTAGTGAATAGTAAAAAATATAGTTTTGTTCTTTCAAGTGTTTAATAAGATTATAATGATGTGTTAATGGTGTAATAATTATGCTCAACTCTTCAAGATTAAAATATGATATGCATTTTCCTATGTGGCCAGTAGAAATGGAAAAACCCATGGGAAGTCCCATGGTTTTTCATATACCACAAATTATGTGTCCTTCCATATTAAATAAAAACTCCCACACATTTACTAAAAATACCACAAACACCCCCTTTCTATCATACCACTGAAGCATTGAGAATTGTCAAGATATTACCCAATCCCATTTATAAGGCTCCTTCCCACGTCCATGACATTCTGTTAAAAAAAGGATAAAACCAAAGGCCATAATGTGGATATCAAGCAGAAGATATGAAGAGGTAATGATTCGATTTGATTTTCTTGAGATTTATTTTCAATTATTTTCTTTTCTTGTACTATGTTACCATACCCTTATCCTAGAGGATTTAAAACCCCTAATATTATATATTCCATAGGATATAATTTTAATTGAAAAAATAATCAATTTAATTCATCCCTTACCACCAAAATTCATAAAATAAAATAAACAGTTTGTGATGTTTTATGATTTACGAAAATCATGGTCAATGTGTTTTAAATTTCATTTAATTATTTCAAATATGGTTTAAAAATAATTAATGGATAAAAAATTATTAATATCTATTATATTACATCTTTTAGATTGTAGAATTGAAATATATTCATAATAATAAATGTATTTGATGAAATAATATTTTGATTATCGAAGAACCTCCAAATTGATCTAAACAAAAAACCGATGATTTATCTTTTGATTCCTAAATATCCAATATAAAAAAATTATCTATGATATCATTTAATTTTATAAAAACATATTAGTACCATTTCTGACCACTTCTAATGTATTTCTTCCATTCTTCATGAAAATCCATTATGAACCATCCATGTAAATCATCTAATGCACTCACAAAAAACAATTCAAATAACAAAATATTTTTAATAAACAGGTCAAATGATTTTATTAAAAGATAATATAACTATTTATAAAACTGATTCTGAATCTATAAAATATTATTAACACTCTATTAACCATTATACACTATTTCTAGAAAAAATTTATGTCATTGGAAGATGAGGTAACATAATTCTTAACCCAGTTTCTATTTATTGGGTTAACCATCAATTTAATTAATTATTTTCTAATATGATATTTTGGTAGTGAATTTAACAAATATTTTGTTTTGTTATGTGTATTTAATGTGTATACACATATTAAATTCATTTTATAAATTATCACTTCAATTATAAAATATTTGTGAGGTACTTTATATTAAAACTTATCTCTATAAATTCCATTTTACAAAATTAAAGAATAATTTTTTATGAACTTATTATTATTTCAATATTCAGTTCTTATTAATGGGAATTATATATGATGAAAGGTGAGGCTTATATCTCCCTCTAATTCCTTTGGTATGTGTATGTTTGAGGTCAGTCGTATGGTTTCTCTAAGTGTAACTATGATGGTTACACCATAAGGTATCCATGAGGGTTACATTGTAAGGAATCCATGACTCTTAAAAATAATAACATATCCATCAGTGATAAAATATATGTATTTAATTCCATATTAAATATATATGATCCCAACCATTTTAAGAAGTCATATCGACCGCGTTTTCTGGTACTTTTTTGGTGTTTTTAAGTACTTTTGTTTTGGAGTTGTGGTTGGAGGTGTGTTTCTGTGTGTTTCGAAGAAACATTAATGCAATAAATGATGCGCATGGTTTGAAAACCCATGCATCTAAACCCAAGTAAATATTTAAACCATTCAAAACTGGACAGAGAGGTCCACACGGTTTGCACATGGTTTACCATAACCATGTACCCCTTGCCAGGAAACCAAGCGTGTGGGTTTTATTTCTTTGAATATTTGTTTTTTATATCACCTGAACCCTAAAACTCCACTATTTCAGCCAAGGATCATCCTAGACAACATATAGTTGATTACATAGCCTTATGAATGTATTACAAGGAAAATCAAACACTGTTATTTGAGTTTTAATGCCCGGATTGATGATTTTTTATCTTCCTGGTAAGTGTATATTTATCCTGATGCTTCCCTCATTAATTAATCCATATTTCTTCCATTTTTTCATGATATATATCTAATTATTCAGTGTATCTAAACCTATGAGTTGAGATATAGATCTAATATTGTGGATTTAGATCAGGATTTGCATGATCATGGTGCTTTTTAACATTATTTTAGGTTTATATATTTAGATCTCCATCTTGATCGATATCATTATGTCGCTTAGATTTTAAGGATTTATGTTAGTGTAGAATCTATCAACAAACTAATGTAGGAGGTATAAATCATACTCCCATTGTCATGGAGTTTATATTTTTATGGTATATTATTTATTTTCTATCTTCACATGATAATCGATTTAAAAATTTTGGGTAATTTGTAATGTGTAATTGACTTGTGTTGGAATTGGTTATTTAATTGATGATTTAATCATAAGAAAGAAAGAGTGGAAGCCAAAATAGATAATAGATTTTTAGATATTGTTTATGGTTTAGATATTCTAATTGATCTATTTAATTGTTTGGGATTGATATAATTAATCTGGGGGAATTAATTATGATATGATGTTTGTATATATGAGATAATTAATGGTGAATTAATTATGTTCCATGATTTTGATAAATATAATTAATTTTGAGAATAATTATGAAAATTCGAGATCATCATTGGATAATTAATATTGAAAATCTAATTATAGAATAATATTTTCATTTATTGAATAACAAATTTATGAATCTTTTTATTGGTTATCCGATTAGTAAATTGTTGGGTTAACTAATGGTATTTTATTTTCATAACTAATCATTAGAATTGTAAGATAATGATGTAGTTAATTCTTGATAATTATGGAATAATTAAATGATTAAGAATGTGGGTTCTAAAAATGTAATTATAGGCCGATTTAATAGTTGGGACATGGACAAGGACTTCCTCCCACTTAGTTATCCAAGATCATAGGATGTGGTGTGATAGACTTGGAGATCTATACCGAATGAGATTTGGGGTCCATGCCATGGAAATGAATGCTGAATGAGATTTTTGGTGATTTACTTGAAATTTAAAACCGAATGAATAAAAATAATGAATTATTATTTTAAAAGAGATACATGAATTGAAATTGAGTCTAATGTGATTATTAAAGAATGAATGACAATGTGATAACTATTTTTTATGAATTTTATTTATTGATTCATTGAATTGTGTACACTATAATTTGACTGGGATTGTTTTAGATGTCGTTGGTGGTGTCCTATAATGTTATACTCACTCCCAATTTGGCATTCCAAGTAGGCACCCTAGTAGACTTTATTGTTGTGGGATAGGGTATGTGAAAGGCCTTGGGATAGATTTCTAGTTGTTAATGGAGTATGGGTGAGGTAATCAGATGTGGTTTAAGATTGGATTTGGAGTTGTTGTGTATTTACTTTTAGTTCTATTTTATACACATGTAGCATGAATTATCTAAGCATTTTTTCCATTTTAGTTGATTATTTTATTTCATGTTTTTAACATCATGGGACTTAGTGTTGTTCTGGTTATTTATATTCTTCCTCACTTGTTTATTGTTATTTTATTTAATCTGTGATTTACACTGATAAAATGGGGTATAGTCTCCCCACGACTGGTATACTAAATACTCACTTCTAGTCAGTAACCAATCTCATACATGGAGGTTCTCTTGAGGTTATGTGACCAACTAGCTCGGGACACCGGTTAGTGAAACTTGGGTCATGATTTAACATTGTGGTATTAGATGATTTTTCATTTATTTCTTCTTCTTTTGACTTACTATTTTTGAAAAGGTAGATAGGGAACTAGGAATATCATGGGCTAGGTAATGAACTCATGCATTGGAGTTGCAAACCTGTGAATGGTGGAATGTTTGGGTACTTATGGTGGGATTGTTTTGATTGTTGTTTATTGTGATAATTATATATTATTTCACATTGTGTGGTGCGCTTGTGGTGTGGTGTGATGTTTTTATTGAAATTTTTTGAACATTGATTCATTTCCTAAAGAGTCACTACATATGAGTTTACATGCATCATTCAAGGCACTTAGGGATATTGTGACATGCATCATTAGTCACTCACATGAAAAATGGTTATTGGTATGTTGTTGAACTTGAATTATTTTTCCATGTCAAGAGATTGAAATAATGATGAAAAATGTGAATAAAGAGCTGTTTAATGAGAATCCTAATGGATGAAATTAGCCTGATTAATTAATTAATTTTATATAATGTGATAAAATAATGGTTGAATAATTATTTGAAATGTGAGTACCCTTTTTAACAAAGACCTATGAGTAGGATGGTTAAGGCCAGTGGGAGCACCTCTATGTTGAACGTGGGCAAGAAAGGATGAAAGGATAAGTTGAAACATGTTGTTTTTCTTTCTCAATATACATAAATTTCATAAGGTTTTTTTGGTACCTAAGAAGTGTGTTTGGGATTGAAGATATTTCCTCCTTGATACTTGTTGAGTGGGAGACTGATGGGTATATCCTAGAATTAACATCTAGTCATGCTTCTTGAGGCAGTATTGGTGAAATCAAATGATGTAGGGTATCAATTCCAAGAGAACATAGCCCATTTCATGGAATCCATGGAGAGAGACCCAGGGTGGGTTCTAAAAACCATGTCTGAGTTAACATGGTTTCTTCAGATGCAGCATGCTCCGAATATTACTAGATTGGGTGAACCTAAGAGATATGAAATATAGATTGAATTTTTCCAGATTATACTTGATATTTGAATATTATGGCTAAGTTGATGGTCATGTTGGATGTTTATATTCTATAGGGGTTATCAAAGCGCTTGTGGGACATTCATGTAATATATAGATAGAGTGATGATATGTTATGGATCACCATTCTAGGTATGGTATAGAAAACTTCTATCTAAAAAAACAAGAAAAGGGAAGGATTCAGAGCATGTGCATTTGACCCAAGGAGAAATTTCCTTAATGAAAAAACTAAATGGTTCACATATTTAGAGTAATTTTCTCTAGATTCAGTGGCAGTTGAGTCTTCTTTAGAAAAATAAATTTTTTATGGAAGTAATTGTGATATTATGTGCATGGTTATTATCATTAGGCTGAAAATATTAGCATAAGTGGTGAATAATTTTATCTTCTTGAATGGGAACCTTATTGAGACTCCCATTATTGGATAGGTAGGTATCACATGACAATTAGGGAGTGTTCCTTCAAAGAGAAGGATGTGCCATTATGAGAACCTTAGCCAGGACAGTGGAATGAATGGTTCAAATTCAAGCGGAATAGTTTCACTGGGCCTTAATCATGTGCTTTACCACAAATGTTATTGTCCAGGACACCGTCACACAAATTTTCCTCAACAACCAATGTATTTTAAATTTTCTGGAAAGATGGGGCACCTGAAGATGTTCTGGTTGAAGAAGTGACATGTTGGTGCTGTGGGAGATGTTGTACTGAGTCATAGTGTGGGAAAGGGGTATTCTATACATAATTAGTCTGACAAAATTAGTTATACTAGAAATGGATGTGGAGGTAGTTTATGTTGTCTTTCATGGTATGAGTTCCTAAATCAAAAGAGTGGAGCTACTCAATGATGTCAGATAATGCCATATGAAAGAGGGACATGATAGTTACAAGCAATGCAACAGACAGTTGTGGAATGAAAGGATTGGCCATCGACAGTGAGAGGTACTATTTTATGATATTATACTTAAATACATTCCTTGAATGTTATTGGTTCATTTCATTCCTTTATATATGAATATTTTGGTAATGGTTATATCCTGGAAGTGGAGTATGTAAAAAATGTGACGAATTTCGATACACCGTTGGGAATGTTGTCTAATGATATTGTTTTATGCAAGGGATTTCACTATAAATTGGATAATATCATTTTCTTTTGGATATGTATGTACTTGTTATGATGAAATTTGACCGAATTATGGGTATGGACTGGAAAGTCTCATACATTTCCCACATCAATTGTTACTATAGGTGAGTGACCATTGTATCTATTAATTATGAACAATATTTTCATCGTGGAGATTAGGATTCCCATGAATGAATAAGAGTTCATATTACTCAGTGATAGGGATAGCTCACTCTGATTTTTTCTTGTATTTTTCTAGATGATATGGGTGCGATGCAAGATATCCTTCCACTAGCAGTGGAGAAGTTCCAAGATGTCATTCCCAAAGACTTCTATGGGTTTCCAAATGAGAGATATTTGGTATTCACTATTGTGATCATGACCCGAGATGAGCTAGTGTCTATTCCCCAACACCAAATGGCACAAAATAAGCTTCAAGAGATCAATACATAGTTGGGGGAGCTGTAGAATAATGGTCTTATCCGTCCAAGTACATCACCTTGGGGATCATCTATCTTGTTTGAGAAGAAGGCTGACATGGGTTTACACTATTTTATTGATTATATGAAGATGAACACAATGACCACGATGAACCTATACCACATTCCGTGTATCAATGATAACTTTGAATAGCTGAAGGTGCATTCAGATTTCTCAAAGATTTATTTGAGAATAGGTTATCATTAGGTGAAAATATGGACTTCTGATATACTGAGAACTACTTTTGAAGCAGTTATGTCCTATATGAATTTTGTGTGACATTGTTTTGGTTGAAAATATCCCAAGAAGTGTTTATGGACATTATGGAAATAATATTTAATCCATACATGGATCATTTTTTAGTGTTGTTTATGTACAACATATTCGTGTACTCCATGTATAAAGAAGATCATGACCAATAACCTAACATTATCAAGAGTACAATATGATAGTATTGAATATACACCAAACTATACATGTGTCAGTTATCAATTGATAATGTAAACATTTTGGGCCACATCATCTTCGAATAAGTTGTGGATGTATTCCCAGAAAAGGTACAAGAAATGGTTTCATCGGAGAATCTTGAAAATGTCTTTTATATTCAAAGCCTTTTTGGATTATCTCTATATTATAGAATTTTCATAAAGGACGTTTCTTGATTATTAGTGACACATTCAAGTAAGGATATGAAATGGTTAAATTGTGTATGAATAGAAGAAGTTTAGTGTTATTTCAAGGTATTCATAAATCACATGACATCAGCAACAATTTTTATCTTACCAGAGTCATGTGAGGTGTACATAGTGTATGTGATTCTTCCAAGATTAGACTCAGAGGTGATTTATTGAAGGGGGCCAAGTTGTTCTTATGGGTCTCTAATATGGAGAAAAAAATGAATGGAATTACCCAACCAATGACCACAAATTGGAAATGGTGGTTTATTCTCTTAACTAGTAGAGACACATGCTTTTTGTTAAAAGTTTATAGTTTTACATAGAAAAAATGGTTGATTTACATCTTCTCACTACATGATTTGAGTTTTTAGCAACACAGATGGGTAGAGTATATTTGTTCTTTTTAATTTGAACTAGTATATACATGTATGAAGGGGAATGTTGTGGTTGATTCCTTGGGCAGGAAAACCTATAATCAATTGTTATATAAGTCGATGGTGGACTGAAGATGATGAATTGCTGGCTAAAATGCGTTTGGTGGTTCAAGAGTGTCAGGAGAATATGAATCTAGATTTAGTAGCAGTAGAGTTTACACTCTTGAGACAGATCAAATAAATTCTTTAAAAGGATCCTATGTGTTTATCATCATAGGAAATCAATGATTTTTGGGATACACCTTGAAAATATTTAATATATAATGATGAGATCATCTGTGTTAATGTTCATGTTGTTGTTCCTATGAGTATGTGAAAGGAACGCATAAAATAATATCATGAATTTAAGTGGGTAGAAAATATTGGGGTGAAATATTTCCACCATGATATACGGTGAATGTTTTTGTGTCCTTGAATGAAAAATGAGATAGCAGGATTCATCACAACATGGTTCACATGTTAGTAGGTAAAGGCAAAGCATCAACAACCTGGAGTTATATTTGAACCATTTCAGATTTTTAAATCGCAGTTAGATTACATGAAAATGGATTTTTAGGTATCTCTTAGAAATATTTTTAGAAAGAATTATTCTATTTGGTTTATTGTGGATGGACATGCAATGATATCATATTACATGCCTATTAGGGAAACCTTTATTATAGAATAGTTGGGAGAACTGTATGTTTGGAAAATAGTCCTTTTTCATAGGGTTCCATAGACTTTAGTTTTAGATAATGATTTTCACTTTACATAATGTTTCTAGATTGGATTATAGAAGGAATAAGGCATTTAGGTTTTCTTAAGTATGGATTTCCACCCACATATAGATGGGATGTTGGAGTGTACCATACTATTTCTAGAGGATATCTTGTGAGTATTTGTTCTTGACATTGGTGGTTCATCAAAGAAGAACATGTATTTATTTGAGCTGTCTAATAACAATTTTTATCCAGAAACTATAATAATTGAACCATATGAGGCACTTTATGGTAGACCATGTAGATCACCACTATGAATGATAGTGCCATGTTAGTTAGAGCTGTTGGGACTGAGATTCGGGTATGAGACGTCAGATCTTTTGTAGTTTATTCGAAAACATATGGATATGGATCAGTGTATGCATAAATCATTTGATGATAGATAGAGACAACCTCTAGTGTTAAAAGAGGGTGACCATGTATTATTTGGAGTGTCACCTTTGTTGGGTCAGCACATTATACAGAGGTAGTGCTAGTTGACACCCATGATTTTATGACAGTTTGAGGAAATGGAGACAATCAGGCTGGTGGCACACATAGTGGCTCTTCCATAGAAATTCCGAGCTATTCATGATGTATTCCTTGTGTCATAACTACAAAAATATCACCCTAACCCTTATCATGTAATCATAGTGGATAAGGTTAAACATGAGATCCATACGTCCCATGAGGATCATCGAACACTAGTGATGCATCACAATGTGATGTTTTTGGAGGGATAGACTATGATGATAGTTTTTTTGATAGGGTAACATGGATGTTTTAAATAGGAAACATGGGAACATGAATCATAAATGAGTGATCAATGGTATAGTATTTGTAGCACAAAATCATAGTGATGTCAGGAAGTGCAGATACATGACGAACTATTATATTGTGAGGAGATTGTAAGATTCTGATTATTTTATGAAGTCATATTATCCATGTTATTAGACACATATTTCTATTTTTATGTTCCATGGTATTGTAGTTGTGTTTTAAGGTGTGTTTGTGTGATTTTATAAGAAAAAATAATAGAAATAAGGTTGTTCAGGGACTGCATATAGTTTAAAAAACAATGCACCTAAACTTGGGTAACTATGAGAACCGTTCAAACATAGATGGAATGGTCTACCAAAATAGCACACGGTTTACCCTAACCTTGCACTCATACCAAATAAAACGTGCGTCTGTGGTTTTATTTACATGAAAATTAGTTTTGAAATAACCCGAACCCTGGAATCTACTATATTTCAACTTATGATCAGGCTTCATTTATTCTAGGTGGTCCTAGATCCTTCAATAAGGATAACAAGGTTATTTAAAAATCGTTATTTTATATCTAAATCCTATATTGAAGAAATTCTCTCTTTCTAATAAGTGTATTTTTATCCTGATGCTTCTATAATTTGTTCATATATATTTCTTGGATCGTTTCATGGATGATATACAATGATCCCACAGAAATAAACCTATGAAATGAGATATAGATATAGGATTGTGGATCTAGATCAAGATTTCAAAGATCATGATGGTTTTGATATTATTTTATTCACCATGGTTATCAATCCAGATCTTGATCGACATCATTGGGCTGCTCGAATTTTAGGAATTTTTATTGCGCCAACATTCGTCTACAAACAAATGAAGGTGGAATAAATTGAACACTAATAGTCATGGATTTTATATATGTTACTAGGATTATTTATTTTCCATATTCCCTTGATATTAAATTTCAATAACTAGGGTAATGTGGATTGTGGAATTGACTTGTGGCTGCCTTGGTGATTTAATTGATGCTTTAATAATGGAAAAAATGAGTTATTCCCAAATTTATATTTTATTTGATGATTTTATATGGGTTTAGTTATTGTAATTGATATATTGAATTATTTTCCATTGAGATAAATAATCTTGGTGAATTAATTACGAGATGATTGTTGCCTATGTGAGATAATTAAAAGGAAATTAATTATGTTCCATGATGATATTAATGATAATTAATTGTTAAATAAATTATGTAATTTTGGGATTTTATTTGGATAATTAACTGTGATTAATTAATTATGTAATAATATTTGTGTTGATTGATTAATTAATTGAAGAATTAATTAACGGGCTATGTGCTTAGTTAATTTTTGGATTAAATAATAGTACATGATATTGTTAACTAATCATTTGATTAGTAAGAGAATGATTTTGTTATTTTTATGAATTAATGAATGATTAAATGATTACAAAAGTGGGTGTTGAACATTGTGGTATAGAAAAATTTATAAGTTGGGACATAGACATGGAGTTCTTCCCAAATTTTTATTCATGTCACGACCCGCCCTCGGGGTCCGTGCCGTGACTACCCCAAGCCCGCCTTCCATAGGCCAGGGGCTGGCGACTAGCACCAAGGCATAAATCCCGGTAAAAAGGGAAGGCATTGCCTTTGAAAAGTAAACACACACCACAGAGTAAACAAGCGGAAAGTAAACACTAAGCAAACAGAGTACGACTAAAAGTGCGGAAAGGTAAATGGGCCAGAATACAAACCCAAACTGAAAGTAAAGTACAACTCGAAAAGGGAAAAACAGCAACTGTAATGTAAAGGCCGCTACTCCGAGCTATCCACCGGAAATCCCACCTGAAGGGTGGGTACAGATAGCTCCTCTGCTCCACGGGTCCCGTCGTCCGCTCCGTGCACGTCCCGCCCAGTGGTCCACCTCCGGGTACCGTCCCGCTCTACAAGCCTCAGCTAAGGTCAACGCTGTCCGTCGTCTACAACCAACACAACGTAGTGCGGGCGAAGCCTGTGCAGGGGTGAGTATAAGCTACTCAGTAGGGACCCCGAGACCCCTGAAGGTCTCTCAAATCCACAAAGGATAAACCACGAAGAAAAGTACAATCACGAAGTAACAACCGACACTGCTTAGGTATATGCCCATACATATACCTAAGTCATTAATTAAAATACGCTCCAACCTCCGAGCCCAAGTACAACTCAGTCCACGCAAGAAAGTATACGTATTCCACATAGGAAAGCAAAATATAATCCACACAGGATTGCACAACACAATCCACACAGGAAAACAACAGGATTCAGCTCGCACAGGTATACTTCTTCAAGGACGATAAAGATGATCACTGATCCATCTAAGTCGTCGGACCCACGAAGGATCGATAGGTAACTTACCCCCGCAGAAGACCCACACAGGATCGGGCTCACACAGAACCTGTAGGCGCTGGCTCACACAGAACCGCTGAGCGCAAGGACCCACACAGGATCGGGCTCACACAGAACCTGTAGCACTGATCCACGTAGGATCGCTGAGTGCTGTAGTCGTCGTCGTCGAATCCACACAGGATCTCTGTACTGTCGTCGTCGAATCCACACAGGATCTCTGTACTGTCGTCGTCGCAGTCACAGTAGCAGTCGTAGCAGTAGAACAGTCGCAGCCAGCACTAGGGTTCCCGCACACAGCTAGCTCGTATGGAGGGTCCGCTCCACGAGCCGAGAGGCTGATACATCAACTGTCACGAAGACCAGAGTTGATGTATCCAAAAGTTCCGTATCGACAACAGGAACTCAACGCAACAGACGGCGCGTCGATCGGACGCCCGGTCTGAGAGTTATTGGCATTTTCGTCTCCGGGGCCCGGTTGGTTTTTAAGGCAAAACCAACCCGACCGTACTCCACCTGCGTCCAAACCTCGGGCGGAGTATGCCAAAAGATCCGTCTCACTAAGAGGAACACTACGCGACTGACGGCACATCAATCGGACGTCCGTAGCTCAAGATATGAGCGTTTCCGCTCCGAGGGCCCGGTTGGTTTCGTGAACGAACCAACCCGGCTGAACTCAAAGAAAACCGAAACCATGAGTGCGATATACCGAAACGACCGTCTCGATCCAAGGATCGCGTTGCCGCAGACGGTTCGTCATTCGGAGGTCCGAGGCTCAAGTTATGGGCCAAAAACCGAATCTGATTCGAAACGGGGGGGTCCGGGTCCGGGCCGACCCGGCCCGACCCCCCCCCCCCCCGGGGGCGGCGCGGCGGCGCGGCGGTGGCGGGCCGCGGTGGCGGCGGCGCGGCGGCGGCGGGCCGCGGTGGCGGCGGCGGCGGCGGGCCGCAGTGGCGGCGGCGGCGGGCCGCGGCGCACGCGGGTGGCACGCGGGGGGGCTTGATTGCCCCCGCTGCTTTGTCAAGGCGGCACGGCTTTGAGCCGTGCCTTTGCAACAAACGGCCCCCGCAAGTGGGGGCCGGCTGGACGAACCGGGGGGGCTATTTCCCCCCCTCCTTAAATGAACCGCCCCCCTCGTTAAGAGGGGGGTTTGATGAACCAGCCGGGGGATTTATACCCCCGGTTTTATGACATCCGGCCGGCCCGCTGGCCGGCCGGTTTTTACCAACGGGACCGGAAATTCCGGTCCCGCCCTCGACTTCCGACGCCGGTGGCCCGGCCGCCGATCTTTCCTTCCACCGTGGCCCGGAACCGGCCGCGGTCTCCTCGTCCCGCCGCGGCCCGGAACCGGCCGCGGTCTTCTCGTCCCGCCGCGGCCCGGAACTGGCCGCGGCGTTCGTCATCCGGCGCGGTGCGACGGCACCGCGTCCCTTCGCCGTGCTTTGATATTATTCAACGCGGCGCGACGGCGTCGCGTTCTTGTTGTTTCTTCAAAGGTGCGTGCGACGGCATCACATAAGATATTCGCACGTTCATCCGCGTGGTGCGACGGCACCACGCCACTTGCTTTCCTCCGCAAAATAATTAAACAAGAACGATGGAGGGGGGTTCGGCCGTGTTCGTGCGGTCCGCCCCCCCCCCCCCCCCCCTCACGTTAAAATAAAAACGCAACTTAAAATAAATCAAGTCACACGTTAGTCTTGATAGAATCCCGATCAAGAATAAAATAAGAAAACCAAAAGAAAACGACAACCCCTACCTCGGGGTTAAGTTTCGAAGAATCGTCTACGTCCCGCGGAAGACGGCGTCGCGGAGGTCGGGCGTCGCGGTCGTCGTTCGTCGATTCCGTTGACGAAGTGTGATGCCCGAAGAGACACGTCGTTGGCGGATCTTCGATTGCCGACGAAGAAGGTTCGGGGAGGAAGAATAGGTCCGAAGATACCGGGTCGCCGAGTCGATGATCCTTGACGAAGAGTTGTCGTTCTTCGTTGAGGATGAAGACGTTCTTCGCCGGAGAAGATGAAGAGGAGCTCTCAAAAAGTTCTCAAGGGAATAAACCAACAACCCATAAACAAATAAGATTACATCTTATTTTATTAACACAAAACTCAAAAGAATTTCAAAAGTTTGAAATTCAAAAGAGTTTAACTCCCCAAAATTAATTAAGGGTAACCTAAGCCATTAAAAGAGGCGTTAAAGGAGTTGGGAGGATTTGAAAAGAAAAGGGGGGGGGGGTTCGTGTGGGCCCCACCACACTTAATCCTCCCAAGGGAGGTTAAGTGGGTGTGGGTCCCACTCCCAACCTCCTTTGGTAGGTTTATAAATAAGTTAAAATAAAATTTGTCTTACACAAATTTTATTTAACTTAACTGAAAAACCCCAAAACGTAACTTTCAACCCGCAACAAACGCAACTCCCGATAAGGTCTCATTAAGCGAATATCGGCGCTGCGAGTTCATCGGTGCCCTCGGATTTCAATTCCGAGCACCGGATCAAAAGTTAGGAATTCCCGCTCGTTCGTTTACTGAACGTACCCGAGCCAAACTTCGGAAATTAATTCTGGGCGCTCCGGGCCTCGGAATCAGGTGCCGTCTAAAACCGCGCTCTTGTAAAATTCTAAAGAAAATTAAGAAAAAATTTTCCTTGAATTTTACGGGTCTTTACATTACTCCCACCTCAGGGCTTTACATCCCCGTAAAGATACAACAAAAACTAGGGAAACAAATGAGGGTACTGAGCACGCATCTGAGCCTCCCGCTCCCATGTGCTCTCCTGGAGATTCCCGTGCTGCCATCTGATGCGCACAAGAGGAATCGATCGCCCACACAGGACCCGCTCCTGTCGATCCTCTATCTCCACCGGGACCTCCGTAAAAGTCGCCCCATCATCAACGTCAAGCTCCCCATGGTCAATGATGTGCGTCGGGTCGTGCACGTATCTCCTCAGCTGGGATACGTGGAAGACGTCGTGCACCCGGTGCAACTGAGGTGGTAGAGCCAGGCGATAAGCCACCTCGCCAATCCTGCTGAGAATCTGGAAGGGTCCGATGAAGCGCGAAGATAACTTGCCGCCTCGGCCAAATCTCCGAATACCACGTCGAGGTGAGACCCGCAAGAAGACGTGGTCGCCATCTTCGAACTCCAGTGGCCTCCGCCTCCTGTCAGCGTATGACTTCTGCCGGCTCTGAGCTGTCCTCATCCGCTCCTGGATGACCTGGACCTTCTCTGTCGTGGCCTGGACCATCTCCGGTCCCACCAGCGCTGACTCCCCAGGGTCTGTCCAGCACAAAGGAGATCTACATGGTTGGCCGTACAACGCCTCGTACGGTGCCATCCCGATGGTGGAGTGGTAGCTATTGTTGTATGCGAACTCCACCAAGGGTAGGTGGTCCTCCCAGCTACGACCAAAGTCGAGGACACATGCGCGGAGCATGTCCTCGAGAGTCTGAATGGTCCTCTCCGTCTGACCATCTGTCTGAGGGTGAAAAGCTGTGCTAAGACGTAGCTGCGTCCCGAACGCCTCCTGTAACCCCTTCCAAAGCCGGGAAGTAAAGCGGGCATCTCGATCGGAGACGATAGATGATGGCACGCCGTGGAGCCGCACAATCTCCAGAACGTAGAGACTTCCCAAGATCTCCACTGAGCCCTGCTCTCTGATGGGTAAGAAGTGTGCCGACTTGGTGAGTCGGTCAACAATCACCCAGATGGAGTCGTGACCTCTGGAAGTGCGTGGAAGTCCAGTCACGAAGTCCATAGATATGCCGTCCCACTTCCACTCCGGAACCTCCAAGGGCTGTACCAAGCCTGCTGGTACCTGATGCTCTGCCTTCACCTGCTGACAGGTGAGGCATCGAGAAACGAACTCTGCTACTGCCTTCTTCATGCCCGGCCACCAATGCTGTCGTCTGAGGTCCTGGTACATCTTCGCCACTCCAGGATGTACCGCCAAAGGAGAAGTGTGAAACTCCCTCAGCACTTCCTCTCGAAAAGCGACTGGTACCATGGTACGTCCTCTGAAAAGGATGTCGTGCTCTGCTCCAAGGGAGAAACCATCAGGTGCCTGTCCCAAGGATATCTGTGCACGCCGTGTCTCACAGTCAGCGTCCCCATGCTGTGCCTCCCTGACTCGCTGCAGTAGTGGTGGAGTGACTGTGAGAGACTGAAGAAAGGCTGCTCCATCTCTATCCACGAAGGATATCTGCAAAGAGGCTAGCTGCTCCGTCGCCTCCTCAAGTAGCTGAATGCCCGTCCTCCTGCTGAGGGCATCGGCTACTACGTTCCCCTTCCCAGGAGTATAGACTATCTCAAAGTCATAGTCCTGGAGGAACTCGAGCCATCATCGCTGTCTCAGGTTCAGGTCCTTCTGCGAGAAGATATACCTGAGACTCTGATGATCGGAAAAGACTGTAAAGCGCTCGCCCATAAGATAATGTCGCCATGTCTTCAGAGCGAAGACCACTGCTGCTAACTCCAGGTCATGGGTAGCGTAGTTCTGCTCATGCGGTCTCAACTGTCGTGATCCATAGGCGATCACTGCCCGCTCCTGCATCAGAACACATCCGAGTCCGGTCCCTGATGCATCGCAGTAGACTACGTACCCTACTCCTTCCTCAGGCAATCTCAAGATAGGTGCGCTAGTCAATCTCTGTCTCAGCTCCTGGAAGCTCTGCTGACAACTGTCTGACCACACGAAGGGTTTCCCCTTCTTCGTCAAAGCTGTGAGTGATGTCGTAACTCTGGAGAAGTTCGGCACAAATCTCTGATAGTATCCAGCTAGTCCCAAGAAACTCCGAACCTCAGTCACGCTCCTGGGTGGCTCCCATGCTAACACAGCCTCAATCTTCACGGGATCCACTACAACTCCCGCCTCAGAGAAAACGTGTCCCAAAAAGTGGACCTCACGTATCCAGAACTGGCACTTCGAGAGCTTACCATAAAGCTGGTGCTCTCGGAGTGTGTCAATAACGACTCGCAAGTGATAGGCGTGCTCATCCTCTGTCGTAGAGTAAATCAGAATGTCGTCGATGAAGACCACGACAAACCGATCGAGGTATGGCTGAAAGATCCTGTTCATGAGAGCCATGAACACTGCTGGAGCATTGGTTACACCGAAGGGCATAACCAAGAACTCATAGTGGCCATACCGACATCTGAAGGCCGTCTTCTGCACATCCTCGTCTCTGACTCTGAGCTGATGATAGCCTGACCTGAGGTCTATCTTCGAGAACCACCGTGCTCCCTTGAGCTGATCAAAGAGGTCATCAATCCTCGGTAGCGGATACTTGTTCCTCACTGTCACCTGGTTTAGGCGACGATAGTCAACACAAAGTCGCAAGCTCCTGTCCGCCTTCTTGGCGAACAATATCGGGGAAGCCCAGGGTGAAACACTGGGTCGGATGAACCCCTTGCCCTGCAAGTCCTCCAACTATACCCGTAGCTCTCGAAGCTCGGCGGGGGCCATCCGATATGCTGGAGTGGATATCGGGGCTGTCCCGGGGTACAAGTCAATATAAAAGTCTACCTCTCTGCGAGGAGGTAGCCCTGGAACGTCGTCGGGAAAAACGTCCGCATACTGATCCACCACTGCAGGAAAACCAGGACTCCGCACGTCAACTGCTCCAAGGATAAGGCTAGCCAACTGATGAGTGATGGGCTGTCCTCTCCTCCGCGGAAGTCCATCCTGTGCTGCTAAGGCTCCTTTCTCGCCGGTGAAGGTGAAACTGCTCCCGTCGGTGCGTACACATCGCACCTTGCGCCTAAAACAGTCAATCTGTGCATGGACCGTAGACAGCCAATCCATGCCCAAGATGACGTCGTAAGGCCTCGACGCTGCTACAAGAAGATCCCAGCCGAAGCTCTCGCCTCCTAGAGTAAGCTCACACTGCCGGCACCAGTGCGTAATCGTCGAGTCTGCTCCCGTAGGAGTCTCTAGCCGTAAGGATCGAGCCAACGGCTCTGTCGGAATCTCCGAGCTCCGAACAAGGGCAGCGGCTATGAAAGAGTGACTCGCTCCTGTGTCTATAAGAACTGCAGCAAGGGTGGAATAGACACAGATAGTACCTCGAATCATCTCAGGTGCGTCGTGGTCGTAGGCCTCTGCTGCCTGGAGCTGTGCCTGTCGCTGCCCGCCAGCTCCCTGTGGTCGGGGTGGACCTCCTGGTGGTGGTGGTGGTAGAGCCTCATAGCGTCGGCCACCACCGGCTGCTCGTCCAGCTCCTCTGCCTCGTCCGCCTCCTCCCTGCGGACCGCCACGGTCAACCCTCTGCCTCTGCCTCGGTGGTCCATCAACTGACTGCTGCTCCTCGGCACGGCGGGTCGGGCAGTCGCGAGCCATGTGGCCCTGCCCGCCGCACGAGTAACACTGTCTGCCTCTCGGAAGACTGGCTCCGCGCTGTGTGCCCCGCACTGCTGAGCCAGTGCCCTGAGGTCGTCTGCCTGAAGGTCTGGTCTGTCTGGACCCCTGAGTCATCCGTCGACTGCCTGCTGCAGATGACTCTGCCACGTGCCGCCCTACGGTGGGTCGCTGTGCTGGTGTAGACTCAGCAAGGAAGCTCTCGATCAGAAGGGCCCGCTCCAGTACTCCTGTCTGAGTCGGTATGCTGAGGGAGATCAGCGATGCCCTGATCTCGTGTCTCAAACCCTGCTCGAAGGTCCGGGCCCGGAAGAATGGGTCCCGTACCATGTCGGTCGAGTAGCGCGAGAGATCGGTAAATCTCGCCGAGTACTGGGCGACCGTCATGCTGCCCTGCCGCAGCTGTAGAAGCTCCTGGATGCGCACCGCTCGGAGGGTGGCCGGGACGAACTCAGAGCGGAAGAGGCTCTCGAAGTCCGTCCAGAGAAGAGATGCCTCATCATGCACCTGGAGCATCAGGCTCCACCATTGTCCTGCTGCTGCGTGTAATAGGCTCGCAGCGAGGATCACCATGAGGTCTGCTGGTG
Organism: Viscum album; assembly: GCA_963277665.1. Classification (NCBI taxonomy): domain Eukaryota; kingdom Viridiplantae; phylum Streptophyta; class Magnoliopsida; order Santalales; family Viscaceae; genus Viscum; species Viscum album. The sequence continues at coordinate 849,044,544 of OY728161.1, forward strand.
TCCTCACTAGCCTAAACACTCGTACTACTGCCTCCAGCCAGTCCTCTGCTGCCTGGGGATCCGTCTCCCCGCGAAACCTGGGCGGTCGCTAGCGCTGAAACTCATGCAGTGCGCTGAGGCGACGTGCATCGTCAGCGGCTGCTGCTGGAAGCATCGGGGGCTCGGCGGGTAAAGCTACCGCCGGTGCCACTATTGGAAAAGGGCCCTGCACCGAGGCCTCGTCGCTCGGTGGGCTGTCGTCTCGCTCGACTCTCGGAACCCTAGCTGGCTGCCGTCGTGGGGCCATCCTGAAAAGGAAACAGGTGCGCCACGGTTAGAACAGTATACCTGGTGAGCTGATATAAGTAATCACAAAGAAAACTTTGAAACACACACGCAATCAATGTTTTCGTGCATTAAGTCGGAAATCAGAAGTCAGGGTCCTGGTGTACGGATACGTCGGCCGCCGCACCAACACTGGACTCCCTGGACTGATAACCACACTCAATACGCTAAACATTATTGCTTCACATAGAAAAGATCAGAGTTCGCGGTAGAACCGAACTCCTCTGATACCAATTTGTCACGACCGGCCCTCGGGGTCCGTGCCGTGACTACCCCAAGCCCGCCTTCCATAGGCCAGGGGCTGGCGACTAGCACCAAGGCATAAATCCCGGTAAAAAGGGAAGGCATTGCCTTTGAAAAGTAAACACACACCACAGAGTAAACAAGCGGAAAGTAAACACTAAGCAAACAGAGTACGACTGAAAGTGCGGAAAGGTAAATGGGCCAGAATACAAACCCAAACTGAAAGTAAAGTACAACTCGAAAAGGGAAAAACAACAACTGTAAAGTAAAGGCCGCTACTCCGAGCTGTCCACCGGAAATCCCACCTGAAGGGTGGGTACAGATAGCTCCTCTGCTCCACGGGTCCCGTCGTCCTCTCCGTGCACGTCCCGCCCAGTGGTCCACCTCCGGGTACTGTCCCGCTCTACAAGCCTCAGCTAAGGTCAACGCTGTCCGTCGTCTGCAACCAACACAACGTAGTGCGGGCGAAGCCCGTGCAGGGGTGAGTATAAGCTACTCAGTAGGGACCCCGAGACCCCTGAAGGTCTCTCAAATCCACAAAGGATAAACCACGAAGAAAAGTACAATCACGATGTAACAACCGACACTGCTTAGGTATATGCCCATACATATACCTAAGTCATTAATTAAAATACGCTCCAACCTCCGAGCCCAAGTACAACTCAGTCCACGCAGGAAAGTATACGTATTCCACATAGGAAAGCAAAATATAATCCACACAGGATTGCACAACACAATCCACACAGGAAAACAACAGGATTCAGCTCGCACAGGTATACTTCTTCAAGGACGATAAAGATGATCACTGATCCATCTAAGTCGTCGGACCCACGAAGGATCGATAGGTAACTAACCCCCGCAGAAGACCCACACAGGATCGGGCTCACACAGAACCTGTAGGCGCTGGCTCACACAGATCCGCTGAGCGCAAGGACCCACACAGGATCAGGCTCACACAGAACCTGTAGCACTGATCCACGTAGGATCGCTAAGTGCTGTAGTCGTCGTCGTCGAATCCACACAGGATCTCTGTACTGTCGTCGTCGAATCCACACAGGATCTCTGTACTGTCGTCGTCGCAGTCACAGTAGCAGTCGTAGCAGTAGAACAGTCGCAGCCAGCACTAGGGTTCCCGCACACAGCTAGCTCGTATGGAGGGTCCACTCCACGAGCCGAGAGGCTGATACATCAACTGTCACGAAGACCAGAGTTGATGTATCCAAAAGTTCCGTATCGACAACAGGAACTCAACGCAACAGACGGCGCGTCGATCGGACGCCCGGTCTGAGAGTTATTGGCATTTTCGTCTCCGGGGCCCGGTTGGTTTTTAAGGCAAAACCAACCCGACCGTACTCCACCTGCGTCCAAACCTCGGGCGGAGTATGCCAAAAGATCCGTCTCACTAAGAGGAACACTACGCGACTGACGGCACGTCAATCGGACGTCCGTAGCTCAAGATATGAGCGTTTCCGCTCCGAAGGCCCGGTTGGTTTCGTGAACGAACCAACCCGGCCGAACTCAAAGAAAACTGAAACCTTGAGTGCGATATACCGAAACGACCGTCTCGATCCAAGGATCGCGTTGCCGCAGACGGTTCGTCATTCGGAGGTCCGAGTCTCAAGTTATGGGCCAAAAACCGAATCTGATTCGAAACGGGGGGGTCCGGGTCCGGGCCGACCCGGCCCGACCCCCCCCCCCCCCCCCCCCCGGGGGCGGCGCGGCGGCCGGCGGCGGCGGCGACGGCGGCGCGGCGGCGGCGCGGCGGCGCGGTGGCGGCGGCGGCGGCGGGCCGCGGTGGCGGCGGCGGCGGGCCGCGGCGCACGCGGGTGGCACGCGGGGGGGCTTGATTGCCCCCGCTGCTTTGTCAAGGCGGCACGACTTTGAGCCGTGCCTTTGCAACAAACGGCCCCCGCAAGTGGGGGCCGGCTGGACGAACCGGGGGGGCTGTTGCCCCCCCTCCTTAAATGAACCGCCCCCCTCGTTAAGAGGGGGGTTTGATGAACCAGCCGGGGGATTTATTCCCCCGGTTTTATGACATCCGGCCGGCCCGCTGGCCGGCCGGTTTTTACCAACGGGACCGGAAATTCTGGTCCCGCCCTCGACTTCTGACGCCGGCGGCCCGGCCGCCGGTCTTTCCTTCCGCCGCGGCCCAGAACCGGCCGCGGTCTCCTCGTCCCGCCGCGGCCCGGAACCGGCCGCGGTCTTCTCGTCCCGCCGCGGCCTGGAACCGGCCGCGGCGTTCGTCATCCGGCGCGGTGCGATGGCACCGCGTCCCTTCGCCGTGCTTTGATATTATTCAACGCGGCGCGACGGCGTCATGTTCTTGTTGTTTCTTCAAAGGTGCGTGCGACGGCATCACATAAGATATTCGCACGTTCATCCGCGTGGTGCGACGGCACCACGCCACTTGCTTTCCTCCGCAAAATAATTAAACAAGAACGATGGAGGGGGGGTTCGGCCGTGTTCGTGCGGTCCGCCCCCCCCCCCCCCCCCCCTCACCTTAAAATAAAAACGCAACTTAAAATAAATTAAGTCACACGTTAGTCTTGATAGAATCACGATCAAGAATAAAATAAGAAAACCAAAAGAAAACGACAACCCCTACCTCTGGTTTAAGTTTCGAAGAATCGTCTACGTCCCGCGGAAGACGGCGTCGCGGAGGTCGGGCGTCGCGGTCGTCGTTCGTCGATTCCGTTGACGAAGTGTGATGCCCGAAGAGACACGTCGTTGGCGGATCTTCGATTGCCGACGAAGAAGGTTCGGGGAGGAAGAAGAGGTCCGAAGATACCGGGTCGCCGAGTCGATGATCCTTGACGAAGAGTTGTCGTTCTTCGTTGAGGATGAAGACGTTCTTCGCCGGAGAAGATGAAGAGGAGCTCTCAAAAAGTTCTCAAGGGAATAAACCAACAACCCATAAACAAATAAGATTACATCTTATTTTATTAACACAAAACTCAAAAGAATTTCAAAAGTTTGAAATTCAAAAGAGTTTAACTCCCCAAAATTAATTAAGGGTAACCTAAGCCATTAAAAGAGGCGCTAAAGGAGTTGGGAGGATTTGAAAAGAAAAGGGGGGGTTCGTGTGGGCCCCACCACACTTAATCCTCCCAAGGGAGGTTAAGTGGGTGTGGGTCCCACTCCCAACCTCCTTTGGTAGGTTTTTAAATAAGTTAAAATAAAATTTGTCTTACACAAATTTTATTTAACTTAACTGAAAAACCCCAAAACGTAACTTTCAACCCGCAACAAACGCAACTCCCGATAAGGTCTCATTAAGCGAATATCGGCGCTACGAGTTCATCGGTGCCCTCGGATTTCAATTCCGAGCACTGGATCAAAAGTTAGGAATTCCCGCTCGTTCGTTTACTGAACGTACCCGAGCCAAACTTCGGAAATTAATTCCGGGCACTCCGGGCCTCGGAATCAGGTGCCGTCTGAAACCGCGCTCTTGTAAAATTCTAAAGAAAATTAAGAAAAAAATTTCCTTGAATTTTACGGGTCTTTAAAATTCAACTGCATGGGATGTGATGTGTTTGACATAGTGATATACAATAAATGGTATTTGGGTTTCTTAATAGTGTGTTCACTACCAAATGACATTTTGGGTGCTTGACAAGTCATTCAACACCAAATAAATTACCATAATGAATTATGAATTTAAAATTGGGAAATGAATTGATTCAAATTCTAATGATGTGATTAAATAATGATTTTAAATGTGATAACTATTTATTCATGCATTATATTTATTTATTTATATAATTTCATACACTATATTTTGATTGGACTACATTTAGACACTATTGGAGGTGGTCTACTGAGTTGTACTCACACCCTATCTGGGCCTCCTGATCACCACCCGAGAAAACATTGTTCTTGCAGGACCTGATATGGGCATATAAATTAGATATATTTCTATTTGGGAATCTCACATGGGTGATGGAATATTACATGGTTTGGGACCCACATTGGAGTTGTTTTGTCTATAGTCATAGTTTAATTTTAGACACATGAAACATGCATTGTATTATAATTATATCCATTTTAGTTTAGTATTTTATTTCTTATTTTGAAAATCATGTGACTTGGTGTTTCTCTGGTTATTAATATGCTCCTACAGTTGTTAATTTATTTTCATCATATTTTGTTTTATTCTGATAAAAATGGTATAATCTCTCCATGACTGACTTACTAGAACCTCGCTTCTAGTCACCAACCTCTAGCATACAATGAGGCGCACATAAGGTAATGTGACGAACCTGTACGAGGAAACCTTTAGTGGCACTCGATTGAGGATGTTTCAATACCCTTATAGTTTTATTCATGTTAATTAATGTTTTTTTTTTGAAATTTCAAGTATCAAAAAGTATGTATACATGGGTGAGAATTATTTCTTTGTGGAAATGATTCCACATTTTTTTATTTATACATGATCTAATGGTTCATTTAGTTCTTTTTATATCCTTTACTAATCTTTTATGCTCATTCCATATGTGTAAAAGTTTTTCATAGTTCATAAGGATGTGAAAGAGAACGATTAATTTCATCTTAAATGTTATAAATATTTTTCAAATATGTCCTATTTTCTTTTTTCATTAAAAATTATATGTTTTGGAAAAATTAAAACTATTTTAATGGTACCCACTTTGTATGATTATGGGTTGTTATGTATGAGCCATGTCCTAAAATTCTAAAACTCTAAACTGAAATGATCATTGGAAATATATAGACGTGAACTCTAGTTTATATTGAGATATTTTGTAATTATTAAGGTCCGGTCTTTATATTATACGTGAATTACACACCTATTATATTATAATTGTTCATTTATCATAAAGCACCTATCCCCTAACTTATATTAATGTTTCTTATCTCATATCTTCAATGAAATTTTTGAGATCTCTAGTACTATGAATCCATGGGAACAAATATCTTAAAATTCACCTCCCATTTAGAAGAGGTATTATTTTGTTCATTACTCCCACCATATAGGGATTATATGTAATAAATAAGATTTTTCCTAAAGAATATCTTTACCTTTTAATTGAATGTTTTAGTGATTCTCCAAATACCACCCTAAAATATTCATTAAAAAATAATGACTCGATAACAATTTTATCTGTATTATTATTCTATATTTTTTATGATAATTGGATAATCTATATAAATCTCTTTCTTCCATCAATGGGAAATACAATCATTGGTCCTGTGTATGGTGATTACCACCTCACAATCCAATGTATTCATTTTTTGAACTACTGCCACTCAATAGATGATTATAATGATGGATATGTATGTTATTCATTAAGTATTTATCATTATATAAATTTTATATATCAATTATTTGATTATCATTCCATAAATTTATTAATGATATTGTCGCTAATGAATATGTGTGGTTTACCACCTTTATGAAGAGATGTGATACCTTTTTCATTACTCCATCACATTGATGTTATTAATAATAATACTTAGTGATACAACATAATATTTATGATAAAATTATAATTTTGGTATGTTAAAATACGACATACCTTTATTCCCTATAGTACATTAACAATTGAAAACATTATTAATTAACTTGTACAACCAAACTACCTCAAAAATAGTAATGTAAATAATTTTTAATTACTGTTTTTCATTTTTGGGATTAGGATTATAAATATTTAATAAAATTTTAATTATTCTATTATTATTAAAAAGAGAAATTTAAATAGATTTTCCTTTTACCATGTTCATCACACCGAAGCTGTTTTTTGATTATGAAATATACGTACTCAAACGAGTGGTGTATACTTTACTAAGGATGTAACTAAACAAACTATTGACATAAATGATAGAAAACAAATAATATTAATGTAATTAATATGAATAGAGGACTTAATAATGTACATATTTAATTTTATTATATTATTCTGGAAGATAATAAATTTATCTGACAATCTTTACCCAAGGTAAAGGAATCATTAACATAAAATTCTCATATCAGTTATTTTAAATTATTTATTTTATAAATAATTTTCATCCACCCCAATATTTTTAAAATAATTTTATGAATGAATTTATATGTAAATAAATAAAATATAATGGTAATTATTTTACATATTTTATACTTTTATAATGTTTTTTTCAAATGGATAATTTTTATGTATTTTATAATAAACTATTTGGAAAAAAGGAAAAATGAATGATTTTGTTTAATGAATATGAAGTCACTTTTTTCTACTATCCTAAACGTTATAAGATTTCATTGATTCCTTTATGAATTTCCATAAGCTCAACATAAAAAATCCATTCCACATATTTTTGGTATTTTTAATATTTTTCTTAAATAGAATGGGTATTTATATATTTGTAAATGTTTTTCTTATGGGTGAAAATAATATTTTATGATAATGATGAAGAAAATATAGAGTTTAATGTGTTATGATTATTGATGTTTATTAGTTAACATTGATGATATGGGGTGTTAATGATATTGCTCATGATTATGGGTAATCCTGATATAGCTTACTATTCTAGGTCATCCCAATATTATAGTCCAATGAAATAGGAAAGGGATGTAGTTAACCAGTTATAAGAATCCCCAAACACATTTTTGTACTTGAAAAGGTAGTTATTATATTTGTTTTGGTGATTGTGGTAGTGATAATAAAATATTTTCCCGTGTTACCTACAAGACTCTTTTAAGTTCAATAATCATTTTTTTTGTAAATATATTGATATCATAAGGAGAAATTGATCATTCATTTCAAAGGTATAAATATTCCATTTGTGGGTAAATAAGAATTATTTCAAGATAATGTTTTCTAAAGGTTGATATATTTTTTAATAATCCACCATGATTAAGAATTTCCATCAATTTTTTCTCTCAAATAAAGCATTTTTTTTACACTAAGGAAAGTAATAATGAATTTATGGAAATGTAAATAAATATATCTGATTAATTATTATAATATTAATTGAAAAAATTACATTTATGATCTTTTGATTTTGAAATAGACAAATGAGTTTCATTATTACTTATTATATATTACTTATTGAAATTTATATTTCAAATTTTAAATTTTTGAAGTATTTTACATAGGAATTAGGGATGAAATAAAATTTTAATAACATGAGAGTCCAAAAAATTTATTTACATCTAGTTGAGAGATAATATCATTCTAACAAATAATATTTGTGTAGAAAATTGATTCTTTGTATAAATTAACACAATTGGGAGTTTTTAAAAATTCCATAAAACACCAAACCTAAAAGGTATATATATATAAGTGATTCAACCGTTTAGTTCGGTAATATATATTACATATGGATACCATTATATATTGTTTTTTAATATCAAATCTAGAATTGGGAGAAATATTTTTTTAGCACTTGATATGATAGAATAATTTCTAGGTTGTCATATCCAAACACCATCACAATCCTTAACTGTAATATGAACAACACCATACAATATACAATAAATATATGTCAATGAGTGAAAGCATTAACATTCATAACAATGAGATGAAAAAAAATTCATGATATGTGGATTGTGTTGTGCATTGTTTTTGTGACTCATAGTTATAACTATGATCAGTTCCCCTTGTGGAATTAATATGTCATTCCATATGTATCACATCAAGCATCATGGAAAATATTATTATATTGGAATCATTTTTCATTTTTTAATTTAATATAATGTTATATATGTTAGAACTTATTCTCATAAATCATTGATCAACATTACACATGGTGTGATATCATCAATTATATAATGGTTTTGGATTTTGGTAGAAAAATATCTAACCTTACTTGTATATTTTTTTCCTCAAATTTTCTAATTAACTAAAAAAAGTTTTAATCTCTTCAAAATAAAATTTCATTAAAATATTTAGACCTGCTTATTTGTATTAAGAACTAGTAAATTATCATTATACATTGGGAAAATAAAAATAAATTTTACTCCAAAAATTAATTTTTAGAATTAAATAATCTATATCTTTTTCATAATATCATCCACATTAAAAATATAAAAAATTAATTTAAATTTAAAATTACTATAATTTGAACAATTTATTTTATAAAAATTACCACAAATTCACATATAATATAAAAACCCAAAAGAAAAGTATTATTTTTTAAATTAATTAAAAAATCATTTATCATAAACACAAAATATGTAATAAATTAATAATATCATATAAATCACAATAATGGTATCACAATCGGTAGTGGATTGATTAATGAAACTATGAAATATGATTACAATTCATAGATTCTTAAAACATTGGTATAATACTATTAACAATAATATTATAAAAAATAGGAATAACTATAATATGTAATCATGATTCTTCTATCACTTCTTTCGTGCACTTATTGAATGTTTTGCAAGCGTCCTCCCTTTAAAAATTTTCAATTTTTGGAACTCAATTCATGCCTTACGTGTATGATTCCAAACTACCTTCAATCATAAACGCAAAAAACAATCTAGCACGCAATATGCAAATCTTTCGCGATGTCCTTTCCATTTTATGATTTTGATGTTCATATCATGGAACACCACCAATGCACAATATACTGAGCCATCATCAAACATTTATGGTATATCATTTTCCAAAACACATTTCTTCATCCCTTAATTTTCAGGTCTTAAAATTTGAAAACATGGAAAATTGGGCCACACTAAACTGCTCTATTGTGTTGCCTCCATATTGTTCATTACTCTTTAATTTCTCTCATTACTACAAACCATAACCATTCTTATACTTTCATCATGAAATCATCTATCGTAATATTTATCCTTTGATCGAACTGCTTTAGCATCATCAAATTTTCAACAGAAGGTACTAAAACATCTCTTTCTTCCACTAGCATCTATCCTTCTGTTCAAAACTGAATATTATTGTCAAAACATTTTTTGCCCTATATTTCATAAGGATTCCATCAAAAGATCTCTTAACATATGATAATTTTGAAATAAAAATCAGTAAATCAACGTCAAGTTTACATTTTCTTTTCAATGTTATTTTAATTATCTTGTTTGAAAACAAAAGAAAACACTCTATAATAAAAAACTCTTCTTATTTTCTTCACCATCCAACATGGCCCCAACACTCCCTCGTGTTTGGAATGAAAAGGATGAGAATCATGGGATCCCAAAGATGAAAGGCCGTGAATTAGGGGTTCATATCATTACTAGCAGTGTGTTGGTTGTCTATCGACATATTTATTTTACATCAGGTGGATTACTACAAGAAACATGTAGTATGTGGTATTTTTTATTAACTCTTTTGTAAATCCTTAGTCCAGTATCATCTATTTTTCAATTTACCAATTATTACACAATGTGTTGATTTTACAAGTCATGTAATTTATTAATTTTTATAGTGTAAAAGGATGCCATGAATTTTGGAATATATATACATTGATGAAATCATGTTATGTATTTTTGAATACATGATGTGTAAATGTTCCAATAGTTTTCTCTAGATCCATTTCATCCTAAAAATCTAGTGTCACCACACATGTGAAGATCATAATGAGATGCCTCTTTTAACTCTAATATTTAACTCTATTATCTACATTTTGAAAGATAATAGGTATCCTTCCATAACATATAGAGAAATAAAATAGTTAGAAAATTGGAGAGATTCATCATTTGAATATAAAAATGAATAAATTAAAATACCAAACAATTTTTTCATTAAATGGAAATATAATGTCAAAATGCTACAATGATAACATATATATATATTCAATGAATTTAATATTAATATTATGTTATATGGTCTAGAAATATCATTTTTAAAGGTAATATATGATGTTTTCCCTCAGGTTCTAGGTAATAATAATCATTGAGACATACCCTTATGAATTATTCATTTGTTATCTAATGTAGATGATATCAAGTGGAATGATATTTTAAAAAGAACCCCTAATTTTCCTATATTATTTGTAGTTTATATATATGAACATGTTTTTTAATATCCTGATGTTATATTATTAACATTATACATTATTTCATTATGTACACTTATTTAAGATAAAATCCATGACATTTTTTTCATATTGAGGTATACTTATTTTTTTAGATCCATTTACGATTTGACATTGATTGAATAAAAAAAATATATTTTTAAGTTATTAAATAATGTTATATATTATTACTAGTAGTTTATTATGGTGGTATTATAACTAAATATATTTCCATGGTAGAATAAAGAAGTCACATAGAGTAATGTTTATAAATAATACTGAAAGAATGGATTATAACACTAATAGCTCGTCCTACTTCATGAGATATGGAAATATGAAGAGATTATATTACAGAGATAGTATTCATAGGAAAGGATTCCATTTCTATGAGTATTAAAAATCCACTTACTGTACATAATGATTTTAAATATCATGGTCATTTAATATTATTCACATATATCGATATAAGGCTCTAAAAGGTCATAGAAATAAAATATTATAAAATTTGGAATATTATAACGAGTAACAAATATATACATGTTTGAATAGACCATGAAATATGATATATAACCATGTATAAATGGTTTCCAAGGAATATATAAAATCAGTATTGTTCAATTACAGATTAACTGGAGTTGATTATATTTATTTAATGTATTTACTAATATTTAATTGAAAACATGTGAAAATATTTAATGAAGTGATATTATTTTAATATAATGGGATAGATTAATATTTTTTGGAATAATATAACAATTTAATTTCTCCATTTTATCATGTAATATATTTTTAAATTTATTTATTTTTTTGTAGATATAAATGAAATCATTGACATATATAGTTATTCATAACACAATATTCACGAATTATTATGTGTGTAATATATATTTTATAGGATGTGATTCAATTATAGGTATTTCATAAATAAAAATACACTTAATATGAGTATCTCATTCAAGGAACTATTAACAACATTATTTTGAGCTCTTTTCTCTTATCTCTACCACATACTAGAGAGAGAGGTATCCAATCCAATAAATTAATTTATTTTTGTCTTCAAGGAATGATAGATCAATGTTTTGGATGTGTTTTGGATATAAAATGCAACAAAATATCTCAAATATATCACCTTGATATCTACAATTTGTTTTAATAAAAACATTTAGTCTTTCATTGAATAATAAGAGGTATAAAAACTCAGTTACATAGAACCAAAATCGCTAATAATCAGTAGATGTTGTATGATCCTTTAAATAAAAATTGTTCTTTTCATATATTATGCATTAATATTTTTGTGATATCCTCAATATTCTTATAGGGGTTTCATTATTTGGAGATGACCTTGTAATATTGATCCAGAAATGAAAATATTTTTTTATTTTCGATATATTATTTCAATGCACCCACGTGTACCAACACCCATGGCCATAATAAAATTGCATTATACACAAATATATATAAACCTCAAATACATCATATTTTACAAACTTTTTTTCTCAATTTCTTTTATATAAATTAATAAAATTTTGGAAATTTTTATAAAAAATTGATTATTATTAAAATTATGGAATCATTTATAAAAATTCTAGTTGATTTTATTTTGTGTTCCTACTCTCACTAATGTTTTAATGTTTAATACCATTATAGAAAATTTGATTGGGTGAAATAGACATATTGATTTTTAAATATAAAAATAATGTTTATTTTAGGTCAATTTATTTCCCAATATTTCTTTTATTATATCTATTATGTTATTAGAGAATTGTATATGGTTTTGTAATTACGTATAAGTAATTATTTTAATATAAGATTATAACATACAATAATTTTGGATAGTTAATATTTTATTAATGGGATAATATGAATCTAATTAATAAAAATTTATAAAACATTATATAAATCACCTTCAAATTAGTAAAATGTGAATCCCATGAATATTATATTTTTTGGGTTGTGAAATAATTGTTTAATGCTATATAGAATGGAACTACGGATATTGAAACCATATCTTGGTGTTTCTATGAATACAATTTAGTTTCAAGAGAAATATAATTAATGTGTTCCATCATATTGAATATATATATACTAATTTATTAAGGATTTCATTACAGATCATATAAATATGTGAATGTATAAAATGGTAAATGTATTTTTTCTATACACAATTTTTTTACCTCACTTGATCCACACCTGTAATTTATCCAATTCACTAATTACAAACAAATGTGTGTATTCCCCTAAAAATATTATTTCCATGGACTATATGATCATTAAAATGATTCTATGGGTAATAATTTATAAATGTAGGATTCTTTTAGAGGGTGCCATGATGATATGTTTTTTCTAGAGATATGCTCCATGAAAGAATATGATATATTTGTATAATATTTTTTCCCAGAATGATATTAGATATCATTTTTGTTATTATCATTGGATGGTTATTTTTCATACATATATCTTCAACATTGAACATAATATATTATCTCACCAATGATGATCATTTTTATTGGTATATCATAAAGATATTTTATATGGTCCTCAGCCACTAAGATCCTAATAAAAAATATTTTTATAATCATTAATATGATTATAGTATTGTTAAATAGAATCAATTCATTCATGAATAGATATAAATGTGTCATTCTCCATTTAGGATAGTGAAATGACTTATTTTATCTTAGTTTCAGTAAATTTATTTGATTGTCAAATCTCATGGTGATGGTGGATAATAGCACATTGGATAATCTTTAATACAACCTTAGAGTTTTACATTAAAAAATTATGTATAATTACAAAACATATATCAATTATCATTGTATTATAACTAGAGAATATGATTATTAATCATTATTTCAATATCACATAATACTATAGGAATATTTATTATCATGTCAAGGGTTATTTAGGATGTCATCAATAATATATATGATCTTCATGCTAGTATATATTTGAAAACATTATAAAATAGGTGTGTAGTACTATGTTGTTCTGATTGAAGGAAAATTTAATTTCCAATATATTCCAGGATATTGGAATCATAATATACATAAAATTATGTCTTAATTTAAATCCTCATACTAGGTTGTGATACACTCCATTTTTTATAAGGCTTTGATGTTATGATATTGGTTGATGTAATACCATTATGTAAAAATATAAACATATAGTGTGATCCATGCCATTTATGGTCACATTGAATAGAATATTGGCATCATGTTTTTGATTTAAATAGGAGTATCAATTATTTCATTTTACAAAAATATTTTATAGAAAAGTTTATAATTATTATTCCATTTAAATGAAGACTAATTATGTATCTATATAATTTTATAGGATTAGGAAACTTATATTCATTTTAATGATAAATAAATTTGATTAATAGCCTTTATAATATGTCCATATGATTGAACCAATTATTATTTTTTTAATAATTTTAATAAAATAAACCATGTCCTTGCTAAATGAAAATAATTGGGGAGGATAAAACAAAAGATGTTTACAAAATAATTCCATTATTGTTGGAATTATGAATACATTTCCATTAATTGAGAAAATGTTTATGTTATGGAAAGGTGTTGGCAATGTTACTAGAATTTATTATACATCAATTTAAGGATATGGTTTGATGTAATATTAATCGGTATTATGTTTAATATTCCAATGGTAAATTGGAGAATATTAAATAATAGGATGCCATTATTATATCATATTATAATGAACATAATATGGGGTAAAATTATAAATAGATATCCCATTTCTTGGGTTCCCATTATAAAAATATAAATAATACCTAAAAATATCAATTGAAAAATATTATGAACAGTTTCTTATTAATTATGGAAAACGGGAAAATGAATCCCCGATAATGGAAACAAAAAAACTAATAATCTGTATTTTCATTAATGTGTTTATATTGGGGATTATTTAGAAATGTCCTTTAATTTCAATAAATACAAACATGGTACACATTGACTAAAAATTAAATTTTTATTATTCAAACTCTTTTTAGTGATAATTTAGAATCCAAGGGTTTGGACACAAAAGTAAATTAAAAAAACAATAAAACAAAATTTAATTTGACCATAATATTTATCCCTAAATAATTTCTAGGTGATATTGAGTAACTGAGTGTCTAGGTCATCAATTAAAAAATCCTCAATCCTAAAAGATATTTTTTCCAAACTCTAATTGCACTCATGATGGTTGATCTTTACTTTATTGCATCCCCTAATAAAATCACATCATGCCTATCAATATGGTTATAATACTCCTTAAGATTTATCCTCAATGACCTACCCATAAATTTAGAAGATTATTCTTTAAAAACATTAAGAAACAAAACATGTTCAACTTATTCATAATCTGATCTCATAAGCAGTTTTATAGGTTGATCTATAACATCGTTCTCAGTTTTCATTGTGTTTAATTTATTATCTGAATTTTCCCCTATTATAGGTGGATTATTTGAGTAAAAATTATGCTAATTACAGAATCCCATCCATTACCCATCATTGGTCACATTCCCCAAGGCATACTGCTTATCCATAGAATATATGATTTGATAGGTTTCAACGTCATTAATTTGATATTTATTAATAAATCAATCAAAATGGTTGATGAGATAAAAATAAAAAAATCTTATAATAGGACTTTAACTGATTTGTTCCTTATGGGCCTCAACCTGTCCTCCAATAGAAGGACCATCTCCTGACCGGACTACCTACACATAAGAACCATATATCAAATTCATGGAAACTCTATCAACCACTAATTGAACACCCACGTTGGCATTAGAAACAGAAGCACTAGGAATATCCTCTCCCAAGGACTATATATCTCCCTGAATCACCCGGCAATCTGTAGAACTACCTATATCCAGATCATGCATCAACTAAATAGAAACTCCTATTATGTCATCACAAGAATCTACTGCATCATCCTAATGAAAAAACTACCTAAACACAATTCCTAAATGATTTTGGAACTATACGGTCTCACTCCACCACATGCCCATATTTTTATAAAGTATAAGGCAAATGAGACTATGAGAAACCTATATCATTCTAAAATCTATTGATGACACCGATCACTAGTGGATTCATACCCCGTAAACTATACTCTACACCCATTGGCAACTATGAGGATGAACCTTCCTCCCTACGAACCTCTGGTTCCATATCACTATTGTTACCCATTTTCTTTTCGTGATGCTTTGAATGAAGTCTATAGTTAGGTATCATGTGTCTTAGAAACTAATAGACAGAACATAAATAATATCATGATTCATAGACCATACTATATTTTCACTGGTTCTCCTCATCGACTGTAATCCAAACACAAACAAATGGAATTCTGGATACATCCATTTCCACAGATACACATGCGTTAACAGAATGATATATTAACTCCATTCCACTATCCAAGAACAAGTATCTACCAACAATATTCTCATTACGTTTAAAAACTAAGGGGTTTAGAAATGTAATGATTGGATCAGAAAACTAACCCAATAACCATTGCATTAAAATAAAGTTTCATATCAATGTCAACTTAAATTCTAAATAACAGGAATCAGGATCCATTTTAGTAATGGGGGGTACATGACCCGGATCTGATTAAATATTCTTCTAATGAAAACTGTATCATAATATGATGG
Organism: Viscum album; assembly: GCA_963277665.1. Taxonomy (NCBI): domain Eukaryota; kingdom Viridiplantae; phylum Streptophyta; class Magnoliopsida; order Santalales; family Viscaceae; genus Viscum; species Viscum album. The sequence goes on from OY728161.1 coordinate 849,060,733, forward strand.
ATTTCTAGAAGACACAATTTCTCCATCAACTAAGAATCCAAACTTATGAAGGCATACATATCAAACTAATCAATCTTCAGGTTTCTCTACTTAAACTAAGCAATCATAGTATACATCAGGATTCATGAGGGGCAATTAAACTCTAGGATTGACATCAGTTGGTTACAAAATCCGTCAAGAAAATCAATAACATTTGGTCATAATGAGGATTGAGGAAAAGGTGGATGGATATTAGGGTTAGAATGGGTATGTAATCTAGATACCTATTTCTTTTTTGACGTTAGAGGTCCTTCCCCCATCGGGGGGAGAGGGACCATCTCAATAGGTGCCATTATCATGGAAAGGGAGAGAGGAAAGTGGCTTCCCTAGGATGAATATAGATCATATGGTTCAAATAGATTAAGGATATTTAAATCTATAAATTTCTATTCCTAAAATTAATGGAAATTTAATGAATAATAAAAACATCATTTTCAGTCTTCCTTGTATGAAATTGATTCTAAAATTGTATGTCTTTAATATATCTATTTATCCAAAAATATTTTTTTTCCAAATTTTTTTTCCACTAACAGGTCAGTCGAATGGTACGTTAGTTTGTACCATCCCACTAAATATGGGAAATAGAGTTGTCTTAATTCATATAATATTATTAAAATACTAATATAATGACCAGAGTTCATAAATTTCACTTTAATTGATGGTAGATGTGTAAAAAATGTATTGTTGGTGATGAAATACTTTTGGGATTTGGGAATACACTTTAAATATGTTTTTTAGTTCAAGATAAACCTATGTTGAAAGCCCTGTAATCCAACAATGAAGCTGGAAACATTTAAAATAATGTATTGGTTAATTATTGCATATTGTGTAAGTTATTGGAATAGTTACCATAACATTATAACTACATATCCATTTTTCGGAATACAAGACAATGATTTGGGAATTTGGACCATAGTGCCTTCATGTAACCATATTTCATTGGTCCATTGAGTCTCTAATCGAATCGTTTTTCTTATCCATTATGCAATATTGGTTTTGGAAACCATATGCCTTTATTCAATAATGTATCTTGGTCATGAATGCATCAGGTAAATCTACACAATACATGGACCCAAATAGGAATCAGATAATGTAACAGACACCAGAGTAATGATATGGAAACTAATAAAGAGAATAGGTTATTACTATAAACTATAATTATTTTAATAAGGAATTTGGATCCAATCAACATTACGTGGTGGGGAGAAGGATACCAATAATGAATTAGGTATTGGTGATGTCTCATTCTTGTTTATTTTTGTAATTATGAACACTATTCATTTACACTACCCTTTTCCTATGGTCCATAATGTAATGTAATTTTACATATGCTTCACGGAAAAAATGTTATCTAAGGGATCCCAATCAACCTAGTAAAAAGGAGAATTTCTCAAAAATAAATAATAGACAATGGCATTTGGACTATTCAAACATTGTAGACATGTTGAGATGTCAGTGGAATATAGGAATTTTTATGAGCCTCTCTATCTACAACATTATTTATAAATTAATACTGTTTGGAGTACTGGGTACCTATAGAATATGATTTCATGTAAATTTTCTTGTTGAGTAAATTTCATCAGCATAAATTAATGGTGAAATTTCGTCAACATTATATACTTATGGATAGATTATTTTAAACACATGTAAGTGTTCGTGTATGTACAAGGGTGAAGTCGTCACATGTGTATTAATATCTAGAAAAACCGATTAAATATGTCCACTTAACTATTGACTGTAACCATGTAAATGATTCAGTCAATAGGTGTTGTGGTCATCCTATAATTCATATCTTGAAAATATTTCTCTCAAACATCGTACTAATAAAACATCTCCCCTATCGTGGTAATCCTATGAATTTCCACTGCATATGAGATTAATATTGTATAAAAGGGCGATATTAATATGTTAAACCTAGAATTATTTAAATATAAAAGGTGTTATTTTGATATTTGCATGATACCATATTAGTGTTTCTCACTTGGTCAACTAAATCACCTTGCTCAGAGATGACATGGACCAATTATTTAAAATTATTTATCCATAATGTGCATTTAGTTACCTTTGTGTATAGTTGATGCGCTCTTCATTTACAAAGGATGTTCGTAATGCACCAACCCTATTTACCCAGAGTCAGTAAACTATTTTAATACATTGTCAATATTATAAGTAATCAAGTCTCTAATGACCGATAAGTTTATAGGTCTTGGAAAATATATTACATACATGAACATTACATTACACATTAGAAAATAAAATATAACATCAATGATCCTTCGAGAATTCCATTAATCACCTACCTTAATCCTTCTTAACAACCGTAATACTCATTTCTGAATCGTAGGAAAATAATAAATATGATTGGGGTGAGCTCAGTTGCTTAGTAAGGATAAAAATATAAATAAACATTCGAAAATAAGTATAAACATTTAATGAAATTTATACGGATAAAAAAATACTTTTAAACGTGAACTTTAGAATAATATGGGAATGATAAATTCAAATAATTCCATTTAATTACTCTCATGGATATTTAACTGGTATAATAATCACATAAAATATTAATATCCACTTTCTAAATGATGGAATGCATAATTACAGACATCATGACAACATAATTAGGGCTTTGTTCCAACACTAAAAATAAGATTTTGTCAAGGCCTTGGGCTAAGACAGTAGTTTGTCTCATGAGACCTACTAATGCATCAAGGAGCTATAGGGGGATCCACCTCACACAAACTAGGTCCAATGAATTATTTATATGAAAAGGTTTAAACATTACATAAAAATTCATATTAAAACTAGCATATGAAATGTCACTAATTTATCTATTAACCATGAATCGTATAAAAATAACTCATCCGTGGTCAAACATATCAAAAAACATTCAATAAAATCTGGAAGATTTGTATCAAAATAAAACAACTTCAAACAAGTTTAAAATCCATCAACTGATGTTGATATAGATGAAATTTATTTATAAAACACTTTGAAAGAGATATCTCTTTTTCATGAAAACCTTTAAAATTAACTGAATTTAGAGAGGAATAAATTGAAAAACATTTTTGAATAAAAGTGTCCTATACCTCTTTTAAATTTTTCAATGGAAATAACATTTTAAAAACATTCATGTCCGTATAAATAAATCCTTAAAAACCATTTTTAAAACATGGACATTAATGATATTGATTTAGAAGAATAAATATTTTAAACATTTAAAATGTTGTTTTAGTAAACAAAATTCCCTTAAATAGAATCCATATGAAAAATATTTTTTGAAACATTGACATGTATAATAAATATGTCCCTATAGATACTTACATAAAAACAACCTCGGATGATAAAGAGATTGTGAAATTAACCCTCACCTTGATCTTTCCTTTGGTTGAGGGTACGTTTAACCTCATGTATAATGACCATATCATGTTATTAAATTATAATAGAACCATATTAATATATATTTTTTCATACATAATTCATTTATGACTTTATACTACCCATTTAATAATAATTTCCATGTTAAATTAAAATTTTGGAAAATAACTGCTTTCTTTATGGTATGTATTTTAACGAGTTATTATTGATTATATCACGTAGATCATGATTTAAATAGTTACATAATATAAAATAAGGTATATATATATATAATATTTAAAATATAAATATGTATAATAGACATATATATGAAATGGAAAACACCATTTATGGAGACGGTAGGTCGTACGTAGGCATAAATGATGGTTCCATTTTCATATCATATTGAACAGAAGTAATTGAATAAGATATATTTAATTACATATACATAAATCCAGTAGAATTATTATGTCTTATGTTACATAATTATTAATAATATAATTTTAATAATCATTTCTGAATGGTGAAAGTGGGATTTAATCACATCGCGTTGTGGAGACGATAATTTGTACGTACGCACGAGAAACCATATCATTCTTTTGATATTAAAATAGAAAATAATTGCATGGTATATCATATATAATGAATAATTTTCATGTTATATTTATTATTTACAACATTTATACTCATTATTATACCCATTAAAATGATGATGTTTTTGAATAATAAACAACACCAAGACGTGGAGATGATAATCTGTACGTACGCACGTATGGTGACTTTGTCATTTATAGGATGAATAGAATAATGAATAAGGTTTTACCATTTTTATAATGACATAACCATAAATATAAGATACTTGAGTTATTATTTTAGAATGTAATCAACAAATAAAGTGTAATTGGATGAACAATAGAACTTGAATGTGGTGATGAAATATTTACATCTTCTTAAGGTTCTTCCTTTTGATTTAATCAAAATGGCTATATATGTTGGATTTATGACTAATGGAAGGCCTATATGATTATGGGAGAATAGTTTAGAGGATATTTGGGATTGGTTTGGTAGATCCAAATGGATTTGAAGATGTGAATTTGAGAGATGTGGAACTATACTTTTATAAGAGGGGTGAGTACAACCTTATGAAAACCTTAAAATATTATTTTATAACAAAATAATTTTTTGTTTTTAATGGCTCAAAAATGGTTATTTCGAAATATGGTGGGAATGGGTAGAAAATCACGCAAACAATAGGTTTTAGATAGGTTTAGGTCACCATATTAACCTTATATTTTAGATTTAAATCTTAGTTAAATATTTAAACTTTTACCGTGTCTTCTTGTATTATTACAAATATGGTTAATAAACATACTCTAAACATACAATAGAAACTAAAGTGGTTCATTAATGATAGATATAATAATAATTAATCCCTTTAGATAAACCTTATATTTTCAGGAATGTTATATCAACCAATTATATTGTTTTTGTTTTAAAAACTATTTTATGTAAATTTTGACACTATTTGGTATTTTATTTTTAATCTTAACCACATGATTATTTCGATAAAATTGATGTTATCAACCCCATACTTTCATATTAATCTATAAACTAGTTTAATTCATCAAAATTTTCATATTACATTTATTTGGGAATTTATAATATCAATTATTTTAATCTTTTATTAATAAGGTAATACATGCATCATCATTGCATCATAAATAAATTTAATTATATAATGTCTAAAAATTATAAATAAAATACCATTATATAGGAAATCGTTTTTTATTTATAATTAATATTTATAGTCGAATTTATCTTATGAATTACCATATATTAAAAAAATTAGTTATAAAAACAAGAATTTAACACTTTTAATAGTTTTATAAATTAAATAATAATAAATGTCCTAATATAATCCAAGTGAACCTAAATGATCATATTTTATTCCTATGATTGATTTTGGTCGAATTACACTTATCAAATAGAATTATGAGATGGGTTTGGGTAATTATAATATCATTTTTACCCTTAACCACCCTATTTATTTTTAACTGGGGTAAATAAAAGTCAAAAGTTTCTATTCACCAGAAATAATTTCATGTTAATTAACCACATTTTATATATTGAGGTTGACCAAATCTATCTGATTTTTGAAATTACACTTACAGAAGTAGTAAAATTAATTTATATGGAAATTTTCAAATTCTTCTAGAAGGTGGGTACAATACCGTATAATGTTCAATACAATTTTATATATATAAACTTAATATAAAATGAATCCAATGAATCACAGAGAACATATAAAGGTATTATTTATTTATTTTTACTTAAAATAAATTAAAATTAATTAACTAATTACTTGAATAAAAATTCGGTTTTAAACAATAACGTAGTGTTTTTCAGTATTTATCAAAATTTGAATGTTTTCATAAAAATACCAAAAATTAACAATAATCTAATTTTGATATTATGAAATCAATATTGAAGTCTATTTTATAAAATTCAAATCATATATGTTTCATTTATTAAATTAAAATTAATTACCGTTGTCAAAAACAAAACGACTGTTTTTAAAAAATCAAAAACTATCAAAAGATTGACGTGTGTTTATGTCATATTTAAATGTTAAATTACTTATAATGTCCAAAATTGGATTGAATTATAAAAATATAATCTAATTACACTTCCAAACCATTCAAATATATAATTTAACAATATAAATTATTTTTATTAAAAACATTTTTTTCAATTAAAATTTAATAATTTTTACTATTCACCCAATTATGAAAGTTGTCAGAAAAAAACCAAAAAATTATCAAAACTGAATTTCTATGTCCTGATTCTAAAAAAAAATTATTTTGTAAAATTTAACATATAAAATTGTCCAATCTTTTATTTGAAAGGGTTTCTCCAATAAAGGGCGGTAAAATTTCATTTTTTTAAAAATACTTCTTTTATTAGAAAAAAATGAATTGCATCTTATTTTATGTCTAATAAACAAATAATATGGATTCTAAAATTTTATATAGTATATAAAATTTAATATTAATTTAACACTATTTCTAACATCTTTTTGAATGGCTGGTTTGGTAAGTTATGGTGCACTCAAACTCGATGTTTTGTGTTGCGCATGTTATTGAATTACTTTCAAGAGATAACATACTATGAAATCATGGGGTGACACATTCTACCCTAATTCAATGAATTCACTCATGGAGCTTTGAAATTTTTTTTCGAAAATAAATGTTTAAAAATAGAACAATACCATTGTGGAAAACCCACATTGGAAGTTGGGTTGATTATATTTAGTCTTAATAAGAGGGAAATAGAAATGAAAAAGTCACCACCAAATTATGATCTCGATTAGGATAACATTGGTGGAAATTAGAGATACATAATTGGTGGGAAAAATTAACTATTATAGTGTGTGAATGAGGTCATTAGTCACAAATAAGTGTAAAATTGAGGGCCTCAAACACATCAATCAAAGATGATGTAAAATATCCTCAGTTCAGAAAAAATATATGGTATTAGGATAATAAATTATTGGTTTTAATATCCCATCCAAAATGTTTGAGAATTAATTTATTCATAGAATAAGAGGAAAATTATTAATATATAATTAATAAGTAGTGTTTCATCCTTCAACTATTTCCATCCACAAAATCATCATTCACTCCAAAATATAATAAAATTAAAAAAATTCTATTTATCCTAATTGTATAAGGTAAAAAATGATTTTATATTGATTTTTCAGAATATTTAAAAAAACATCATTACACAAACCATGACATCACGTAGGCTAGAGGTAGGTGATGAACCCTTGTCGCCCTTCAGTTGCGGGTTCTTGTCTCACGGCCTTGACGGACACGCCAGGTTGTCACCCAACCATTAGATTATCCTTTTAAAACAATTGAAAAATAATATTAAGAAATGAATTAAAAATAAAAATAGTATCCAATTTCAAACATAATTGATTCCAACCTTTATACATATCTTAAATACTTCTCTCCAAACTCAGAGTCCAAAATTTATATGGATGCTAAACTCAATGGAGATATTTCTTCCACGTAATAACATGTGAATAACTTCATCATGTATTATTTTAAAACATGGTAACACCCTATATTATCATATAATTGTATTAATTACATTCATTCTCCCTTATTCATTATATAATGTTAGATATACTCTTAATATTCAAAAATATTGTAAACTCCAACTATGATGGAATATACAAATTTTTAAGCAGTTTAAAGGTAGGAAAAAAATCCAATATTATATATCAAAATCAATCATATCTTTTTAAAAAATCACTACCTTAGTATGAAAATCATATTACAGTATATCTTTCTCTAATCCATATATTTTCCAAAAATTTAACTTTTCATTGAGTCACATTTCTTGGTTCCACACTATATCAATTATTTAATGAAATAGTACTACTGTACAATCCTTATATGCTATATAATTCTTATAACATGTACATCATTAATACAATAATCAAATGGAACAATAATTTAATAACAATATAAGAACTCTTAATCAATATATTCATCTTCTGTATTATTATAACTTGATTATTATCCAATAGAACCATTTGTGGTATACTATAATGATTTAGACATTTATTCATGTAGTGTCATAACTCTTTGCATTAGAATCATTTTAAAATTGAAACCTTTTTCTTACCCTTTCAATCACGTACTTGGTTTCCATTTTCACCACACTTATAAAAAACTCACATTCCCTTCATTCATTTACCATAGTGATTCTTTCCACAATTATCACATTTGGGAAAATCCTTCTTTCCTTTATCCCATTTATCCATATTTCTTTCTACCATCCTATTCTTAACTGGCTTCCCTTCAAAGCCATATGAATCATATAATTCTTTACCTATCATATTAACACATGATACTATTTCTTAATCTGAGGATAATACAAGGGAGACTATTTCCATTATAATGGTTGGATTAATACCATGAGAGATATGATCCTTCATAATCTATAGATCATGCATATTTCTAGCATTCTAATTCCATATACTAGGCGCCATTTCTAAACAATGACATACACTAGGTTAGTTTATGAATAACAATTCATAAATCCAAAATTGTAAAATACTTAATATTAATTGAACAGATTATGCATATTCTATAAAACCCTAAAATGTTTTCTTTGGGGAAGTATTTACTTTTAAATACATTATAATGACTTGTAATGAATATGTGAATTATCTTAAGTATAACCCCCCTAGAGTGTCATAACCAAGTCTATAGCAAGACCTGCTGTCGTGCACCACTTCATGTTCTAGTCGAGCTCAAAGCGGTGAAATATTTATAAAATATGGAGATTAATGAGAATGATTTCGAAGAATAAATATTTAAAACATTTAAAATGATGTTTTAGTAAATAAAAGTCACTGAAAAATAATCCCTTTGAGAAATCTTTTATTAAACATGAACATGGATAATAAATATGTCCGAGTAGATACTTATGTAAAAACAAACTCAGGTAATAACCATATTTTAAAATTAACCCTTACATTGAACTTTACCTTGGTCGAGGTACGTTTTACATCCTATGTAATGCCCATAGTATGTTATTAAATTATACCAGAATCATTTTAATATTTATCATATAATACATTATTCATTTATGAGATTATACTACCCATTTAATAATGATTTTCATGTTAAATTAACATTTCGGGTAATAATCACGTTCTTTATCGTACGTATTTTAACTTGTTATTCATGATTGTATCACATAAATCATGATTAAAATACTACTATAATATAAAACATGATATATATATATCATATATATTTAGAATATATAAATTTATAGTATATAGATATATGAAATTGAAATCACCGTTTATGGAGACGGTAGGTCGTACGTACGCATAAACGATGTCTCCGTCTTTATACCGTATTGAACAGAATTATGTAAATTAGATATATGTTTGATCACATATATATATATATATCCAGTATAATTATTATCTCATATATTACATACTTATTAATAATATACATTTTTATAGTCATCGTTTAAAGGTGAACATAGAAATGAATCTCATCGCGTCGTAGAGACGGTAATCCATATGTATGCACAGACGAAAATATCATTCATTTGATATTAAATTCGTATATAATGTGATTTTATATCATATATAAAAAATTATTATCATGTTATATTTATTATTTACATCATTTATACTCATTATTATACCCATTCAAGTGATTTAGCATTGGAATAATAAACTACACCACGACGTGGTGATGGTAATACGTACGTACACACGTATGGTGACGTTGTCATTTATAGGATGGATAGAATAATGAATATGGATGTAACATTTTTATAATAACATCTAAGTATATAGAATATACTGGAGTTATTATTTTGGAATGGAAACAACAAAGAAAGATGAATTGGAAGAAGAAAATAACTTGAAAGAGTTGATGAAATATTTATCTCTTCTTCACGATTTTCCTTTTGATTTGATAATAAGATCTCCGTGGGTTGTCTTTATGACTAATGGAAGGCCTATAGGATTATGTGAGGACATATTAGAATATATTTTGGAAGGTTTTTTCTTTGCCAAATTCCGTATAAGATGTGAATTTTAGAGAAGGGGATGTTTCCTTTTATAACAGGGATGAGAGGCACCTTATGAAAACCTTGAAATATTATTTTATAATAAAATCATATTCAGTTAATAATGGCTCAAAATGATTTATATAAAAGATAAGGTTTGTATGGTTTAAAAACCGCTCATCCAATAGTTTTTTGATAGGTTTTGGTCACCATATTAACCTTATCTTTAATATTTAACTCATAGTAAAATATTTTTACTTTTACCGTGTCTTCTTGTATTATTAAACTATATGGTTATTAAACATACCCTAAACACCAAAGAGAACATAAAGTGGTTCATTAATGAAATATATAATATTATATATGACCCTTTTTCTATCCTTCTATTTTTAAAAATATTATATCAACCAATAATATAGTTTTTGTTTTAAAAACATTTTTATGTCAATTTTTACACTATTTGGAATTTGTTTTTCGTTAAAATCATAACAGAATGATTACTATGAAAAAATTGATTTCATCAACCATAACATGTAATATTAGCCTATAAAATTAGTTTAATTCATCAAAAGTTTCATGTTACATTTATTTGGGTATTTATAAATTGAATTATTTTTATCTTTTATTAATAATGTAATTACTGCATCATCATTATGTCACAAATAAAATTAATTATCTGATGTATAAAAATTATAAATAAAATAAAATTTTTATGAATTCATTTTAGCTTTCTAATAAATATTTATTGTCGAATTTATCTTATATATAACCCTATATTAAAAAAAAGTAGTTGTGAAAACATTAATTTATCGCTTTTAAATCTTCTAAAAATTAAATAATAATAAATGTCCTAATCTAATCCATGTGGACCTAAAGGATCATATTTTATTCCTATGTTTTATTTGGTCGAATTACAATTAACCAGTTGAATAATTACATGTTTTAGGATAATTATAAAATCATTTTTACCCTTAATGACCCTATATACTTTTAACTGTGGTAAATAAAAGTCAAAAGTTACTATTCACTAAAAATTATTTTCACGTAGATGAACCAAATTTTACTTACTGATGTTAACCATGTCTCTTGGATTTTTAAAATTCAACTCAGAGAAATAATAAAATTATATTTTATGCAAATTTTGAAATTTTACTTGAAGGTGGGTAAAAGACGATAAACAGTTCGATAAAATTTTATATATCTCTACTTATTATAAAATTACATAAATGAATCACATTGAACATTTATAGGATTTATGTATCTATCTTTATCAAAAATAAATTAAAATAAAATAACCAATTAATAAAATAAATGGTCGGTTTTAAACAATAACGTAGGGTCTTTTCACTATTCATAAAAAATGAATGTTTACATAAAAATAATAATAATTGACCCCAAGATAATTCTGATATTCTAAATTAAAAAATGAATTATATTTTATTAAATTTTAAACATATAAGTCACATTTATTAATTTAAAATTAATTCTCATTATCAAAACCAAATAGATGGGTTTTAAAAAAGGGAAAACTATCAAATGATTGACATGTGTTTATGTAAAATTTAAATGTGAAATTACTTATAATGTCCAGCATTGTATTAAATGATAAACATATAATCTAATTATAGTTAAAAACAATTCAAATGTTTAATTGAACACAATAAATTATTTCGATTCAAAATGTTGTTTTCAGTTAAACATTAGTAATTTTCACCATTCACCCAACTATGAAAGTTATCAGAAAACACCAATTATTTATCAAAACAAAATTTTTTTTCCTTATTCTAATGAAGAAGTTTATTTTGATAAATTGAATATATAAAAGTGTCAAATATAGGATTCAAAAAGGGTCCTCCAAAAAAATGTTGTAAAATTTCATTTTTTGAAAAATTATACATTTACATGAAAAAAATGAATTTTTTCTAATATTATGTCTACAAAACACATAATACATGTTCTAAAATTTTATAGAGTATATAAAATTAAACTTTTAGTTAACACTATTCGTAACCACTTTTTGAATTGCTAGTTTGGTACGTTGTGGTGCACTCAAACACGGTGTTGTGTGTTGCACTAGTTATTGAATTAACTTCAAGAGATAACATATTATGAAATATTGGGGGTGTTATAATGTTGGAATGATATTTGGAATTATTGTATACTATCTGAGAAAAATATAAGATATAAATACTAAAACCATGACAAATTATTCTAGAAAAGGATGAATTATCATAATCATTAAGACCATGAATACATCCCTTGAAATAGTCACCCCAAATGGAATAACTAAAAATTATTACATTCCATACCCACTACTAAAAGTAGTATGAGGTTTGTTGGATAGTATCACACATAACTGATGATATCCCGATCTCAAGTAAATACTAAAGAAGATATTATCTCCATTCAACTGATTAAAATTATTCTTAATGTGCAGAAGAGGATATAGGTTTTTGATCATCATTTGGTAATTCCTCTGATTATCCACACATAATCATAATGATTTGTTACCCTTTTTATGAAGTGAACCAATGAACCCCAACCAGATTTACTTAGCCATATGCATCTTTTAGATTCATGTCCATCTAACCAAACCGTCAACTACCAAATCACTTATACATTCCTTTGGTAAACAGGGAGTAAAATTTTTTCTCCTCCCAGCACCAATTTGATCATTAATTTTACTTATAACTCAATCGGTATGAAATATATTTCCTAGGGTAAACCATCATGAAAATGTTCAGCCATTAGTTGAAAACAATTATTTGTTCATTCCACTATTATCTTGATAAATACCTTCTATATAAGCTCTGAGATAATCCAATCAAGTTTGAATTGGTCACACAAAAATAGCCTAAAGACCCCAATCACCCTAGAGAGATTAGATTATTCCTTATAGAGATATGATGTAACTCCCCTCATGTAACAATCAATATAATCATTGAATTGGACTAACCAATCCATAGAATTAATCTAGTCAAATCCTTTTTTTTCAATAATGAATATTTCCCAAATTAAGTGGTTACCACAAAAATCTATTTACCAAACCATTCAATAGTTGACATTTTATGACCTCACTCCCAATAGTGTGTCAATGGTTAAAAAACCATATACGATTTCCACAATTATGATAAACTAATATAAAAATAGTGAAGATAAAAAATAATGCGACACTATAGTATCAAAACAATATAATACATAGTAGATGATATATGAATTGTACATCTAAATGTAGTAAGTCATGCATCTAAATTTCCTAGAGTAGTCTACATAATGCGCTAAGGAGTTATCCCTCTATCATGGGATCTTGAGTTACTACCCTAGTCTACATACTTTTCATGGAATTGTTTTTCAAGAACTAGTGTACTGCAACCCATACCTCAGCCTGAATATCCAATGGAACAATAAATGAAATCCTATTGATGAGATGATGAGACCCTTTCTGACCCTAGTGCATGTCTATTTACTTTTCAATGAATATGCTATGGAATGTTCAAAATTTACCTCTAAATATGAACTAGTATTCCAATGATACGATAATATACTGTGTGGTAAGGAAAATGTCTGAACATGTGGAAACAAATTCCACAATTTTATCACTATAATGAAGAACAATATTGAGATAGTATTCCATTACCTAAATACTCCTCCCACTAATTCATTGGCTGAATCATTAATAATAATACTGCTTACAACTCAACATAAAACTCCCAGATCACCCTAATGAAACAACATGTCCTCTAGTTAGAGTCAATTTTAGATATATGTACATGATGATAGCATGATTCATCATGTCTCAAAAACTGCATAAACAGAAAACATGTTACCAACTACCTGATCTCATAATGAGTTATATGTTGAAAACTTCTCTCCAGGGTGATATTAACATTTTTTAAGGATGGTGAAAATAATTGTAGGTATGTGAAACATCTAAAATAGTCTAACACTGAAAAACCCCCATTCGTCAAAAGCATTATCTCATGAAAATTTTCATCCTTCAACATTTCATGATAGAAATGTCCTAGGAACATCATCTCAATTTAATTCAAATATAGCTTATTCTTCTTAACTACTTCTATCTAAATATCCCATAAATTCATGACGTGTCCACAAATAATATATACTGTAAGATTCACCTTCTTATATGTGGGTGTATCGAGTGTATTAATGATTTTATAGAGTGAATCAATAAAAAATGGGTTCATGGGTCCCCCTTACATAGTAATAATCGGAATATAATGAAGCTTAAACACTTTTTTCAGTTTAGAAATCGTAGAAATGGTACGGAAAGACCCCGTTTCTATGTATTTTATGAAACCCAATTAGCTACCATGGAAATTAACATCAATTTCATATTCCTGAACTATATGAAGTTCATTATTACCACTATTAGGATTGTGTTGAATTTCCCTATAATGAGGACCAATTTGAAGAAAATGAGTGGTAATTTAATCTATAAGAAAAACATAGACTGTAGGGAAATTCATATTAATATTTTACACCAAAAAGGTGACTATATCATTGAACCATTAACTTTTGTCCTCTCTAGACATGTATTTCAACTCTTTTTACCAGAAATGAAAACACATTTTATTAATTCAATTAAACAGTTATCTCATATTTTAGTCCAAAATGAAATTATATATCACATTCAAAAAAGGATACTCCCCTGTCATGAATAATGCATGTCAATATATCCCAATGTCTATATTCTGATTCTTGTATTGTCATCTCATTCCATAATAATCCATGAGTATTATACTAAATAAACAATAACATCATATATAAATATACTCACACACTATGTGAATCATACAAGGATAAATAAAACGATATATAAGAAGCAAGCTGCAAAAATGTAAATCCCATCCTTAGGTACTCAGATTTTCCCCAGTACAAGGGCTAGTTAGTCCCATGCACGTTCTCATTTAAATGTCCTAGAACATCCTAGTTTCCATTATAAGTGTCTAAAACTATATGAAAAAAGTAAAAGAATCCCTTATCCTTTAATAGCATAGGGTATCATCCCCCCATCTGACACACTCTAACAGGGATGAAAAGGTTCGGCAATGATACCTCATGTGTGCGTCCTCGTACGTAAGATGCTTCTTATAGGTAATGGGTGTTTGAAAAGTATAATGGGGATAATATATCACTTTTTATCATGAATCATAGTAGGATAATAAAATAATATTTATGTTTAAATAACAAGGCATGTAAATACATATCAAAATATTACAGTAAAAGATTATAAAATAATCGGAAAATAAATATGGAATCATTTAATGATGTGCTAGAATTTCACTAAAATTATGGATATAAGCATTCCTGAAAAAGACCAGAAGGATAAAATAAAATAAGCATTCACCAGTACTAAAACAAATTTTGGTCACATATTATATGTCCATTCCAATAGTAAACATGAAGTCAAAAGTGTGGTCCCTTATCCTTGTCCATAATTTCATCCATGAAATCTTCTAGGGTCATAAACAGTTTCTGGAGTAGGGTGTGTGTATTACTCAGTTGTTCAACACCACCATTTCAATATAAAACTTCCTGATAATTTTTTTATTCAAAAATTTGATAATATTTTGTACTAAATTAATGAAATAAATAACAAAATACCATAAAAACCTTCTTCAACATTTCACTAGAATAATAGTAAATTTGTCTTCAATATATGCCAAACATAACAAAATAACAATGTTAAATAATATACTTTTGATTCATGACGGAATAAAACTATGTATGTCTTATGAACATTCCAAACACCACCATATAAAAGTGGTATAGTCCGAAAATTCATTCTAGGTCAAAATCCATATAAATATTATAGAATATCCAGGACATACCATATAATATATAAAACATTTCAAGGTATAATCCTTTTTTAAAACACAGAATTTGGGTATGGGTCGAGTCGTCTCACTCTATGAATTAAAACATATTCATGTGAATGTTCTCAATCCAAGTTCATTATATAATCATACCTAAATTAAAAAAATTACTACCATATAGGATGAATTTAAATATACGCTAACATATATATCAATTGTTAATTGTTAAAATTACAAATATTCATTCATATGATGCATTTCAATTCAATTCATAGTTTATTAACAATTATATCAATAAAAAATAATCCACAATATATGTATTCTATAACAATAAATAACCCTAAGATGTATGATATGCTAAACATACATTAATCCATTAGAAAATTCATTTAAATTCAGTAGATTAGGGTTTACACTACACTGCAGAAATAAAAATATTTCATAAACTCGTAAATTATAAAACCATAGGATAATGATTTAGACTCATACCTTTTACAGATGGTCTAAAACGCTTCATAAACCCATCATCCATGAGGTTGAAGGATTAGATAATTGGGAATATGTACTTATATCAATGAAGACCAATATAAAAAACAAAAATACAATTCGTAGATGGATTTCACTAATAAAGTTATAGAACCAAAGAGAAGAAAGAATAAACTTGACCAAATATACTTACCATATATTGAAGAAATAAGAGGAACATTTGGATGTAAGGTTGGCACCCCAATAATTCTTATATAATTCCCTACGTTCGATTGGAGAGATGTTGTAGGTAATAAATACTATTTTTCCACTCAACAAGTTTAAAATACTAGGTTTATTATTTACACATTGTTTAACAAATTTAAATGTCTTTTAAATGTTTTTTATAGTATCTTATGAAAACCCCTATCCTCATTTTATTATTATTATTATCATTGAACAATTATATGAGGTGTAATTCCCTTAGAAGACATGTAATATATTTTTTTTTGGCTTTTTTATACAATTTTCCTATTAACCATTTGAACATCATTTAATGTTTTTAAACATTCCAATAACCCATTTAACACTTAATTCAATTTATACCTAATCTCTATTAGATTAAAAAAACACATCCCATAAAATTAGATAATTTTCCCAACCGAAATCTCTATATATACAATAACAACTTGGCCATTAAAGCCCAATTAGAAAAACCAGAAAGAAACATACATGACAAAATGGGGTCTTATAAACAAATTTTAAGATATTAAAAATCCATAAAATTTCTTATTTTTTATTTACCTCTTTCATTTTCCAAGAATTTATGAATAAATAGAAAAACATTAAATTGTAATATTCATCAAAGTCCAAATCATAAAAATCAATGGATTTAATTGTTTTACATTTTACATTTTTCCCATTCGCATGGAATCAATTTCTATTTTAATTAACTTTGTAACTAAAAGATAGAATTTTCTTCAAATTATAAGCAATGATATTTTTTTATATTCATAAGGTGGATAATAATTTTTTTTAATGTTATGAGATCATTGAATGAAAATGATGAAGAAAGTTCTTCGTAATTTTTTGACAAATATATTTTCATCTAGATTCCCACTAAATCCTTGAAATTTTATTACTATATCACTCACTCAATTGCCTCAATTATAAATAATTTAATGATAATATAACATAATGTTCTTGAAAAAACTCATACAATATTTTAATTTGGGTTATTAAAAATAAAAAATTCCTCCATTACTTTTTTTTCATTTCTCAAAGATTTCATGTGTTGTATGATTACCCAAGGAAATGACATATTCTATTTTTAACAAAGACATTTGGATAGAAATTTCAACATTATTATCAACCTCCTATTTAAATTTTTTGTCCCGATTCATGGGAGAATAATAAAAAATATGTTGAAAAAATATTGTAGAAGATTCTCTTACTTTCATACAATGAGTAAGGTGGTAGGGTAGCATATTATTTTGTAACTGAATAAATTTGAGCCACTAAAAGTAAAAACTAAATAGATGCTTACATAATAGATATTATTAATATATATATATATATATATATATATAAACATAATGTAAAATAAGATGTGAATATCCCTATGATACCACTTATAAAGCCATATGATGGGCTAAGATCCACAATGAGGGGAGGTTCACCATTGTTTACTTGGTTTTATGATTTTTATCTCATTTTAAATTCATCCTCCTGAACTGGTTAATGTTCTTGATCCACTAAATAGATCTTCTCAACCATTAATGATGTCTATTTTTGAAGTAACTTATGTAATCACATAATATTTAAAATTTTATTCATTGAAAATTACACTCCATGCCATTTTGGTTAGACACTACAACCTAAATTGTATTCGAAATCTCCACAAGTGAATCCATATTAATTGACACCCTCATTACAATTTCACCAAATCTACATAGACACCCTAGTTTCTATTATTCAATTTGGTTTGACAAGCAAATAAATCCTCTTCACTAATTGGATAGTCAAAATCACACATACCTATAATAAATGGTTAGATAGCTCAGCTACTAGATTCATATTTAGTGATTATCCATATCTGGATGGATATTATTCTTATGTATTATTCCTCCAAAAGATAGTTTCATTTCCATTCCTTTTTTTGAATATTCATGGTCGTCGACAACATATGTGATCAATACATTCATCCTTAAAAAAAGTTTTATGTCATGAATGATTTGAATATTCTTCATCAAATTACAAGGCATATGAATCCACCATCTCTATGAATTTACTCACATGGATCAATGTCAAAAATATTATATCACAATGTATGAAGTTTTTCTTAATTTGATCATTCATTTCTATAAATTTTCTCATCACATTCATGAACACATTTACAAACAACTATGTGTTGGATCAGTCATCAATAAATTAAATTATTTAAATTTTCTCTTAAATCCACATTAAAACTTGTTTATGAAGAAATAAATTTATTACCCTTGTTCAAAATATAATTTCTTTAATGATACTATGATATTAACACAACGCATTATTAAATAACCCATCAACTATGGGTATTAATTTACTCATTCATCTCATTTAAATATCCCATAAAACATGTTTATTATTTTATATGCATAATATATAAAATACCTAAGGGAACATTACATATTTCTTTCATGGATAACAACTGAAATATATGATCTGGGATTCTATTTCATGTTATTCATGGGGGAAAGTGATCATGTTGGACCATTAATGCATATATGCATCTCATTCACCACAAGAGAAATATTTGAAGGTTTCAAGTCATCCTTATTCATCACATGACATCGTGAATCATGGATTACCATTTTTATTCATGATTGAAAAGATAATGAATCATGTTATATCTTCCTCATCTTTAGGATCCTATGCATATAAATATTAATATGAATTCAAAAAAATAACCAAGGAATATAAGGCTTCTTGTTTCATTACGCCAATAATAATCATCTGTATCTCACTCTGGTTTCTTCATTCTTGCATGAATATCCTAGCATGAAACTCAATACTAACATTTATTTATGTATCTTAAATACACATTGGAGCATTTATTCAATGCTCACCCCACATCAAGGGAACACCACCTTTTCTTCATCTATGTAGTCAAAGAGTAAAAAACCTCAATTCTTCTTCATTCGATGATTATTAATGCTTGTGATAAATAATGAATATGCAATTATTATCATAAATTTTCAATAATATTGTAATTTACATAATCCAAGATATTCTCCTTTTTCAAGAGTTCATAAGGATTAGGTTCCTCAACTCCTACATGATATTTATCAAGGATACTTTCTGAACCCTATATCTTGTAATCTCCTAGGATTCGACTAAATAATCTGGTCATATAAAACATTTTCATCGAATATTCAATGATCGTTTCTGCTCATTAATTGTGAAAGATCCTCCATTAAATGACTTTGATCATGGAAGTAGGATAATGACACAACTCCCATGATTGGATGGATTAGATGAAGTAGATTGTGTGACCTATATTATTATAACTTTTTTAGATGGATTAATATAATATGAATTATGATTTTTTCACATTAACCATACAAATTTTCAAGGATACCAGTTCTTAATCAATCCATTCAATAATATACTGAGTTGGCTATGGTGTATCAAAACAGATCTTACTCTAGTGGAACATGCAGGCATGCACCTTGCAGTCACCTCCACTGTGGCCCTCTACACATCCCAATAATTCTTTATACATTATGTGTGAACTAAATGTCCTAGAAATATCCCATTTCACATTTTGTATTTATTTTTCTATCCACCTTGGTCCTTTTTTATCCTCTAGGTCCCACATAGTCTTTGTTTGACATCTTCATCAGCATCCATGTGTGTTTTCTTCTTCATAGTAAACACACAAAAGTAGTAAGAAAAATATAACTATTGAAATACAACTTATCAAATATTCTCAAATTGATAAAAATAAAAACTGATATCTTTTCATTAATGGACGCAATTTCATTTTTTTTTCATAAATTAATTTAAAAAAATATCATGGAATAAAAGGTTAATATCATTTCTTTATTAATGGAATAATCATAATGAGAACCCCAATGAAAAAATTTGATCATGTAATTATTATTATAATGTTTTATTCTTCAGAATTAATATTTTCATGGTAAAAATATATTCTATTTATATTCATTAAATAAATATTTTCTTTATTTTCTAATTAGCTATGTATTGGGGAATTATTTAAATAACATGTTATTTACAAACACTAATATATTTAATAATCGCCACAGTTTTAACCACCACATTTTGTTTAATTTAAATAATGCATCTTGAGATCAATAGTCATATGAAAAATAATAAAATGATAGACTAAGCCAATTAGAAGTTGAATTTTTATGCGATTAACTATCCAACACATTATCTTGAGTTGACTCCAGTGATAATTTCACTATATATTTGTATACATTATCTTATTTGGGAGATTCTTGAAAAATATACATATCATGACAACCAAAAATATATATTCACACATACATATCTTATAATTCACTAGTAAAGATGGTTATATATGATAATGGACTCTAATTTTAGAATCTATTACCATCCTAAGAAATTAATCGTGATGATAGATTCATTAATTGGCATTGAATGATAAATTTTATCATTTATATGAATTGAGAAAGATAAAATCATCATAGAAAAGTAATGAAGGATATGAGTATAATAAAATTATCCTCATCCTATCATTATCAAATAACTAGTCACAATCCATTATTGAGAGGATCAAGGAATATTGAAAAGGGGTTGAGGTCCTTTAAAAAAGGATATGAATATTATTAGTTCAAAATTCCCAAATAATGGGGTTATATTGATTGAAACCCAAAAATGTGTTCCATAAAAACCATAGCTAAGTATAGATATTATTGATGATGTGCATAGGTGAAATTTATCTATTCTTAATGGAAGTAGTAAAATGTATGAAATTATTAATAAATACATATTATTGTTTAACATGAATATGGAGATTTTAGAAATTGTTTCTTTATGATTAGTATGCTGATAAACTAATAAAGATTGACATTAGTCTTAGGGAATGATAAAAACAATGATCATTATAATATAGAAATGGGAAACCATACAATTGGGTTTCATTAATAGACACCCTAATACACATAAATACAATAAAAATATTTAGATGGCCGTCTATCATGTTACAGAGCCAAAACAGTTCATTTCAATCAAGAAATTTATTTATCTAGACCATGTAGAGAGCCTGTTTTCACTTGTAATACTTTGGATGATTTATACATATATTTTCCAAACTAGGCTCAGTTATGGTGTGTGATTTCAGGGACCAGTGTACATATATTACATTTATAAAAATATTGTTTATTTTTTTCAATTCAAATGATAGGAACATTATACCTCCCAAATGGTTTCTTGAATCAGAATACAGATGCCATATTTTTTTTCATAGCATGATATTGATAGTTGGTGAGACATAAAATTTATTAGAAAATACCTTATGTGGGGAAAAGTTATCGAGGACCTAACCATAAATAAAGTAATTAAATAATGTTATTTAATTTGGATTCTAGTCCTCATAGCATTTATGGAAGGATTTGAATTGATAATATAAGATCACCGTTGAGTTCGTAGTGGGATGATTACCCTATGGGAGTCCTCAGGTGAGAGGGCATGGGATGATCAGATTTTGTGACCCCTGGTACTTTATCATAAATAAAAGTTTATATAAATTAGGTATAGTTATCTCATTACTCTCATGGGTTACATAGCCCTATCCATATACTTTTAATGGTGATTTTATGTCTGAACATCATCAGAACATGGTTAAAATGCATGTCTTAGTGGACTAGATCATAAATGACACAATGTAGTATCAAAAATCAAACAATGATTACTATTTTGGATTCAACAGCTCCCTGAATGAAATTTTATTTTTTCAAATCACTTCATTTTAAATTATATTCTTTGGAATCTATTGTAGATAGATAAAATGAAAACCACAATCGGCCTATTTTATTTATGGAAATCCATTCTTTGCATTCTTTTTCGATCTTTGACGAAAACCATTAATGATGCACAAACGACATCTGGCATTAGAGTGTGTAACTTATATGTGAATATCTCAACTCAAAAAGTCCCAATCATTGATCAAAGTCATATTTTGGGAATTTAAGGAGTCATGATAGTATGTTTAATATCCTTCATCTTTTCTTCACATTGAAATGTCGACTATTCATCAAGCGGAGAGCACCATATTTTAGATCGATATTGGATGATCCTAGATCTGGTCTTCAATAAATGTTACGGTCCCTAGAGTGACTGTAATGGTTCATAAAAGGTTTTTTGTTGAGTTGGCCAATGTAGGTGGTCTATTGAGATGGAACACAGTGGCTCTAGTGGAGGCAACATGCCAGTATGTGGAAAACTTGGGTGAGGCAGCTGGCCAACAGATGGCAGGGAGACGGGCCTTGGCGGAGGTCATGTGGTAGAGATGGTGCCACGGGTTGAGGGCAGTGGCCCACGGGGAACCCTAATAGGGTAGAAGGGAAAAAATAAATAAACAAATAAATAAATTTTTTAAATAATAACAATAATAATAATAATCATGGTATTATTTTTTCTAAAATATTATAACTAATTCATGGTGAGTCTAAATGAGGGGTCGTTAGTGGAACCATGAGCCCATTGATGATACGATTTTTTTAAAACCCCTTCATGATATTTCTCTATATCTTCTATCCTATGACCATGATGGAGTCATGAGACATTATATTTAATAATATTATTAAATCTTTATCTTATTGTAACTCTTTCATCCGACGAGTAATCAACATTCCCTCATCAGTGTTGAGATCCTAGATTCCATGACATTATATATTTTTTATTTTAAAAACAATTTTTCTGTCTATGTGTGAACCTTAATGAAGATCCAAATTGATAAACATGCATGATATTAAAAACAACCACAACCCCCCAACTTCAAAATCCACATGGAAAATGTGACATCAAGAGAAAACATAATTTCAAAATCAATAGAGAAGTCGTGTCATTTTCCCACTTAAATCAATAATGACAAAACCATATGCCTCCATCAACACCCTCCATGTATCCATAATTCTTCAAAATGAAAACAAATATTTTAAAATTTGAAAATAGAATTATATTCATTATATCATCATGCCTCGATCTTCTTTGTCTCAGAATTCACATCAAACACTGAAGATGCCAACCATAAACACACATTTGTCGCTATCACCACCAAAAACTATATTCACCATCATTCGAGAACCTTACATCGAGTCCCTTATCACCCTCGTGAAAAACAAACACTATTTACATCACCGATCTCCACCACCAGAAACAATCATCGTCACTGATAAGACACCATCATCATCATCGTGAAACATCATCCCCACATACCAATAGAACCAATAAATTTAGTTATTCCAAAAATATGACTCTGACTAACACCTTCTGCACCATCACCACAAGAGAGAATAGATATGGAAATATCTTACATATGTTGTGATGATCGGAACATGTGATTCTCCAAATACACATCGCAAAACATCATTGGGTAATTGTCCCACCCAACTGACCCGGGTGGGAGCAATGAACCAGGATGCCATAGAAAAGAGGAAATGAAAATATGGGGGCCATAACAATCCAAAGGAAAAAATAGAAAAGAAGTAAATACTTGAAGAATAAACCACCATTTAGAAAGAATGGGTAGATAGGAACTGAAGCCCTAAAAGAAGCATGATCAATGAGATAACTAGGGGATGAAAACCTAAGAGAATAACCAAGAAGTAAGAAAGATATAATTGGGGATAAAACCCAAATATAACCAATAACTTCCTAGAATGAGAGAATCCACAGAAAACATTCAGCCGATGGAGATATCCATGTTACCCTAGCTCCCTCCGCCATAGTCCCACACCCATATAGAAACTAACAAATTTGACTAAAATAGAGTTGAGTGTGTCAGTCCAGACTGACAGAGAAGGGTCAGTAGATGATAAAGTGTTATGTATGAGAATTAAGGAAATAAGAATACTAGAAAGGGAGAATGACTTTGAATACGAAGGAAGGAAACCATGATCAAAATAAAGAAGAAAGGCCCAACAATGTTTGGGAGAACTTGAATCCCTAAAAAAATAGCGATTTTGAATGAAGGAGAGTAGGAACTGATAAGAAAGATGGTGTGATAGATAGAATATGTTGGGATTAATTAGAGCGAGGAATAGTTTTCACCCTTTTTTGATCCTAACATTGAGATGGATCTTTTAGACTTGTTAGGGACTTTTATGTCTTGGTTTTATAGATCAGTTCCATGAAAAACCTGGGTTTAATAATAATTATATTATTATAATTAAGTATAAATCGTGTGTCTGAACTAGCATGCAAACTAGATTTTTGATTAATGTTCCACCTACAGAATCACAACCCTTCCTTTTAGTCAGACCATATAAGGATTTTTTTTGTTTTTTATAAATCATTTTCAAGGATCGAAGGCACAAAATGTCTTATTATAAAAATAATAACATAATTATTATTATTTAGGATTCTTTTGTTATAACATACATCAGCATATGATGTATGATTTTTTTGCCTTCAAAAGATTTGAAACTCTAGAGTTGAGGGGGGATTTTCAATACTAATTTTGGGCAATAAAACTAAAATGGAGGTATGGCCCCCATGAAACTATATTTGGGCATATATTGGGAAATACATCTTTTTAACCGGGTTTCCATTTTGGGCGAATGAATATCCAATAATGTGTGTTTTTCGAGAGTATTTCAAAGGCACAATACAATTGATGGGTTTTGTGATCATGGAATGGGTATCATTATGTAGTGTTTGTGTTCCAGGCTACCAAATTCATTTTCTTCCTTGGGAGTCTGATTCGAGCAAATGAATAGTCGATCCTATGTTTTTTAGCAAGGATTATGACATTGTGATTTGATTTATTGTTTTTTTCTAATTTAAGAATCATGTTGATAGAATAATGTTTTCTCCCTTCGGATCAAACAATGAGCATCATTCACTCGTCTGCCTTTTGGGATATGGGTTCTAGATACACTAAGGGTTTGCTGGCATTTCTAGGGATACTTGTTCATAGTTTAAAACATGTGTATGGATGTGTACATTTCCTGGTGATGAGGTAGGGTCATAGGTCTAGTGGGACTCAGATGCTCATTTTACCACACTACGAATCCTCTACTTCCTATATATTCTTTTTTTGGACTCATATTTTGGCATATGATTAGCCTATCCTTGGTGTTTTCTATGTAGAATCTAATGGTTCCCTTCATAGTGGCTTTAAAAATATTTTTTGGGATGTTCTATATTTGATTATTATTTATACAATGTCTGGTGACAGTAGTGATCTAGAACTGACCTAACATTTATTTCTTAGAAGAACCATACCACAGGGATTGGAAGAGTATTTTTTGGATACCATCTGAGCGGACTCCCCCTAAAAAATAAGGCATATGTCCTCAAAGACCTAGAGAAGAATCCCCCATTGACATTGGTGTGTGTCCTCTATGACTACTAAGAGAGTGTAATCCCTGTGATGCTCCAAGTTGTTGGTCCACATTCACAATAAGAGTGGAATCCCCCATCGGAATGAGTGTGGGTCCTCAATCAGCCATATACACGTTGATTCCCCATTAATAAATGGGGAGATTTTCATTGATGAACTAGAGGGGAACACCCCTGATGCATCTAGGATTTTGTCCTCAATGATGAATATTAGAGTGTAATATCCTTGATGTACTTGGGTGTGGGTCAACTATATTGGGTTCAATCAGTCTAGATGTGGATATACGGAGAGATACACTATGATGTTTCCATGGTATAACGAGTAAGAAGGATGATTTACCCATTTTGACATGTCCTTCTGACATGACCTTAAACAATGCAGCTGAGACAGACCTGCCCATGGTATATAGTATCATGGTATGGTGACTGATATTCATTTAATTGCATGTTCTTGGAATACGGTAGGGATGATGGTAATTATTGGAGTTTACATCTAGGACTATTGGAGACTCTTTTCCTAGTCTGATCTGTGAGATGGAGATATATTATATCCATTGTTTGGGATTCTTTGACTGAGCATATATATGTATCCTATTTTAGTAAACACTCCTTGGATTTTAGATGCTTCACTTCCAGGAAAGGAAAAGATGCATAGGGTATGCCACATGCTTTCTGTGTATATATTATCATGGATAGATGATTCTACTCTCCTACTATATGTATTGAAGACAAGACGATATGTTTATCTTCACACAATTTCTAGCTTTATATGATTCAGATGAGTTTACTTAACACACTCATTGGGTTAACCTATACTTTATTTTAATGTTCCTTATCCTATAGACATATACCCTATTCAGTACATCGTTATTTTTCCCTTGAGATATCAGGGCATCCTACTGTGTATTTTTATACTCACACTTCATGGGATTTTCCCACAATAGGTGTACCCTTGTAAAAGATGGACATGTTGATCCTCAGATAATAATATCTTAGGGATATTGGGTTTGTGGACTGCATGTGGTGGTTATAGTTCTCTTTTTATTATGAGGAATCTCTTAGTTATTTTAAATTTCAAATTTTTCTAGGTTGTAACACATTTTTGTTTGGGAATTTATTTTTCCCTTACTTCCATTCAGTTTACTTTTATATAATTATACTATATAGAGGTCAATTCATATTTTTAGTTTATATATAGATTTATTACATAATTTCCTTTTCCTCTCCAATTTTTTATTGAGTTGGTTATGTTCATGTGTATAGGTTCTTAGGCAATGGCCTCTTTGTTTTTTTTATTTCATCAGCACTAGTTGGTAACCTTTTTCCTATCAAGTTGGTTATTAGGGAGTTTCATCTTGATCCCCGACATTGTTTGGGTTGTGAGAATGTTTTATCATAGCTAGTTCGACACATTGTACATTTCATATGTTTCCATAAATATTTCATAGTTCGTATTAGGTAAATATTGTCAATGTTTATCCCAAGACTCTCTCCAGACAAGGAGTTGAGTTATTGTGCGGCAGCTGATATATCGATTTGCTGGGACCTTGATTACCCACATGTCGAATATACATGCTGAAACATTTTCCCTATAATAATAATACATGAATCATTTAGAATTTATTGTTTTATTTTATTTCTTAAGTCATCTCCCCATTTTTGTATATAAATATATATACATTGATAATATTTTACTATGGTACTCCATAATGAGTTAGGGATTCCTATATAATGATAGGCATCCATGATACCAGATCTAGAGTATTATGAAGTTTTAGTGAGTGATGAGGCCTAAATAAATGATCTATCATAGGATCTCCCTTTCTCTGGTTGGGGAGGGAGAGGCACATCAACCTGTAGAGCAACATTTTGTAACATAAGCACTGGCCGATGATGAGTGAAGGATGACTACGCATCTTGATTTCCATCATTATAAACTATTGAGTTTCTATAGTGATACATTCCATCATGCAAAGGATTTTTGTCGAGGGTCAATGGTTTTACCTCATCAGTCATGTTCAGATATAGACATATCAGATGGGGGCTTTGGCATCCAGTCTTTTACATGTAGTTGATGGACGTTAGTGGAGTCTAGTTACTCATATACATGATGAGACATTAATCTTGGGGGCTGAATTTTAGTATCTATCCTTTGATGTGTACTTACATCATCATTATTACCCATCCATGTTCCGGAGCTCCTTCATTTTCAATAGGGAGGGATGGTCGTGGATGAGTATATGATTAGGTTCACAGACCATTATTACTAATCACTGGACAAGATCCAGGACGTCCAATTCTATCCAAGGATGTTTGATTTGGTACTTTATAGAGATATTTGTTATATCATAGTACCCTTGCGCATCCACAATTAAACAAGGCTACTGGAGAAGTATCTAGTGAAAAAGATTTTTTTTGTTATAGTATTTCCATATATCTTTTTGTAGAAGTGGGTCCTACCGAAATGATAAGTTTTCTATAGCTAGTAGGCATAAGACAATAATATTTGGACACTGGAGGCCTCCCCGTAGTCGGTGTCAGAAACATTGTCATATGTGTATGAGGAAATGTATAGAAAGTAGAGAACCTGAGGAAGGCTAATGTTTTTCTTTTGATTGTCAAGGTTACATGGAATATGATTGTCGGACCTTATGTCATGAGCATTCCATGCTTATAATAAAAAAACTTCCACAAAAAAGATAATTTAATGATCAATGATCTTTGAGGATGGGGCATGGGGTCCCTATTGAGGAGGTGTAGGTATGGAATACATAGTAGTTTTTGTTGCTGTAAGATGCTAGAAGATCCTTACACCACCATCAGGCATCGCACGCATGGAATAGGGAGTTGGAGGTAGGGTAAGAAGGTAGCTTCATTCTATTGATAATTATAATACAAAAATGCATGAGATTATAAGAGATACATCTTGTTTATTTTAGATCATTTTACATTATATCATATTAGACCCTTGGTGAGGTACTCTTCTATCCCATCTTATTTCTTATGGATTTACTAGGGTAATGTGAAGAAACATTGTAACAATGAGTCATTTTTGTTCGACGTAGTTTTGAATTAATGATGAAAAGTAGTCCTTCCCAAATTAATAAACGTTTTTATGTAGAAAATCCATTAGGGTGAGTCAGTTATGCCTAAATAAGACTATATCATGGTGTGGTGCATGATTCCCTCAAAATGGTGCGTTCATGGCATGGCTCTACAGTGGAATTTCAAAGAATTTCAATGCGTTTTCAGTGGATTTTTTCATCATGAACACTTATATTTATTATATTACACTGGTGAGTATAGAATATTATCTAGTTTATGGATTACCCTCCTTCCAAGGTATGTAAATACATGTTGGGTGTTCCATTTTTTTCCATGACAATCTTCTTTTGGCAGGAAGAGTTTAATCACCTTCCTTGTTTGTTAGCTCTTTTTTTGATCAACAAAAACCAGGATATAGAAGTTAACATGTAAAATATGAGGTGATGGAGTCCTAATGAATAAAAATAAATGAATCACGATCTCTTGCAAGTGGAAGAAGTCTTTTCCCAGAAAAATGTGAATATACTATCTTCTAGGAGAGCTCTTTGTGGTTTTCTCTACCATTAGAGCCCCGGGTGCATCTTCACCCCAAGTGACTTTATAATGAGATAATTATGCTTTTCATAAATTCATAGAGTACTACCACATCGATAAAGTTTATAATCTTGAAAAGGGTAGTTTTTTACCATATTCCATTATTAGGAAGTTCTAAGCTAAACAATGTAGGATGTTTAGGTGTAGTTTTCTAACCTATAGATGATCTTGTTTGAGCAAGACATCACAATTTTCATCAATTGATCAGGTTGAATCATTCACTTCTATATAACATATGAGTGTCTCGGTTGGAGGCATCTACTATGAAATATTGTGTGGTTATAAATACGTTGGAACTTTATCATATGGACATTCTGATGGAGGGAATCTTAAAACCATGATCTATGGGAAAAAAGGTTCTAGTTGCAATGATGGAGGAGGTTATGCAAGATTTCAAAACTTCTCTAATTTTTTCCATATCCTAGGGGATTATTTACATGGATATTTAGTAGAAATTTTGGTGGTCTATTGTAATTGATTCCTAGCTGAGTTCATATCATGGAGCCTCACTTATTAGTAGGTGAAGGTTGAGAACCGTGTTATGGTGGGTTGTTAGAAACCTCTTAAAATCCCAAAGTAAAAATGGGATTTCATATCGATGAACATAATCATAGGGATTCCATGAATATTGAAGTGATATCAAATCATACATGTGATATTAGACCACCTCATGGGTCAGAACACCCCCTAATCTGGGTTCATTGTTTGTTGGAGTGTTTTGCGTAGACCAAGCACACTATCTAGGTGTTGCAGGATATAGTGTGGTCATGAATGTTATTCTTTTGTTAGGGAGTTGAGTCACCTCTAAGGTCCATTAGACCATTCCTGAATGTGATGAGGGTTGGTGATGTCAGTTATTTCCATTCTGTATTCCCTTATTTTTGAATGAGTGCATTACATTTTCCACATGAGACAGATTTGGAGATGCTTGCATTGGTACAGATTTCATCGATGAGAGTGAACCTTTTAGGGATGATACATCCCCCTGGTTCAAATGTTGTTGCAGAACGGAAAAAAGAACGATGTTTAATTGAATTTATAGATCCATGTGTGAGCTCATTATCTAGAGTTATCTTCCTTTTATTTAATTTTCATTGATGAATATCATGAATGAAGGAATGATGTTGCGACCTTTTATTCATTTTAATAATTTTGAATATTCTTACATATAATTTCATAGATAGGTACTGATATGACATATGATTCTATTTCCCAATCTTTCCATAATAAATTTTATAACAATATTATGTTTTTATACTATGAACATGATTAAAATTGGATTTCTCTCAAACAGATGATCAGATCGGAGAAATGAGACCACATTTGAGTTTGAGCATGTTGTTTATCATACAATGGATAAAACATTTAGCGGTACTGACTTTCAATGGGAAAAGTTATCAAGGACATAAATGTAAATACACCAATAATATAATATTATATTGTTTGGTCGCTACTCTTGAAAACTTCTAAACTAGGGTCCATATTGAAAATTTGAGAGCATTGTTGAGTTTGTATCATGGTCTTTACCCTAGGAACGACAACAAGTTAGAGGGTTAATGAGGTTTCAATTCCATGACTTGTAAAAGATTAATGTAAATTAGAGGTAATGGAAATGATTTAGAGTTAGCTCATTTCACTCATTGAAGGAAGATCTATGATTATCTTCTTCCAATGGAAATTTTTCATCTGAACTTTATCAGATCAGAAATGAAAATGGAGGTGCTGGTAGACTATAGTAATGTGTAAAAAATGGAAGATCGAAAATCAAGGTAGTATTTCTATTTTGAATTATGCATCTCCATGATTGAAATTTAATTGTTTAATATACATTCAATTCTAATTCACTACTTTTAAGTCATTTTTTCTAAAATATCAATGTAAATTGTTTGATTAGATTTCTGGAAACTCGTTCTTTTCATGACTCATCGTTCTTCGATAACAACTTTTCATTATTCCCAGATAACATCTTATCTTTTAGTGAGGAAAATATCTATGAAGAAAAAAACCCAAGGAGTATTAACTAATTCACAAATTAGAATTTTGGGCACTGGAGTATGAATTATAGTGAGGGAAAGATCATCCAACTATTCATGACATTGATCCATCGACGATTCTTCAAGAAGAGACCATCGTAGTGTATCATGGGATATGAGGATCTCAGATCTGGTCTCATATATATTTATTTGGTAACCGAATTGAAATTGAAAGTCTATGGATGGTTTTCTAGTGAGATGGATAGCAGCGGCAGTGCAGAGAGACATTTAGCAGTGGCTTCAGGTGAGGTAGTAGTCTGGCATGTTGCAGCTTCTAGAAAGGAGTCAGGCCGTCAGATAGTGGAGAGTTGGGCAACGACGGTAGGATTAGAGGGCATGCCTAACATATATCGGACCATAGCGGAGCCTGGGTGGTAGCCTACATGTAACTCTAATAGGATTGAAAAAATAAATAAATAAATAAAACAATTGTTAATATAAAAGAAAAATGTTAATATTACTATTAGTAATGTTATTAATTTTTGTTAATCCCATATAACCCTCAATTGGGGAGTCCAAAATTCATGCCATCTATGGTGGAATTACCCCGTCGATGATAAGAAAATTATACCATTCCGGATAATTATATTTGACATACATCCTGGTCCCATGAAATGATGCTGAAACATTGGATTCAACATTATTATTAATAAATCCATGACCACCCAGAACTTCATCGTGTGTTGTAATATTGTCATTTCATCAATGGAATTGGGATCCTGACATAGACTTGGGGATTTTTTATACTGGTTCAGGTATTTCATGATTTTATTTTATGGATTTCATCCAAAAGACACATGATGTTATTAATAATAATATAATTATTATTATTCATAAATCTTGTATTGGATTTAGCTTGAAAACCAAATGTCTGATTTTTGTTTCATATGTGGAAACAAGGCTCTTTCTTCAATACGATATTTTTTATTCTATTTTTGGGGTTTTTTATAATTAATTATAAATGATATGTTGCATGAATAATCAAATAATAACTGTTACAATAATATTATTATTATTCCAGAAACAACTTTCATATCGTACATGTGTATACTACATTTGATTGAACCACCATCAAAATCATTTAGTCCCTATTGTTGAATAAGACTTTTCAAGAATAATTTCACATACTTATACAAAATGGATTAGTGGTCCCCATGATGACAGATTTGGGCATTTGATGTGGAATTACAATTTTCAATGGGTGTCTGTTTAGGGTGAACGAATAGCCAATAATGTGTTATTTTCTGAGGGGATCGCAATAGTGAAATATTATTTATGTGTTTTAGGTTAATGGTGGTTGTTCCATGAAACATTGTCTATGTTACATGTTGTTAAATGTAGTTTCATTACAAGGATTACCATTCATGAAAATGAATAGTCATTCATATGTGTTTTTCTACATGCATCACGATTGTGTGATCCATGTGATTATTTGGTGCCATTTGAAGAAGAATGATTGTTGAATTACATTTTCTCCATTCATATCAAACAACGAGAATAATGTTATTGTAATACTTTCGGGACTACCATTCCATACACTATAAAAATACATCTACATGACTAGGTGTACTTGTTCATAGTTTTGTACTTAAGTATGCCTATGTACACATCCAGATGATGAGGTGGGGTCACATGTATAGTGGTTCCCACACACGTTATGTACTAACCTACAAAACATATCCCTCTCCCGTATCCTTACATTGAACTCATATTTATATATATGAGTAGCCATTTCTCATGTTTTTTCATGTAGAAATTATGGTTCCCTTCGTAGTGTCTTTTGAGATACGATGTTAGTTCATCTAGATGTGACATATATTTTGGTGGTTTATGAAGATGGTATTAATTAGTAGATGATATATCAATGCTTTTTGAGAGGTACCATTATGTTGGTATAAACATTGCAGTACCTTGATACCTTCTGAGTGGACATCCCCTGTCAAGTACGGTGTTGGTCATTTTTGAGAAAGGGTGGAATCTCAGATATACATGTTTTTGTGTCTTCTATGACTACATGGAGAGTGGAATCCCCCTGATGTACAATGGTGTGGATCGTCTATGATAATAATATGGGAATCCCACTTTAGCACGGGTGTGGGTCCTCTATCACCGACATCTAATTGTAATTTCCTAAACACATTTGGGTGATGTTCCTAGATGAACATGATTGGAATACCCCTAACACATTACGGTTTGGGTCCCCTGTGATTACTCTTACAGTGTAATCTTTCTAACGTACAAGTGTGTGGGACCTCAACATTGTGTACACTATTTCTAGCTACAAATTAGGGGTGATACATGCCTTTATGTCACTCTTTTATAATGATTAAGAGGGATAATTTCCCCACCAAGGAACATCCTTGTGATGCGACCTAAAAAGGTATAGGGGGGCAAAATAAACCCAAGAGGATAGTTTCATGGTGTGGTGATTGTGTCCTATTAAATTTATTTTTAATGGATGATGAGAGGGATGATATACATCTTCAGTGGTTATATCTGGAATATTTGATGACACTTTTCATAGGTCTAGATGTGAGATGGGGATCCCCTTACACTCTTATTTGACATGTTTGGAGTGAAATTATATATGTATACTATTTTAGTATACAATTATGTGATTTTTCTTGACCTCATTAAAATAGAGGTGAATATGTGCGAGGTATGCCACAAGATTTTTGTGCCTATCTTATATTGGTAGGATTACCCTAATCTCCTATTATAGGTAGCGATTAACCGACAAGAATTTCATCTTCTCACCATTTATAGATCCTTTTATTTTGGTTGACTATACTTTACTCTATTTTTTGGTTTAGTTGTACATTATTTTATTATACCATGTTATATCTACTATTCCCCATTTCTTACATCTTTGTTACTCCCTTGATACTTCAACGAATCCAACTAAGGATATTAATACACACCCTTCATGGGATTTTATCGCACTTGGTGGTCACCTTTTAGATGAAAGATAGGTTTATTGTGACATAAAATGAGCTTATTAATATGGGGTGACTAGACTGTGTGTGGTGTTTGTACTGTGGGATTCATGAGGAGGGCACTCTCAGCTATTTATTTATCAACTTTTTGTTGGGTTATGGCACAATTCCTGTTGGGAAAGTAGTTTTATAATTTTTCTATTATGTTTAAGTTTATATACAAGTACCATTTTGAGGTCTATGAAATCATTTGT
Organism: Viscum album; assembly: GCA_963277665.1. Taxonomy (NCBI): domain Eukaryota; kingdom Viridiplantae; phylum Streptophyta; class Magnoliopsida; order Santalales; family Viscaceae; genus Viscum; species Viscum album. The sequence continues at coordinate 849,095,493 of OY728161.1, forward strand.
TATATATATAATTATTGTATATTTTCATTCTTATCTCCACTGATTCATTGATTTGGACTTCTACATTTGTATAGGTTCATAGAAAAATTACACCCCAATATTGTTGTCCCTTCGGAGCTTGTCCCCACACCCTACGGAGTTGGGATGGGTGTAGTTACTGCTCGAGCCCCAACATTGGTCAGGTCATGAAAGACCAACTCACTACAATATACATTACTAAGTTGGTAATATTTAATCAAGAAATACTCTTTATTATATCTTATTATGATAAAATTATTAACACATGTTTCTATTGATACCATTAGTATAATTTTCCCATAGAATTCACATTCAGTATTATATAATAGGCTTTGATGGATTGTTAATCATAGAGAACCAGCCACTCTCTATATAATATTTCGAGGTAATGATCTAGGTATTTTCATTGATACTAGGATAATAACCTTCCCCAAATAGTGTTTTCATATATCAATAGCTTCCATTCTATCATTCAAATGAATCTATTTGAGGGTTTTTATGGAATGTGATTTCAAACAATCACATAATTGGATGATGTTGGAGAAGGTAATCTGATACGAACTGATATTTTCTAAAAGTTTATAGGGATGGTTAAAGAACATCAACAAAATATATAATATACATAATTTAATATAAATTATATGAATATAATATTCAATGATGTCAAGTATATAAGGTTATTTCTATGGAATTATTTTGTATTTCACCAGATATGAAAATCAAGAATATAAAAAATAATGGAAATATTAGTAAAATATACGAAATCCCCTTTGTGATCATTGATTATATCCAAGTAATGGGATGTCAACTACAAATCCCACCTATACTATCTCAAAAACCTCTTGTGATACAATTATTCCTCTTAAATATGTTCGAACTAGACCCATCACATAAAATTAATCAAGAGGTGGTACCATTTGAGAGTAAAAACTCCTACGAGGAGCATCCAGTGAAGATATTAGATCATATAGATTTTGTTTTATATTATAAGATAACTCACCTGGTAAATGTGTTTTGAGGAAACCATATGTTTTTAGAATTCAGAAATGATATGAAGAGGAAATGATGTAGATATATGATCACATGATTTCACCATGGGTTTTAATATAAAATTTTAATGGAAATTGTCTTTTAGGGGGATATAATTTTATACCTCTCGTTTTTAATGTAATTATACCCATATTGAAATTTCCTAAAACTAGAAGGTTTTTTATCATATTCATGTAATTTACATTTCGTTCTTAAAAACTGAGTTTCAGAATTGAATTCTGAGAGTGGGATCACTCCAATGTAATGTTATGGACTTGGGAGAATCCTATTATGCTTTCACGGGTGTTTCAAGACGTTTTTGGATTGTTGGAAAAGAAATACATCAGGTTTTTAGTTGTGGAAGAGGGTTCATAGTTGTTGCATAGTTTGTAAATTAGTGTGTCCCACTAAAGGAAACCATGAAACCTTATTTTAAAAGGACAAATACATTTCGTACAGGCTTCAAAATATTTTCCAAACCGTGTGCATATCCCATGTGGGTTGATCCAGATGTCATGTGGTGGACGCAAGGCGTGAACACGGTTTTCCATACAATTCGGCTTAACCGTACATGACACAAATTTTTTATAATATTAAATTATTTTAAAATAAATGAAAATATTTAAAACATTAAACACCCCCACTATATTCTATCCCTCTAAACACAACTCTCCTCCAGGGTAGGGTTCCCCTTAATCACACACTACCCCCTCTTACATCCTCCACTAAATTTATTTCCATCCACCATTTCTTATGATTACTTCTTTGATTCATTAATGTATGCCTCTCTACTCCCTTATCTTACACTTCCACACGATTATCATTTTTCTATATTTTCATATTTTGGTTCGGTCCAAATGATGGGTAAGGTATCACCATATTATGCCATATTTTTTTGGGGTATGCAATGTGGTTATTAGTACTTTTTAGTTAGTGTTACAGAATATTCCACTGAGGGTGAGGTTTCTCAGGCAGTTTCAGTCTGCCAAACTCATTTTGGTCTAATATTTTTAACATAATCTTTGTTTTACACATCTTTTATTAGGGTTGTTTTGTTTTATTTACTCTGTAATATTTATTCGATAGGAAGTTGGTTTTTTTAGTGTGGATTGGGGTAATTTTAGTTCAAATCTGCCACGTGATGTATGGTTTTAAACACGTGGTTTTTCTTCAATCATGTTATATTGTGTTATTTATGTGTTTTATGGTTCATAATATTTAATGTGTAGTCCGTTGAAATCTGTAATGTGGTTTAGAATTTCCAAATCAAGGAGAATCCCCTATGTTTTCATAGGTAAGTATATATATATATTCCTAGGATCCCCTGTTACATGTAATATAATCCCTGGAAGTGATTTTACATGTATGGGGATTAGTGTTCCCATATATTAATATAAATATTTATATATACTTATATACAAGTGAAGGTGTGTGGCTACTGGTATATGCATAAAAGTATATGTGTAAGAATCTCATTGCAAAAGCTCATGGACATGTTGGTGATTACATTGGGGATAGGTGTATTTTCATGTTTGTGTTGTTTCATATGCCACATGGGTGAGAATCCTCTTATATTTAGAAAGCGCCAAGATCCGAAGTGGATGGCATGGTTCGACAATGTGGCAAGGTCTATTTATTTTCCCTGTTTAACTAATAAAGCACTAATTATTTAATTTCATGATTTCTTAAAACATTAATTAATGCATTCTATATGGGTTTGTTTATTATAATAGTTAATTCTATGATAAAAAAAATGAATTTTTTAAATGTGATAATTTGTGGAATGATAAGAGAATCATGTTTTTTCAATTAAACCCCTAAATATAGGTGTTATTATTTCAAGATAAAAATTTAGTGATATACTATATTGTTTCCTATTTATTTCTTGGCAGAATTATTTATACATAATTTAGAAATCTTAAAGTAAATGTTAGGATACATGGCTTCTTTATGTTTCTTTTTTCCAAGTAGTTACATGCCTTGTATCCTTGGAACGACTTAATTATTTTGGACCCTTTATCCAATTTTCCATTACTAGGAAAATTGGATGTCATAACCTTAATAAGGAACATTAACTAAATGATGTTCTTTGATTAAATATTCCATTAATAATGAATTTATTTCCAAACATAAATTGGGTTTAAAATAAGGTTTCTATAAAATGGAATTCGGTACGGTTATGGGAATATAGAAGAACTAATTTCTACATTGGACATTTTGAACATGAAAAAGTGATGTTGATGATTGAATTGAAATACATAACATGGATTCCATTAATCATTAATGTGAATGTCATTTCTTTTTTGTGAATATGGTATGGTGATTTTATGTTCATAAGAGGTAAATAAATATTCATTAGACTACAAATATGAAAATGGTTGTAATTTACTTTTGGGAGGGTACAATTAACATGTGACATTCTTTACATGTTGGTGGTAGGTATATTTACAATGATACACTATTGAAACGTTGGTGGTAGGCATTATATCCCTAATTCACAATTTTAATGTGGGTGGTAGAAATTATATCCTCATGCCATTATTTAAATGTGGGAAGTATGAATTATATTTCCAATCCAATTATTAAATGTGGCAGGTAGGAATATTATACCCAATACATTCTGTTAAATGTGGTAATTTGTGAGAATAACCACATTCCGTGATCACGATATTTTCCAAGAAAACAGATGGGCTCGTTAACCTAGGTTTGGGGAGATTTTGAGTGCCCCCATAGAATTTTGATTGTTGGTGTATGTCCAAATCCACACCAACTCATAGCTATATATATATATATATTAATGTGATAGGATAAGACCGACATCCCAACATTAAAACGATGCTATTATAGAAATCGGGTAACCCATGAGATTATGGATGTGTATTTTCTATTTTATACAGTTTTGTTATTACCTATGTATAGCTTGACACAATTTTATTTTTATTACACAGTACATATAGGCATTTACACCGGTGGTATTGGACTACTGAGATTTATATATCACATCCCACTCATGACTCTATTACACTGGGGTAACCAAGTAGACCCTTCTGTTTTTTAGGAATGGAGACCATTGACATTTCTTGTTGTTGTACACTCATACATGTAGTTTATGGAAAATTATAGTGTTGGAGATCATGATTATCATGATGTTATCCTTAGGAAAGTTTAGTTCTTTTTATTATTTTATTCATGTATTGTTCTATTTTTAAAATCATACTGGTTGATTACTTTTTTAAAATTATGTATTTACATGGAAATCATGTATTGAATAAGCTGGTATTTTCCACTTTTATAAAATCATTATTTATTGTATTATACTATTTTTTATTCTTTATCTAATGCTTCCTCTGTTATATTTATTTATTATACTTTGAACTCTGATATGATGGTATAGTCTCCCCACTAATTACTTCTGAGACCCTCACTACTAGTCGGTATCCTCTGGAATACAGGGAGATGCACATGAGTCCATGTGACCTATCGGTCTGTGTATTATGTTTATGTTCAGTCAGATCAGGATGTTACAACATTTTATCATATGAGGTATTTTTCAATTGTATTCCATTTTTTGTGTTGGTATAAAAGATACTATTAATGTTTATGTGCTCAGTTAATATTCTTTCTTAGGAATGATCATCCCACATATAGTTAATGGACACGTTTCTAGGGATGATATTGGTTTTCATGATGTGTTCTACTATAATTGATATAATTTATCCTTGAGTGGCTTTGGTATTTCAAATTCATAGGATTTATTCAATTTCATGTGTATTTACACTTGGACTAATATAGAAAGGATGATGAATTTTAAGAATTATTGTTATAACATAATAAATTCACATTCCATGTATAGTTCCATGCCAAATAGTTTCGTATGTAGGAATGATTTTTGAAGTGGAAGTTGTGATTTGAGTGTTATTCCAAGATAGGATTTTTTTAATAAAATTCATATATTTATAACTACTTAGGTAAATTTTATGCATGACTTCTTATTAGTATAACATGTCTAGTTAATTATCATGCCATTATTTTACTTTTTGTAGCATTTCATCATTGTTAAATTCATATGGTAGAATGATTAACTAGTATTTCTATATTGTGAATGATCGAGAAACAATTTTTGGTTGTATTGTCTATGGGATCCTTAGAACTGGGAAAGGGTAAACCATACATTCAAACCATATTTTTTCACATTATGAACAGTTTTTGAGGTATTTAATAAAATTAAATGTTTGATTATGTTTAAATACATTGTATTATTTTTTTTATTAAATGTGAGCCAAATACCAAACAGTAATGTGTGTGGGTCCTTTATTGGTTGGTAGATAGAAAATAATTTTTTTGTACTATTATATATATATATATATGTGATTTTTAAAATTCCAAATTCATTTTGGATTTGATAAATGTGATCCATTTTTCAATCCATTAATTGTATTGTTGTTTCATAAATTGGTAAATTTCAAACAATTATAAATTTAATAACATTATACTATCCAAAATTCATGTTTATTTATTCCCACGACGTTCAATTTGGATTAAAAATGATTAGAGAAACTACTATTGGGTTGCATGACAATGGACCTATATTGACTGATAGGGACTGTTATAGGTTTCCTTGTTTGTTATAAAATAATTAATTATATTAAATTACCTTATTATGAAGATATATAATCGAATGTTAAATGATTAAAAGGATGTTGTGAAAAATTCCAATTTTTCCCTTGGGGTGTTTTTTAGAAATCATGTACCCTAAGTTTAGTTTTGAAAATGTATACATTATGTTATAAATTAAATATTTCAATGAGAAAGAGATGAAATGTTAATAAATATAAAGTGGAATTGGAAGAGAAACTTGTAGTGGTGTCCTATGTGTAAAACAATCGTGTTTTGGTAGTTTTGAGTTACTATTTGATTTTCATTGGAATGAATACTATAGTGTTTTTCATAGTTGTTATATTACTTTTAGTGATGTCATATATTTTTGGATTTGAGATGTTGAAATTTTTTTTGTTTGACCAAATTCATGGGTTGATGCATGTTCTTTTGGAGGGGCGATCTTGTTATAGGAGGAAAAATTATAAACATGAATTCCTTGCTACTGTAATTTTTTTGGACGTTTGGTACCATTAAAATGTCATTTTCCCTTGTAGGTCCATTGGATCCCGATGAATCCTTTTTTTGGATGGGCTTTCATGCAATCAATACCTTTTTTGTGGTCATGAGCATCAGGTAATGATCGTTCCAAGTAGGTTAAAATTACTCCGTCATGGTTGGTGGATTTATTGGTCATTTGAAGACTTTTCTTTTCCTTAGGTAGGAGGAATTAATATACATGGTACCACTGAGTTTTAAATAAAATAACAAATTGATTGTGTTCAGTAAAATCATTGATTTTTTTCTTATGATTACGGTCTTGGGTCATCATCAGGTATATTTCCATGAGCATTAAAAAATTTGTTCACCATAATGGTAAGGATGTGTTTCTAAAAATTTATGATTTATAAAATACCAACTATTTTGGTTGTGGATTCAGTTTTTGTTTTGACCGTCCTTATATGCTTGAATTTGTGATGGTAGCTCACTTTATCCTAAGAAGTATGTTTGTGTTGTTTTGTACTAGTGCACTTGTGAGTGGAAACTTGATCATATTTTCCTTAGAATACAAAACTAATCCTATGGTAGGGAGTTTCATGTATAATCTACCAAATTTTTCATTTGATGTAAAAGTTCCACTACCTAAAATAGATTTTAGTAGTGGTTGGACATGATTGATTTCCATTGGGGAATGTGATGCTTAAATACATCCCAGTGCTTAATTGGCCGCACATAGTTCATATGTATGGACGTGTATGTTCCCCCATGATAAAAAACATTTTTTGGGAAGACATTAGGTTGTAATTCTTGATAAATCCCTGAATTACATCAGGTGATAATGATATGTGTTCATATAATGAGCCTTCAGTAGAGGTGTTGATTTCCTTCTATGAAATCAAATTGCGGTTGTTTAAAATTTCTTCCTTCCAGTAGCATGGTATAATTTAATGGAATACATTTCAATACTCTTAGAAAACTCTTATAAGTGATGAGCATGTCCCCTATATTGTCTTCCTCTTAGAAACTCTATGAGAGCATCAGTCATACATCAAGCTAACTCTTTAAAGTCGTTGGTCTTTTTTGGTGGATCTATTAAATGATTAAAAGTGGGATACATTCATTTCCTTTTGGTCTAACCATATAAAGTTCATTGGGAGTTTGGTATAGGCTTCATTGAGTGTGGTTGATCTAAATGTGAGATGCCACAGGAGAAGATATCAGGTCTCTCCTTCTAAAACATTGGCCTTCAAATAAAGACGTCTTCATAAATAGTCGACCAAGAGTGTTGACATCATATTCTCTTGTTTAATGAATACAATTACGGAAATCCTTTATTATGGAATGTCTCCATGGGTGAGGTGAGTGTAGTTGCTGTCGAACGAGACATTCCTTGGAAAACTGGATCTACTTGGTATATGTTGTGAATGTTGATCGAATGTTTTGATTGTTTCAAAATCACAATGGGAGAGTTGTTAGAATTCATAGAGCGTTCTATGAAATTAAATTACAATGGTGGGTTGAACCATATATTGGTTATTTCTTTTTCATGTTAAAACCTATTTTGGGATGTATTATGGGACAAATTATTAATGAGATATGATCGAGATCATGTCTCTAGTTGAATGAAATTAGGTAACTTCCATCTCAGTGTTTGAATTTGAATTCAGTGTTGACATTGGGTTTTAATTGGATTAACTGTCTCTTGATTTTAAGTTACTTCAAGTTGGGATGTGCATTTGGGAATGCAATTATAATTTTTGAATGAAGCCTCACGACCCATGTATGCCATGTAAGGTGTAAATATTCCCCTTAGGCTTCACATGGATGAGAAGTTCTATGGCGGGAAGGTTGAAACATTGATCCTTTTGAAATAGTCTAAAATGATATTGTTTTTGAACATTTTCAAAGACTGAATATGAAAATTTTTAAACCGTGCATCAAAATTGAGTTTTTAGAGTTGTATCTCTCCTGAATGATGTTTTTGTAATTACGAAAACCCTGTTATTGTTTCCTAGGTGTCTAGAGATTCTTCCGAAGTGTCGTAAATAAAATAACTCGAGTTTTGAAGGATATAATAGGGAACATTGTTGGTGCACACTCTTCCAAACCATGTGGCCCACTACAGAAAACCATGAAGCCTTATTTTAAGTGTGATGATATGCATTAAATGGTATGCACACTATTTTCCAAACTGTATTCCTATCATGTGATAAGCTATAAGTCACCAACCTTAAACATTACTTAATCTTGAGATATTTCAAGAATACATCTTGAGGATCTTTTCAGGTTTACAGTTTAATAGAATAAGATCATAAAACATGCATTACATCACACATTTAAACAATGTGGTTACAATAAAAGATAGTATTCATTTCTCCTATCAACGGAAACATATTTAAAATAAAACAAGTATTCTTTCTTAACACTTCCTTGACACTATCATCATATCATGTACCATTCCCATGACCTGTGAAAAACAATTCAAAAACATGGGATGAGCATAAAAAGCTCAGTAAGGGTTATAAAAAAATATGTAAAGGATACATGAGTACATATATACATAAGAATGAAATCATACTTTTCCCATAAAACATAAGCACATTAACATACCTCATCAAATCATGAATAAATCACAGAATTCATAAGACATAAAGGTAACTTGAGGCATTCATAACATTCTTACGTAGGGAGTAACCCTCTTGGTTACGTTTGGAATACCTATCACAGTATATTCCCTAAATCTCTTTGGAGAAACATTAACGTTTAAATCCTTCACGTCACCCAATGCATTGGAGAGCTATATCGGGCTCACCCTCCCTTTTTTTATCACGGAACCACCTATCTTCATAACAATTCCCAATAACCATAACATAATCGTATCACATAAAACATGCATAAAAGAAACATAATATTTCCACTTTTCAATAACGAGATATCAATACAACACATTGATATAAAAACATTATGAAAACCATTTTAAACACAAAAATAAAAGAAAATTAAAATATGGAATTTATTTTTCATTCAAAAAATGTTATGGCTTTTAGAGGAAGTCAAAACTAAAATAATGGTCACGACGGTGGAGAAGTCGTTGTCGCCGCATACGTACGACAAAAAAACATTCCTTTTTTTAATTTAGTAAATGCTTCGTATAAAAAATATTCCTTTTGAATAAATGTAAAAGTCAAAGGGGTTTATACACCGTATAAAAGAAAGTTGTGTATAAAATATAATATGCCTCAATGAATGGAGATTGAGACGAAGTCCCTTACAAAGATCAGTTTTTAAATAAAATGGATTTATTATGTGTATTCACTATAAGTAAACATAATTAAAGTACAAATACAAGATAGGACATAATAATATCATGACATAATTTGAATGTAGGAGATTAACCCAAAGAACATAAATTGGGTTAAGATGTTCCCTTACCTCGGGTCCGACTTGACTCGATCGTTCATTAACCTCCTGAATAATAAACTTGAGTTAATTTATACTTTCATAAGAACCTTTTTAAATTTCAATATTCCTTTTATATCACTTATTACCATGTTATGAACACTATGTAATTTTTTAAGTTAATAATGGTCGTTTTGTCGATCATTTACTACTTTTTTCAAAAATAAACTCTTTATAATTACATGTTTGTTCATGGGGTAAAATATCCATTACATCCATAATTATATTCATTATGTAGATATCATATATATCATATATATCCATTATGTACATGAATTTATAATATTACATAACATATATTAGTAAGAAATGAAATGCACCGTTCACAGAGACGGTAATCCGTACGTACGCATGAAGGCAACTTCCATTTCTATTTCATATTTAATGGAATTAAAACATAATTATACAAAATAGTATTATAATTCCAGTATGTTATCATATATAATATCATTAAATCTATCCTTTATACGTACCACATATTGTATTAACAAATCAAATCACTTTGAGGGGGCGGTAGTCTGGACTTCCTAAAATGAAATTATCATGTTTACCCACAATGGAAACCATAAAGGTTTTCCAAAAATGAAAAATACATAATCATATTGAAAACATAAACATAATATATATCATATATTAACATAGTTTCATCTTAATGGCCACCTTTGAAGGTGTTATAAGAATATTGAACAATCATCGTTTCGTGAGGTAGAAATTCGCCATCCACAGAAACAATATACTCTTTAACCATTAGATGAAGTTGCGTGTATTTGTAGCTATAATCCTTATCATAACAACATACTAGTATATCGAATATACTTTTGTTGTCACAAAATAAAGGAATTAAAAGAGTTTAGGGGGTTGTAGAAGAAAAATAAAACATAAGAACACAAGAGAAGACAGTACCTTTAAAACATGTAACTTTTTTTGATTTGAGTTCAAAGTCATTCTTGGAAATACTTCTGCCCAAATTGAGGCTTCTAAAAGTATGAGAGGGATGTGGAGAGACAAAATGGGCAGGGGTTGTCTGAGCCAAAGGCTTGAGAGGTGTGGGTAAGGAGGTAGAGGGGGGCCTTTTATAAGAGGAGAGGAGGGGAACTCCTGGAAAGGTATAAAATGTTACTTTATTTTCAAATGCGTTTCGGATTTCAAAAGTCCCAAATTGATGTATTTTGAGGATAAGGTTATAAGGGTTCTATATATACCCATACATTAGGTTTTTGACATTTTTAGGTCTTAGATTTTACATTATCTTTTCATTTTATTTAAATCATTAAATAATGAGGTAATTGATGCATCATCATGATGTCATAAATAATTTAATTTATTTAATTTATAGAAATTATAAAAAAGATACTATGCTATAGGGAATCTTTTTAACTTTCCAATGACTATTTATAGTCAAAAATAAGACTTGTATAACCCCATGTAAAAATTGTTTTAGTACAATAATACAGGTTTGTGTCATTTTTACATTTACTTCAAATAAAAGGCATTAATGTCATTATCTTACCCATGTGGCTCCATGGGGTCCCAAAAATCTACCCATGGGTTTTAATGGTCGTCCATGACACATCCAATAAGGGTAGGACATGTGTCAAGGTAATTTCATATTCTTTAAACATTATTTTAACCTTAAATTACACTAATTACCTCTTATCGCGATTAAAAACTTAAAAGTTTCTATTCAACAGAAAAATTATTTTAATCCCATTGAACCAAATTTTAATTATTAATGAAATCCATGTATGTCAGATATTTGAAATTCAAAATACATAGGTGGTAAAAAAAATTCAACGAAAAATCGGTTTTTAAGTACCACTTAGTTGTTTCACTATTAATAAAAGATTGATGTTTTTCAGAAAAATACCAAAACTTCACCCTAAGCTATATTTGATATTTTTAATTCAAAAAAGATGTCTATTTTACAAAAATTCAAAAATTAGAAGTTACAATAATTTATTTAATAATTTATTCCCGCTTTCAGAACAAATAGCGTGTTTTTATGAAACAATATTTATCAAATGATTGACACTAGTTTATGTCCAATTTCAAAGTGATATTAATTCCAACGACCATTATTTGATTAAATGGTTTAAATTTATTCTAATTTCACATTAAAAACAACTAAAAATATAATCTAATCATGTAAACAAATTAGATTAAAAATAGGTTTTGAATCAAAATACAACATTTTTCACTATTCATTAAATAAAGAACTTTATCGGAAAAATACAAAAAATTTACACAATGTAAATTTTGATATCCTAATTCTAAAGAGGAATTTTATTTGGTCCAATAGAATGTATAAGAGTGACCAAAACTATATTTAATGGGGGTTCACCATCAAAAGGCCATAAGTGGACCTTTAGTGAAAATTATAGTATATATGCCTAAAATTGAATTCTTTTCGTATTTTAAGCCTTTATCCTTTATTTGATAAATGTAAAAACATATAACAAACATATATAATCATATTTTAGTTATTTATATTCAGACCCACCAATACAACGGCTACGTGTTAACTGCAATTTAAAATAATATTATTTTATTACTAGTGTGCAATGTAAGATTTCAAAGAAACTCTTTGTTCCGTATTGGGTATGCTATCCAACATAGAAACCCCTTTAGAGTGAAATTATTATTTAATTATTAAATATTAATAAATACGAGAATATTTTATTCTTTATTTACCTAGGATGTTACATCCTTCCCCCCTTTTGGGAATTGCATCCCCACAATTTTTTTACATATCTAAATAAGTGGGGGTATTTATCCCTCATAGCATTTTCAGATTCCAATGTTGCCTCTTCAACAATATCGGTTTTCCACAGAACCTTTACCTGGTGAATTACCTTATTTATCAACACTTGCTCTTTTCGGTCAAGAATCTAGACTGGTTGTTCTTAATAAGAGAGATTATCTTCCAACTAAACTACCTCTGGGCTCAAAACATGAGATGGATCTGGCATATACTTTCGCAAAATTAAAACATGAAAAACATTGTGTACCTGAGATAAAATCGGAGGTAAAGACACTCGGTAGGAAACTGATCCAACTTTCTCCCGAATTTCATATGGTCCAATGATCCTTGGACTTAGCTTTACTTTCTTACCAAATCGCATCACAATTTTCCACGGTAAAACTTTGAGAAAAACATGTTCACCTACCTCGAATGATATATCCTTCCTCCTGTTGTATGCATAGCTTTTCTGTCTGCTCTGAGCTATTCTCATGTGTTTCAAGAATCAACTGAACCTTTTCTGCCATATCTTCTACCAATTCTGGTCCCATTAGCTTCATTTCATCCACTTCATCCCAAAAAGATGGAGTTCGACACCGCTTCCCATATAATGCCTCAAACGGTGCCATCTGTATACTGGAATGAAAACTGTTATTATATGAAAATTCAACCAAGGAAATATGTTGGTCCCAACTTCCCTGATAATCCATCATACAAGAATGTATCATATCCTCCAAAGTCTGAATTGTTCGTTCTGACTACCCATCAGATTGAGGAAGAAAAGTTGTACTAAAATTTCATTCAGTACCCAACGACTTTTCAAAGCCTTTCCAAAAGTTAGAAGTAAACCTAGGATCACGATTAGATACAATGGAGAAAGGAACTCCATGTAACCGGACTATCTCTTTAAGATACAAATGGGAAAGTTGATCTAGGGAAAAATTATCTCGTATAGTAAGGAAATGAGCCGATTTATTCAAGCGATCAACAATAACCCAGATTGCATTATTACCTCGAGGTGTCTTTCCCAATCACACAACGAAGTCTATGGATATATTATCCCATTTCCACTCTAGCACTGGTAAAGAATGAAGCAACCCTTTTGGTAACTACCGCTTTGATTTAACCAGCCGACAAGTCAAACACTTCACAGTAAAATCAGCAATATCTCTTTTAATTCCATCGCACCAGTAATACTCCCGTATATCCTTGTACATCTTAGTACTGCAAGGATGAACTGAAAATGGAGAACTATGAGCTTCTCATAACAACTCTCTCTTCAACTGTGAATCACAAGGCACACACAATCTCTTCCCAAATCTCAAAACACAATCATTATCAATGTTGAATTCATGCAACTTACCCTTCTAAACCAGCTCTACCTTTTTCAGCAACTCACTGTCTTGCTTCTGTGCTTGCTTGCTTCTGTCTGATAGAGATGATCTCACTGATACCTTGAAAAAAATTGAAGAACTTCTTGCACCAACAACTTATATTCCAATGTTCATCAAATCAAAAACCAAAGGATCTCATTCCAAACGTATCATGGTTAATGAAGCATTACTTTTTCGACTCAAAGCATCAGCCACTTTGTTTGCTTTTTCTGGATGGTAATGAATTGTACAATCATAATACTTGATTAATTCTAGCCACATCCTCTGTCTCTTGTTGAATTCATTCTGAGTGAATATATACTTTAAACTTTTGTGATCATTATATATTTCACACTTTAATCCATACAAATGATGCCTCTAAATTTTTAATGTGAAAATAACAAAAGCTAATTCCAAATCATGTGTTGGATAATTTACCTCATGAGTTTTCAACTGTCGGGAAGCATAAGCAATTACCTGATCATTCTTCATTAGGAAACAAACTAGTCCATTCAATGAAGCATCACTGTAGATAACAAACTCCCCATTTTTGGAAGGTAGTGCCAAAACTGGAGCTTTCACCATTCTTCTTTATAGTTCATGAAAACAATCATCACATTCTTTTGTCTAGATAAACATAACACCCTTCTGGGTTAACATAGTCATTGGACTTGATAACCGTGAAAAAATTCTAACAAACCATTGGTAATAGCCTGCCAAAACAAGAAGCTATGAATCTCAGTTATATTTTTGGGTCTTGGCCATTCTTCAACAACCGTTGTTTTTGTTGTATCAACAATTTTCAAATCTTCAAAACAATATGACCAAGGAAAGAAATTTGTTGAAACCAAAACTCACACTTTCTGAATTTCCCATACAATTTCTGTTCTTTTAAGGTTTTCAAAATAATCCTAAAATGTATTTCATGATCCTCTTTACTTTTATAAAACACCAAAATATCATCAATAAAAATAACCAACATTTTTCACACGAGTCAACTGAGCCATCAGTGTAACAAACTATTTAGTTCTGATTCTGACCATCTCAGGATACTATTTTGAAAGGTTATTTCCTTCTGTATTCTTTCCTAGCACCGCTTCCCTATTTCCTCTTTGGAAAACCATTCTGAACAAACATTTCTTAGATGAAGCAACATGGTAATCATCAAATGATATATCATTTCAATTTGACCATAAAAAATTTTTTTTGGATAATCATTTAATAGAATTCTAACTCCTAAAGTTATCTAAACCGACCTCGGATATCAACTATAAGGCCCAGCCTTAAACATTACTTAATCTTGAGGTATTTCAAGAATACACCTTGAGGATATTTTCAGGTTTAGAGTTTTAGAGAATTAGATCATAAAACATGAATTACATCCCACATTTAAACAAAGTGGTTAAAATAAAAGATAGTATTCATTTTTTCCATCAACCGAAACATATTTAAAATAAAACATGGATTCTTTCTAGACACTTCCTTGACAATATCATCATATCATGTACCATTCCCTTGACCGATGAAAAATATTTCAATAACTCAGGATGAGCATAAAAAGCTCAGTAATGGTTATAAAGAAATATGGAAAGGAAACATGAGTACATATATACATAAGAATGAAATCATACTTTTCCCATAAAACATAAGGACTTTAACATAAAACATCAAATCATGAATAAATCATAGAAATCATAAGACATAAAGGTAACTTGAGGCATTAATAATATTCTTACGTAGGGAGTAACCCTCTTGGTTACGTTTGGAATACCCATCATAGTATATTCCCAAAATCTCTTCGGAGAAACCTTAAAAATTAACTCCATCATGTTACCCAATGCATTGGAGAGCTATATCGGTCTCACCTGCCCTTAGTTTATCATGGAACCACCCGTATTCATAACAATTCCCAAGAACCATAACATAATTGTATCACAAAAAACATACATAAAGGAAACATAACATTTCCACTTTTCAATCATGATACATCAATACAGCACATTGATATAAAGACATTATAAAAACCTTTTTCAACACCAAAATAAAAGAAAAGTAAAACATGGTATTTATTTTTCATTCAAAAAAAGTTATGGCTTGTAGAGGAAACCAAAACTCAAATAATGGTCACGACGACGGAGAATTCATTGTCGCCGCATACGTACGACAATAAAAACTTCCCCCTTTGTTTTTTAGTAAATACTTCGTATAAAAAGTATTCCTTTTGAATAAACTTAAAAGTATAAGGGGCTTATACACCGTATAAAAGAATGTTTTGTATAAAATATAATATGCCTCAATGAATGGAGATTGAGACGAAGTCCCTTACAGAGATCATTTTTTAAATAAAATAGATCTAGTATGTGTATTCACTATAAGTACACATAATAAATGTAAAAATACAAGATATGACATAATAATATTAGGACATAATTTTAAAGTTGGAGATTAACCCAAAGAACAGAAAATTGGTTAAGAAGTTCCCTGGCATTGGGTCCGACATGACTCGATCGTTCTTTAACCTCCTGAATAATAAACTTGAGTTAATTTCTACTTGATGAAGTACCTTTTTAAACTTAATTATTCCTTTTATATCACTTATTACCATGTTATGAACACTATGTAATTATTTAAGTTAATAATGGTTGTTTTGTCGATCATTTTCTACTTGAGTCAAAAATAAACTCTTTAAAATTACATGTTTGTTCATGGGGTAAAATATCCATTATATCAAGAATTATATTAATTATGTAGATATCATATATATCATATATATATCCATTATATACATTAATTTATAATATTACATAACATTTAGAGGTAAGAAATGAAATGAACCGCTCATGGAGACGGTAAGCCGTACGTATGCATGAACGCTACTTCCATTTTTATGTCATATTTAATGGAGTTAAAACATAATGCTACATAATAGTATTATAATTCATGTATGGGATCATATATAATATCATTAAATCTATCCTTCATATGTACCACATATGGTACTAACGAATCAAATCACTTTGAGGGGGCGGTAGTCCGCACTCCGTAAAATGAAATTATCGTGTTTACCCACAATGGAAACCATAAATGTATCCCAAAAATGAAAAATACATAAGCATAAGAAAAACATAAACATAATATATATCATATATTAATATTGTGTCATCTTAATGGAAACATTTGAAGGTTTTAGAAGAATATTGAACAATCATCGTTTCGTGAGGCAGAAATTCTCCATCCACGGAAACAGTTATTTCTATAACCATTAAACGAAGGTGTCTGTATGTGTATCTGTAATAAATCTCATAAAAAAATCCTAGTTTATTTTAGATACTGGTGTTGTTATGAAAGAAATTAATAAAAATAGTTTAGGGGGTTGGATAAGCAAAATAAAACATAAGAACACAAGAGAAGACCCTACCTTTAAAACGGGTAACTCTTTTTGATTTGAGCTCAAATGAATCCTTGAAAAGACTTCTTCCCAATGTGAAGCTTCTAGGAGTAAAAGATGGATGTGGAGAGACAAAATGAGTAGGTTTTGACCGAGAAAAAGGCTTGAGAGGTGTGGGTAAGGAGGTAGAGGTGGGGGCCTTGTATAAGAGAAGATGAGGGGTACTCATGGAAAGGTATAAAATGATACTTTATTTTCACATGGGTTTCAAATTTTAAAGGTCCCACATTGATATATTTTGGGGATAAGGTGATAAGGGATCGATATATACTCATCCAATATGTTTTTGACATGTGTAGGTCTTAGATATTACATTATCATTTCATTTTATTTAAATTGTTAAATAATGATGTAATCGATGCACCATCATTATGTAATAAATAATTTAATTTATATAATGTCTAAAAATTATAAAAAATACTACGATGTAAGAAATATTTGTATATTTCCAATGAATATTTATAGTAAAAAATATGACTTGTATAGCCCCATGTAAAAATTGTTTTAGTAAAATAATACATGTTTGTGTCATTTTTACTTTTACTTTAAATAAAAGGCATTAATGTCATTATCTTACCCAAGTGGTTCCTTGGTGTCCCAAATAGACCCGTGGGTTGTATTGGTCGGCCATGACACATAAAATAAGGGTAGGACATGTTTCAAGGTCATTATATATTATTAAAACATTATTTTTACCTTAAATTATACTAATTACCTCTAATCGCGATTAAAAACGAAAAACTTACTATTCACCAAAACATAATTTAATCCCATTGAACCAAATTATACTTCGTAATGACAACCATTTATGTGAAATTTTTGGAATTAAAAACATAGTGGTGGTAAAAAAATTTAAACGAAAAATCAGTTTTTAAGTACCACTTAGTGGTTTCACTATTCATCAAAAATTGAAGTTTTTCAAAAAAATACCAAAACTCCACCCTATGATATATTTGATATTCTGAATTAAAAAATGATGTCTATTTTACAAAATTCAAAACATATATGTTACAATAATTAATTTAATAATTATTTCCCACTGTGAAAACAAATAGCGTGTTTTTATGAACAATATATATCAAAAGATTAACACTAGTTTAAGTCCAATTTCATAGTGATATTAATTCCAATGACCATTATTGGACTAAATGGTAAAAATTTATTCTAATTTCACGTTAAAACCAACTCAAAATATAATCTAATCTTATAAACAAATTAGATTAAAAAGAGGTTTTGAATCAAAATACATCATTTTTCAATATTCATTAAATAAACATTATCGGAAAAATTTAAAAATTTACACAAAGTAAATTTTGATGTCCCGATTCTAAATAGGAATTTTATTTGGTCCAATAGAATTTATAAGAGTGACCAAAATTATATTTAAATAGGGTTCTCCATCAAAAGGTGATAAGTGGACCTTTAGTCAAAATTAGAGTATACATGCCTAAAATTGAATTATTTTCGTATTTTAAGCCTTTATCCTTTATTGGATAAATGAAAAAACATTTAACAAACATATATAATCATATTTTAGTTATTTCTATTCATTCAAGCCAATACAACGGCTACTTGTTAACTACAATTTAAAATAATATTATTTTATTACTAGTGTGCAACGTAAGATTTCAAGGAAACTCTTTGTTCCGTATCAGGTATGCTATCGAACATAGACACCCCTTTAAAGTAAAATTAATATTTAATTAGTAAATATTAATAAATATGAAAATGTTTTATTCGTTATTTACCTGGGATGTTACATAGACACTCCAAACATCTAGTGGTGGATGCATATTAAGAGATGAGTTTTCCAAACTGTGAGGCTTAACTGTGCGTGACACCCATTTTTTTAAAAAATATTTATTTAATTATAATCTAAATAAAAACCAAAACATAAAACACCCTCCCTCTTCTCTCTCCCTCAGATCATGACAAACCTCTAGGGGGGATCCCCTTTTACTCATGCTACCCTGATCCTATAGGCTACTATCAGATTTATTTTATACTACTGTTTCATCCGATTTCATATCTAATTCTACAAGGTTGTACTTTCCTCTCCTTCCTCTTATGTTTCTAGTTTATTTTATGATTTTCGTTTTTTTCTATTTAGGTTCAGTCGAACCCTATGAAAATGTTTGGTTAAATTATGAATTAATCATTTTTTGTTCGAGTATGCTCGAGGTCATGGGGTTTTGTTTGTTCTTGTTATGATTATTTCCACCGTAGCTGAAACAGTTCTTGTAGATTTGTTCTATGGACCACATTTTTTGGGTAAGATTATTAAATTTGACATTATTTTTCACCTCTTATATTATTGTCTTTTGGTTTTATTGAGACCACAATACATATTTGGTAGGGCATTGGATTATTTCATCTTGTATTAGGTTTATTTTGTTTTCCACCACCATATAAAGTAATTTTCTAAACCTTCTATTTGGTTTCACACATGTAATATAGTGTTTTTTATATATTTTGAGGTTTTTACTATTTCATGTGTACTGTGTTTAACTCTATCATGTTGTTTCAAGTAACCAAATTTAAGGTGAGTCTCCTGTGTGTGCATAGGTAAGTAAATATATATATATATATGTCGGTTCCTCTTTTCCATGTAAAATCATCAATTATTGTGATTCTACATGAATGGGCTAGGTGTTCCCATGTATATATATATATATATATATATATATTGAAATTCATTTTTAGGTTAGTAGAGACTAGTATTTTCATATAATTGTATGTATAAGGATTCCCTTTCACATGCTCATGGACATGTGGTGGTCTGCATAGGGGATTTTTTTCCATGCATGTGTCTAAAGGTTCATATTCCCAGTGGTGGATCAACAACGTTTAGTTTGAAAGTGCCAATTGCTGAAGTGGATAAAATGTTTCCACTATGAGGTAGGGACACTTTCATAACGATGATTATTTAAGAATGAATGAATTATTTAGCTGTTGGTTTTATTGCACACATACATAATGATTTCTACGTGGGGTAGTTTATTATGAATTTTATTTATTTGATAAACATAATGAATGGTTTAAATGTGATAAATTGTTGATTGATAAGAAATTCATGTTTTTTTGTAAAAAACCCTCAAACGAGGTGCGCTACCTTCAAGCTAAATTTTTTTGTAAGAATATATTGTTTCCTTGTTTATTTCCTTACTGCTATAATTATACATGGGTTAAAATTGAAAAAGGACTTATTAGGATTCTTCTCCCATTTATATTTATTTTTTCATACGTAGGTACATTCCCTGTATTTATGGCACATATTATTAATTTTGGACCCTTTAACCAATTTTCCATGTCTAGGAAAATTGGATGTGATGATCTTGTTTAAGTAACTTTCACTAAATGAAGTTCTTTGATTAAATGGTTTGGTCATAATGAACTGATTCCCTTATATAAAAAACGGTATTAAATAAAAAGGTTTCCTTGAAATGGAATTGTGCATGGTTAAGGATATACATGATAAGTCTTTGACTCAACAGATGTTTTTAACATGACTATGATTATGTCGATGTTTTAATTGACATACATAAGATGGGTTTACTTAACCACTATTGTGAATGAGATTTCTTATTTAGTGATCATGGTATGACCATTTGAAATTCATAAGAGGTATTTCCTTGTTGATTACATTCCAACATTGAAAATTATTGTAATTTACTTGTTGGATGTATTAATATTTACCTCATGACATTCATTGAATGTGGGAGGTAGATATATTAAATATATCACATTGATTAAATGTGGGAGGAAGGAATTAGGGGAATGATCCATTTTTTAAATGTACGTTGTAGGCATTATAGCAATATACCAATTTTTAAATATGGGTGATATGCCTTATAGCCCCAATCTATACCTAAAACATGGGATATATGCATTATAGCCCTGATCCATTTTGTTAAATGTGGGTGGTAGTTATATTTACACCATACCATAACATTTGTATATGACAAGATATTAAAAAGTCACTTATACCTTTGTTTGGGGAAGACATTGAATGCTCCCCAAGAATTTTGAGGGTGGTGGTATGTCTCGATCCACCCTCAACTCACAACAGTATATATATATATATATATATATATATATATATAAGTGTATAGATCAGGACAATATCCTAGAGTGCCAATGATGGTATAATGATCGGGTGACCCATGAGAACATTGATGGGTGTTAGTTAATTTGTATATTTCTGTTATTATGACTATATAACTGCACAATATTTAATTTATATAAAACTATCTTGATAGGGATTGAAACCAGTGGCATGACTCTATATATATTTATATCTCACAGTTGATTGTGGATTCCATTTAACTATGGTACCCGAGTAGACCATTCTTATTCATAGGACTATGGAACCTGGACCTTGCTTGTTGTTGTATGCTCGTACAAAAATTTTAGTGCTAAAGGAAAGAGTTATAGCTCAGGATTCTTGTGATGTTAGCGTGAGGAATTTTTTTTTCTATTCTTTATTTGATTCATATGTAGTTCTATTGTGAAATGAATGCTGGTTGTTTACTATGTTCAAATTATGTATCACCATGTACATCATTAATTGAACATTCATAGTTTTTCCAGTTTTATAGAATGATTATTTTCGGCCTTTTTCTACTGTCTATTATTTACCCACTAAATGAATTATTCTTACTATTTAATTGTATTTGAACTCTTATATTAGCATATAGTCTCCCCTATAACCTCCAAAGACCAAAAATTCTAGTCAGTAGCTTCAAGCATATGATGGGAGGTGTATGAGGCCATGTTAATCGCTGGTATGTCTACCAGGTCTATAGTCAGTCGGTCCTGGGCATTGCATTTAAAATTAAAAAATGTGTTTGATAGTGAATCATTCAAAAATCATTGTGTTTAAATAAACCATGATATAATCATAAAATATTATTTTTAAATCATGATTAATATATCATATATATTAAATTTGAGGGTACAAAAAGATTTAACTAAACTATGAAATATATATAGTTTACATAAAAATTAAGAATATATTTAATAATTCTTAATAAATTAGAACTCAACATTAATAATGATATTTTATTCAAAAATTAATATGTTCCCTTAATAATGTTTTTAATTTAATTTTTTATAAACTAATATAGTTTTTGGATATTTAAAAAAGAATTCTCCCAAAATGAACATAACTTTTGATATCATAATACTTATATTATTATAGGGTGAATTTTTTGGATTTTTTATAACATGTTTAACTTTTAATGAATATTAAAAACTATAGATTTTTTTGTAAAAATATAATATATTTTAAATACATTAATAAATTTAAAAGTCCATTTTTTATAACACATGCTTATATAGTATGTTATATATTATATAGTTGGATTTAATCCAATTAATTTGATTTGATTAATCATTTTACATTATTTTATTATATGTTTAACTTTTTCTTTAAAAACATTACTTTTTAAAATGATTTCATATCCCTAATTTTCATCTGTGTTAATTAATTAAAATATCCTCCCAAAAAATAATTTTTTGGAATGATATAAATAACATATCTTTATTTAAGAATCAAATATTTTTAAATTGTTATTAATTTTCTTATAGATATTATAATATCAATTTGTTCCATAATAATTAATTTCATTAAAAAAAATATTTTCACCATGTATGCATGACGAAATTTATTTTTTATTATGCCACTCCTAGGAGTTGAATTTTTTTAATTGTATTAAATATTTAGAATTAGAATAATTTATAATATTAAATATGTTCAACTAAATTTTTTGTATGTTAACTATTACAAACAATAACTTTTAAATTCAAAGGTTATGGTAAAATACATTTACATGGGGTTTGTGTAAAACGAAAAAGTATACAAATTACCCAATATATATATAATTACTATATTAGAGTATTATTGTTACTATATATCTTATAAGTTTCTGATATTGGATATTTCTTATCCCTCTATATTTTGGAAATATTTTATAAATTATATATTGTAAAAAATTCCTTGTGTGTTCTCTCCCCCACATATTGAAGTCAACCCCACTCCTCTCATTTAAAAAATTTTAAAACCCATTAATTCATAAAATTTATGATAATATAACTTATTAAATACCAAAAATCATCTTATAGTACAAGTTTTTCTAGAAATAAAACATTGGAAGGATATTGGTGATAAGTGTAATGATATTTTCAAGTGATTAGGTAACTTCCTTAACTGATAATTAAATTCAATTTAATTTTACTACAATTTCAAATATTATTAAAAAATTATTATTTAATTAAAAAATAATATAAAAAATAATATTATATTTTAAGGATATTTCAATGAAAAAAAATCCATGTCTCTATCCATCTTATGAAAAATGAAATTATTGATCATGTGTGTGGAGGACTGCCACCTCATAAACAAATATAACGGATCTTCCATCACCACCTCCCATAGATATATATAATAAAGTATTTATTGAATAAATATGAACATTAAGAATTAATTAAATTTATTTTATTATTTTTTCACTGTATTTTTTCTAATTGTCCATTACATATATAATACGATAATATCGCTTCTGTGTACAATAATTTATAGATCAATTAAGAATTGTGTTTTATTTTTAACATAAAATTTACATTTAATTTAATAATGATTAATTTTTAAAATATTATATTAATTAAATATTAATATTTCCTGAAAAAAATATTCCATATTATTTAATACACTTACAAAAATTGAATGAATTATAATGTCATTCACGTGTGGAGTCGACTACTACCTAACCTTGCTATATGATTTGTTTTTGTTACCACATCACATAAATGTACTATGTAATGCTATTTAAACATATACTACTATATATTTGATATAATTTGAAATTATAATATTACAATAATCATCTTTTCATCAAGATCATCAGAAAATTGAAATGTTAATCTCGCTTCATTATGAACTTTCATCTCCGTGATTATAATATAGTACATTTTTTTTACCCATATTTAATATTCATTTATCAAGGTATAATTTATAAATAAAAAATCTAATTATATCATGATTTCTATTATATCTATGAAAAAATGATGACCACATTATATTTATTAAACATACTATTGTCACTTTGACAGATGACCTGTTTATTTTTAAAACATCAATGTGACATTAATTGATTGAGTAAATGATGATGAAAATTTAAAAAATAAGTAAATAATAATAGTAAAGATAAAAATTTAATTTATAAAAGTATATAAGTAACATTAATAAAATATATATTAAAATAATGAATTCACATTTACATTCCATCTTGAGGAATGGAATCATTCTAACTAACCATTTTCCTCGAGTTATGACCATTCTATCCCTAACTCACATTCTCTATACATAATTTCATATAATGGTGATACATAATATATATATATATATATATATATCTATATATATGTATCAAATATACATCTAAAATAATATACCACCATTTTATTGGTTAGTACATATCTTATAAAAATTCATCAAATTCCATCATTATTAATTTTTTTTTTATTTTTTTATCAGACAAGATTAAGAAAACATTTTACCTCCCTCGGTAATTCATATATATATAATTAAGGATTCAATAATTATGGAAAAAAATATTTAAGTTAATGGAATGATTGAAATGAGGGGTCCACAGCTTATATATACCTATAATAAAATAGTAAATGTTTTAGTGTTATGATACATCATATGTGGGATTTGTGAGTTAACCTAATCTTTTATAGTACTCTATCTATAATTTTTTGTTGATATAGAATTTATCCATGGGATCTATTTTTATTATGTTTTATTTTAAATCCACTATAATATTTCTCTAGGGTATTTTTATTCTAACCTCACTATTTTATGATTCCATTTTATTAATGATGTACCTTCTCATTTATGGTATCATTCTATACCATTGTTTCACATATTATGCTTCATTTTTATTTTTATTTTCTTACTAAATTTTTTTGATCACACCATTCATTTATTTGTTAGTCGTGATATCCTATGTATATTTCGGTTCTCAAATAGTTTTTATTATCTCGATATGGACATTTATATAAGTATTCCATGATTTTCATTCCGATTAACTATTATGAAACTATTCATGAAAATAAACCATAACATTAAAATATATGTTTTCTATTAATATATATTTATGATTAATAATCATGTGATAATATAATCCAAAACATTGGACTTTATTAATGTTTATTATCAGTTGGAATTACCTTCTAACATTATGGCCATTCATGATGTTCTAAACATATATTATCAAAATATGTAAAATCCATGTCCTTCAAAAATTTTGAGTTTTTTGGGTGATAAATTTTTATATATAAATATTAGTTATTTAATATATAATAGAGTTCGTTTATTATAAAATTATTTATTTTTTTGGGAGGACAACTTTTTGGTCTATTTTTTATACTAGAAATAATTATATTCACATGAGACTGTGGATCATGAATCATTATATATCTATAAATATTATTTTATCCTTCATGATGATCATTCTTAAATAGAATTTTATATGGATATAAATAACCATATAGGTGAATGGTATAACATGCTGGTCTATGTTGTCACCATATAGTGATTAATTTTTTTTGTCTGTAATGTGTTTAAAGTTATAAAATTAATTTTACTAAAATCATTAAATATGAAATGGCTACATGGAGTGTTTTACTAGATGGGTTATTTTTTTAGTTCCATATTTGCATTATGGATATACCGACCATCCAGTTTGTCCTCCACCTGGATGACGAAGTGACATCCGGTAGCCACTACATTTCCCCAGTGGCCTCTAGGTAGCTGATTACATTGGAAAATCCTTGCTAATAAATACCATAATTGTAATTTAAAACCATTAACAATCCTCATAATTTTTAAATATAAAACCAATTATAACCTTTTCTCATAGATATTATCTAGGTTGGAATTTTAAGATCATTTGATTAATTGTACCTGGTGTTTTCATTCAAGAATCATCAATTATAAATGATTAATTAATTTTGGTAAGATATATATTATTCATAGATTATTCATTTATTGGTCATGTAATTGTACGTGGATTTATGATTATTTGGTCAAATCTATATATTTTATGATAATTTATTCACATTTTAACATAGATCTATATTTTTCTCATGAACTTGAAAATATATTTCTTATCTATATCGTACAACATGTGATAATATTGAGGTACATGTTGACATTTTTTCTATTAAAACCCATTTTATTTATCTATAATCAATTATAATTTACAAGGATCATTTTTTTAAGTCTATCTATCGATAAAACTTTTATTGTACTTCCTTTCAATTTTTGAATCCTGCTATTGGAGTTTTGTTACCTAAGTATATGTTTTCCAGTTCCATATATATCATATATTTCACTAACCCTTTATTCAATATGTTATATAAATTGTTTCTAAATTTTAATTTTCATCATCCTTGAATTTCCTAATATATTCATGTAAAAGGGTTTTTGAAAAAATATTTCTTCTCCATATTTTGGTAAATGAAGTATTTTATCAATTCATTCTACAATGGTTTCTAAAATTATATTGAAATGACTGGTTTTGTTGAAAGGTGTTGTTTGAAATTATATTTCGATTGATGATAGGGAATTATTTTGATTATTTGATCTGTAAAACACATGGTATCATGGGGTACCTGGGTGGATGGTATAATATTGATATTTTTATATTAATATAGTACTTGGTTCTCTTTCAAGGTTTTATATATGTTCCATGCTCATTGATATATTATGTTTAGAAAATTTACTACGATGCC
Organism: Viscum album; assembly: GCA_963277665.1. NCBI lineage: Eukaryota > Viridiplantae > Streptophyta > Magnoliopsida > Santalales > Viscaceae > Viscum > Viscum album. The sequence continues at coordinate 849,122,455 of OY728161.1, forward strand.
ATTGGGGGTTCCCTCATGGTTTCTAACCCAATTCCATATGGCTGATTATTATAAAGAAAATTTATTTTACAAATTAATCATGATTGTTGTGGGGGTTCTTGTAAAATATATATCCTATAAAATGATATCATTTGTGTGATATATATTGTTATTCCCTTATACTAATTTTTCTATTATATGATATGTTGCGTGATTTGATATTTGTAAATATATTAATATAAATGGTCCCTAAAACCTTTTTATCAGGATTCTTGTAGATCACTAAAATGGGGTAACTATTTCACCATGCTATTTATAAATGTAAAAACTATTTATCACACCATAAAATATTATACATTGACAATATTGGTATTTTTTACAAAAAGTATACAGGGATGGAAAGGGTGTAATGAAACTTATCTTATTTATCTCAGACCCTATTCAGTCCCATGGGATTTGTTAAACCATGTTTGATCTTGTAATGAAATGGGAAATGCACAACCCAGAGGCAGTGAGGTTTTTATTTGTTATGATTTCTTAGTAGTTTGTGAGATAGAGGTATGTTTAACCCTTATAAAATAGAGTATTTTTGTACTATAATATATATTTTTTAAAGAAATTGACTTCAATTTTTTTTTCAATTAGCCTCTATGTGGTAGAATAACTAAAATTATCACTTGGTAGATTGTGGATTATTTATTAATTTTTGTTCTTATATTTTTAATTCCATGTTTTGTGTTTTTGGTTTTATTAATTTTTACATCATGTAATTAGTGTTTTCTAGGTCACTAGTTGATATCCCCTAGTAATTATGAAATCCATTTAAGAAATTTCAATATATTGTCTGGATATTAGATTGAAATATTTTCTAGAAATTTTCATGAAAATAATTGTCTTAAAATTTTATGAAATAAACAATATTCATCTAAAATAAATTTTAATCATGTTATAATGTTTATGTTCATCTATTTCAGTAATACTCTGTCAAATATAAAAAAATATCCTTATTGAATGATTTTACATTAATTTGGTGGAAGATTATAAAAAACACATTGGATAATAAATATAAATATTAGGGATAGAATGTAATGAAAATGATATTGTGATAATGGACACCTTACTCTTTATTCAAAAACTATATTATCTAATATCTCTTATCATCTTAGTAGAACCTAGTGTGGAGGAGAAGAAATAAAGGAAACTAATTAAGTTAGCATGGGGATAATAATGAATACCAAATAATGATTATGTCCATAAAATAACAACAACAAAAAATATAACACCATTATATTTGGTGATATGAATAGATATTGGACTGTCTGTGCCCATAAACAATAATTTTGTGAGAATAAATATGTTGATACATGTAAAATCATTTAATTGAATAACCACTATATACCTAGATGACATCATCATAAAACCGCATGCACACATCATTGATAATATATTTTTACATAAAAACCATGGATTAATAAAAGTTATGTAGGATTAAATTTTCAACATATATTGAAAAATAATACAAACCAGATATCTACCAATATTATTTCAAAAACCAGGTCTATATTATAAAAATTTATTCAAAAAATGGTCACATGCTATTGGTATATGTTTTAGTAGCCCATAATGAAAACCAAATATTGAATCCTCTATAAGAAATTGTAACACGCATCTAACCAATAAAAAATTCATATAAAGTCAATAAGAATTGAAAAATAGTCCAGAGTACAATTTATAAATATATTAACATATAGAACATGTTATTAATATTTAAAATTTGATGGTTTGTATGAGTAAACCCATTGTTAACATATTAATAAAAACCATAATTCAATCACATTAAATGTATACAAAAATAATAAATAGACTTAGACCACTTAATATACATCACTAGGGTCATAGTTAATTTTACCTAAAACATACATATCAACCTACACTGTACCACAAATGAGGGTTATGATAGTTAACATAATAGGAGATACATTTCCAATAGATTTTACTTGCTGAGTGTGAGAATACATATTCCAAGGAACCATAAAATTGATTCAACTACATAATGAATTATTAGTTATATTTATGACCATTTCAATTCATTTATTAATAGATGTAATAAAAATATATTTAGTGATTAACTATGAAAAAATCATAACAAGTGAATTGTTTAATTGTTCTTTCAGATAAACCCTTATTCTCATAAGACCCAAAAATAAATAACATACCATAGGTCAAGAAAAAAAATTAAAATATGGGATGTAAATTTATTATAATGTATTATTATAAACATGGTCAACATATAAAATAATGACCATGAAGCAAATAGGGAAACTCAATTCCCATCAAATGAGATGTTATATAAAAACTATTTTTTTAGTAAAATATATTTTCTATATCATGGTCTTAGATCATCCCATAGAACATGGTAATGTGAATACTTAGTTAGTGATGAAAAAATATCCAATGATATGAACCTACTCACAATGATTATACATAAAATATACATATATATAATTACTTTCTGAACTACCATGTTCATATATGGAATGTTTTTTATCCATGCTCATAATGAAATCATATATTACAACCTAAATACATAATTAATTTAAATGATAAAACATAGTCCTAAAAAATAATATACCAAAGTTGCGAAATAACATAAAAAATAAAAAAAATGCATATAAGGAATCCTTTAATACAAATGAGAATAATATCCTATTAAAATTACAAATTAAAAATATAAAATAATCAATTTTTAGGTTATAGAAAAATGTTTCTCGTAGATAATTCTTGTGGTAGTTCATGATATGCATTTCATCATGCATATATACGTTTTTGGGGATGTCTTAAATCATGCCATTTGGGAATCCAAACTTTTCATGGATATCTACCTAATAATTTTATGTAATAAGGTATGAAATGTATTAGTAATACAAATTACTTACTTTTCTTTATACAGGGCTAAAATTATTTAAAAAATAATCAATAAATTTAAAATAATATTTGACAAGGTTATTATTTCTTAGTATATAAGATTTTTATTTTTATAATTTTTTGGATGAAATCATAATGTGGAAGATGAAACATTATATAAATGGAAGAGTTTTAACATTTAATTAGTATTTATATGAAATTAAACATTTAAATATAACAATAATTATATAATTATAACATTAAATATTATCTTCTATAATAAAAATATGTATTATATTGGTATAAAATTTATTAAAATTTAAGAAACAACATTATTCTGGGAAACTGGTCACAACTGAATAATTCAATATTTAATAAGGGAATGTTTATCTACAGGTGAGTTGAGTTTTTATATATAGAATTTTTAATGAAAATATATTACCATACCAGACTTTTAATTTCATTATACTGTTGTATCTCTAAATCAATGTCACTATTGTTCTCTTTCGTAACCACATATTTGAATAAATCATTAAAGTGTGTCATCATTATATTATTAATAAGTGCAATGATCACACATATTGTAACATTATAAATATAACATCTAAACATATAATTAATATTTCTTTGGTTACACCACTAAAATATAAATTATACATTTTTCATCATTATTTAGAAAGGAACCCAAAAAATCAACTATATTCGAAAAAAACCTACATGAATTTTTTTATGTTTATCTAGATAAAAAGTAAAATATTTCATTTCATGTTCTATGGTATGTATGTTTTCAACATCTTATATGAATAAATAAATGAAATCATTATTATTCATGAAATATAAAATGTTACATGGCATGAATGATGACAATAATAAATTATAACAAAAACTATCCCAGTATTTTATATCATGGATTCTAGGAAAAAATGAATACAAAACCACCCAACAAATTAATACATATAAAAAATTATTTTGTTTTAAATTTTATATTCATATATTTGACGAAAACCCAATATTTTTTAAATCCAAAAATTATTCTTCATTTTTCATTATAATTTTAGAAAAACATGTTTCATGATTATTCTAGGTATAAATAAAAAAAGTAGTTAAAATCTATTTCCATACATATGAGATAGGTTTTTCAATCCTATATAGTACTTATGGAAACAATATATTAATATAATATAATACGTTAAACAATTAACACAATAAATTCAACTATTACAAATAAGAATATAAAATCCTTGATATAACCCTATGAAACAACAAAGAAAATCTATATGAAATCCCATCAATTCAAATTAGTAATGTTTATAATATATTCAGAATTTATTCTATATAAAAATTTATTTGAAATTACAATAAATTAAATCCCAATAATTAATAATAAAATAGTGATAAAAATATGGTGAATATCTTAAAAAGGATCCATTTACACTATATGTGGTGAATAATAAATGATTTGAAAAATTAAAATCATATTTATTTAGAATTTATTCATGTAACCTTACGTAAAAGGTAAAAAATATGATAAAATTAGTGGATGAGTTTTATGATTATGGGGATAGTGGTTTACTATGAAATTCACTTATGAAACTCCCTTAAATACATAAAATAATTAAATGAGAAGTTGATGGGGGGGTAGATAATGAATGTGGATTATCGCAGAGGTACAAAAAATAAAATAATGAAATGATACTAAAGGTTCTTGTAGGAGGGGATATATTTTCAAGTGAAAATATGTATTCCCATTTTAATTTAAAAAACACATGGTCAAACGAGTTACACAGTAGTGTGTCATTATGTACATGGTGGGACACCTTACACCATATTATATATATCTATATATAATGAGTACCATAGGGATTATTAAAAATACATGGATACTTTTTGGGGGCACACTACTGTTACAATCCCTTCAAATTTACCAAATACCTTATTTCAAATTTTCATATAAAATTAAAAAAACTCTGGATTCTTCCTAAATAACCGAATGTAAAATATGAATACTTATATAAATGAATACACCACATGTTGATTAATATTAAAACAACACATACATTCACTCACATTAATCATTACAAAATCACATAATCACACTATAATTAATAAAAATAAATACACAAAAATTACCACATAACCACCATTTGATTTCACATTGTAATGATTCATTCAATTATAGCATTAATTATATGTATGAACCATAATCCATTATAAAATTACTCATATTATCTTTTATGTACTAATCACTCCCATTATATACAATATAATATTCTAATATATGTTTTAAAATATGATGAAAATATATTATACAAAAGGTATATTGATATGTAACACACTCATTTATATAAAATTTTCCCATTTTACCATGTATAATAAATTTCCCATGAAAATATAATTTCCAAGGACTATAGAATAAATCAACTATCCCAAAATCAAATAATTCTTAATATGTTTCATTTAAAAAATTGATATTATGTATCCTAATGAACCACTACACTTCAGAATCATGATTTTAAAAATATAACAAGTCTATAAAACCAATGGATCATAATAACATTGAAAATTTATACTATAATATATGTTATAAATTAAGGATCCTGAACTAAATATTATTTTATAATACATACCACCATATGTGTGATATTGGGTCTCCTCTATATATCCATCACATGAGTTACAATATATCAAATCAAACTAATTTTTAATGTAGTCTTATTGAAAAGAAATTTCTTTTTTGAAATCACTAGTTATGTTTATTTTCAAATCCAAAAATAAATAATCCATTTTATTTAAAAATTAATTTTATTAATATTATAAATAATGTAAAAATTTTAATCATGTTTCTTATGTGAAAATGAAATTCAATGTTAATTAATAAAAACACAAATATTTTAAAAAAGAACTCAATAAAAAATAATTATTTATAAAAAATATCTTCCATATTGAAATTTTAGTATAGAATTTTATTTAAAAAAATTATAACTTTTAAAATATTTTCCCACATAAAACATGAATTTTGGGAACCAAATAACTTTTTAAACAATCGGTTAGATTCCATTTTTATACTGAAGATATATTTAAAACCCCTTGCATACATAATTACATTATTGTAATGAACATAATGATGTAAATTACATGAATAAAATATGCTGAATTAATGTCATACATGAATGATAACATGTTTTATAATAATATATATTACTGAAAAATATATGACATTATTAATAACAACATCTTGTGTAATGTTATATGGAATGCTCAAAATAATTATAAACATGATGATGGAAAATACATTGTCATATATTGTACATGAAATGTTTATAAACAATAATAGAACATAGAATGTATAAATACAAATTATAAAAACCAAATAACATTATTTATAAGTCCTAAATAAAATTATTTATAGTGAATATAAATATAAACAAATCACATGCACCAAATTAATTGGTTATTAAGTGAAATAATTATAAATTTATCAACAAACTATAAAAAAATTAAAATTTTCCTTTTTTCCAATATGTATTTAATCTATCTGATTAATATATAGAAATTTATAGTAAGAGAAAAATTAATATTGTTATATGTACTATATTAAATTTATATACACGATTCCATAATGTATCTTTATCCATATCAGGTCCTTGATAGATCATTAGTTTGACTACATATTTCACGAAAAAAATTAATATGTTCTGCATATAAAATATAGTTTATACTTTATCATGAATATAAAAATGCAAAATGATCAATAAAAATAGAGATTTTTATAGATCCAATTTATAGGTTATATCTCATTTACATAATGTGATAGCACAAGAGAATAAAAAATTATAATTATAATGACACATCATCACATTGATTCAATTTTGTAATGTATATGTAAACAATATCTTTTTGATACCAATAACATGATATAAAAACACCTCATTAAATCCACCAAATCCCAATAATATAGTTTAAATACAATGATATTGATAAAACACTAGGTTGGAGGTAGTTATCCCATTTATAAAAAACGAATTCAAAACAAATTATGTGGAACATCCATCATAATCCATAGTTTAATTGGAAAAATAATCCCAGAATTTCATAATATAATATCATTTTATAAATAAACAAACTGTATTAAAATTACTCTATGAAACATATATATAATAAATCCACATACATCCATCCAACAAAAAATCTTATATAATTTTAGAAAAGTTATCATAATCAAAAGAAAACAATATACATATAACTCAAAATAATTACTTTTCTTAAGGGTAAAACGGGAAGACATTATATGAGTAATCATCATATGAAAATACAAGGATAACACCGAATTCATTCACAAAATAAAAATATAAAAATATAAAAGGACACAACCGAATCACCAGAATCTATGATCAGTCAAATCATGTGGTACCAAAAAACGAATGATACATAAAAAACTCTACAAATAATAAGGTACCTAAAAACACATGTAGAGTTACATGTACATTCATGTGATCATATATTATGTGACTGTATACATAGTAATTATATAAATTTATATATTCCACCATTCATAAATCAATGATCATTTGTATACATTAACATGGGAAATCAATCATACACATACAAAATTCAATTTTACTAATAGAATTTATTAATATTGTAATAGATATAATTATTTTCGATCATTTTGAAAATGCATGTAGATAACAAAAAATATTGGCATCGTTTGTAAAAAAATTATCAACATTGAGTAAATACAAATAATATAACCATCATATGGAAGATAAATTCATTATCACATTCTCTACCTGGTCAAAACCTAAAATATGATCCATAAATGATAGGGAATAACTCCTTTACCATGAATAATGTAATTTTTTGATAAATATCAGTATAATTACATTCTTTTTATGTATTAGAGAAGGGTTATACCATGTCAAGGGATTATCATATCAAATATAATTGTGAAAATTTTATATTCATTTTGGGATAAAAGTATTATCACACTATATAGTCATTAGTAAAATGGATATATAAATAAATTATAAATACCCTATAAAACTACCACTATCATTATTAACAAACATCAAAGGGGAAACAACTATAATTAAACAATCATCAATAATATCAGCATTACTCACTTTACTGAATGGATACAACGTGCTGTAAAATATAAATATTATATTATATTGACATAATAAGATATAAAATATTGATTGGAATGTCATGAATATTATATTAAATATGGGGATATTTTCATTTTAATATTCATATTTAGATTATAATATCCATCAGGGATCAAGATATGGAATAATGTATCCTAATTGAAATACATGTTGTACGTCATTGTATTTTCATGTTCCTACATAAATAAATTTTTATCATTTCTGTAAATAAAATAAAAATAAAATAAAATTATTTCATTGAGGGATTCTAGACTTTTACTAGTAGTAGATTAAGTGGGGTATTAGTTATAATAAATAGATAATTATTAATAACCAATCATGAAATTGTATTAAAAAAATATGAAAATTGAAATTTTTATTCTATATATAATATTTAATTTTAATGAAGGTTTGATTATTTAAAACACGACTAAGAAATAATCACCTTAAAATGTGACACTCATTATTATGTAATTGTTTTCCACAATATTATTTATATTTAAAAATATTCCTAGAATTGATAAAATTTACACTCATAAATTGTTATATATATTTTCTCTATAGTAATATGATTTTATTTTCTAATGGAAAATTGGTTTAATTAATCATGAAAAAAATTTATATTATAAAACTAGTCAAAATAGATTTATTTCACATATTTTTGGGGTGATATATCTCTAATAATATAGTGATTATACAAGAATAATTTTGGTTATCAAATATAGTAATATACCAGATCCATCGTTCATATCTATCTAACCTCACTATTACATCCTAAGAGTTGAAAAAATTATCATTACTAATGATTAAATAATGAAATTATATCTCATCCATGCTTTCTTATAGTTAAATTATCCTCTATATTGTATAGTAATATAATGTTATATGCATATTTTTCTAAATCATTATAGTCTCACCACTCAAAAATATTTCATATTTGATTCTTTATAATTTAATGGGTGACCAATTATATTTTATTGGATATATTAATTATACCAAAATAAATCATATTATGAATAATAGGTTAAATTAAAATGATATTTCAATAGAAATTTTATTAATATTACATGATCAGATATATATCTATGAGTGATCAATAAAAAAATAATGGTCATGTCAACATATCATATAAATGATTATATGTGGAACTAAAATTAAAATAAGGACTATTTTCATATTATTTTAAAACATGAATAGTACAAAAAATAAATACTCTTAAACAAACACATGTTCTGTTGTTAATCATTAATATGCGGATAACAATTTTACTTTCAGAACTAAAATTTTAAAAACTATTATTAAGAATTTGAAAAAAAAATACTCAGGATTATTATTCTCAGAACACAGATAAAGAAACACTAATACCATAGAAAAAACATTATTTGTTGATTTATGAACCCAACCCTACTAAGTGTAATGATTTATATATCATTGAATATACATGGGAATAACCAAGAAATATTAATCAATATTTCCTTAATATATTAACTACTATAAATCATTCCTTACAAAAAAATGTATAATCACTAAAAACACAATAAATAATACACCTAATATATACTTATAAACATAGCCGGGTAAAGGCCCGTTTCGGAAACATTTTAACAAATTAATATATCAATAATATCATAGTTATCATTAGATTAAATCACACTAATATATATTCTTTAAAACAATATGGTAGGAATGAAAATAAAATATGACTAGGTATTAGAAATAGTGGTTCCAGCATAAGGATTTAAGTGAATTATAGAATTTCAAATGGAAATTTAATTTAAATCCATATCATATCTTTTTAGAATGTGATAGAAAATGAAAGGAATAATTAGTTGATGGAAATGTGAGCGGTATAAATTAAATATTTTAAATGAAAATCCATTGAATTTATAAAATCATCTCAAATGTGTCATGTGTTTAGAGGGTGCGTGTGTAATTGGAGAGTAGTAATTGTTTTTATGTGGAAAGGGATTAAAGATAAAAGAATAAGTGACTTAATTATTTAAATAATGTTCCTAGAGCATAGGAACTATATCACTAAATCCTAGATTTCTAAAAATTCAGGAATGGGATAAGAAATATTATCCTAGTAATGTTAGGAATACATTCACCAAGATTAGGATTCATATATATAATATTACTTGGTTATATTGGAATCTACAGATAATTTTAGATATTTTATCATATGTTTGAAATCCAATTAGGATGGAAAAAATTGAGAATCCACAGTTTGGCCATTCTGAAAGAATTTTTATGGAGGTGGATATGTCCAACATCTTCATGGAATAGGTGGTGCCCATCATAAGGGATGAAAACATGAAGCTTAAGAATCACTATTAATGAAAACCCAAATTTTTTAACCGTTGTAAGATCTATGTACATTTAATATCCACATGAAAAATGGATATTGAATTCATCTTTTGTAAGATTAAGGGACATGATCTTACTGTATGCAGGAAGAGGAAAGGGAAAGAGCCTCTTGACCAATTTAAGCAATCTTCACCTCTAGGAACATCTACTAGGTTAATGGTGGAACTATGGAACTAATTCACCTAAACAACCAATTATGGAATATGGGGGTGGGGGAAGTTTGTTACTGATTTCAATGGGTGTGAATATGTTTGTTGTATCTACTCCACAGGGGGTATGTCTTCCCAAAAAAAATCTATATTTGAATAATCATGGTGCACCTAGATAAGAAGTGATCAATGATGAATAGCTAGGGTCCCTCGTATAAAAGAGTTGTTCTAATGATATGTCCAGAGTCATAGTTGACAAGGTAGTCATGTCAGACATTAAGCATGTGGTTAATTTTTATTTTGTTCTAGAAACATACCGCATGCTCTCTTAATAGAAGATATTTCATCACTATGGTTGCACATGAGCCCTTAGTGAATTCTGTTGAACCCATTCCTGAAACAAGAATGAGAAATCAACAGGACTCAAGTACTTCTAGTGAGACAGTGACCATCCTTTCTGGATCCTTATTGTCTATGTAGGAGTATGACACAAGGGAGAAGCATTCAAGTGCTTCTAGAGGATAAAACCATCTTTAGCATGATAAATAAAGTGAGAATAAGGTGGGATTTTCACATGTAGAATCATTAATGGCTCCCAGGAAGAGAGATGTTATAGTGAAACAATGTGATCATGGGAAATCTGAGAATAAATTCACACCCTTGATTGGTGTGTTCTATGATGATGAACCTAAAGAGACAAATATACTTTGGAAGGATGTGGATATCTCATGAAAAGAAACTAAGGAGGATCTCTTGACTGAAAACAAGAAGGAGCTTGAAAATAGTAGCAACATGGAAAAATGAAACAAGAAAGGTAAAGGAAGGAAAGGTAAATGTCAAGTTGAAATTCCCGTGAATAGGCCCCACCAAAAATGTGGAAAACCCTTAAGAAATGTGTATTTTTTTTACTAGAACTGTTAAGGGATAGGTAATTCCATAAAGTCCAAGGCACATAGACATTTTATTATGTCCTACAAACCCATGCTTGTTGGAATTGTTAAACCCAAACATATTTTTGATAACTGTACATGATTCAAGGGGGGATCCTTGGGATATAAATTCATCTAAAAAAACTCTCATGATTCTAATATGGATCATTTTTGCGTTTTAAGGCCTGATACTACTAACATTATATAATCTATTGGGTTTGTCTAATAGCATTTGAATCCCTTGCAGTACTGACAATTATGGGATTTCTATATTGTTTGTTTATGCTTCTAATTCCTAAATTATAAGAAGGGAATTATGGGATGAGATAAATGTTATATCTAAAAACATTGATAAAAAATAGGAGATCCTTGGAGACTTTAACATTTATTTGAGTTTGGGGGAAATAACTGGGGATAATTTCAATCGGAATGCATCTTTGGAATTTTCATTGTGCATTGATAAATGTATTTTTTTCAAGTCCAAATGTTAGGAGATGATTTTACATGTAATCGATACACTTGTAAAGGGATGAAAACAAGGAATCATGATAGATGTTTTGTTAAAATGGGTGATCAATGTGTTTCACATTGAATTTTAGGGTACACACTTCCTAGACATCACTCTAATCACAACCTGATTATTGTGGAAATTAACACACAATTGAGAAGTTATGTTCCTGTCCCTTTTTTGTTTAACAGTAGAAGGATTGTAATTCCTGGTTGTAGGAAAATAGTCTTAGAAGAATGTAAAATTGAGTTTTTTGGAATCCCATTGCAACCCTTGATTGGGAAATTAAATAATACCAAGGTACTTCATTAGAATTGGTGAAAAAAATCATTCTCTATGCTTGATCTTGTCATTATCAATTGTAAAGAGGCTCTTGCATACTGTCAGATCAGGAATCAACATATAAATACACCATCCATGTATGAGATCCATGATCATAACAAGCTAGATGATATTTTAACAGTCAAACAAATCCCAGAAAAATCAGCTAAATGTTAATAGATAATGTAGGGAGATTGAAACAGAAAATTCTTTAATAGGTGGAATAAAGAGAAGGGGGCCCAAGTAGGGATCAAGGTAATCAACAATGATGGTCATGTTCATGCTTCTAAAAATGTGATTTCCCATGCTTTTGTGGGTTTCTTTAGGGGGTTATATTCAAATTATAGGTAAGTTAACACACTCAAAATGGATAACAATATCAATACTTGCATTGAGGATCGGTGTAATCAATCAATACTCACTCCTCCACACAGGGAGGAAATTATAGTAGTCGTCTTCTCTCTTATTATAGACCATGATCGTGGTACATATGGGTTTACAAAATAAATTTTTATGATTCATTGGGATGTAGTGAAGGATGATATCACTCAATAAATTACTTAATTCTTCACTTACTCATATATCACATATAGGATAAATTCATGCATTATTTCACTGATGTCCAAGAAGGAAAATGTAGATGATATTAAGTATTTTAGGCCAGTTTCACCAGTGAACACAATACTTATGGTAATTATTAACATCATGATGAAGAAAATGGGACCATTGGTTAGTGGCACAATTACTCAACATTAGTTTGGATTTGTACCTAGAAGAAACATTCAAAACTATCATGTTTCAGCCTCCAAGAGTGTTAAATTGACGAGGAGGAATGTAAGAGATAAGAACATTGTTCTCAAAATTGTTATCTCTATAGAATTTGATACATTATGATGGATATTCATTTTTATGCCCCCAAATGTTATGGGTTACTAAATGAATTAATCATGTTGATTAGTAACATTCTAATCTCATCAAGGTTATCCATTGTTATTAATGGGGTACCTAGAGGCTTCTTCTACTACACTAGTAGTGTGAGGCAATTAGATTCGCTCTCAGGATGGTTATTTTCCATTTCTAAAGACTATATGAGAATCTTCATCAATGACGTAGTTTATTTTTGAATTTATAAGCAAATATGGGATAGAAATAATAACTTTTCTCTTTCACACTTTCTTTATGCTAATGAAATCATTTTTTTGGAACGCTTCTAAGAAAAAAATTTCCTCTATCAATGTGTTATTTTCAAATTATTAATATGTGGATGGAAAGTAAATTAGTTGGAACAAATCCTCCATTTTTTGTGCTGGAATCATGGTTGGCTTAAAAAACATAATCTTCCAATGTATTGGAGAGAAAAAAGATACACTTCATTTCCAAAATATTGTTCTTACCCTATTCTAGTGATAAATCAAAAATCATTATATGGATGGTATTTAAATTAGAATTTTTAATAAACATGATAGATGGAAGAGAAATGACATGACTCTGGCTGGGAGGGTGTGTCTTGTTATTATAGTGATTACATCGAAGTTTGTTTATCCCTTCTCACTGTATAGATGGCCCATAAGCCTAATCAATGAGCCCCAATGCAAGGTAATGAACTTTTTATGGATTGATTTTTTACTTTAATGTATGATATTAATTTTTTCCTAGAAGGAGTGTAAAAATATAGTTGATATGGGAGGACTTGGAGGAAATGATTTATGGATCATTAATGAAGGTCTCATTGGGAAATTCAAATGGAGTCTGATTTTTAATTTTTCCTCTAGTTCTTTTTTTGATCAAAATATTTAAGGGGAGGTTTGTGAATGGGTATAAGTAATACCTTGGTTCACCTATGTGGTAATCTATAAAATATACCATTAATAAAATTATGGATGATACAAAGTTACTGGTGTGTTATAACTCCAAGCTCAATTTCTATAATTTCACTAGGCTTGATACTCCTCTACAAGACATCTTGGGAACTCATTCTAAAATAAGGAATATTTCCTTTTCTGATTTCATATTACAATGTCCATGAGTTGTCAGTATAGTCCCCTCTTAAATTGGGCTGAAAATACAAACTCAAACATTCAAGGATTATGAAGCTCTGATATAGAAACTGAATAGGCATGGTTGCTTTAATATCATGGAGTTATACAAGATAGAATGTGTAGGATCCAGTCACCTTCTGGAATAGCTTAAGGGATTTTGGGTCTCCTTAATTCAGCCATCCTGGTTCATCCTAAGCTAGAGAATCAGGAAAAATAGACTCCCTACCTTGGATCAGCTCTGGAGGGTGGGACTTTAGATTGTTTCAGCCTGTTATATTTGTATTTATGTAGATGAAAATACACATCATCTATTCGTGGAGTGAAGGTATGTATAACAACATTGGTCTTCTACAAGTTTCCTATTTTGGAAAGAATTTTTCTTCAGCATGGGGATATGTTATCAGCCCTATCCAATGCTGGCCAATGTGAGCCAATACATAACCTCCTTCTGGCGGCTAGTGCTAAAATTCATTCGGTTGTATGGCATACATGAAACTCTATCCTATTTGATAATACAAAAATTCTTTAACAGACCGAAATGGTTGAATTACATGAGGATGCATTTGTAGCTTCTATGGTGAAAACATGTGGGTTGAATAATAGTTTACATGAAATTAATATCCTCAGAATGTTAGGTGTTTCTGGTCCCCCATGAAACCCAAAACTCTAAAATACATCTTATGGATACCTTTGATAGGCTCATGTCTCAAAGTAAATTTTTACGAGGCTGGTTATGGCACTCTACGGCCTTCTAGATGTGGAAGTGTCTTTCGCACTTATTGTGGTTTTGTGAAAGTGTTATTTTCTCATTAAACTGATGTTGGGGTGTCCTATGAAGATGAAATATGGGATATAGTTTATGTAGTTAGGTATGTTATTCAATTTAAATGGAATTTGTTATAGATTGAATCAGATTCTCAAATTGATATGAAATCCTTGAAAACAAGAAAACAAGATGTGTCATGGATAATTATAACTCATCAGATTTAGGACCTCAATAAGGTCACTCAACTCAATATGGTAATATAACCTTCTTATAGGGAAGAAAACCAAGTAACATATGCTCTGGAAAATAATTAAATCTTAGAGAAGACTATGATGTGGTCCTTCTTGGCCCCAAGCTATTACGCTCCACTGGTGGAGGAAACATGTGCGGTGTAAGTTATTATCATTTATGTAATAGTTCCTTGTATGATTTATTTCTCTATCTGTTTTTAATAAAATCTCTAAGGGATGGTTTTGATCAGATCTGGGACTTTTCGGCATCTAGGCATACTGTTTAGTCCTTATAGGGTGATTGGGTTCTTTATGTTTCCTACAATAATCCTTGACACATTTGGTTTTAATGATTGCATATTGGAACCTATTTAAGATAGATCACGTGGAACCCGGTTGAATAAACCTTAAATTTATAATAATTTTTTGAAACCCAAAAAAAAATTACTAGAAAAAAAATGAAATAACCCCAATATCAAAAATAAAAAACTGAAAATTTCATTAAAAAATGTCCCCTCATGGGGAGACAAATCATTTGATGTAGACACACATTAACTCTTTAAAACTCTCACATAAGATATTAATGAAACATTAAATAATTCAATCAGCACACATGTTTTGAAAATATACCACTCTCATGGAAACCAAAACAATATTTGGGTAATTTTAAGAATTTCATGGATTTTTATATCCACACACCCTAACCAATCATCTAACATGATGATGTAATCTCTCTCAATGTGATTTCAAATCTAATATCCTCCTCTATAATCAAACATTAATGAGTTAATAAAAAATAAAAAATAGGCATTCTAATGTTTTATCCAAAAATAAAAAATCATCAATATTCTAATTTTATTAATATCAGTTTTATCTAGTCTCCTTAATACAAAATAACAAAATTTATATTGCTCTATCTAATAAAAAGCAGTTGTCAATAAATTTTTTTATTATATAATAAGAAATGGAAATCTACATTTTATGACCATGTTATAGAAAAAAAACTTTATAATTTTAATATATCATTCAATTAATTAAAATTTTATACTAAACTAAATTTATGTTATAATACTAATATTATTTATTAACAAATCATTACTACATTTTATACCCAAAAACCACTTTTTGATCTCTCTGGATATTTTTAAATTTCTGTAATATATGATTCTCTAAGAAATATAATCTTACATAGTAATAATTAATTGTATAATTTTATAATCCTAATAATCATTATTTATTTAATATTTTTTTCAGTAAATAATGAATAATAAGATTTACATGTTATGTTTTATTAGAGATATCTTTATTATTAAAATATAAGTATGATGAATATTTCTCCATATAAAAATGGATTTTACACATTCATAGTGTAAGAACGGATCCCTAGTCCATTAGTTAATAAACTAATGATATTTTTTTAAAAAAAAATAAATAAATATTGTGTCATAAAAATATTTATTAAAAAAGGATAAAAAACTTTTTTTTACAAATGGGTGTAATGATAATTAGTTTCTGTTATCTTTTTCTCATAGAAATGATTGGACAGTTGAATCATAGTCATTTTTTAGGTGAGATTTCCTACTTTATTTAATGGATGAATTTTACTGGATAAGATGTATCATGAAAATATTTGTCATGGATATGTATTTTAATTTTATAATTTAAACCAGAGGCCTCTATAGAATATTATTGAGAAATAGATTTATGTGTTGAGTTTTAATAATTGATCAGAATAAAGTAACCACAATGTTAATATAATTTTAAAATTTATTATATCATATATAAAATATATCTAAATAGAAATCCTTATTATATCTGGGGAGGAAATAAAAACTATATTTTATATACATAATTTATATATTCATTTCTACAAAAAATGAAATCATTTTTCCTGCAATTCAATAAAAAAACTCATTATTATGTGATTTTGAGGTGTATGGATAACTTCATCCATTTGTGTATATACCAAAGGAAATAATCCCTATAAAATTTTAACTAGATGTAAAATTGGTTATAATAATGGTGAATGAACAAATGACCCATCAATATCTATCTATGATATTGTATCTCACAATAATTTAAACCCTTATCAAATTATTTACATATTAATCGTTACTTATGGATATTCTATATTTTCCACATATATGGAGTATTAATACTTCTATGAGAACACAAAATCATGTGATAATAAAATTTAAATTATTATCCATCCTATTAATTTTATAAAATATAAAATTTATTCACCATTATTTTTATGTCAATTTATATATTCTTTATATAATAATGAATTAATTTTTAAACCCTCAAGGATAAATGTACACACTATGTCATGATTACATGGATTTAGGAATTAGTATAAAGATACAATGAATTATTAAAAATCAAAAACAATGTTACATAACAGTCATACCTCTCATATTTAGGGATAAATTATCTTTATCATAAACCACTTACTATAATATACTTATCTTCATAATATTCCATGATGAAAAAAATTCATTCATTTGATATATAAAATTTACCAAGCCTTCTAGGTTAATGATATATGGATGAGAATTCATCATAAAATACAACTTTTTTTAAATTCAATATATTCCAATATATGCTTATAAATATAATTATATATGATTTAAAACATTAATGAATAACAATCCAACATATCCTGAATCCATATTACACTATATCTCATGTTGAATGTGAACTAACCGAGGAGAAACCTTCATAAAGACCTAATCAGAAACATAAAACACCGAAGGAAAACATTGAAGATCCATATATTATTTCTAAAAACAATGACTTGTAACTTATCATTTCAATAAATTATAAATCCTCAATGATGTATTTAAAATGATACGTAGGCCTAAAATATTTTCCCCACCAAACTTTGACTAAAATACAGGTGACCTACATGGGTGACCATACAAAAACCTCAACAATATCATTCTTGTCGATGAATGATAAAATTTATTATATGAAAAATAAAACTAGTCCTAGATGGATATTCTATGATCTACTGAAATCCATGTTATAATAATGGATAATTCCCCCCATGATCTAAATAACATTCTCTATTTATTATAGAAGGTAATATATACTCAACATAAACTTAGTCTCAATCAAAAATTCTAATATATTGTTTAAATAATAGTAAACCATGGCATACAAGTCAAGAGGCAATGGAATAACGAACCACATGAATCCAAAAAAGTATATAAAAAATATTTCATACACAAATATTCAACAATAATGATTTCATTTATTATAATAATATGATTAAATTTCAATAATAGATCAATAACCACCTATATATAATTAGGTCCTTTATGATCCCTTTATAACCCATTAATGATCTTAATGGAAACCTCATCACAAATCTAGATTGTTCCAATTAAAATTTTTAAAATCATTTTGATACCTAATACAGTCAACGGTTCATGAAACATAGTCCATAAACTAAAAAACCTTACTCAATATTGGGTCACCCAGTCCCAAAAAATGGGATCCACTCATCAAAAGGACAATAAATGAATGAAAAATTATGATTTTAACAAAGAAAATAAACTACACCATAATGATTTTGTTTCTTAAATTAGAATGGTTGTTGAAGATGATGGATCAACACATTCCTCAAGAATCACAGGTGTCACACAACATCACCCTAAGTGATTAACACAAATATAGAAGAATAATATGATCAATAATTAATGATGATTGAATCACCAAATGGTCAATTGATATAGCGAATATATTCTGAAACCACATACAATTTTAGTATTAATCGAATAACTATGAAAGAAATAGAGAGATTATAATGGCCCAGACCTCTCATAACCATTCCATTTTTGAAATTTGGTGTTGGAGGTGTTCTGGGAGGTCATGGTGACATATTCCCAACAATTTTCAACATTTCAAGGTATGTGAATGGTGTATCCAGTTTAGTGAATAGTGATATCGTTGAGATATATGTGAATAACGATGTCGGTGAGTCATTTGTGAATAGTTATATGGGTGAGGCATTTGTGGAAAGTGATGTGAGTGGGTCAATTTTTCAGAGTGGTGTCAGCTAGTAATTTGTGAAAAATGGTGTCGATGAGTCATTTGTCAATAGAGATGTTGGTGAGATAGATGTGAACAGTGTTTGAACGTCCTACAGTTTCACCAGTTTAAAATTTACATTAATGTGAAATTCATTCAAGGACTTTTTTTGGGACTTAAGGAGGATTCATAGCATATAACTCCTATTTTAATATTCATATGTATCCATGTGCCATAACTTTATCAAACCATGTTTTCATGACATTATTATAATTTAGAAAAAATAAAAACAGTATCCAAACCGCTTCACTGTTTAAATTTTCAAATGGTCGAGATACCTTATGCCTTGTTCTTCCATATTGTTTTCCATGGTATCGGATTCCCCAAACCATTATTTCCTAAAGCGATGTTTGATTTTTATTTAGCCTTTGAACATGTTTTACCTTCCATCATTCCCAGCTTTGGTGAAAGCAGCTAGTATCAATCCACCATGGATAAAATGTATGTTATATCTATATTATTTTTGGTTCTTTAATATATTTATTCCAGTTATCATATCCATTGTACGACATGTGACATCCATGTTTTGAATGTACCATTCGTGGGTTTTAACTGAGGTGGTTATGTTGTGGAATCCTTGGGTGGATGAAGTCGTTGAAATTGAGGTGATTACAATACATTGTGTTGGAATATTCTCATGAAAAAAACATACCAATGATTTAGAGATATGGGATTCATGGATTCTCTATTCTATTTATGTGTAGTACTATAGTTATCTTGTTTTATCCACATATATCACAATGTAATTGACATAATAGATTTTTTAATCATATTAAATAATTGGAATTGATCTTATACTATTTCATTATATAATGACAAAATTATGCATCTTGATTTTATAGGTAGTGTGATATATATTCATTTCATGTTTAGAATGTCATTTGTGATGGAAATTGGTAAAGAAAGTACCATTGTAAATAACTAAAAATTAATCATCTAATGATAAAGTGTCTTGTTTAAAGAATCTGGGTGTTGTAGTTATGATTTGATGAAAATAAAATGGATGAAGTTATGAAAGTTTAAATGAATCAGTTAATTCAATATGGAGTAATGATACAGTTTTTTGATACAGACAATGCATTTTTTGGTTTCAAAGTTACCATCTTACATGCGAAGGCCAAAGGCCTTATGCCTCAGATCCATAAGAGATAATTATGTTGGAAATATGAATTCCCAGTTTAGGGCCAAGATCCCAGTTGATATGATTTTTTGTTTTCCTGTGGGATGTGATGTAAACCTGGATGGATTTTGTGATATTTGGAGAAGGGGGGCTAGTGGTGGTGGCACCAGTTGATGCCTATAGTGGAAAGATGCTTCATTTTATGCATGTGGGTTTCGGGTAGGACACAATAGATGATAAAAATGATTGATGATTAGAGTACCTGATGATATGAACGGGGTTTCTAGTGAATCTATTGTTTATTATCTTTTATAGATTCCACACTACATAATAAAACTCTTCATTCTTATCCTCATTCAAAAGGATGTGAATAAACATAGGATATTCCATATTATTTCTATGTATATATTATCGATGATGGATGGGTCTTTGCACTTAGTATTGTTGGAAAAGACTCGACAGGTAGTTCACCTACTAACAATGTAGATCACATTGTGTTTGGAAGTACAGAATTCATTTATAGATTGATCGAGAATTATAGTAAAGAAATAAATCTATTAATAAATGATTCATTAAATTATTTCAACCCATGGAGTTGGATCTATCTTGGATTCAATGATGAAGTTACGATTTAATGTAACTATAGACCTGTTTTTGTTATTCTTGGAGGGAACGAAATATTGATTTTATGCTAATAGAATGTAATTTGGAAAATATTAATGGATAATTGTTTGATAATGATTTAATTAATGTAAAGTTCAACAGATAATATGGGAATAAGATGATTTTATAAACCACTCTAAATGTTTTTCTGGTTATATGATATCTAGGATGAATAGTGGAAGATGTGATTTTCATTGAAGCTGGCAGAAATTGTCTCTAATCAATGGTTATTACTATAGCTAGGTTCTGAGTTATGTTATATCTTGTTCATTTTTGTTCCTAAATGATACCCCCACCATGTCAATTATGATGAATTACACCCCAGGGATTGTAAGACTGGGGGGTGTTTTTCCCAATATCTGCTTGGGAGGATGGATGGGTGAATCCCCCCTTATCAATGTTCTATAATCTTGGTAGTTACATGTGATGGTATGAAATAGGTTATACGTCCCCATATATGTGTGTAAATGGAAATAATGGATTGTTATTATTCACAAATATATATTCAGGATATAGTTACATATGGTACCCTGTAGGAATAATGATTATAGGTTGTCATTATCTTGGGATCCTTACAGGGTTTATGGGATATAATTTCTTGAGTAATAATACCCATCATATGATACACGTCATGCGAGATATGATTGAACCCGAAAACTACTTTGTTACTTTTGGTTACATAACATGGTGGTTCTGTTGCATGTGGTTCATGTGGTTGTTTATTACACAGGTGTCCGTGGGAAAGACTTTTGGAGAGACTTTCATAGGACATGCGATGTTGGGGAAAAGAGAAAAACCAGTGGGGATGTGTTATTAGGGTACATGTTGTAGTGTAGAGGCCTAGTAAATGATCATGCGCCAACTTCATTTCTCAGATTTTTGATTGGGTTGTCCTTTAGATTTGTTTTCCTAAATATAATACAAGGAAATAATTAATTAATTAATTTTATTTTCATATATATTTATTGTTTACGATATCTTAATATTTTTTCATTATATGACTAGTTCAAGGTCGACGTCCATGTAGGTTTACATAGTAGATATTTATTAGGTTGTGTCAGTAAATCACTATAGGGTAGAGGTTGATGATGATGGTAATGGGAGGAGGAAACTCATGGTGTTTAAGCACTAGATACTATAGAAGTATGAGGTATCCATTTCAGATGAATTAATGGAAGAATGGATGATGGAGGTTAAATGGATTTCAGTTCGAATAGTTATCAGATAGTGTACTAGATTCTTTTGGATGGGAAGATGTTGTGTGGGTCAGCGAGGTAGTGGTGGTTCTTGTTCCTCATCGATCATAATGAGTCAATAGTCTCATTAGAAGAGTTCCATGAAATATTTAGAGTCATGTTTCTTTCATTCACCACAAATGCAACCTGTCTCCAAGAGCATCATAGCCTTCAACAGGGGATTGCTAGTGTGTGAGGGTTTGAAATAAATTTTAGTAACCTTTTGTGGTATAATGAGGAACAATTTCCAAATGAATATGCTAAGTAGTTTGTTTTCATAGATTCCTTATATCAATAGATCCAATGCTAGGTCACCAAATTTATGATTGTGAAATATCTTGAGGTGGTGGCAAGGGAAAAAGTTATTGGGAGGAAATTTCCTAGAAATAGATAATCATGACGCATGATTCATCAAGACTACTCATGATGTAGAGGTAATGTTTGGGGTTCTAATTATCCAGGTATGAAGAGTTTTCATTCAGATGGGGGCTGGTATCAGGCCTCAGTATCTTCTATATCTGCTGGAAGCATCTCTCAAACCTATACCAAAGGATCATGTGCTTATATTTCTTGTGGAGGCCTAGGTCATAAGAACTAAGAGTTTCCATCCTTTTTGAGATGTCAGTGTCCGCTAGGTGTTCCTCTTTAAGTTCCTATGTTGAGTCAGTTTCACCCGAGGAAGCAACAGTATGTTGCACTAGGTTAGTATCAATATAGAGAAAACAGGGAAGGAAGAAGAAAACTTCAATATTATCCATGTCCTCATTGAGTAGATCACAATCATGTTGGTGGTCTTCATTAAAGGAAAAGTGGATGTGGAGTAGGTCATGGCCATCTTAATGTTTTACACATCCAGCACCAGGTGATCTAGATGTCGTTCAAGCTACCCTTTTCTTGTTTTTTACATTGGGGTATTCCTTTTTTGTTTAATGATCGACACAATACTTCATATAACACAACCATGTCAATTTATTTGGACTTGGGTTTGATAGAAATATTGTTCCATGGCACTGAATACAATAGTTGGAGGTCAAGATGACTTTTTATTTATGTAGATATTGTGTGCTGGTTCTAGGGAAGCACAGATCATGTGGAGTTTTCCTATGTTTATTATTAAAAACATAGGATATCATCATATAAATGGGTTGGTTATAATCAATGTTAGAAATTGTGGATTAATTCAAGAGGTAGGTGGTGTTCATTGTTGCTAATAGAGAGCCAAATGTGTTTGTTAGTGATCAAGACCCTCAGATGAGAGATATACATGTTCCATAATTTTCATCCGTTATGGATTAGATGATTCTGAATTTTTTGGAGGTTGAATAGTTGGGGTATCCTCGGATCATGGAAGAGTTCCCTAATGTCATTCATGTATAGGTTGTAGCATTACCCCATGATTAGAGATAATGTTTTGGATCAATATATAGCCATGATAATCTCTTAATATCGATGTATCTATATATGATGGAACCTTATGAGTTGTGGGTGTTGTTTATAAAGATCAATGTTTTGTTATAGTGTGGGTTTTATCAGCCAAATGTTTCATTGTAGGTCACACTAGTTTTGATCATAATGAATTATGGTGGTTGTTTCCTATTGTGTATCGATTATTATTACATGAACATTGTAAATGCGAAGAATACCTATACTCATATTCATATATATTATTTATTCAATCAAATGAATTTTGATAGTTCTTTCTCGAAGTTGAACATGATTTTTTGATATCATCAGATGTCTTTGAAGGACGAGGACATCCCAAAGACATTATTCTCTTGTCGTTATAAGCATTACGATTACGTTTTGATCCCATTCGGTGTGATGAATGCTCCATCTCTATTCATGTGGATGAGGAATGTTTTGTTCTGTGAGTTCTTGGATTTGATCATAGTGGTCTTGATCAATGACATCGATGTGTACTCTATTTTTGAAGAGGGGCATGGGGAGCATCTACTTTCCGTATTTGGAGATATTCATCAATAACAACTATTTGGTAGGTTTTCAAAGTCTATGTTTTGGGTTCAAGAAGTCTATTTCGTGGGGATTGTTGTATCCCACCAAGGAGTATCTATGGATACATATAAGATAGAAGTAGTTGTGTCATGGGTATCTACCAAGACATTGGCAGAGGTGAAAATGCTTATTTCCCTAGCCAGCTATTACAAGAGGTTCAAAACCAATTTTGGCGAGTTTGCGACTCCTCTGACATCATTCACCAAAAAGGATCAAATGTTCTAATAAAATGATCTATGTTAGGAAAACTTTGAGTATCTGGAGGATAATATGTCCAGTGCTGTAGTTCATTTTCTACCACCAAAAGGGTTTCAATTTTACATTTTTTATGCTTTATGTATACGATTATGATGTGTTCTAATGTAGCCGATATTGTTCATTACATATGGGACTATATTGTAATATCTCCTTGAGTATAATAATTCCACCAATGATCTTCTATTGGGAGCAGTGGTTTTTCACTAATATAATGGATAAATTACCTAATAATAGAGAATTTTTGGTCTTCATTGATCATAAAAGAATTAGTTTTTTTCCTACCAAAATGACATAAATATGGGACAATATCAGTGGATAGAGTTTATACAAGATTAAAATTTTAAAATATCCCAGACACCAGGTAAGTGGAACATTATAGCTGATACACTGATCATAAAGTCACGTAGTGATTCAATGCATGAATCATGTGATTAAATGAGAGTAATGGATGAACATTAAGCATTATATCATGATATGAGAGATGTTGGGTCATATGTTATCATATTCAGATGAAATTGTCGTTATATTTTGTAAATTAGGTGGAAGATCTCTAATTGTGAGATTATGAGGTGGAGTTCTGGAGAGATTGAGTGGTTTCTGGAAATTACCCTGATGTCTTGTCAAAGGATGTAAAACACATAGATTTGTTTCAAGGAAGGATTTACATTCCTTTGGAAATGTGTGATATGGTTCTCATAGGCATCCATAGATCACTCATAGCAGTACATCATGGAATAAAAAATGTACTGAAATTTGGGGAGTTAATATTGGTGTCCTTGGTTGGAGCATGTTGTTGATGGGTTTGTGTCTCGATGCTTGATCTTCTAGATGGTGAAGGCCATGCATCGTGTTCCCTATGGATTACTCCAACCATAAGATGTTTTTTAGTAGAAGTTGTAGGATATCTCAATTGACTATTTTATAAGTTTAGCTCAATCTGAGGGAGGATTTGATGCTATATATTAGTTTTGGATGTATGATGAAATCATCCCAATATATAGAAATAAAGGATTTTAGCTCAGGGTATGTATTATCATGGAAGTATCTATAGAAGAGTAATTGGAAATTTTAGTAACATAATCTCACTTGGTACCTTGAGCTATTTGATGTTTATATATTTTCATGGAACGATGTTTGTTTTTTGGTTGTAGAAAATTACTTTTTATGAGATGGGTTATCTTATATATTGTTTCCAATACCTCTATTTTTAGAGATATCTTTTCATGAGAGTGGTTAGTATCTTGTTGTAGTGTTCATGTGGATTAGTGTTATCTGTATGAGGATGTGCTTGAGATCCTTTGTTAGTGAGATCCTTGGGATGCATCTCAAAGAGTTGTTGTTTGGACCCTTTTTGGGTTCCTCTCTGGGATGATTTTGGATACTTAAGGATGATACTTTATTTATGGTACCTAATGTAATCTCATGGACCTCTCTGGCCATTAACATTACAAAAATACGTTGTTTTATGTGTTCATGGAGGATATAGTTACTTGATTCCCAACACATTATAGGATTTATAGTTCCATGAATAGTGTTTCCTGTTTTTTAAACATTGTTGTAAATGAGATAGATGTGTACCAGGCTATCAGTAAGAAATTTTTTAATATTGATGTTGAATAATCATTTGTGAAAAATTATATTGGTGAGTCATTTGTGAAAAGTCCTTTTAATGAATCATTTATGAATAGTGTTGTTGGTGAATCATTTGGGAACAATACTATCAGTGAGGCTGATGTGAACCATGTTTCCAGCTTCCTATTATTTCTTCCATTTTACTTTTTCATTGACATAAAATAAATTCAAGGACATGTTTTATGGGATTTAAGGCCTATTAGAATCCCATAATTCCAATATTAATATTTATATGTTTCTAGGTGCCTTTACACATTCATACTACATAGTCTTCACAAGATCTGACATTGATTGAAAATATAAACTGTATCTAAACTGCGGCTTTGATTAAATTTTCAAAATAATGTAATAAATCTTTCCATGTTCATACATCATTTTTTTCATAATGTAATCCCCATACCATTCATTCTATTGGGGTGGTGTGACTACGCTATATACTTGGATTAAGTGTTCCCTTACTAAGCACCCCTATTTTAGTGAAATCAATAAGTGTTGATACATCTTCGAGAGAAGTTTTTTTATATCTTTGTTGTTTTGGTTTCTACGATCTATTTCCTCCCATTAACCATTCCATGTTATGACTTGTGATATCCATGATTCAAATAGACATTTTTGGGGTGTTTATTGATACAATTGTCCCACTACATCATTTGGTGGATGCATTCATTGTGGGAGAGGTGATCATAATCTGTTGTATTGGACTATTCTCTTACAAAGAACATCAAATGAATTTAAAGGTAGGGGATTCGTCACTTCTATATTATATTTATGTTATGTAATATATTTATAATGTTTTATCCTAATTGATTACAACATAATATAGATTATAATTTTTTTAAAAGCTTCAAATAATTGAAATTGATGGTATTCTATTTCTTTATACATTGATAACTGTTTTCCTCTTCATTGTCTTGGTAGTGTGATATATAATTATTTATTTTTTAGTGTGTCGTTCATCAGGGAAATTGGGAAAGAACATAAATTTGGTATAAATTTCAAATTAATCATTCAATGATAAAGATGTGTGATTATCAAATATGGTTGTTGATTGTAATCTTTGATGATAATAAAATGGATATAGTTATGAATGATTAACTGAATGAGATACTTCGATATGGAATAATGAACTAGTTGTTTAATATAGATAATTAATTTTTTGGGTTTTGAGTTACACTCTTACTTGTGAATGTTAGGTGAATTATGCCTTAGAGACATGATAGCTTACTGTTTAGGAAGGATGGATTCCATGTTTAGTTCCTAGAGCCTGATGGATATGTATTTTTTTTCCTCTAGAATGTGCGGCAAGCTTGGTTGAGGGTTTAGATATGTGAATCAAAGTGTCCTAGTGGTTTTTTCATCATTTCATGCCTAGAGTGGTGATATGTATCGATTTCTACATGTGGGTGTTAGGGAGGATTCTAGAGATGATGAAAAGGGTTGAATATGTGCTTACCTGGTGATACTAATTTATTTTCTATTGAATCTATTGTCTATAATCTTATGTAATTTCCCCACTATATAAGGTTTATTGACTTTATTAACCTCCTTCAAAAAATAGGCAATGAAACATGGGGAATGTCACGTGCTTTCTGTGTTTAGCTTCACGATGATGGATTAGTCTACACTCTTTCAATAAGAGGGAAAGACTCGATGGGTAGTTCACCTATTACCATGTTGAGACCCTTGTGTTTGGTAGCATATAATATTTTTTGTAACACTAGATAATTATCGAAAATTTGTAATATTGTTAATAAATGATATAATAAATGGTGTTTATGAATTCGATTGGAGGTTGATGTGATGAAATGATGAGGTTTAAATTAAAAGTAACTATGTACTTGTTTTGGTTAGGCCTGATTGTATGGACTAGTTTGGAATTCTAAGGAAATGTAATATGGAAATATACAATGGATAATTTTTGGACACATAATTAATTAACATATCGTGAAACTAATAAGAAATGAATAATATGATTTATTAATTGTCGTTAAATGGTTGTGTGCATATATGATATATAGTCTTAGTAATAAAAGATGGGAGTTCGAGAGATGTTATTTGTTGTCGTGTATATGACTAAGTTTTTCACATAATGTGTTTGTGATGTATGTTTTATCATGTAATTTTTTTGTTTCTATATTATAACCCACCTTATCGGTTATGGAAACTGACACCCACGGTTTCTAGGACCTGGTGGTTGTTTTTCACAACATCCTATTGGGAGGATGGATGGATGACTTTCCCAGATAAACCAAATATCTTGTATTTTTAGTTACTTTTTCTACTATGAATGATGGTTAGTTTTCCTCATATACTTCTGTAAAGGGTTCTAATTTCCTATGGTTATTCAATGTAATATATTCTTGATATACATTCCTATAGACTATTATAGGTGTAGCATGTAGAGGCTCTGATGGCTTGAGGATCCTTATTCAATGTATGGGCTATAATGGATTGAGGTACATTTCTTAACATGTGAGACTCTTTATTAGAGCATTGGTGTCTCTAGATGACCACTTGGATACTTTTGGTTCTGTGGACATGAATGTTTTTGTTCACAAGGTTCATGTTGTGGTTCTTTACCCAGGTGTATGTGGTCAATGATTTTTGGAGAGGGATGCTTAGGATGTTAAACATTGGGGAAAGGCACCAAAACATAGTGGAAGTAGTAGCAGGGTGCCGTAGATATTCATTAAAATATTATATATTATTGTGTGTGATATTTGGTGACAGTATCCATGGTATGGATGGGAACATAGTACATCTATTTTGGTGATGATGTAGTCTAGTTATTATTCACTGTGGTTTAGAATGATTTCCATAATTTTGAAAGAGAGGCTCCAGGATGATCTTATTGTGTATAAAATTATAATCTCCCTATTTTATAAAAAAAAAACCAATCACTTGGAGAATGGTGGAGATCAGGATGGTTATAACTAGCTTGGGGTAACATGAGGTTTTCGGGATTCATGGTCTCTTCAATTTTAAATTATTTGGAGCATTCATTTTTTTCATTAATTTGTATCAGTTTTTTCATAACATTACATATGTGTACATTAGATTTGTTATATTGTAATCTAATAAGGTGTTTTTTGGTTTCTATCTTTTATCTTTATTTTTCATGTGTTCTCTGAGAATTTAATGACTCCTATTTTTGTGTTTACTATACCCTCGGTGGTATTCGCCAAACTAGGGCCTACTGAAAAATGGAATTGGGGTCACTATCTCCCTTCTCGCATTACAGGACCAGGAGGTGTACACATTGTGGGGAGGGTGGTTATGGTAGATATTCTATCAAAGTAATGGATTCATTGAAAACTAGTCACACTAGGATCAAAAAACATATTTGACATGATCAAATGATCATAGAATACCGAAGCGTTGACTCCCATTATGGAACAATTGTAATTATATTTTTAGAATTAGTTATTAATTTGATAAGTATGGGTTATAGATGGATTAAATTACAATTATACCATTTTACCTATCCAAACCATTCACTACTAGATTCTTGATGGCTACCATATACTATGAGGTGGCCATTATAGTTGTTTAGTGCTTATTGGCTAATATACCGACTCAATAGTGGAACTAGAATCTAGGCATGGCTCTGTCTATATCCAAAGACTATCACGTGGATACTTATAAGCATCATTTATTAAATGAATCATATAAAAATCAGTAAATAAACTTTAAAAATTAACAACTAAAAAAGAACATTTTCTACACTAAAGAGAAAAATACATTGACAATAATGTTACAAATGGAATATTTTCTCATGTATTATTCTATATTTTTCATGGAATTTGATGTAATGTATATAAAGAGTATTATGACAATAATTTATTAATGATAAAATTAGGTTAATCTACCAAGTGATTATATAATATTTATTTTCATTTTACCTAATTATATATATATATTTATATATATATATATATATTAAAATTTATTCTATATATGTTGACATTATTTTATCAATGTTATTGAATAATAAAATAACCCATTTTCATTTTTAATGATCAATTTCATTTTTTCAACTTTTTTGGATTTCATGGAGATTTATAAAATAAGATTAATTACCTATTATAAGACATGATCCCTGGAATTATAATATTATATGTTATTGAATTATTTATGAAATATATTATCCTAGAAAGAATGTAAAATAAAAATTATCTTTATCAATATAGACTTATTAATTTAATGTGTGACAAAGGTGGAAATATTAGGGACTATAAAGTTATCTTGAATGTGTTCCAACAGACCGTTGGATTTTTATTTATCCATGTTTTGTGGGTATCATTAGTTTTATTGAGATATGTCCTTAAAGTGGATGATGACCACTGTTAATTAGTAATAAGGATAGAGAGGGATTATAAGATGCGATATGATTCACTTTATAGAGTATGGGGCTATAGGTGATGAAAATAATCAATTCTAGTATATCTACCACGTAATTGTTCTATGTAAGTAAAAATATTAGTGTTATTGAGATGTTAATTTGTATTTTTCTTATGGTCAAAAATAAAAATAGGAAATTGTGTTGTATAAGTTATGGACTATAAGTTTTAACAAAAGAAACCCAAACATTATAATATAAATATATGGGATGAAGCATTCTGATCATTTTAGCTATTTCACTCAATTAGGGTTGACATGAGAGTAAAAATAGCTTAGTGTGTTTCATAGTGGTAATTGTTATCAACATTGTGAATACATTTTTTATAATTATATTTTATTATAATTATTAATTTAGTTTCTAAAAATCATAAACATCATATATGGAACTAATATCCCATATATAATAAGTCAGACGATGATCAATAAGAAATTTATATCCCACCAATGATAATAATATATACAATTTATTATGGGAAATGATTCAAATATATAATAGTAGATGATAATAAATAGCATAAGAAATATTACCCTCCATAAATAAAAATAGATGATATACATATCAAGGCATGTTACCCAATAATATTATTGAATTGAAATAGGAAGGATATGGTGCATAACCAAAATGAGAAATCAATAAATGGGGTTTTTTTATAAAAACATACTTACGTGTACATTTACATTTGGTTTGTTCATCATACTAATTAATATTTACAATTACAATTTTCTATATAATAATTTAAAAAGTATTTTTTTATAATGTTTTCATGATATACAATTCGATATTTAGATTAAATATGTTTTATTATATTCTCTGTGATAATTATATTATATATTAAATATATATTTTAAAATGAAGTGAATATTATATTATATTTTATTTATATTAATATCAATTATTACAATACTTGTTAGATTCAAAAAAATCTACGATAATGATTATAACAGTTAGATTTTATTTATACTGAGACTAAGATTATATTTTTTTGAAACTATGAAAACACAAAATGATCTTATGTATCATTATAATGATATAAAAATTAAGAAAACTCAAATTTAAAAATTTATTAGGTATAATATAGTATAGTTCATTACATTATTCTATGTTTTGGTGTATGAAAATATATCTATATTTATGTATTAGTGTTATTCCTGATAATAACATGTTCATTAGAATTATGGGTTGGTATTGTATAGTTCCAATCCCTATAAAATAATTTCAATATATTTTTAATATTTTTATCCAATATCATCATATTTAATTATAATTTTCTTATTCGTAAAAAATAAAAAAAACCATTGTATCATTTATCATGAATTAATATAGAAACATTGAAATTAGTCTATTGCAGTTTTTTTAGTGAGTGAGGATGTGCATTTGAAATGTAAGAAGTTGTTTATAAATTTCCTATGATATATTGGATTGTGAACTGGTTAATAGGATGGTTGGTTAGGCTCATATCATATTATAAATGTAAATGATTTCATACATTATCAATCATGTAATTAGTGTATTCATATTACTAAATACATCCAAAAAATCAATTTTTGGAAGGTTACCTTGTGATACTAATTGATCTATAAATGATTCAATGTGACCATATATATATGTTATTGGTTCTCTATAAATGAGAATATAAATATATATTTGAGGTTATCCATCAATGGTAACATATATATTTGTAATAATATATCAATAATTCTACGAGGAATTATTGATTAAATATTTTTTATATGCACATTATAGAAAAAACATTAGTTTATCTTCTACCATGGAGATTTTAAGTGTTCATGGTGATATGATAACACCCCAATCAAGATCATCAGACGTATCCCTTTTAATGAAATCATACTATAATTAGTTCAATAAAATAAAAAAAAAATTGATTTTTATTATATTTTCATAGAGTAATGATATTCAAAGTGTATTAAGGTGATTAATAAATGATTATTTTGATAATGTGATATATTTTCATAAAAATTGTTATTACAGAGGATACACATGATGGAATATTTTATAATTACTCATAGAGATCATGAAAAATTTTGTAATGATTTTCAATAGGGAGTATAATAATTTTTGATAGGATATAAATTTCATTTGGGGAAATTTCTTGAACCAATAGGGATTCAGTCATGACTACCCAAATATATCATTCATTACGCTAGGGGACATCGGCCAATTCCATGTCACCATATCACATATATAGTAGAGATTATGATAATGAATCAGTATATATTCACACATCTCCAAGATCATACAATGTTGAAATGAAAGAAAACAAATAACCATGAATAAATACATATAATGTATCATAAT
The DNA here is from genome assembly GCA_963277665.1 of Viscum album. Lineage (NCBI taxonomy): Eukaryota > Viridiplantae > Streptophyta > Magnoliopsida > Santalales > Viscaceae > Viscum > Viscum album. The sequence goes on from OY728161.1 coordinate 849,155,528, forward strand.
CATATTGTGAAAATATATATATGAAATCATGGTCAAAATAATATCCTACAATATGGTATGGAAAAAATTCCACCCTATGATGTGGGTGAGGGATAATGTTATTTTAAACATCATAATAGAACAAAGAATCAATTGATAACAAAGATCCTTTTTGTTGCAGTCTCTATTGTGTTCCATCAATATGTTGGATATATATTTTAAGACTTGAAACATGTGGGAAACCCCATTTAGGGGTGAATATAATAATACCACATACGAAACCTTAAAATCACAAAACATATATCATTGAGAAAAAATGCCATATCATCATAATGATATGTCAACAATATACATAACAATAATATTCATATATAATGATTATATAAATATCATCCCAATGTAAGATAAATTGAATTAACTTATACTATGATCCCAATTCAACCGTTCCATATAACACCAATCTGATGTAACACAGTTCTCAAGTCAGATCTCAACATAAGAATTACATTCTAGAATATTGGATAGATCGATTCATATAAGGGTATCAAACCCATGTTAAAGGGGTTTACTAAAAACCCAATCTAGATTTTCCCTAAATATAGTGGATCTAAGCCCATGTAATTTTTGACATGATGATGCTAAAAACCCCACATAGGGAAGATGATTACAATATATGAATTATCATTAATTCTTATAAATGGATTTCAAAAACATTATCTAATATTAAGGATCCTCATTGAAAATAACCATACTAAGAACATGGCCAAATTTGATAAAACCCCTTAAATAAAGGATCAACGAATCATATGAGGACAAAATTTGTATATAATGAAGAATAAAAGTATTCCATGAAATAGGTTATTATGTATAGGGAATGTAGTTGATGTATACAAGATGTCCATTAAGAATATGTTCCAACCATGTAAAACATCACATTCCCTTATTCGTGTCAAAGTACACAACATGTATGAACTTATATACTGTAGACTAAGTTTGTGTATGGATGGTCATGTCTCTGTGTGAGCGGTTGTTTCCATATAAAAATAACAATATATCATCAATGATAAATTATAAATCCTATTATTGAGTCACACACAAATTCATGGATGTCAATTGTAATGTGATACTTAACTCCACAAGGATGTGTATCGTTGTAGTCAGGAACCCATATATGGAATGTACTCCAAAATTACATACATTATAGAGCATGATATCAAATATACTAGAGGGTTTTCATGTGGATTTCAAATATATAACCAATTACACCAAATCCCCCAAAAATCCTTCTTTTGTATTCATCATCTTTGTTGAAACAACTTTATCTTCATTGGATATTTGATTTCCATTTGTCGCAGTGGTTCGAGAGTCATCATGATTCTCTAACAACATTGAATTTCCAAAAAAACAAGAATTTATATCACCAATATGGTCATGATCCATCATCAACAACATCAGTGTTTAGTACCATCATCGATACTATAGGGATATGCAATACTAATACTTTTTTCTATGAAATGAGAGAAAAATTATTATTTATATTGGTATTAATTGATCGTAAACCAAAGAATTTTTTTTATGAAAAAATAACATGATAAGAAAATCATAAAACACATACATGAAGAACAGATATCATCATTTGTTCATATGTCCATTGATATGTTTCCATTCGAATGATGTATAAATATAATATATGTAATCAATAATATATATCTGAATATCCTAGATTATATTACCATCACCTACAATAAACATGATCAGTGAATCAATGATTTAGTTATTTTCCCATTTTTCGATGGAATAATCAAATTCAGGGATGTATCCTAATGACACATATTTACATATATTATATGCATCGATCACTAATGAATAAATGATTAGCATCATTGTTGGTGCCTACATCCTCAAATTCAGTTTCACTTTGATCATCCATCCATGATCGGGTCATTGTACATTTATGAAAAAAATCCTTCAATTCTCTATCCAATAGCTCCATGGTTATGAATCTGACCATAAAATTTCTTCATAATAATATATTTATAAGAACCTTCATGTCATTAAATTTATTCAACTATGTTCTTATGATCAAATAAATTATATAAATATTTTATCATGACGGTTCCCAACCAAAACATCTAACACACTCAATAGATATGTCATTACTAGGGTAAAACCCATGATCTTTACTCATTCTTCACCAATATTTATAATCATATCCATTGTTAATGATTTATTCAAAATATTCAAAAAACAATGTACATTAGATATTTTAAAAATTTATTATATTTCAATAATTAATTATAGGATCATTATGCCTTGTATCCTCATTCAATTTCATAACCAAAAACATAATATGATAATTATAATATTCTAATTTAATACATGAAAAAATAAGATTTGTTCTCTTGTTTCCACAGTATGGTTCTCTACCCGAGAAATCTAAACAAAATACTATATAAATAGATGTGGGTACTGAACCTGAATTTTGGTCTTTCTCTCAAAGGTGGTCTCCTTGAATTTTCCATGAATCCACTATACATGTAATAATGGAATCACTCAACCATGGTTGATCTTCTATTAAAAATTATCAATTTCTATAGATTATTATTAAAATTTTCTTCTATCCTCAATGAAAAACTATACCTAATAGAAAACACGTGTTTAGTTGTGTAGGTACCACCTCATTTTTGACATGTTGGAGATGATTTTGACTTATTCTATCTACGGATATAGAGCTAATCCATAGGCCACCTTTAAAATACTATTAAGGATATAGAAATGTCCAGTTATTGTTGGTGATAAATTTCTACCACGGCCAAATCTCTAATACCCAACTCAAAGTGAGAATCATTAGAACACATGGTCTTCTCCTCAAACTACAATGGGCCTATTCATTTAACCATAGAGGAATTCTTACAGGTACCACTCTTTTATATCCTATTAATGATGGTATCCATACTCTATTTTCATGATTTAACCAACTCTAAGACAATAAGTGATTAATCTTCATGGTTGGTCCAATATATGGTTACCTATAGGGTTTCCCATTCATGGAATAAAATAGTTTTAAACTGATTGTAAAATGAGAGATATTTTTGTATAAAAAATACACTGATAGTAGGTGATACTTCTATATACATGAAAAGTCTACGAAGAAATCATCAAACATGTCCTCCATGTATGTAATGGGGAAATTATATCTTTTACTTTCGGGGTAAAATATATTAGTCAACTTAAATTGAGTCCCAAAATCCTCATGCAATTCCTTCAATAACGAATATGTGAATCAATAATCAAGGTCAATATTAAGTTTTCTGAACATCGAGGATATATACTATCTATTACATGTATTGGCATCCCAAGATATCCATTGATAATTTATATTGAATATCAAAGATGTTTGATGACAAATTCATTCAGAAAATAATCTACTAGATGAGATTGTTTCCTTTATACATTTGTGGTAACCCCTTTATAGTGTCAAAAGATATCACAACCTGTTTCTACTATGGATACATAATGTGTTTAACTAATCATATTGAAACATAGTTATCAATAATTTCAAGATAATAAGTAAGACAACAGGATAGAGACTCGGAAAATCTATTCTTCATCCCTAGAATCAAAAAATGGTGTTGGAAGTCCCGGTATATTTGTTCCACACATGAATGTACATGTTGTTGTTATTTATGAAACTAATTTAGAACCTCTTCCTACAACATTACTACACAATCATGTTACGTCTAAAAAGTATGGTGTTCTTACCTCCCTGATAACATTCAATTTTATGAAGTCTATTTGATCTATGCGTATGTAAGGACCTATAATAAGTACCACCAATATAGGAATCGATGACTCATTGTAAATGAGGAGGATTTAATAACCATCGACTGGATGATAGATTCACTATCCACACCCATTATGGTAAACTATAATGAGACCAAATACTATCACTCCTCATTTTGAAATATAGAAAAAATATATCCTATAGAGAGCATCTGAAACCATGTTCCCCATTATTGTATTATAATGAATCTCAAACACAAATTATTATAGGAATTATAGTCGAGGATAGTATATAATGTCATTATTACCCTACGACTATTATACATGATATACTTACATATATAATATATGATAAATATTTATCCAATAATTTAGTATATCAACATATTTACTGAAAATAACACCACATGAACCTCATGATTGTGAGTCATATAGTTCTTATCATGTGGGATTATATAATTTGAACCATATGTAATCACCAAATGACTCTACATTAGAACATAACCAAAAACACTCCCAGAAAAATTATATAATACTATGTAATCAACACCCTCATCATGAAATATCAAGATCTGAGAACTCATCAACCTCTTCCTAATCTCCTGGAAGGACAAATGATACATCACCATATATGTAAAAGGTGATCCATTTTAGTAATAATATATCAAAGTATAAAATATCTTGATGAAATAAGGTTAAAATATTGGATTGTAACCTTCGGGTCCATGTAATCTCCACACCTCCATCACACTCTTGGTTGGATCCCAAGATCAACCTACCTCAACCTTCTCTCCTTCCACTACTACACTATCTACTGAGACAGCAAGTCATATTAATTGTAACCACCAAAACATGAAATTGAACATTGTGATCTTCATGTAATGGTGGTGATCTTAGAGTATTTATAGATCAATCCTCACATGTCTCTCATGATCATCCACTAATGTTGAGTACATAAGGATATAATTTTTTAATACTACCATATAAAAATATAATAAATGATTAATATAGAAATTTATGAGACCAATGTAAAATGATGGGTTGTTTCTCACCCTATAGGGATCACTATTTCATTTTAGTGATCGTGATGACAATGGAATGATATCTTCGGCATAACATCAAATCATACTCTTATTATGTGATTGAAAGATCTGATGTTAATCATTAATAACCATTTATCCCCTCCAAGTGGATCATATATTTCATTGATCCTCTATAGTGGATACATTTTATTTATGGTCACCCAGTTTTTGAGATGATATTACAACCACAACCACATGAAGTTCTCCAACTTCTTGTAGAACAACACTAGGGTTTCCCATAATGAAACATTGGAGCTATCAATTCCCGTCCTATACAAGTCCTCCAACATATCCCTCAAAACAGAATGACTTATGTAAACCATACAATATACTGGTGGATATATCATCTTAATCCAGTGATTATGGTCAATGTAAAAGTTTTCACTCAAAGGGGTTCTAATCTATGAATGTCCTCACTTAATACATCCTCATTTTTATCCATGAGTGCCTGAATCTAAGAGATCATAAGATCATATGCAAATAGTTTTATTCAAGACAGATATTTTGTAATTTGATATACCATCATTTTAATGAATATATTATTCTCTATCTATATTTTTTATTCACCCATAAATGAATACCTCATGCCAAAACAATGGAAACACCACATCCTCCCTCATAAATATTATATCTAAAATTTACATGTAGAGACAATTTCATAATGAATATTATTTTTAAAAGAATAATAAATTGTATAGAATGATATCTAAAGAATCAATATCTTAAACGATTCATGTCACATGAGAGGTATAAATTCTTGATAAATGATTCATCTCTAGTAGGAGTTTCCAAGTGTAAGGGATGATTCAAGGGATCAATTGTAATTATTAACACTCATAAATGAAATGTTTCATGAAATAAATTATATAAACATATATTTCAAAATATTTTACATAAAATACAAATGACACATTTCATACGTTTTATAGATCCTCGGGGTTGTATTCCTTGACCACCTGCAGCTACCCTCGTCTTTGTACCCCATCCGCAGGAGCCAGACAAAGACCACCTAGTGGTTGTGGTGGTATCAAGTGAAAACAAAGAACACCTCCTTCTACTCTTCCATTCCTCAACAACATATGTATCCATATATAAAACTTTCATCACATCAATACCTATTCCAAAATCCTCCATCTTATTTCTCCTGTTACACCATAATTCAGGTTGGAAAATCTAATAAATGATTTTCATGGACCATCATAAGAGTATACTTACATCACCATATGATGAGTAGACTCATCCGTTCAGCCTTGAATTACAATACATCTATATATAGACCAAATCCTAAAATTTACTTCATTTTTGGTCCTTATATCTTTCAAAAGAACCAAAACTCCAAAATCACATATCATGTGTGACCACATCCGGAACCAAATATGTTTGTCTAATCTTCTTGGAAACTCCTTTCCACCAAAGAATGATCAATTTACACAATATTTGTATGAATTAAATAAGTGATAATGATATCAGGGATGTTTCTATATATAAATCACTCAATGGTCCATTCATAAAATTACTGATCATAAAACAAATCAATCATGTATCAGGTGAGGATGGTGACCGTGATGAATAATCAATTATAGTCATAAAATCATAATGAAGCTATAAAAGTTACATTATTCACAGATCATTAAATATAGGCAGATAAAATTACTCTATTCATAGAATCCTCAACTAAGATCAAAATATTTTCCCCTCATCTTACGACTGGGTCTCGAAGCCTCACCATCAACCTATAGATCCTTGTATAAGTGTCACTTCTAAGACCATCATATTTTTTGAAGGTGTCCAAAAATTTGTAAATCCAAACATAAAATCCACAAGGAATTAATCTAAAATATATATCACATCTCAACTGATATATTAAGTTTTTCTAAATGTGAATACCATATATCACACTCATCCAGCAATCCTCATTTGTAAGTACTTCTAGTACTATTTAATACACAATAGGTGGAGTTAATAATGGTAAACCCCATGTAGGTATCACCAACCAAAAAAATACCAATATCAATAACTATATACTCATGGGATAATCCTCATGATCCCGATTATTATACAAATTTATAAATGTATTTGAATAATGATGTAGAAAATATATACCATGACCAATGAATATATCTCAAGAGATGACTTGAGAAGTTACTGAAATCTCCAAACCATTTATTTTATTACAACTCCAAGGATCCATATAACACTCATATGGGAGAACACATTCCATGATACAGATAACACTATTGGAATCCACTCAAGCTGAAAAGATTATCAGGACACATCAGAAGAAGTTCACAGTGGATTGCTGAAGTGATAGATTGAAATATGGGATACACACTCATGTACAATGGGTTCAGCAACAACAAAATTTGGAATAAAATATATGTAGGGGATCATATACATTCAGTGTTTTTTATGATTATAAAAAGAACACCACATGGAAGAATTGATGATGATCAAGGATAACACAATAATCCTCATAAATGGTTTCAAGAAAAACATTCTAATAATGAGGTACATAAGAGGTGAACACCGTCCTAAAAACTCTAACAAAAAAATAAAATATATAAAGGGAATTGTCAATAGACAATTATATAATTAACCATAACAGAGATAAAGAGGAAAAAGTATCAATGATATCATTGAATTACTTCACAACATGTACGGTAAGTACATGGAATGTCCATTTCAAATTATGTTTTACCCATGTATCTTGTATTGAAACCTTTTTTGTGTTTGAGTACGGGGAAGATCTGAAACACTCTATCTATGGATATGATTTGGAAAAAATCCATTGATGTGAATGACTTTCTATGTCCTTGTATGGTTATCCATATATCAATAAAATAATAAATGTCTCCAAATTAAGTAACATTTCATGTGACATGGGCAATAATCAATGTGATATTTAACAAAACACAGAACTGTAGTTCCAAAACCTAGTCACCACTCAAATTTTTATTTAAAAAAATACATGATGTTTAGTTTATAATTTTACATAACCCATAGTATAAACCCATAGATTCCAAATCTATTGTTGGTACCATCAAATACAATGAAAATCCTTTATATGGATTTCACATTTGATTCAACAGAGTTCGATCATAAATGGGAATCCAAATTTTTTCATTTCATTTTATATTTAATAAACTAGAATAACATTTGGTTTTCATGGAAATGACCCCACATGTAAATCAATGATCATATCCAAATTTCTCTTCACCATCATCTCAACTCGATCTCATCATAGATAAAAAAATTGTCATATAAACCATTTTCAATAGGACACATGTGTTAAAAAAATTTATATCTAGGTATTTATCGATGCATGGAAAAAAATTTGAAAATTAATGACATATAGGGAAGAAAACCAATAAACACAGTCCTGATAAACATACCTCATCCAATGTTTTATTTTACTTAATTAATTTCAATTCCAATAAAAAATTTAAAGATATAATAGAATCCGCAATAGAAACACCAAAATATGTATTTATCTAATCCATACATGAAATACACACATTCTATGAATAAATTTAGGAGATGATTGATTTTAATTTATAATATTGAAAATATAATGTCGGTAAATAAAAATTAAAAAATTTATTACCTGGAGATAGATAGATCACTCATTATTAAAAAATCAACATCATTTACATTTGAGAGATCAATAAAAAAAATTTCATGTCAATCAACCATCCATGATATAATCATTTTCCACCCATGAATGATCCCCCAAAACCCTCTCTAATGGTTCTAGGTTCATTTGGGTAACCAGAATATTTTTCATAGAATATTATTTTTCAGAAAAATTAGGTCATGTAAATGTTATTAATAAAATATTTTTAAAAACAAATTTCATTAAACACTCACCAAAAACTGTCTCCACGATTAAAATTTGATGTTCTTCATTATTATATTAATCCTATGTTAAGACCCATTTTATAAAATAAATAAAATCATATTGTATTTATCATTTCCTCTAATTATGAGTTATAATAATTTTTTAAAAATTATTCATGAATGTAATTTAATATATTACAACAATTATTTCTAGTTTCTGTTGTCCTTTGAAGCTGATGCAGTCTTAGTACCATGTAATTAATATTTTCCATATAATATTCTAATTCAATCCAAATAAAAATTATATTCATATCATCATTGATATTGTTTAGTGAAAATTGGTGTGGATTTAAAGAAATATTTTATTTTGGGTATAAGATTCTTGGGGGGTATTTCTCATTAATGGTAGATAATATTTCATCCATGGAATGTGCCTTAGTGATATTTTTATATGAGATATTATTAGTTTTTAACCTCAATGTCATTTCTAATATATCATAGAAAAAATACTATGCAGATAAGTGTGTGATTTTAAGGCGAATCAATTGGTTAACACCATGGTTTATATATATATTGTTGTACGATCATAAGAGTTATTACATGGGAAAATATTGACGATTGATTGGGATTTTGCATCTGCTTTTCAGATCAGTCATGGAAATTCATGGTCTTTCCCTTAGCTTCATATGTTTTTGGAATATTTATATGATTTCCTAAAATATTGAATAGCGTTATAAAGGAGATACATGACGTTAAATCCAACTATGAAATTATCATCTTGTATGACCATGTGGAAGAGACCATTTATTAAGTGATTATGTGATCTAGGGAGTGAAATTTATATGCCTTTCATTATGATGTATAAATTGTGGTTTTAGAAGATGTTAGTATTTTGATACTATATAGTATAATCCTTAGTGTAAAAGGAACCAAAATTTACTTTGAGTATGGAAGGGGCATGATATTGGACTTAACTGACGGAAAATATGAGAGAGGATCATATTACAATCGTTGTAATGATACATTATGTAAGTAAATATATGTAAAATGAATATGGATTTGGATTCATAAAAGAGTAAAATTATTATAATATTAAATGTATTTATGTCATAATGAGTAGGTGTTATAATAAAAGTATAGCATAAACATAAGTCTTGAGTAATGGTCAAGAATAGAGAGTATTAGAGTCAATCTAAATAAAAAATGGGGTCATCGATCACATAGGGATCCTCGTATTAGTAAGGATTCCACAATTTTTTTAAAATATGATAGGTGAAACATGTGTCTTCTAGGACGATATGGTGGAATAATTTAATCATTATATTAGGAAGTATAGATGGTATGTATAAATATAGTTAAATACCATGGTGGGGAGTACCTAAGGAATAAATCATCTAATTTGAGTTGTTAACTAATGTTAATGTGGATCAGAAAAACGATTTTTAGTTTAATTTCATTTTTTTCATGAAATATATTTTTTAGATATTTCATTTATTTTATTGGTTTTTAGTGTCTAGTACAATATTGTATGGGGATGAGTTATCATATAATATATAGTATATATAGAGTTAGTATTCATTTTTTATTACATGTTAGATCTCTGGTTTGTAATTTTATTTGGATCTAATGATGTGTTAGGGGTGTTTAATTATTCCATGAGATTATTTTTATAATGATTTATAAGGATTGAGGAAAAATTCTAAAATGTTAGAATCTCATGAAAAGACACATGACATCAAAACATTAGGTGGAGATGCATATGATTAATATAATTAGTGTAGGTTGATTTCCATTAAACAATCTAGGAATAATAAACAATGATTGTTTTGTGTAACTATGATTTTTTTTCATAAACAAAGACTAGTCCATAATTATTGTCATTGTGGCATGTAATGTGATGCATAGTATCAATGAATCATACCATCACATTAATTTCTTTTGATGGAAATATAACTAACCTCATGATGGATTATTGATATATGGTGAGGTTTATATTGATTTTAAAAATTCCATGAAGTGTAAGGGAACACCATGTGTATAGAAGTTATGATTTATAGTCATGTCTAGGAGAGGCATGTTGAATCACAATAAGGTGTACAATTAATTAACCAATAAAGGATAGATATATTGTACTATAATACATACAGGTCATTGAATAATGTAATTTCTAGGATTAATTCTTAAAAATATATCTAATTTATTTCTTTTTGATGTATTTAATAAGTGAAGGATCTTATATCATTTTTTCTTATTAGCTAAGGGGTCATACCATAAATCTCTCAATCTCATTTAACTCTTCTCACATGTGATATCCCAATCAACAATTGTTCATTATAATTTGTTTATAATAGGGAATCACATCATTTATGTATCTATGTTCTCTAAAATAACATTATTATATTGTTTTCATTACTATGAATTTAATATAAAATATCAATTTTAGGGAATTTTTATTTGTTTTTTTAAATAAAGACTGAATCGACCTGCGATTATGGAGGATTTGATTCATGGTAACATGAAGAAGGTAGTTATTATCTATTTATTTTTTTATATATGTGTTTATGAATCATGGTATAATTATGTGTTGTTATAATAATGTGTGGGGATGTGAATTGAAGCAACTTTGTAATCTATTTTTGTGTGAGATTATTGTTAGTAGTCGCATGGAGTATGTGATGGACTATGCTTGGTATATGGTTTATTATCAAATATAGAATTTATTCCTTATATTTAAAGTTCCTACATTTGAAATTTATTTATTATTTTTATTTTTTATTGAATTAATTCTATGGTTTCAGGATTACTATGTATTTTTATTCCATGGGATGTTGTGATCATTTTTTCTGATCCACATTGTCTCAACAATTTCTGAATATACAAATAGAGGCTCATTGAGGCATAGAAACATCATATTTTTTTATTTATACTCACCAATAATAATATATTTTTTGATTTAACATTCAATTTGGATATATAAAATTTATAACTTTTCAATATTTCTTGATATTGAAAACATCTATTAATTTGAGTGGATTATGCTTGATGCTTTTTTCTATTATTTCAATAGAGTTATATTCTATTGGTGGTCAAGAAATACAGTAGAAGATTGAAAATGTTTTTGGGGAGTTATATAATATTGTTATATGTTTTTTATGTTGGAATTAATGGGATATAATTGGTAAATAATGATATTGAAATTCTCCAAATGATTTTATGGGTTTTTTGGGGATATAGTTGGAATTGGAATTTGATATGATGTGACACTCTATGATATATTATTTATTATTGGGATGCTTGTAAATTAGGGATTATTAATAATGGTTATATCATCACCAAACATAAATATCTAAAATGGGTATGGGATCTCTTCTGGTTGGATGAGAATTACGTTAAATTGGTTATTTTTATTGAATTATTTAATATTTTTGAAACATTTCATAAACTCTTATTTGTTTGTATATAATCATATTATACTAGTTGGTGTTCATAACTGAGTACATTCCTAGAACATAAAAAAGTAAATATGATCTTTATATAAGAATATATAATTTTGTTTATAGAAAGGGTTCGATAAAAGAGTGATCCACATAGAAACATATGATGCTGGGTATTCATGGGTGGGATATTGATTCTTTGAGATGGACTGGGTGGATCTGTAGTGACTATATGCAGGTTTTCATTTGAAAATGTTTGACCATTTCTGTGTGTTCATCTAATATAGGTTCAATTTATGTATTTTATGATAGATATATTATTATTTTTATATTGTTTTCATGCCATATAGAATATTGATATTTTTGAATAAATTGTTTTTCAAAATTTTCATTCTAAAATTTTACTTCCATTATTTTTAGTTTTGATTTATTTTCATTCTCATAATATATTGTCTCCCAAATATCAAACTTTAAAAAAATATATGTTATTATGCATTTCTATATCTACAGGAATGCTTAATGTTAGTGCATCATTTCTTGGGAGTCTATCTTAAAATTTAGGTCGGGGATTTAGTAGGTTCCATGTGGCACTAATTATTTTTTTTTCATTATTATCTGGTAAATTATAATATATAAATTATTTAACATTCAGGTTTAAGCATATTGAAATAAATTATTTCTATTAGGGGATAAATTAATTTGATCCATAAACTAATGATGAATTTTGTTTAATATCTATAGTGTATTTAATTGGGAATTAAAGTAAAATGACATTATGATTTTATTTGTGATTAAATAATTATTCCATGTATATACTAAAATTACTATATAATAAAAAAAATGATCCATGTTTTTCATCATACTGTGAATTTCAAAACTAAATAATCATAATTGGCTTATAATATTGTAATAACCCTATTTCCACCTAGCACCATAGTTTATTATTATTAGCATTAACAACTTAACTGTTAATTTTTTTATTCACAAATTTATCATATTTAAATGATTACTCTCATGTGTTTCATTGATTGAAAGGTTGAAAAATGAAATCAGAATATGTACAATACATTTATGATCTTGATCTCTATTTAATTCAACAATGATGAATACACTCAATAAATGATTTTTATTTAATCCATTATCAAATTATGAACTATCCTAATAGAATTTAAACATAACTATTATAGTTTTTCGTTTAGATATTCCCAGTGGGATCTCAAATATAGTGTTGGTAGCATTAAATTTTGAGACATAGATAGTGAATATAGTAACATAATACTATTAATTCGACACATATAATAACATAAAGGTGTAAATTACTAAGATGATACATTTACATGAGTTACTATATAATAAGACAGAGGAATCATATTATAATATAGTTCAATTTGGGATCCATGTTATATTTTATTTATTGGGATATAATATTACATAATTTATTCATGTATGTTAGAATCAATGTTAAACATTCTTAATCATTTGGGCATAAATATAATATTTATTATATTTTAAAATTTTAAAATTATTTATATAGACAGAATCAAGCCATATGGGATTGTTATGGATGGAAATTGAGTTTTCCTTAAAAAACTACATTGATAATAGTATTATCGACCATAAATTTTTTATTGAGATATATTATAATTTTTTTATAAAAATGAATATATATATATATATATACAAATCATATTATATTCGGATACACATTACATTCACTATTTAAACTTTTTTATTATCCAATCAATAAGATTAAAAATGTTTACCAATACAACTAATTAGTACTAGATTTGAGTTTTATAATGACAATTATTGTACATCAGAAGAAGAAATATAAGTTTCAAGGGATGATTAAAATTATACTATGAATGGATAAAAATGTCCCTAAAATACCTTTACTACATGTGTGGTAAAAATAATCCTTATAGAGTCCTTGGAATCACATATGATTATAGGTATGAATATTATTTTGTATGTTAGTCTTGATATAAATATTAGGTTATTCTACCTTTTCATTAATTCATCTATATTGAAGATATATTCATAAAAAATTTTGATGACGCAAAATTGATAGAAAGATCACATGTTACATGTGTTAGTTCTTTGGAATGATCATCCTATCATACGTTTCTATGATGAAATGATCTATTTCAATGTTATATTATATGTGCATAAATGTATATTGTATTTTATTATTATCAAACCATTGTTTATGAAATAAATAAATAAATTAATTATTATTTCTATGATTTTTTTAATTTTCGTACAACATTTCTAAAATCAAAAAAAAAGTAAAATATATGATAGATAACAAGAATTAATCAATAAGGTATCCATGTATGTTTTATACCTGTATATTTTAATATTAATCAAATCTAGAAGTGCTAAATATTTATATGGTAACATATTTTTACTAATATTAGATTCATATTGAGATAAAAAATAAATTTATAAAATCAATAGAAGTTTCCTCTTGATGATGAATCATCATTTCTATTACATTAATTGCCAACTTTTTTGTATATGTGAATATGTGACTCTGTGGGACCAAAATAATAATTTCATCTCAATGAAACATGAACCTATCAAACTTAAAAAAATGATTTTTTATAGATTGAATTAATGTTTTGATAATATATAATTGAATTATAATGATAATTCAAATTCATGATGTTTGATAAGAAAAAATCATGGAAGAACATTATGAAAACAGGACGTGGACACCAAAATAATGAAATCATTAAGATGAAATTGTTTTTTCTACCAAAGAATAAGACTATAAGTTGATTATAACAACTGTATAACACATAAAAATATACAAAGGTGGATGTATATAACATTTATGTTAATTGTTTCTGACAAATTAATAAAATGGTGTATTTAATTTCGTTTATATATATATAATTTATGAAATAATTATTTCAAATCAATGATTTTGTCTTCATGTTTCATTCAATTATTAGTTATTTTACTGAATGATTATTCTTTTTTAGTTCAATTATATCATTAAAATGTACTCTGTTTTATAGTATATTTTGTTTATGTGCTTTACATTTACATTTCTTTTTTTAATTAACCATGGAATAAAAAAATAGTATAATTATTGGGTATGTAGAATATTCATTGTATGATTCCCCTTCTGCTTTTAAACTAAAAGGAATTTAAAATAATTTGAATACCTTTTTAATGAAGAAATTATCACAAATAATATTACATGAACCACATTGAAATCCCAAATATATAGTTTGATTATAGATTAGTTAATATATAAAAAATTGAATATGATTATGATATTTTTAGATAAACCACTGATAATGAGTGGTTTAGTTATTCTGAATTTTTTTAATAATGATACATCAATTTGAACCGAATATATAAATTTATTTGAATATAATGATAGGTTAATTTTTGAATAGTGATATTGTTTTTACATATTTTCCAACATTGATCAATTGAGTGGGTTATTCATAAAATGTATTGATAATGAAATAGATGTTGTGTTAATATTATAATATAAAATATCTATACTCTAAATATATTTTATTTAAATAAATCATTTAACCATATTAGAATTATTCTGTGAATGATTCTTTAATTTTAACAGGATTTGGGAATCGAATATTATACATTAAACTATGACTATTTTTATGGAATTTAAATGGATGATGAAAATTCCAAATTCGAATAAAAATTTAATGATGCCTAATGTAGTTTTGAAATAATAATTTTTATGTTTTAAATTATTTAAAATTCATTGGATCACTATATTTTATGATGCATTGATTCTATCTATAGTCTATAAATGAATTTTAATTCATTTTGCCCCCCCATAATACTGATTGAAGATTCAAAAATAGACTTAACACATGAATTTACTCCAGTTTTCATAATTAAATCACAATTTAGATAACATGATATTGAAATTTCATAGATTAATCGAAAAGAAACACCTCGTTTTTAAATTTTTCATCACAAAATATCACACTCTATTATTTATTAATTAGGAAATATTAATGATAATTAGTTGTTGAATAAAACTAATACATCAATTATAATGATTATTATTTTCATCCATTAAAATGAAAATACCATATATGATTATTATAATATAATTTTCTTCAATATAGCATCCATGATAAAATAATATTCATGGTTCATGTATTTAGTAATGGGAGAAAATATATGATAGAATATTTCATCATCTTTTAAATTTAATCATGAAATTATTTAATTCAGTACAATAATCCAGTAAATTTTATAAATAATGATTCTAATCATCAGGTTAAAGAATATCAGAATATGAATGATCTTATTATGAAATAAATTACTTCATTGAATTCAAAAATACCACAATCTCCTATAAATGAAATGATATTTGATTCATTTTTAATTATTTCATTCAAACTAGTATATAATATCTAATATTGATCGATACAAATGAAAATGGATGTCTTAAAACTTCTGGTTTACTAATGTGGAAAACATATCTATTTTATGAGTATACCTTCCCATGGCATGTATAAAGTATATATTTATAATTAAACAAGGAAAATTCTCTAACAATTCCCTTCTTTTTGGGATTAAACATTCACACAATGACTAGTTTTTCTTGAAATTCCATACTGGAATTAACTTTCGAGATAAATTTTATTTATTAGATATGTATTATTTATTAATTCACGAACCTATTACAATATAACCAAAAATAATTTTCATAATTGAATTATATATTTTTAGTAGAGTTTTTAAAGTTAGTTTTACCCAAGTTATGTATAAACTATGTTTTTCTATCCACTAATATTGCCTTAATGTGTCCCATTGTTATGTTTTGAATTTTTATTCCTACATAATCTTAATATATTCACACTACACATGATATGAATGGAATATATTCTTATACCTTATTTTTATATATTTATTAGATAATGTGGAATATGGATGAGGAACCCTAATTAGGATAGATAGATCGATGCATGATTAAAATTTAATGGTTATGGAGCCTTGACTATCATCTTATATCATTGATGCTTCATGAATTTATATTGATGCAGGTCTTTAATTTATGTGTCCACTTCAGAATATTTTTCAGTTGTATATTATTTTATATATTTTAATAATTCCTTAGTGAATTAATTCCCAAGGATGGGTTATTTACGGCATAATAGGGTATTTCTACTAGTTTACATGATTTCAATATCTATAAACTCTAATCACACAACATGTAATTATTAGATCGCATGATTATTAGTATGATTGTGATAATTATAGTAGATTATGATGATCACATATTGTTTCATGACCATAAATATTTTTGTTGAGTTTTTGTGTATATGAACTTGTGTGTGGAATTGTAAATATAAACACACACACCATGTGAGGTGTATGATATGTAATAGTATATACCTTTTTAGGTGACATGATAATAATTGAAAGAACACAAATGAATCTAATACCAATGTCTCTTAAGACACATATTTTTTTAATAATTTTCTATATTTTTTGTATACACAACAGGATTAAAAGAGTAGCGTTCCCATTGAGTTGGGTGTACATGCCATTTCACCCATAATAGATGGAATATAAATTCCTTTAATTGGGTATTTTTATATTTTCTTTCATTGAATAAGTATTTTTACATGATATTATTCCATTCAATGTGTCCTCTGTAGAACATGGTGTTGTGGTAATCATCACTATATATATCTATTTATGAAATGATTAAATTATTGCTTATAATAATTGCACCATGGAGATGATGGAATTTCCAATGTGAGGATTTATAGTAGTTGGCTGAATGGTTAACCACTAAAAGAATTAGTAAATTGTGGTCTGGATCAATCAAATGTAATTGGCCATTAGTATGCTTAATATAAGGCCCCATCCTTAAACATTAGATAATATTTACTTAAATTACTAATTAAAAATGAGGATATATTCAGGTTTATAGTTTTATAGAATTATGCCATAACAATTACATTACATCTCAAAAATTACAATGTAGAAAATTCTGCTCAGTTTTTTTTAAATTAAAAACTCTTGAAAAAAGAGTCATGCACAGTTCCATGTTTTGGATAGAAATGCTTTTTCTTGATCCCATCGTTGATCATATTCATCTTTAATACAAACATAACAGAAGATCATTTACATACCTAATAAAATCATAAGATTTATGAATAACACATAGTATTGACAAATGATAATGGTTTCTTGTGGCATCTATAACATACTAACATTGTAACTTTCACAACTATGTAGGGAGTCACATTTGGAATTCCCATCGCAGAATATTCCCTATATCTGTAAGGAGAAAAATTCATGTTTACCTCTGTCACGTTACCCAATGCATTAAAGAGCTATCTATGTCTCACCATCCCTAGTTTTATCACAGAACCACCTGTATATATAATCAATGCCCATGAACCATAAAATTATCATAACGCATAACACAAACATAATGGAAATATAGAATTTCCACTTTGCAATCAAAATATATAATTTAAATATATTGACATAATCAATCCATTAACAAAACCATTTTCAATACTTAAATACTCAAAAGTGTATATGGTATATATTTTCCTTTTAAAAAAATTACTGCTTGTTTAGGAAGCCAATGAACAAATAATAGTAGTGGCGGTGGAATGTTCATTGTCACCGCTTACGTTAAAAAGAAACATTGTTTTTTTCTCTTTTAGTAGAAATATTTGTAGAAAAATATTAAGTTTTAGTGAAATGAAAAATAAAAGGTGTTTATACATCGTATAAAATAATTTTGTGTATGAAACATAATATACCTCAATGAAAAGAGATTTGAGACGATGTCCCTTACCACATGTCCGACTTGAATCTATCATTCTTTAATATCATGAAAAATAAACTAAAGTTAATTTCCACTTGAATATTAAAATTTTTCTAATTTAGTATTCCTTTTATATCAATTATTACATTTCTATAAAAATTAGTTAATTATTTGATTTCATATTGGACATTTTGTCGATGTTCAGAAGTTGAGTTAAAAATAAACTTCTTATAATTAATTTTTTTTTCATGTAGTAAAATGTACATTATCTCCATAATTATATTCATGATGTAGATATCATATATTTCATATATATCTAGTATATATATGTATTTATAATGGTACATAACATTTGGAGATAATAAATGAAATGCACCGTTTATGGAGACGGTAAGTCGTACGTACCCATGGATGCTAAATTCATTTATATTTTGTATTTAACGGAATGAAAATATAATGATACATAGGTATATTATAATTACAATAAAATATCTTATATAAATATATTGACATCTTAATTTCCATCATAAGAGGTGCTAGGAGATAACTGAACAATCATCTTTTCGTGATGTGTTAGTTCGCAGTCCAAATATTTTATATGTCCTTTAACGATTAGATGGAGGTGTGTGTATGTGTAGTTATAATCCTTCTCATGAAAAAATTTTATATTTTTTATAATTGTATTTTTATTAAATAATAGAATAAAAACTGTTTGTGGGGTTGGATAAGTAAAATAAAACAAAAGAACTTAAGAGAAGATGTTACCTTTAAATTGGGTATCTCCCTTCGGTTTGAACCAAAAGGTTTACTTGAAGAGCCTTCTGCATAAGGTACGGATTATAGGAGGAATAAGAGGTATAAGGATACTAATTGTTAAGAGGTTGTATGATACATGGTGCTTGAAAAGTGTGAGAAATTGTTTAGATGTGAGGGAATTTTAGAAGGGGGTCGAGGGGCTCTTTAGGAAAGTCTAAAAATAATATTATTTTATATAATGATTTTCAATTTCTAAATTTCTGAAAATATTTAAAGTACAATATAAGATGAATCATCTTCAAAATATTATCATTCAGTAATAATTGGACTGGTTTTGGATATTATTTTAATCTGTATAATCTTATTTAATTAAATCATTCATTAATGAGGTAAACACAACATCATTATTGTGTGACAAATAATTATATTTATTTGATGTCTAAAAATTATAAAAAATTTCATGATGTAGGAAATATCTCTATAATTCTAATGAATATTTATAGTTTAAAAGATAACTTATATAATTCCATGTAAAAACTGATTTACTAAAATTTATATGTGTAGATTATTTATGTCTTTACTTAAAATTAATTAATATAAAGTGACATTGTCACTCTTACATGGCTCCATGGGGTCCAAAAATCGACCCAAGAATTACCACGGTCGGATATGTATCAACCAATGGTATTAGGAAAAATTCTAGGGTAATTTACTATTATTAAAATAATTATTTTTAACCATATTTACCAGATTTATCCTTTAAATATGGTATATATAATATTTACAGAAGTAAATATTCATAATGTCAAAAAATAAAATTTACCTATTTACACAATTTTTACCAACAAATTCCAAATATTGAATCCATTTTTTAAAATTATTAACATAAAAGTGGCAGAAATTAATTTAAAATTAATTACTACTGTAAAAACAAAAAAACGTGTTTTTACAAAATATTAACTATCAAAATATTGACATTGGTTTATGTCCAATTTCAAAGTGAAATTACATTAAATGACCAACATTATATTAAATTGTAAAAACATAATCTAATTACACTTTAAACCCAATAAAAAATACAATCTATCCATATAAATAAATTAGATTAAATCGCAGTTTTGAATTGAAATACAATATTTTCAATATTCATTAGAAATGAATTTTATCAGAAAAACACCAAAATTTATCCCAAAGTAAATTTTAATGTCCTGATTCTAAAAAATAATTTTATTTTGTCAAATAAAACATATAAAATTGGAAAAATCTATATTTAATGACAGTTCGCCATCAAATGGTGGTAAATCGACCTTTTAAAGAATATTACAGTATTTATGGTTAAAAATGGATTCATTCACATTTTAAGCCTATAAATTTTTTTGGATAAATGTAAATACATTTATAAAACATGTATAATCTTTTTTAGTTATTTATTTTAATTCATGCCATTGCAATGGCTAGATGTTAACTATAATTTAAAATAATAATATTATATTTTTAGTGTGCAATGTATGATTTTGAAGAAACTTGTTGTTGCGTATCTGGTTAACCATTGATCATAGCTTTCCCTTGAATGTATAAATAATTTATAATTCAAAAATATTAATAAATATTAAAATTTATTATTCTTTATTTTCCTTGGATATTACATCCTTCCTCCCTTTTGGAAATTCTGTCCTTACCATTTTTATTCACATATCAAATAATTGGGGGTATTTATCCATCATAGAATTTTCAGATTCACACAATCCCTGTTGACCCATATGGTTTTTCCATAAAACTGTTACTTGATTCATTACTTTATTCCACATAACATGATCTCTTTAGTCAAGAATATGGGATAGATGTTCCTCATTAGAGAGATTCTCTTCCAACTGAACTTCCTCTGGACAATAAAACATGAGATGGATATGGCATATACTTTCCCTACAAGGAAACATGAAAACACTATGTACCAAGGATAAACATGGAGGTAAATCCACTCTATGTGCAACCGATCCAACATTATATAATATTTCATAAGGTCCAATGATCCGTAGACTCAGCTTTCCCTTCTTACAAAAACAAATCACACATTTCCATGGAGAATCATTGAGAAATGCATGATCACCAACCTCAAATGAAATATCCTGCCTTTGGTTTTTCGTATAACATTTCTACCAACTCTGAGCTTTTATCAAGTGCTTTTAATTGAATTGAACCTTTTTTCCCATCTCTTCTACATATTCTGGTCCAATAAACATCCATTCACCAACTTCATCCTAAAAATCTGTGGTTCGACACCACTTCCCATATAATGAATCAAATTGAGCAATATATATACTGGAATGAAATCTTTTATTATATGAAAATTCAACCAATAAAAGATGGTTTTCCCAACATCCATAGTAATGCAGTGAACCAGACTGTAGCATATCCACCAAGGTCTGAATTATTCGTTCTGATGGCCCATATGATTGCAGATGAAAATTTTTAATAAAATTTAATTCAGTACCCAACAACTTAAGAAGGACATTACAAAAGATAAAATTAATCCTGGGATCATGACTATAGACAATGGATAGGGGAACTGCAAACAAAATGAATATCTCTTTAACATTCAACCGAGAAAGTTGATCTAAAGA
Organism: Viscum album; assembly: GCA_963277665.1. Classification (NCBI taxonomy): domain Eukaryota; kingdom Viridiplantae; phylum Streptophyta; class Magnoliopsida; order Santalales; family Viscaceae; genus Viscum; species Viscum album. The sequence continues at coordinate 849,177,816 of OY728161.1, forward strand.
CAAAGTATCTCAAATATGGAGGAAATTAGTAGATTTATTCAATCGATCAACAATAACCCATATTGCATTATTAACTCAAGATGCCTTTTGTAATCCCACAACGAAGTCCATGGATATATTTTCCCATTTCCACTGTGGAACCTATAAAGACTGAAGCATCCATATCTGTAACTTCAACTCTATATTAACATGTTGTCAAGTCAAACACTTCAAAGTAAAATATACAATATCGCTTTTCATTCCATCCCACCTTTAATACACCTAATGATCATTGTACATCTTAGTATTTCTAGGATGAACTTAAATGGATAACTAAGAGCTTCACATAACAACTCATTCTTCAACTGTGAATCACAAGGAACACATAATGACTTCCCAAACCTCAAAACAAGATCATTATCAATGTTATAATCTGGAAACATACCCTCTTGAAAAAACTCTAATTTTTTCTGCAACTCAGTGTCTTCCTTCTACACTTTCTTATTTCTGTCTGGTAGGGATGATCTCATTGACACCTGAAACAAAAAATAGGAATTCACTACACTAGCAACTTTTATACTAGATCTCATCAATTCAAAAAACAAATGCATCTCATTCCAAACATAACATGTTTATGGAATTATTACTTTTTAGGATAAAAAAATTAACGAATTTATATTCTTTTCCCAGATGGTAATAGATTGTGAAATCACAATCCTTGATTAATTCAAACCATATCTTCTATCCTAGGTTTAATTATTTTTAAGTGAATATACACATCATATTTTTTGGTCAGTATATATTTCACAATTTACCCCATACAAATGATGCCTCTATAGTTTTAATGAAATGGAAACAACAACTAATTCCAAAAAATGTCTATAGTAACATAACTCATTAGGTTTTAACTGATGTGAAGTATAATCAATTACCTAATCATTCTATATAAGGACACAACCATTTCATGTCAATGAATCATCATTGTAGATAACTGTCTCACCATTTCTGGAATGTAGTTCCAAAATTGGAGCATTAACCATTATACTTTTTTAATTCCTGAACATAATCATCACATTCTTTTGTCCAGAAGAAAATAACACCTTTTCGAGTTTATTTATTAATTTGACTAGATAACGTTGAAAAAATCTCAACAAACCAATGATAATAACCTACTAAAAAAAGAAAACTATAGATCTCAGTTATATTTGTGGTTCTTGGCCATTATTCAACTACTTTTGTTATATCAGGATCAAAAGTTATTCCATTTTTGAAACAATGTGACCATGGAAAAAATTATTTGTAACCAAAACTACACTTTCATAATTTATCATACCATTTCATTACATTAAGGTTTTCAAGACAATCCTCAAATTACTTTCATGTTCCTTTTTACCTGTAGAATATAAAAAAAATTCATCTGTAATCACAACCACCATTTATCACACAAATCAACTAAGTTCTCACTATAAAAAATTGTTCAATTTTGATTCTGATCGTCTCATGATACGGATTTGTAAGGTCATTTCCCTCTTTATGCTACCACAACAGAGCTCCCATGATCCTTATGGAAACCCATTCTTAACATTGAAATATCTTAGGCAAAGTAATGTGGTAATATGTAAATTCTATATAATTTCAATATTACAATAAATTAATTTATGGACATTAATTTTACAATGTCCTAGATCCTAATGTTGGATAAACCGGCCTCGAATAAAATAAATAAGGACATGGCCTTAAAGTTACATATTTTTTAATTAAATGAATATTTTACAGTGAGGATCTTTTTAGGTTTAGAGTTTTGGAGAAATAGGAAATAATAATTACATTACATCTCAAAAATTACAATGTATACACTTCTACTCGGTTTCAATTTTTTTTTTAAAAAAACTCTTGAGAAAAAGAGTCATGTCTTGTTCCTTGTTTTGGAAAACGATACTTTTTCGTTTTCCCATCCTTGACCGTATTTATCTTTATGTCCCGAGAAAAACATTTCAAAACATGGGATGAGCATAAAAATCTAAGTAAGGGTTGTAAAATAAAAAAAATAAACCATTTTTTTATCAGTACATTCCTAACATAGGATCTTTAACAGTCCTCATGAAATCATAAGATTTAGGAATAACACATAGTCATTACAAATAATAATGGTTGCATATGGCATCCATAACATACATATGTTGTCGCATTCATAGCTACATAGGGAGTTATATTTCTAATACCCATCTTAGTATATTCCTTAAATATCATAGAAGAAACATTCATTTTAAACTGTCACGTTACCCAATTCATTGTAGAGCTATCTTGGGCTGACCCACCATAAGTTCATCATGGAACCACCCCTATATGTAAACAATTCCCATGATCCATAAAATAATCATAACACATAACAAAATCATAAAGGAAATATATCATTTCAATATATTGACATAATAAATCCGTTAGCTAAACCATTATCAATTACGAAATACTAAAAAGAGTATGTGTTATTTATTTTCCTTTTAAAAACATTACTACTTGTGAAGGGATCCAAATATCAAATAATTCTAATGACAATAGAAAGGACATTGTCACTGCTTACGTTAAAAGGAAAAATTAATTTATATTCATTTAAAAATATGCCTTGTAGAAAATGATAACTTTTGAATGAAAATAAAAGTAAAATTTTTTAGACATGATATAAAATAAATTTTTTTATTAATAAAAATATTCCTCAATGAATGGAGATTTGAGATGATGTCCCTATCCTCTTGTATAATGTGTCTTGATTGTTTTTTAATCTCCTGAATAATAAATTTATTTTAATTTCTACTTAATTAAAAACATTTATCATGGTTATTATTAAATTTATATGATTTATTACCTTTCTATAACAATTATTAAATTATTTGAGTTTATATCGGACATTTTGTTGATGTTTAGAACACGAGTAAAAAACTAACTTCTTATAATTAAAATATGTTCCTGTGGTCAAATTTCTATTTTCTCAAGATTGATATTCATTATATAGATATTTTATATATCATATATATATAGTATATGTATGTATTTATAATAGTACATAACATTTGGAGAAAGGAAATAAAATGCATCATCCATGGAGACAATAAGTTGTACATACGAATAAATGCTATATTCATGTGTATTTCATATTTAATGGAATGAAAACATAATGATACATAGGTATATTATAATTACAATATAATATAATATATAAATATAGTTCCATCCAAATTTCCACCATAAGAGTTGGTAGTAGATAATTGAACAATCATCATTTTTTGAGGCATTAGTTCACCGTCCATAGGAACTGTATGTTCTTTACCCATTAGATGGAGTTGTGTGTAAATGTAGTTAGAATACATATCATAAAAACCTATTATATTTATGATCCTATTGTTTTTATAAATGAATGTAATTAAAAGAGTTTATGGGGTTGGGGATGTAAAATTAAGCAACAAAACATAATAGAAGATGTAACCTTTAAATTTGGTATCTCCCTTTGGTTTGAAAATAATGTTGAATTGAAGTTCCTTTTTCCTATGGTAATGATTTTAGGTGGAATATAAATATTTATGTAGATTAATTACATGAAGTTTGTAACATCCTGGTTCTGGAAGCCACCCAATGGCACCCCGTACCCGGTTGGTCACATGACCTCAAGCGCATTTCCCCTATTGCCAGAGGATGCTGACTAACAGGGAGGGCATTCAGTGTGATAGTGGGGAAACTATGCACTGATTGGAAGAGTACAGAGTGGAAATAGATAAACATACAATAGAAGAAGCAGTAAATAACCATCAATAATAAATAGAAGAAGGCTAAATCAATAAACTGGATCACATATGTATATATATGGAATGATGCCAGATACAACTCTAGGAAAGTAGCCAAACAAGTCATAAAGGCTGAAAACACCAAGGTACCAAAATAAGTACAAAAGAAAACAAAAAATCTCCTTAGAATCGCAAGCTAATGCTTGGTCCCTTACTCTCCAGCTCCAAGTAATCAAGTTACAGAAGTCAAAGGGAACGTTCCCTTGTCTATACATGCAACAACATAGTCTACTTTGTCCCAAAATCATGGCCCAAATAGGGTGTGAGATAAAATCCCAGTAGGAAACAACCCGAAGATTTGTGCCTATTAGTCAGTGAGTATATGGCAGGTAAAAGTACAATAAGCAGTAAACAACAACAACAAGCAGTAGGCAGTAAACCGTTAGTAGTGAAATAGGATGACACACAACAGTAATCAATCCACAACCAACAACAACAGTGAAACAAAACAGCAAAGACAAATAGGAAACCCTCTGGGAAGTACCCGCTGCTACCCCATCTGGTCCTAACCATGAAGTACCACAACCCTCTTGGTAGTTCACTCATCCTAACCCCTTAGGTTTGGTCATACGAATTTATGAGACTCTCTGGGGAAGCTTGCTCGGTCAATTATTATTATAGTCTATGGTAGTCAGGGACTCTCTGAGGAAGATCATGCTGTCTAACCCTCTTACCCCATTGTCAAGAGACTCTATAATGAAGATATATTGGTAAATACCTCATATATCCTCAGGTATACCATAGACTCTCTGAGGAAGCTCACTCGGTTAATTCCTACTCTTGCTAGTGAATGGTCATAAAAGAAATCAAACATCGTAAGAATCTCTGAGGAAGATCTCTCATTCTACCCTCATGTAGTCTATGATATCTAAGACTCTCTGGGAGCTCACATGGTTCTTCCCCTATAGTCAATAATGTCCAAGTCTATGTGAGAAGCTCACTCAGTCGGTCCCTTATACTCTATAGCACCAGGTTTTCTCAGTCATGTTCCAGTCAATGAATAATAATGCTATAAGGCCAAAGTACACCTATAGAGCTACTTGGATAACCAAAGTACACCTATAGAGCTACTTTTCTATCAAGTCTACAGGGAAACAAACATGTTATGATTGTCACTCCAACCTATAATCACAAGGCATTGAAACGGGTGTAACATCCAAAGGAAAACGAGATCCCAAAGGTCATAAACAGAAAAAAGAATGGGAAAAAAATCCTAGCACAACAAAGTATCCTATAACATGCTCAATTTACCTCTATTCAAGCATACAAGGAGGGCAGAAAAACAATAAAGGAAAAAAAGGTAAACATGGAATACCCCGTTCACGGGTATTGGTGGAATTTTCACAAAAAACTAAATAACTTTGAACGGTAAGACACAAACCACCTACCTCGATCCTAGGAGATCGATATACTTGAACCACGATGACTGATTCAGCCTTGAACATCGTAAATCTGAGAAAACGTTCAAAACGCTCAACCTAATATTATCTTGAGAAAGAGGAGAAATTTGAAAACCAGTATCAAGAAGAAGGAAGAACTCACCGCTGCGATTCCAACGTAATTGACCATGTTCAAATCGGAGAACGGACGGAGGGGCGGGGGCTCATCAAAGATCTTTGGATTCCCGGCACTCTCGAATGAAGAATCTGGAGAAGAAGACCTTTTTTGCGTCAGACGCGACACTGGTCCGATTAATGAAAAAAAAGTACACGACTTGTACTAGGTCTTTCCGTACATCGCCAAAATTGGACTCCATGTCACCCCTACACACCGTGTGTGTGGCCCAGACACGGCCATCACATGGCTTCGAGCATGAAAAAAATACACGATGTGTACTCAGAAAGTACACGCCATGTACATTAAAAATTTCCAGAAACATTATTTTTCTCGAAAACTATAGAAAGAGGAAGACATACTTGAAACGAAGATCCGTTTTCTTATAAACTTCCCCCATTAACAAAATTAGTCCCCGAATTTCTCTAGCGATGCGTAGAAGAAGAAATCCCGAACAGATCCGGCCACTACGATCAAACCTCTTACCCCCTCTCCCAAGTCTTGTCCTGTATTTTCCCATGCTGCCAAAGAACCCATACTAAAGGAACAGAACGTCCACGGAGTTCCTCCTACTATGATCAAAAATTCGGATGGCATGCTCCTCAAATGATGAATCCGCGTCAATCTCAACCTCCTCGGGCTGAAAGACATGTGACGGGTCTGAAAAGTAATGTCGGAGCTAAGAGACGTGGAAGACGTCATGCATGGCCCGATACCTCTGAGGTAACTACAACCGATAGGAAACCGGACCAACTCTCTCCAACACCTCAAATGGCCCAACGTATAGCAGTGAATGCTTATCCTATCTCTGAATACTCTTGTGTCCCAACCTTGGTGCGAAATGTAGGAAAACCTGATCTCTCACCTCGAACTCCATATGTCATCTCCGCTGATCAGCACAAGACTTCTATTAAAATTGTACTGCATCCATACTCTTTTGAATCAACTCTATCTACTCAGAGTTCACCTGAACATGACGAGGTCCCAACAAAGCTACCCCTCCTGCCTCCATCCAGCATAAGGGTGATCAAAATGGCCTACCATAAAAAGCCTCATAAGGTTCCATCTGAATGGTCTCCTGAAAACTACTGTTGTAGGTGAACTCCACTAGAGAAATATGCTTCTCCCATGAACCGCTGAAGTCTATAATGCATGATCAGAGCATATCCTCAAGCACCTGGATCATGCTCTCGGACTGGCCATATGTCTGGGGATGGTATGCTTTACTCAAAAGTACATGTGTACCCAATTCCTTCTAAAGTCCCTGCCAGAACCAAGATGTAAAACGCACATCCCTGTCTGAAACAATGGCATGTGGAACTCCATGTAGACGTACAATATCTCTGATGTACAGTGGTCCCAGATCATCAACACTAAAGGTCTCCTGGATCGACAAGAAGTGTGAAACCTTCATAAGTCTCTCGACGACAACACAAACAACATCGTTTCCATGAGGCGACCACGAAAAACTGGACACGAAGTCCATCATGACATCGTTCCACTTCCACTCAGGAATGTGTAACTACTGCAATATCCCCACTTGGTGATGATGATTTTCTTTCACCTGTTGATAATTAGAACATCTCATGACCAAACCAGCACTATCTCTCTTCATACGTGGCCACCAGTACTAGTAGTGTAGAATACAATACATCTTGGTCACGCCAGGATGAACTGTCCAAACTAAGGAATGAAAATCCTGCATCATCTCCACACGTATGTCTATTGGAACCCGTACGCGTCCCTAGAAATGAAATATCTCATCCTCACCCACTATCCATCCAGGAAGAGGGTCCTCTTCAGACACACTCTCCCACAGGACTAAGGCCTCAGAATCTGATAGTTGCATCATTCGTACCTGATCAAGAAGTATCGATGAAACAGTTGTAGAAGAAGAAAAATTCTTTCCCTGTCTGTCGTGCACTTCCAAGTGCATCTCCGAGAACAGAGCCATAAGCTGCCACTCACTGTTGGCCTCCTGAACTGCCTGAATCTGGGTTCTCATACTCAAAGCATCTGCCACTGTGTTTCCCAGTCCCAGTGTATAGGAGAGCATGAAGTCGAAATACTGAAGATACTCGACCCACATGCTCTGTCTCAGATTCAAATCATGCTGAGTGAAGATATACTTGAGACACTTGTGGTCGGTTAAGACCACAAAGTGATCTCCCAGAAGGTAGTGTCTCCAATAGCGTAAGGCTTGAAAAAACTGCTACCAACTCTAGATCGTGCATAGGGTAAATTCTCTTGTGTGGCCTCAACTATTGTGACCCATACGCAACGACCCCATCTCCCTGCATAAGCACAGCTCCCAGTCTGATACCTGAAGCATCACAGTAAACAGTGTAGCTCTATCCCAGCTCTGGCAAGACTATTATCGGTGTTGACGTCAACCTCCCCTTCAGCTCCTAAAAGGCGGACTCACAAGAATCTGACCATAAAAAACATTTCCCCCTATTAGTCAGACCTGTCAATGGTGCTTCTAGGCGTGAAAAGTCTTCAATGAAGCATCTGTAGTATCCATCCAGCCCTAGGAAACTCCGTACCTCAAAAACGTTCTTCAGCTGCTCCCAGGAAACTACCACTCTCACTTTCTCTGGGTCCACAGATACTCCAGCCTCTGAGATGATGTGACCCAAGAAGTGAATCTGGTCCATCCAAAAGTGTCATTTTTAGAGTTTAGAATACAACCGATTCTCTCTCAGTCTATTCAGAATGATCTCAAGATGTGTGGCATGGTCATTTCATGTGTGAGAGTATGACAAGATATTGTCCACGAAGACCACGAAAAAGGAGTCCATGTATGGATGGAACACTCGGTTCATCAGTACCATAAAAACTACAGGTGCGTTCGTGAGACCGAACTGCATGACTTTATTTTCGTATAGACCATACCTACTTCGTGAAGGCTGTAAGGGGAATATCTGATGGTCTAATGCACAACTGATGATAACTGGACCTCAAATCGATCTTTGAGAATACTTGGGCTCCTCAAAGATGATAAAAAAGTTCATATATCCTTGGAAAGGGATATTAATTCTTGACTGTCAACTGGTTCATCATCCAATAATCCACATAAGGCCAAAGGGTGTCGTCTGCCTTTTTCACAAGCAGGACAGGCGAACCCCAAGGAGAAGTACTGGGTCGAATGAAACCATTTTCCTACAACTCCTCCAACTTCTTTTTGAGCTCCTGCAATTCAGGTGTAGTCATCATATATAAAGGAATGGACACCAGTGCCGCTACTGGCATGAGATCAATCGAGAATTCTACCTCATGCTTCAAAGGGAAGCCTGAAAATTCCTCTGGAAAAACATCCCTGAAATGATCCACCATTGGGGAAATGTCTAACTATGAAGTCCCCTGGTCATCCAGATAAAGACTGTTAGTCAGCACTGTAACTTCCCCTAGCCCATGATGCTCAGGTCCAGCTCCCCCTGCATAATCATCCCACTTGCCTCTTTGAAGAAAAGATCCTCCCTCTGGTGGTATGAATCTCACCCTACAGCGATAGCAATCGACGACTGCTTGGAATGGAACCAACCAGTCCATCCTGAGAATGACATCATAGCCCGAAATCCCTAGGATGTAGAGGTCCCATATGAAGTGACACCCTGCAACCTAAAACGGCCACTCTCTACACTTACGTACGCTAGATGTCCTCATTCCCAACGGCGTTTCAATAGTCAACAAGTCAGAAGAAGAAACGATACAGATCCCAAGGCTCTCCACAACCGAAATAGAGGTAAAGTTATGAGAACCACCAGTATCGAAAAGAGATGATGATAAAACTGAGGCTACTATGATCATACCTCAAACTATAGAAGGGCCAGGATCCTGCTCCTGATAGTTCTTCTCCACAGTGAAAGACTGGCCTGTACACCAGCATTGCTCCCATGGCTGACCGCTCTGAGCTGATCCACTCTAATGTCACTGATGACCTGGTGACTGACCACCATGGCCGCAACCTCCACCTCAGCCTGAAAGACCGAAAGAATTCCAGTTCCAAGACTGGTGGGAAATTAGCGAAGCCTCTCTAGAATGCAGGGTAATAGAGGAACCCCTACCACCAGTTGAAGGTGAGAAGACGTGACAAAAGCACTGAATATGGACCATCCTGCCGCAAGATCGGCACTCCATCGGATCTCTCTGGAACTGAGGCCTAGTATCCCCACTCCTACCTCAAAGGTAGCACACAACCTGGCTTCTAGAAGACGAATCCCGTGAACCTCAATCTCCTCGAGAAGACTCTCTGTGATCCTTCCTACTGTCTGTAGGAGGAACACCAGCTCTAGATGTCGAACGGCCCTGGTTCACTGATCCAGAATCCCTCAAATTTCACTTAGTAATCAGCGCCTGGTTGACGATGGAGGATATAGAAGTAAACTGTAAGATATTCACCTGGGAACATATCTCTGGCCTGAGATCATCCTCAAACATCCTAACAAGGAACAACTCATCACCTAGCGGGATCGGTGTGAAACGTTGTAGCTCAGTGAAGTGAGACGAGTACTCCATAACAGAAAGAGTACTGTGATGTAGACTCATAAAATCCTGGGATCGATTGGCCCTCAGAGTCTCCGGATAGAAGTAGTCATAAAAGGTGCATTGAAACTCATCCCATGACATACCCGACTGGCGTTTGGACTGCGATATCACCTCCCACCACCGCTTAGCGGTGTCCTGGAGCATATAGGTGGCCAGCATTACCCATTTCTCTAGGGGTATCTCCGGGTGCTCCAAGATAGTCAGGGTGGCCTCGAACCAAGAATCTACAGCCTGGGGTCCTCCATCCCATGAGAAATTAGGAGGATGCTGCTGCTGAAAAACCCTAGTCAACTCATCCATCGATGAGGCAGGAGGAGGCCCTCCAAGAAAAGAATGTAACATCCTTAGGAAGCCCTCCCAGAACTGCATATCGGTGCCTACGACGAGTATAAATGTTGGTGCCAAGGATGGCACAATAGGAGGATCAATAGGAGGCCCTGATCAGCCATATCTAGTGTCTGGTCACTGTCCGACAACTAATGTACGACCGGAGGACGTCTCTGAGGCATAGCTCTGAAAGATCAAAAGCACACCTTAGATCCGGATAACAAAGAATGAAAACACAAAAGTACAAAATGGTAATAGGGAAAAGAAATTATCATGTATTACAAATCACGACTACACGGCGTGTATAAACACTACACGACGTGTACTTTAAATCCATTAACATGGGCGTGTACTCCTTCCTCTACTGGTCGTGTAATGCCCCTAACTACACAGCGTGTCGTTTCCACACACGACGTGTACTTGAACTCTAAACCCCTACCCGAGTCTTCTTATATGGCTAAACCACATGGTCCAACCTAACCCCAGACTACATAGCGTTTCCCTATGGATACGGCGTGTACTAGACACGATCTCGGCGGCCCGTGTTGTAAGATATACCGCCGTCTACATGGATACCCTTACACGGCATGTTTCGAAAAAACATGGCATGTATAAAAGATGATAACACAGACCTGTGTAATTCATGACACATCCGGGTACCTGGGACAAAACTACACAATGTGTTCTTTACCAACACGGTGTGTTCTACTCGAGCTTCCCCGACCTGAGTTGTTAGTGACACGGCCGAGTACACGTCTCTAAAATACGTGGCGTGCAGCTACCGTACATGGCGTGTTCCTGAAGTTATTTTCACGACATCATGTTTCTGCTCACACGGTCAGTGACAAAGCCTGAAAACTACTCAGCGTGTATCTAGAAAGTACATGCCGTGTATTCTTGGTTTTTTTGGGCAATAGCTCTGAAACTGTACAGAAACCCAGATACACTGAAACAAGGCAAAGAGGTGCCAAATTCCGATTAGTGAGGGCCCATACTCCCGCGAATCAAATCTTGGCATCCCCTACAGTCATGTACTATAGAAAAAATGATCATAATCCACCATCTTATGATTTAAGAGGGCCCATAACACCTCAATAATCAAAATATGGCATTCATTTAAGGAATGTACAACACAATAAATTTCTCTAGAACAATAGCTGAGTTTATATCAATCATCTATCACAATAGCATACATAATCTACACAGAGTCTATCACTGCAACATGAAATCGCTAATGCACCCTAGATGGAATGGAAATAATTAATGGCATGTGACTTCTAATAAGTGTCTACATGATGCATGAGTTAGCTACTCACGGGCACAACTTATTACCAAGTACCGAGTCCACCCTATCCCTGGATAAAGTCTCTAAATAAAAAAGAAAGAGGAAACAAACCCTCTGATACCACTTTGTAATGTCTTGGTTATGGAAGCCACCCAAATGCGCCCCATACCCGATTCTTCACATGGCCTCAAGCGCATTTCCCCAAATGATAGAGGCTACCGACTAGTAGAGAGGTTCTTGGGTGTGATAGTGAGAAATATATTCCCTCATTGGAAGAGTACACAACGGAAATAGATAAACATTAAATAGAGGAAGAAGTAAATAACCAAAAATAATAAATAGAAGAATACTAAATCAATAAACTGGAACACATATATATATATATTGAATGATTCAAGATAAAACTCTAGGAAAGCATCCAAACAAGTCACAATGCTGCAAACACCATGGTACCAAAACAAGTACAAAAGAAAAGTAAACAACTCCTCAGCACCGTAAGCTAAAGCTTGGTCCCAGGCTCTACTGATCCATGAAATCAATTTCTAGAAGTCGAAAGGCGCTTTCCCTTGTCTATACCTACAACAACATAGTCTACTTGGGCCCAAAATCTTGGACCCAACAGGGTGTTAGATAAAATTCCAGTAGGCATCCACCTGAAGATCCGTGCCTAAAAGTCTGTGAGTATATGGCTGGTAAAAGTACAATAAGCAGTAAACATTAATAGAAAGCAGTAGGAAGTAAACAGTAAGTGGTGAAACAGGATGATACACACCAGTAATCAATCCACAACTAACAAAAGCAGCGAAAAAAAAAACAGCTAACACAAATAGGAAACCCTCTAAGAAGTACTCGCAGCCATCCCCTCTAGTCCTAACCACGAAGTACCACAACCCTCTAGGCAGTTTACTCATACTAGACCCTCTGGTTTGGTTATAAGAATTTATGAGACTCTCTGGGGAAGTTCGCTCAGTCAATTACCCTTATAGTCTAGGGTAGTTAAGGACTCTCTCAGGAAGATCATGTGGTCTAACCCTCTTTTCCCCTAGGTCTAGAGACTCTCTGAGGAATCTATCTCGGTCAATTCCTCTTATAGCCTCAGGTATTCCATAGACTCTCTAATGATGCTCACTCGGTCAATTCCTCCTTTATCCTGGTAAAGGTCCTAAAAGAAATCAAACAAGGTAAGACTCCCTGAGGAAGATCTCTCGGTCTACCCTCTTGTAGTCTATAATATCTAATACTCTTTGGGAGCTCACCTGGTCTATCCCCTATAGTCTAAAATGTCCAAGACTCTCTGAGAAGCTCACTCAGTCTATCCCTTATAGTCTATAGCACCAGGTTCTCTCAGTCCCGTGCCGGTCAGTGCATAATAATGATATAAGGCCATTGTACACCTATAGAGCTACTTGGCTAACCAAAGTAAAACTATAGAGCTACTTGGATAACCAGTCTACAGGGCAACAAACTTGTTATGAATTTCACTCCAACCTATACTCACAAGTCATGGAAACAGGTGTAACAGCCAAAGGAAAATGAGACCCAAAAGGTTGTAAATAGAACAAAGCATGGGAAAAACATCCAATCACAACATAGTATCCTATATCATGATCAAATTACCTCTACGCAAGCATACAATCATGGTAGGAAAACAAAAAATTCAAAAAGGTAATCACGCAATACCCTATTCACAGGTATTGGTGTAATTTTCACACAAAACTCAAAGACTTTGAATGGTAAGGCAAAAACCACCTACCTCGATCCTAAGAGATCAATCTACTTGAACCATGACGACTGATTCTCCCTTGAACATCATTGATCAGAGAAAATTCCCAAAACAATCAACCCACGATATCATGAGAAGGAGGAGGAATTTGAAAACCTGGATCAATGAGAAGGAAGAACTCAATGTTGTGATTCCAATGCAATCGACTGTGCTCGAATCGATGAACGGACAGAGAGACGGGGGCTCGTTGAAGATTCGCGGATTCCTGGTGCTCTTGGGCGATGAAGCAGGAGAAGAAGACCTTTCTGTGTGTCAGGAGCGACCCCGGAATGATTAATGAAAAAAAAAAGAAAGTACATGGCGTGTACTTTTAAATTACACGACATGTACTAGGTCATTCCGTACTCCGCCAAAATCGGCCTCCACATCACCCCTACACACCGTGTGTGTGGACCGGACACGGCCAGCACACGACTTCGAGTGGGAAAAGAGTACACGACGTGTTCTCAAAAACTACACGGCATGTACTTCCAAAATTTCAAGAAACTTCATTTTTCTTAAAAACTCCTGAAAAAGGAAGAAAAACCTAAAATGAAGATTCGGGTTCTTACAAAGTTTTTGTGGGCCAAGGGGCATGATAAGTGTGAGGAATGGGATAATGTGAGGTATTTTTATAAAGAGGAGAGGGGATCTTTGTGAATGTTAGAAAAAATTATTTTATTTTATAATGATTTTCTAGGTGTAAAGGACCAAAACTCCTTAAAGTATATGATAAGATGAATCATGTTCTGAATAAAATCATCCAAAAGAAATTGGACAGCTTTTTTACATTATTTTAATCATTATAATATTATTTATTTAAATAACTCATTAATGTGGTAAATCCATCATCATTATTGTGTCCCAAATAATAATTTTTTAAGATTTCTAAATATTATAAACAAAATAAAATGATGTAGGAATTATTTTAAATTTCTAATGAATATTTACATTTGAAGAGATGACTTATAGAACCCTATGTGAAAAATTATTTTCGAAAGGATATATGTTTAAGTAATTTTTGTCTTTACTTTTAATTAATTAATAGAAAGTGTCATTATCACACTTATGTGGTTTTATGGGGTGCCAAAATCGACCCATGAATGACCATGGGAGGAAATGTATCAATCAATACGACTATGAAACATGTTAGGGTAATTAAGATTATAATAATATATTCTTACCCTTATTTACAAGATTTACTCTTTAACCATTGTAAATATAATATTTGTTGAAGTAAATATTCATAATGTATAAAAATAAAAATTACATTTTTTTACAATTTGGACCTCCTAATTCCAAATAATGAATCCATTTTTCCATATTGAAAAAACTGTAGTGGATGAAATTAATTTAAAATTAATTCCCACTGTCAAAACAAAACAAAATGTTTTTATGAAATAATATCTATCAAAATATTAACACTTGTTTATGTCTAATTTAAACGTGAAATTACATCCAATGAAAAACATTGGATTCAATGGTAAAAATATAGACTTTGTAAACATTAAAACAAATTAAAAATATAATCTATTCATATAAATAAATTAGATAAAACGGAAGTTTTGAATTTAAATACACTATTCTCACTATTCCTTAAAAATGAATTTATCAAAAAAATACAAAAATTCAACCCAATATAAATTATGCAGTCCCGATTCCAAAAAAAGATTTTTATTTTGTGATATAAAACATATCAATGTGACCAAAAATATATTTTAATAGGGTTTGAAATCAAATGTTTTTAAATAATCCTTTTAAAAACTATTATAGTATTTATACTTAAAATTGGATTCATTCACATTTTAAGCCTCTAAATTTTATTGGATAAATTCATATACGTTTAGAAAACATGTATAATCATTTTTTAGCTACTAAAATTCATTCCCGCAATTAAAATGACTAGAAGTTAACAACCATTTAAAATAACATTATTATATTATTAGTGTGATACATAATATTTTAAAGGAAACTATTGTTGAATATCGGGTACTTCATCAATCATAGTATCCCATTGAATGTAAAATTAATATTTAACAAAAAAATATTAATAATGATGAAAATTTATTATACTCCACTTTCCTGGGATTTTACACGTAATGAGTTCATGAATAATGGGAGATCCATGTCATGTGATTAGAGATTAAGGAATGGAAGAGTTTTTAATACCCCCCTTAGTAACGTTACTAAATTCACGTATTACATTCCTTTTATCAAACCAACACTAAATAAAATTTAAATATTTTTAATTAAATTTTAATAAAATATACTAAAAATCATAAAATAAAATTCTATATTCTTCTTCCCTACATTGATCCTTCTCCACACTTTACCACAGCCCATGTTCCCTTCCCACACCATTACCCCTCACCTAGATTTTTTTGGAATTCTATATTAACAACTGTACTATTTTCCTATACATAGATCTTGTGGTCACCCACATTCTTCATTACCCTATTATATCCCTCATCTAAATGCATCACAGTAATACATTATCCGAATTCCCCATTTTATCATGTTGGTCACCAATATTTCCTACGGATGATTTTCCCCTTACCCAACATCATGCCTAAAGATACCTCTCCCCAACTATCACAAAAATAATTCATCCTACATGACCTTTTTTATCATTGAGATAAAACCATTGATAATAGTAATTTTAATTTCCCTTCCTAAATCACATATCAGTTAGAATTATTCATAGATTTTTGTTGACAATTATCCTTAAAAAAAAAATTATTTATTTTGAGGTGTGATATGAAAATATAATAAAATAATTAATCATATATTTTATGTGTTTTAAGTCGAATACAATTATTGTATGTCTTATTCTTATGATACATATCAAATCTTTACTCTATTAAAATAAATCATATATTTTTTTAGTGTTGAAGCATGAGTAATTTTTTTTCTGTGGTATGTTGTGGAAAAAAAATTAAGTTAATCATCATATGTGATATGGGAAAATATGTTATAAATTATTGTTTGAATGTTATTTTTAAATAAATATACACTTATTAATATAACATAAAATTAATTATTTTGATATAAATTAATATAAAATTGTTTTTTCGGAATAAATTATATTGAATTGTTCCCTATATAGACATTATAGATTATATTTAATATTTTTTATAAATTTTTATTACCATTTATGTATATATGTTTTAATAATAGTAGATTAAATTATAATTCATTAAATTTCATATAATGGAAATAAAAGTAATTTTAATTGAATATATTTATTTTTTTGAAATTATTAAATTATGGAAAATGTTATATGAAACTTCATATATATTTTTCAATATTACAGTATCATATGATTTTTATGATGATTTGATCATAATTAATTTTAAAAAATTTAATTCTTATTTATATGACATATTATTTCATTTGATTATTAATTATCATTAATATTGTGTAATAAATTCATGAAATTTGGGTAAAATACTAATCACATTATCAAGGAATATGACTTTGTATACTAAGGGAATGGGGTATTTATTATTTTATTGAATCTATGATAAATCTATTTATGAGAAAATAATATATATATTCCCTAAATTTATGTTTTAATGATAGTTGTAGATACATGATTTTTAAAATGTGTTATTGAAAGTATTACCTTATAACAATATTTTTCGGAATTATAATATTTAATTGAATATTATTGAATGTTTCAAAATTCTTATAAATCATTATTATGATCTCACATATTCATCAACATTGACTGATGATATTAAAAACCTTATTATGAATGCATTCACAATTGTAGGAAAACATCTTTAACCCTAAAAAATAGATCAATTTAGTGTGATATAAGATGTGACATAGAAAATGATTTTTTACCTATATACAACCATATAGAGATTGTAACATATTAGATTATCCTCATCATAAAACAATAGATACTAATGGAAGAGACAAAAATAATGAGTAGAAAATTTACATTCATGATTTATTTTTTGATGTAAATAAAGAACCGTATGGAGTCTATCTAAACTAATAAAAACATTATTTCTATCTAAATTTGTTCCATATCAAATTCTTGTGAGGAATAAAGAATAACCTATTTTACATGATATTGGATTTTTTGTGTGATACAATTTATTATGCTATATTCGATGAGCCTATTTATGATATGAAAATATCTGTTATCATAATTGGACTGAATTATTAATGTATATTGTTTTTTACTGATGATTTAATGAATTGTTTTTTAAGGATATGAATAGATACATTTAAATTAAATTTTTTTCATCTAGATGTATGTCAATATATAATTTTTAATGAAAACATAAATTCACTATAAGGAAATATAAAAAAATAACAAACATATAATGTTTTTATTTTAAATAATTTTAAAATAATCACCGAAAAGACTTTTCATTTCACAGAAAAAAACCAAGAACATTGATGGGTTGTTCTATATATAATAATAATGTTTTTTAGGGTGAAATTAAATATATTGAAAAGCATTGACTATATTTGTATAATATATTTACTTTTCTTCAAATCATGTGAATTTGTGTTTGTGACTTGAATATAATGGAATCAACCCATTTATTACAATGAGTACTAGTTATAGAATTCGGATGATTTTTTGTCCCATAAAAAAAATTATCTATATATCTATTAAAAAATTGAGCTTTATAACTTTTTTCATTATTATTGAAACATAGTTGTATTGGAATGATATTGATTTATAGGTGTATATTATAATTATAAATTTTTTAGAGTTATGGAGAAACAATGTTCATATGTATGATGTGGCTTCTAGATAATATTTAGAATACTAGATGATCTAATGTTGACTATTACTATCTTCCCTAAACATGGGAACTCATCTGGTTGGGAACATATATGGGGTAATATTTTCTTATATGCAATGTTGATTTTGAGCCTAAAGAACTGCATGAAATTAGAATATTTTCCTTCTTGTATCATAACATATTTATATATAAATCTCATAGATTTTACATAAAATATTCAAAATTAATTGGTTAAATTTATTATTGTAATCCTCTAATTCAATCAAATATATCGTCAGTAATGGGATAATAATTAAATTATGAAAGAGAATTAGGGATGGGGAATAATTTCAATGATCTTGTTAAATGAGTTCAAAATTCATCATTAATTTAAATTATGATTGAATAATTGTATAAAAAAATAAATATTATTCAATATTATGTAGGTTAAAATTATTTTCGTTCATACTAACCAAATTTTATAAATTTTGAGTAGATATATTAGGATTTTATTTACAATATGTAAGGATAATGGAAAATCAGAGGATTATCTCATTGCAAAAAATGAATTAAAAACATTATATGTACTAATACATGGGTAAATGAAAATTGAAATTATAAACTAAAAATATTTTCAATGAAAATTAGAGATAAATTATATTCATTATAAATTATAAAATATTTTATTATTTTATTGATATTTATGTAACATTTCGAGTAGGGTTGTTATAATGAACTAATCTATTTATAAATATATATTACATCTAAATATATTAATTCTAATTAAAAAACACAATTAAACCACTATAAGAATAAAATCGGTTTACTGTATTTGGAAAAATGAAAGAAAAACTCATTGATAGACTATATTCATTTTCCCCCACCTATTTCCTCAAAACAAGAATCATTTTTGACATTTCATATATATTTCATTTCTTCATATCCTAAAGATAATATGAATCATAATAGAAATGAGATCCTAGTTTCCTAGTATATTTTAAAAAGAGACATATTAATCTTACCATAGAAATGAATGTTTAATTATGTGATCATAACATTTTAAAATTTCACCCTCTATTTCAAAATCATGATCTTGATATATAGAACAAATCATAAATATTCAAAAGAAGTTAAACATGAAAGAATAATTTTACTTAAAATATTTAATTATGGAAGAATGTTAACAATATTTCATTATATAATTATTATTCATGTAGAGTTTACAATACTAGAAATGTTTATTAGGTTCTATCATCACACCATTATAGAAGTCAAGGTTCATTCGAATGACTATCATAGTTGAAATAGTCATCTTATAAACAATTTTCACTTCCCACTCTATTGATTTATTAGGAATGTTATATCCAAATTCTAGTCCTACCTATATCATGATATGTAATGTCATTACCCAATACGTTATAGGGAGAAATAGGTCCCACCCATCACATAATCTAAACCAGTAAAATGTGTTCTACTAGAATATAGTTCACTCATCATATCATAACCTATAAAATAAATAAGTTTCATAAACATTTAATAACATCATATCCCATAGGAAAAAATGGATTACAATAATATATACATAAAGCAAAAAAAAGAACAATATTAATTTCCATGATTAAAATCAACAGTTAATTATAAGTAACATCGAATTTGGTTATTATAAGGACCCGTCATTATTAAATTACATAATAATTAATTTTAGTTAAGAACTCACATCCCTTAATATTGAGTATCTTGTCATATTTATAGATTTAGATAATTATGACATAATAAATTCATAACATTGCACATTAATGTATAGTGGATACCATTAAAGTAGTATTGATTTTTTCCAAAAGACAATACATTTTCAACAAAACATGTTTTATTTGTATAATATTCATTCCATTAAACATGTATTACCTATTTTTCTTACACATGATTATAACCTATTAAAATTATTTTCAATCATGGGATGAGCACAAAAATCTCAGTATAGTATATAAATAGAAGGAAATAAAACAATAATCCATGCAGACTTGTATCATATGAAATCATTTTAAAAAATAAATTCTCGTTAACCATATACACATACTTTATGAATATTAATATTTCCATGATATTTTAAAAAACATATATAACATAAATATAACTATAAATTTATCTTGAGGCATTACTTGTATAAGTTTAACCATATTGACTACATTATAATATGTAACCCTCACGACTACCTTAATATTTGTGTAACCATAGCAGTTACACATGGACTAACCATACGATTAACCTCCATCATAAACATACGCAGTGAATTGGATGGTAGTATTGGAACCAAACTTCATCATAAATACTTCCCATGACCAATAAAAATATCATAATACATCAATATTTGCATAAAAATATTGGTTTTGAATTTCATAAAATAACATTTTAAAAGGGGATTGAAAAATAAAAAACCCTTACAAATATAATATAATTGAATTAATATATAATAGAGTGGATGGAACATTTATATACTCATTAAATACTAATAATTCAACATAATATAAATATAATTTATAATTTAAAAATTTAATACCACATAAATAATGATGTATAATGTTAACCCAATGAATGGAAATGAGGTTATGAATACCTTTACTCGGGGTTCGTCTTACATCAAAATTGTATAATAATGCATTATAATTGTTAAAATAGTGGAATAAGTTTTTTAAATAAACATTTTCATGTTTATAAAGTCTCATATGGTCATTTTATTAGATCATTTATCCCTTTAATTATTAGTATTCCTTCCTTCCATGTTTTCGGGTACGTTCACTACATGATTTCCATGGCCTGATTGTGTTTGAATTTCATACCGTATGGAAATAAAATTACAAAAGTTTAATGGAATGGTATTAACATTTTTCCAGAATATATAGTGATACAATAAATCATATTTTTTTCATATATTATTATGGATCACATGATGGGACATTAATGATATTTGTTTAGATCATTTTCGGTGGTTCCTCGATAATCATGAACATATTTAATTATATAATTTAATGTCACGAATTGGAGAACATTAAAGAACATATAATAGGTCAAAAATTACACATTAAATTCTTTTTATTCTATTAAAAGGATTTTATGATCATCTTTGAGTGATTTAATGGTAATTGGAAACACATCGTCCATGATTTTTGTAAATCGGCACATCATGGATGGTTTTTTTATTTTTTAAAAAAATAGGGAGAGGGAAAAATATTGTTGATGATAAAATATTAGATTATCATAGTAAAATTTTAGTTCATTAAAGGTAATATAATTATCATAAAATTTGTATGAGGGGATACGGGGCATGAAAAATAAAATAACAGAAATCAAAATAACAGAAAAGTTGAGAAATCCAGCACGAAAATTCAGCAACCTAACGACGTCACATAAAAATTAATAAAATATTTTGTTGATAAAAAAGTGTATCAAATAATTATTACATAATATATAAATTTATGTGGATATTTTATGAAATATAAAAACATAATAGAACATAATTTAATAGATAATAACATAATAAGATTTCCTAAAAAGACATATATTTTGGCATGAAAATTCTGTAGCATAACAGATATGCAAGATTGTTTGAGAAAACCGTAAAAAGATAGGATAAATTGGTAACCAATTTATAAAACACTCATAAAATATTAGAGTTATAAAATTGAATTTAAATAAGAAAATTTAATTAAAACAGTCAAATCATACCACATAATAGAGAACTTGAATGGAAAAGAAAGTTGAGAATTATTTTACCTATTAGAGTAACACCTATGACATGAAAGTTAGGACCTTGGGGGCTTGAGAACACATTATGAAGAATAAATGAGATGTAAAACTACCAAATAATGGATGATGAAGAATTTGTAACGAATGAAAATGATGGAATGAGTGGGTATTTATAGTAAATGAGAGGGTGATATTTATTAATTTCAAAGGACACCTCATTAGTGGTATTTGAAAAAACATGGGCTTACCCATGGAATTATCCCATTGTATTATCCACATGGGACAAATCATTTCATATTTTACTCTACACTTGTCAACCTAAATAATATTTTAATTATTACATCAGTATGATGTCATTAATCATACTAAAAAATCACAACTGTATTGTTACTTTTCACAAAAAAAAATCAAGTATTTTTAAAAAAATATGAAAAATTAACTCCATCCATTATTCAACAATTATAATTAGAAAATTGAATCTTTTTTTTTGAAAATATTTTTCAAAAAATGTTCTTTAATTTTTAAATAAAATCCGTATTTATTCAAAAATATAAATTTCAAATCTATAAATCATTTTTTAACACGATGAGAAATTAAGTATCATCTCATTATATTATAAAAATAAGAAATTAAGATAATTATACAATTTAATATTCATAAGGGTCATATTAGTATTCATATTCATATTCATAAGGGTATCTTACTATTCACCAAAAATCATGTATGTTTCATTAGTCTACAAAAAACATACTGATCAGAATTTTAGATAATTGTTCTTAAAAATTAATAATATAGAACCAGAAAAACTATGTTTAATAGATAGTTATAAAAATATAATTAAAACAATGTTTCATTAATTTCAGTTAATTTTTCTAATACCTTGGAGCTTCATATTATCCCAACCTCTTGGAAATTGTGCACTCACAATTTTATTTACGTATTAAAAAAGAGAGGGAATATTTCCCTCAAATCATTATCATATTATTAGGTTGTTTCATCAACCATGTTGTTTCTCCACCAAACCATTAAATATTAGATTACCTTTTTATGTAATACTTGTTCTCATTGTTAAAGAATCTGAACTGGTTTATCTTATTAAGAGTAATTCTCTTTTAGTTGAACCACTTCTAGGCTCAAAAAATGAGATGAATATGGAACATACTTTCTCATCATCGAAAAATAAAAATCATTATGTACCTGAGATTAAATCCAATGAAATGATACTCGGTTGGAAACTGGTCCAATGTTCTCTAGTATTTCACAAGGTACAAGTAACTATGGACTTATCATTACTTTTAACCAATACACATAAAACATTTCCATGGTGAGATTCAATGAAAAATACGATAACCTACCTAAGATGAAAATTATTTCCTCCTATTGTCTATATAACATATCTACTTACTCGATGTTGTCCTTCAGTGTTTCTAGATCATTATAATATTCCCAGCCACTTCCACTACTAATTCTAGTCAGATCAAATTCCTTTCCTAGACATCATCCCAAAAATCTAGAGTTTAATACCGCTTCCCAAACAGTGCCTCAAAAGGTTCTATCTGTATATTCGAATCAAAATTGTTATTACAAGAGAATTCAACTAAATAATATTGTTGTTACCAAATTACCTAGTAGTCCATTGAAATATCTCAAAACATATCTTCTAAAGTCTTAATTGTTCAATCTGACTTGCCATCTGATTGAGGATGATAAGTTGTATTGAAATTTAATTTTATTCCTAAGGACTTCTGAAGGTCCTTGCAAAAGATAGAAGTGAACATGGGATTTTGATCAGACATAATTGAAAGAGGAACTCTATGTTAACTTCCAATATCATTGAGGTATAGTCTATAATGGTAATCCAAAGACTTATTATCTCAAATAAAAAGAATTTTTTTAGATTTATGTAGCTGATCAGCATAAAACAAAATCACATTATTACCACAATAAGTCTATGGTGGTACCACCAGGATGTCAATGGAGATATTATCCCATTGCTAATTTGGAACTAGAAAATACTGAAGCATCCCTTTTGGTAACTTCGTCTCTACTTTGACCTATTGACTTGTCAAACATCTCATAGTAAAATCTACAATATATCTTTTCAATCCATTCAACCAATAATACTCTTGAATGACTCTATACATGTTAGTACTAACAAGATTATCTAAAAATGGATAAATAAGAGCTTCACGAAACAAATCATTCCTCAATTGGGATTAAAAAGCCACAAAAAACCATTTTAAAAATCATAAAACACAATTATTATCATTGTTATATTCTCAAAACATAAATTTTTTAACAAATTAAAACTTTTTTATAAATCAATTCTTCCTTATACTCTTTTTTAATTTAGTATCATAATTGTTACTTCACAAAAACCTGAAAATAAAATTTGTTTCCTCCACCAAAAACATGAATTCCCAAATTAATCAAATCATTAATCTGGATATGTTGTTCCAAACAAAATATGGTTACTTATGCATCGTGTTTTTGAATAATTGATTCATCCACATTGTTTTAATTTCCTAGATGGTAATTGATTGTGAAATCACAATCCTTTATCAGCTCAATCCATCTTATATTCCAAATGATTAATTAATTTTGAGTGAATATATACTTAAAAAATTTATGGTTAGTATATATTGGACATTTGGTTCTCTATAAATGATGCCTCCAAATTTTAAATGAAAAACCCACATCATCCAATTCCAAAAAATGTGTGGGAGAATTTAATACTTGAGTTTTTAATTTTCATAAAGAAAAATCAATTTCCTAATCCTCGTGAATCATAACACAACCTTTTATCTTCAATAATAAATCAATGTAGATGAAAAACACTCCATTTAAAGAAGGAATTCCCAAAACTGGTTCATTAATAAATCACATCATCAGTTGCTAAAATAAAACATCACATTATCTTTTATAAATAAATTTATACATTTTTTACTAATATAGTTAATAGGCTATAAACCCATGGAATAACTTTTAAAACTATCAATAATTTTCTACTAATATAGTAAAACGAAGAATCTCTATATCATTTTTAGGTTTTGGACATTCATCTAAAACTTTTGTTTTTCTAGGATCAACTATTATTCTAACCTTATTTACAATGTTCCAAATAAAATAAATCGGTTGCAACCAAAAATAAGAAATTCTGAATATTCTATATAGTTTCTTTTCCTTTATAGTTTGAAAAAAACTCATATATGTTTATCATGCTCTTATTTAGTCATAGAAAATAAAAATATTCCATCAATAAACACAACCACAAACATATCCATGAAATTATGAAATATTCTATTAATTATATCCCTTTGTAATTCAATTGAGTTAGTTAACCCAAAAAAAATAAAAAAAATCATAATTACCATATATTGTATGAAAAATCTTGTTTCTGGATGTCATACTCTATCACCATCACCAGATGGTATCTTAATCTCTTGTGAATCTTGTAAATGTAATAGGCTCCCTAGAGCCGATCAAACGAGTCATCAATACAAGGAAACATATAATTTTTTTTAATAGTGATGTTATTCAAAGCTGTATAATCAATGAAATGTATTACGAAACCATATTTATTTTTAATGTACAAAATATGACCACCCCATATTGAAGTTATTGGAATAATAAAGTAATCTTCAAGAAAATCCACTGACTTCTTTTTTAATTAAATATGTTCTATTTGAGCCATTCAATATGGGGGTTTTGAAATTGGAAGAGCATTAGGATCAATGTATTTTTTTTTTGACATCCCGATTAGGTATGAGACAGGTTAACTCATCCAGAAAAACATCATGATATTCATTTTCCACTGACACATAATTATTCATAACAGTTCCCTTGTCTTAAAAAATATGAACTAGATAACTTTTATTGCATCATACAAATGAATCTCATCTTCCTAATATGTTAAATATTGTATGGGTTCATTATTATATACAAATTTAAATTCATTCTGAAAAACAACTTCTTTAGCACTATAGTCAATCTTATCATGATATAGAGAAATCCAATCCATTTATAGAATGACATAAAACTATACTAATGGAAAAACAACTTGGTTTTTAGGTAAGTTATTTCCCAAAACCACAAAAGAAAGATTTTTATAATTCTTCTTTTTTATAATAAATCCCCTTGTTGTTTTAACAATATGTTCTGGTATCATTGGTTGAGGTGATATTTCCTATTTAATAGAAAATTACTCTGAAATAATAGAATACATAGACCCCATATCAATAATATCATTATAAAAATATCATTAAACTTAAAAGTTACCTAGTAAAACATTATTAGATGGTCCATATCTACTGATGAAGCATAAAAGGGTCTCACTGCACCTTTCTACTGATAGATTGGCTTATTTTCATCATTATCACCTCTCTTTAGGAGGCATTTTCATATTGACCAATCTCTCCCCATTTGAATCACATAATATTTTTCTTTTCTGGAATAGTCTTATGATCTTTTTCATTACAATCTTTCGTCAATATGTCAAAACATAACACATTGAAATCACTTCCAAGTTTTTGTAAGGCATCCCCTAGGGTGATTTTTATAACACTTTTCTCCAACTTGAAACTGGAATTTCACCCCATTAGATTTCATTGGTTTATTGTTACCCATCACATTCCATTTATATCTCTACTTTTCATTGTTGTTAAAGTGAATGCGGTATTTAGAAAACTCTATCTCCAACCTCTCACCACATCAAACAAGTTTCTCATTAAATTAGAAATCATGGGAGTATAATTCCCTTAGATATCATGGATTTAATATCGAGTAAAAGGGGTTGATTTTTCTATAAACTTATAGATAACATTTGGATCACACCTATCCATTTGGGTGGAGTATTCATCATACATGGCCACAAAATATTCCTCCCTATTCATTAATTCATGGAATTTCTTCTCTATCCTATGTCAAAACACATTTGTTAAATATTTTTCAATAATAGGACTTTAAATTCATCCCACTCTAAGGAATAAATATCATATCTATCCATGATATTCATGAACATTGACCACCAATGACCAGATTCACCTTTAAAATGATAAATGGAAATACTTAATTTTATATTATCTGAACATCCCCTTATATCGAATATATTTTAAAGGGATTTAATTCATCCTTCTTCTGCTACTGTTTCATCATATTCATTGAATGGAAAATGGTGATGTCTCATAAAATGTTCTTCTATAATCATGTTTTATTGGGGGTAATTATGGTTAATATATTGTATTGAAGAGAGCATCATTTTTTCCTATGTTAGCTAATCTATTATTATCACTAACTACTTAGTTTGAATCCCTACAATTCATGGATTCTTATTTAGAAGGATATCATTCTGTCGGTGCCTCTCCTTTTTAGCATCCCTATTTCTTTAATAGAAACCCATTTGGAAGAAACAAATAATTCTTGAAGCAACATGGTAGTCAATGAACTCTATAAAATTTCTAATTATATGTTGACTAAAAATCATATATGGTATTCAATTAATAACATTCTAACCCCTATTGATATCAAAACAATCCTATGATACAAACTATAATGACACAACCTTATAACATTTCATAGTCTATAATTTTAGTCAAAAACGCACCTCATATAATATTGAGGTTAATATCATGTTTAGATATTTAGAGAATTTGATACTTATACACTCATAACATTACACATTAATACAGAGTGGATACCATGGAAACAATATTCATTTATTCCAAAATTTAAAACTTTTCAAATAAAACTTGTTTTCATTGAAACATATTCATTAAATTTAACATGTATTCCTTATTTGTATTACACATCCTTATAACATGTAAATGAAATATAATTACTTTTTATGCGAACAAAAATCGTACTATGTTTTTAAAAAATATTTAAACAAAACAGTAGTTCATTATTAATTGTAATGTATGAAATAATTTTAAAAAAGACATAATAGTTACCCACAAAAATAAATTTTGTGAGATTTGAGATATATATCGGATAAATATAAAATATATAAATATAAATATAACCATAAAGGTGTCTTTCATCATTACATAAATAATCTTATAACCCTCTTCACCACCTTATAATTTCTAACCCTCACACCACCTTAAAATTTGTTTCACCGTCAAAGATACACATGGAGTAACCATATGGATGACCTGAAACATGCACATACCAAATGCACTAGAAGGATATACAGGTCCCACCCTTAATCATAAAAAACCCATGAACTAGAACATAATCATGAAACATGAATAATTTCATAAAAACATCTCTTTTGAATTTCAGAAAACAGAATTTTAAAGAGAATATTAAGTGAAAATCCCCTTACAAATATCACATAATTGAAGTGATAAATAATAGAGTGTATGTAATATGTATATAAATGGTAAATAAACATAATTAAACATTATATATTATAAATTCATCACAAATAAAATCTTAATAGCACGTAAATAATTACGTTGATTGTTAACCCAAAGAATGGAAATTTGGTAATGAATTACATTTCCCCCGGTTTGTCTTGAATCAAAATTGATTAAACCTCACGTATAATGGTTAAAAGTGTTTTATTAATACTTTAAAGAAAAATTTTCATGTTTTTAATATCTTGCACGTTCATTTCATCACATCTTGTGACTCTTTAATTGCTAGTATTATGTTCCATCCATTGTTCTAGGTGAATTCTTTAAATGATTTCCATGGTCGTTTTGGGTTTGATTTTCTTGTTGTATGGAAAAGAAATTCTAGAAGTGGACTAAAATGGTATTAATCTGTTTCCAGAATATATAATTAAACAATATATCATTTTTTATCATATAATATGATGTATCAGTAGAAAAACCTTTAATAATATTTTTTTACATTATTTTGGCGGTTCCTCGATAATCGTGAAATGTTTTCATCGTATAATTTAATATCCTGTATAGAAGTTCATTATACAATATAAAATATTTTAAAAAATAAAATTAACATTATTTTTAAACCATTAAAGAGGTTGTATGGTTATATTTTATTGATTTTATGGAAATTGGAAACAAATCATCCACAAATGTGTTAAATCAGCACATTGTGGACAATGTTTTTATTCTTAGAAAAATATGTAGAGGGAAAAGAGAGATAATGAATAAATATTTGTTTATCATAAAATAAAATAATTTAATTTAATTTAATTTAATTATCAAATTATTTTTATCAGGGTAAATGAGGATAGAAAAATAAACGAAAGGAACTTTAAATAAAATAAAAGTTTTGAAATCCCTTAAGAAACTTTGGTAGCTTAATGGTGTCACATTTAAAATAATAAAATATTTTGATTATAGGAAATAGGTATTTAGTAATTAATAAAAAATATGTAAAGTAAATTTTATATGTAATTAAATATCCAATAATAATACAATTTATAATAAATGATAATAACATAATAAGAGTCCTTGAAAAAATTTATTTTGAGATGAAAATTCTGCAGTATAACGGCTATGCAACATTGTCTTAGAAAACAATTCCAAGACATGGGACATGGGTCAACAATTGATAAAATACAGAAAAAGTTGTATAGGGGTAGAATAATATTTAAATAAGAAAATTTAATGAAAGGGTTAAATACATACCACATAAAAGTGAGTTTGAATTGATAAGAGATATTGACAAATTTCTAACATTATAGAGTAATCCATGAGACATGAAGTATGGTACCATGGGAGGTTAATGAATCCTTGGTAGGACTAATAGTGAGGTAAAAATACGAAATATTAGATGAAAAATAGTTTTAAATGAAATTAAATGGAGTAATGAGTGGTTATATATAGTAGATGAGGGGTAGTTTTTTTTTGATTTCAATAGACACCGCATTAGTGGTATTTGAAAAACCATGGATTTCACATTGTATTTTCCAATGGTATTAGCCACTAGGGTTACCTAATATCATATATTATAGTACACAGTTCTACCAGAATTTCAATATAATTATGATGTCAATTAAGATACCAAAAACTCATAACTGTATATTTAATATCGACAAAAAAATCAAGTATTTTAAAAAATTCTCAATATTTCAACCAAAATATTTAATACATGTATAATTAAAAAATGAAATCTATTTTTTGAAAATAAATTTATAAAAAGATTTATTTTAATTATTAAATAATGTTATAATTTTTTAAAATATATATTTTTTAAAATATAACTCATATTTTAACACGTTGAGAAATTAATCAACATCTCATTATATTATAACCTTAAGAAAATAAAATAATAATATAATTTAATATTAATTAATGTCATATAACAGTTCATATTACAATTAATAATGGTAGGTGAATATTCATCAAAAAAAAAGTAGGATCCACTAGACTCCAAATAACATACAGATTACAATTGTAGATGACCATTTTTTAAGATTTAAAACATAGAAGCGGAAAAAAATGTATAAAGGATAATTAAAAATATTTACATTAAAAATGATTCATGCATTTTAGTTTATTTTTTTAAAACCATGGTGTGTTTAAATTATATTATATGGAGGTTATTTTTGATATGTCATATAAAATAATTTTTTATAAAAATATCATATCTATTTTCAAATCATTTTTCATTTCAGTGAATTTATATTAACTTATAAAATAATAAATTTATAATTAACATTAACCTTTTAATCATGTATATAAATCATCAATGAATTATGGAATAATGAAGGCCAAAAAATCCACTAATTTTTTATAAGGTAAATAAATTCCTTTTAGATTTTTGCCGGAAAATTCCTAATAAATATAATTTAGAAAATTTGAAAACAAAATCATTCTGAAAATATTTAGTAAAACCCCATATATATGTATAAACCATAAAATTTCCCATTTTAAAGTACAAAAATTTAATACTATTAAGATAATGAGATTTATTATATGATATATAACAGGGATGTATATACACAAAATTTATTAAATAAGTGGTGAATATGGCAGATATCTCACAGGATAAAAATTGTGATGAGAAACCCTTACCTCTCACGTCACTTTAGTTTTTCATAATTTTACCTCTATAATACTAGGATAAAGGATGTAATTAATTCATTCCCAAACTATACACATATTTGTAATGCCATATGTGATAAATTTTTATCATCATAACACCTATTCATTAAAAATATTTCACTATTTTTTTAATTTCTCGTGTGTTTGTTTCAAGCTTTCAATATTGGTTCATTTTTGTATAATTAAGAATTTCTTATTCAACTATGAAAATAATGTATAATGTAAGTTAAATGGTATTAACGCCCTAATATAATTTAAATTGATTAATATACCATGTTTTCTCTCATTAGCATTATTCATTTGATATAATCTTAACGATAACAATGTAGTTTAATTTGGAGGTTCTTCGCACCATCATGAACTAGTTTTATTTTATTTAATACCATGCCTATATATTAGTTACATAATACAAAATTGGTTATAATATAATATATTAAATATTATTTACCTATAATAATAGTTTTATTACCATCCATGTAAGAGGTAATGTAAAATGAACAAAATCATTATTCCGAGAAGCAATTAACCATCATAATATACGCAATAGTTTCATTTAATTAAATAATAAAATGTAAAAAAAGAGAGGTAAATAATATATTTAATTATAACAATAGAATTAAATAATGTCAATTATTATTTGATTATCTGTAATTGAAGGATGATTGGGTTGAGAATAATGATTAAGAGGAAAGGAAAATAAGTGAGGCACTATAAGAAAAATAAAACATGGATATCACCACATTGAAGGACCAAATGAGGACCTCTGATTTGGTAATTGTTTTAAAAAAATTCACATGGACATGGGAAAGGTATGTATGAGAGGTCTAGAAGACATTTTATGAGCACAAAATCATGTTTTGGGAAACATGGTGGTGAGTTGTGGTATTTATACTTAATTATGGTTGACTTTACATAATTTAATAATAATTATTTTTAATATAAATCCAAACACATTGAGGTGAAATTAATTTCAACAAAATTTGGATCATAATTAATTTTGTAAATTATGGTTAGGGTCTATCAATACCTAAACAAGGAATTTGATTTTTTATTTCTATGAATATGAATATTTTACCTTCTAACAGTTACACATTACATAATTTAAGCAATACTATATTAAATCTATCTTTTAACAAAGGTAACATTGTTATCCATAAAAAAATTAACATACTAACTAATTTTTACCTTTTTATTCCAAAAAAATTATCCATTTTACCTAAAAAATTTCAATTAGTTCTTAATACATTATTTATAATTAATATCTTACACACAAATATAAAAAGTGTTTTTAAATTGAATATGATAAAATGATTGTAATGATTTAATATCATCGTTTAATGTAAAATTAATTAAAATTAAATACATTGTATTTTTTATGTATAATTGAAGTAATTATACAATTAAACAATTTTAGAATCAAATATTACTATATAAATAAATTTTATTGAAAAACTTCTCTCAATTAATATTGAGTATTTCTACTATTGCACTAATAATTAAAATTTTCTAAAGATGTAAAAAAACATTCACGAGAATGTATTTTAGATATTATTATTTAATAAAATATTAATATTTTTCTAAATAACTTTTTATAAATTTTTGAAAAGTTAGTCTTATAATTTTATCACCCTTAAAAGGCTAAAATATTTCCTTTTAGAAACAAATAGATTATTATATAAAAATTGGATTTATTCTCATGAAAATAATGTAAAATTTTTCGATGAATTTGAAAACTTTTTAACAGATAGATAATATATATAATAAATTATTATATTTCAGTAATATGGATTAATTTAAATTTTTAAGATAAAATTCCATTATGTGAATAAAAATAGTCTTTTTATAAGCATTTTCATTATGGTCAATTGGTTATTTATTTGTATTTATAATTTATTGGTAACCAATGAATGTCTTTTATAATATTGAGTGAAATATATTTCCATAATTAGTTAATATAATTAATCCATGTTATTCCAACCCCATGGTGATAATTATTATGTCATAAACAAGTAGAATTCGTATATGATTGGTGTTTTGTGTAATGTAAGCTATCAAAGTGATTAAATAAATTATATAAAAATAAATACCACAATATAATGGGGAGAATCATTCTACCGCCCTTATAGTAAAATTCCCTAATGAAAATATTTATTTGGAATAAAATATATTATATTACCACTACCACATAAAATCATTTTGATTCTATATATCTTCTTAAAATGGTGGTCCTGCTAAAAAAATTAACTAGTTGTGTGGTCATTTTTTATAATTTTATATCTTCAAAAAATAACATACATTAGTTATTAATTATAAGAATGATAATACATTAATGGTATGAGTACTATGTTTTTTGCATGTTTGAAATTTGGTAGATACTTACTTCGGAGTGATACATGGGGCATATCATAAACATGAGATAATTTTTTTAAAAGATCTAATCAATAGGGTAACATCCCGATATGGTAGAGAATTTTTGAAAAATATCAACCATAATAATTTTAAATTTCACTTGAAATAAAATATTTATTTATAAAACTTAAATAGTGGGAACAATCATTAGAAAATGGGATTATAAAACATCCTTTTAGAAGGAGGGAAAAGAAAAATCATAATATCAAGACATATATAAGATTCTTATTAGGATAACATTAGATAAAAGTGAAAACTTGAACATAGATTATAATAACAACTATCATGTTTTCCTTGATAATGATAGTGAATATGGTCAAAATAATGTTGATTACCACCGAACCATAGACCAAATTGGACTGAAAAAAAGAAATTTATATCATCATAACTTATAATAATATAATAATATTTTTTCAAAACGTTTGATAATATATACATACATCATTTCATATAATAGGTAAAATATCATTCATTTTTATGACATTATTAAATTATACATAAATTCTTACTCCATGGAATGAAGATAAAATTGAACTACTAGTAGGAATACTATATTATAAGATCCATAATCATATTACATGTTACCTTTTCCCTCTATAGTTATAATCATAATAATAATGGTTTATGAAAATTAATAAAATATGAATAAATATTAATGTAATAATATAACAAATAAAATTATTTCTTGTCTTCCAATATTCAATGTAAACAAAATAATGTATGGTTTAACATTTAATCATTCCAAAGGATTAAAATCCAAAGCCTTAAAATGATGTTCACTAGGATTCAAAAATATACTTATAATTAATCACCCAATAATATCAATAAATCTCTCCATTATTGCACACTAAACATGTGAAGATCATTACATTGTATTCATTTGAAACATGATATAAGTAGAATTTATATAAACTCTTAGTGAAAATATAAATTCTTTCAAAAAACAAACACCTTCCTCATACCAAAAATCAAATAATTTTATAAACCCAATACAAAAACCTCCTTTTTATTTTCTTGTTAACAATTTTTAAGGTCGTCATTACAATCTCTTTTATTTTATATCAATAAAAATCTATTTATTAATATATTGAGGATTAACATTCACTCAGTCTAATTTTTTTAAAAATCACATTACAATTCCAGTCAATTTCCATTCTTAACGGTACAACTCAAAATACACAATAAAATACATAAGGGAAAACTATACTGGATCAATCCATATATGTTTAATTATTTAATAATAAAATAACAAAAATTATAAAATATCATTCATAATTTAAAACACATAAAAACTTAATCATTCCACATCATTCATAAAAAATTTACCATGATTATTCATTTTACTCCTTATCACTCCATGAATCATGAATATAATTTATTGTATTTTCATCATAATCAATATAACCATTAACCATATATCTTTCCTAACTATCATAATGATATCTCTCCACATGGAATTAATTCTCATAACACCAATACATTCCCCATATAAAACATTTAACTATATTTGATTCACAATGAATACAATTGTCATAGCCTATTTCGTTAAATAATCATTTAATTTTGAAATTAGTGTCATTGTGCCTTTATTTTCATCACACAAATCATCATATGGTTACTTTGAAATAGTATCATTGATCACCCTTACAATATGTTATAAAAAATAAAAAATGAACATTCTATCCTCTATTGTCACCATGAAGCCACATCATTGTCAAACATGAATGGTCTGAAATCTCTCCATGGTAGATATTATTGAGTATACTGTGTGAATAGTCATTGGTCATAATTAAAATTTTCTCCTTATAACATCCATTTATATTTATTCAGATTATGAAAATAATTACATTATCCCAAATACTCATCAATGATATGAATCCTCCAAATTCCTTTCGTATTCAAAATCCAAAAAGGATAATGTGAGGGAAACTAATCATACATGAAACAATTATAATAAAGGTAATTTATTTTCAATCTATAAAATCTTAGGATTAATACTTGATTATTCATGATCATTAATAAATTCTATGATTTAAAATATACTTATACTTATACATTTGGCTATCATTATGGTTTTCTTAGCATAGTTTTCGAAGTTGGAGTAAAAAATTTTCAATGATAAAAAATATTACAACCAACTTTTTTCATAAGTATAGATTACATATAAATATAATAATATTCAATAAATAACAAAAAATACACTCTAGAATCATACAGTTTTACTATCATTGGAATCTATTAAACACAAAAAAAACCATTCATAGGAATTTCATACTGTCCCCCTCGTATTTAGCCAGAGTGATAACCCTTTTTGTCATTTAATTTTTAATACAATCATACATATCCTTAGGATAATATAAATATATGTGATGGGTGATCTATAATTAATATTAATGGTAAAAATGGGGGGAAATAATAGAAACATTAACATAAGGTTATATGAATACGATCATAAAAATTTTAAATTATATAATGAATATCAAATATCTTAATCATTACTCATTTAATAAATCATAAAATATATTAAGTCGAGAATCATAATAGAATAAATTTCCCTAATAATTTTGCGTTTGGAAAACACATAAGAGTAGAGAACCAATAATTTATAAGTAATGTATCTTTTACAATAATATAACATTATATTAGCTTCCAACCATAAACCATAATTATATGCAAGGTTTAATACCAATACAATCATGGTGGACATAGTCATTTAATTACTATTTTTAATTAACATTCCAACCCCGTCGAGCCATGTTTAATACCTATACTAGTAGTAAAAATAAAAAAAATATAATATAATTTCTAAATTCATTGGAGGGATATATATGTCCCAACATTCACATAATAAAAATATAATATCAGTTTTCCCCCTTAACATTTGTCATTCATCATATCAGAATCTATTTAAATAAATTTGTTTCATGAAAATGACATCAAAGAATAACTAATGGATAAGAAATGGGGTTTAAAATTATAAACATAAACCAACTATTAAAAATATGTATTATTTAATTTAAAAATAAAACCATTAAATAATATTTAATATTAAATAAATCTTTATTAGATGGAAAATAATTTTTTGAGATCATATAAAATAATTCTTGAGGAAAATATGCTCTCTATTTCGAATATTTTTTATTAAAATTCCACATATGTATTATATAAAATATTTTCATTGAATGTAACATATTGTGATTTTGAAAGAATAATATTGGTATTATGGCATTATAATGGTGGTACATTCTGCTAATATTGTATAAGTTAAAAAAGTGTCCCTTCTGTACTTGTTTTTAGAATAGTAAAAAAGAACCTCATTTAAGAAAAAAAACGATCTATTCAAACCGATTTGAAAAAAATACATAATTTTTGAAAATGAGTCAAAATATTAAATATAAAATATTTTTATTTTAGAATAATCCTTAGAATACATGTTCATTTAATAAAAAAACTGTATTAAGTGAAATTGTTTTAATTCATATTTTAAAAAATACTCTAATAAATATCGTACTGTTAAAATAGGAATTAATAAAATATATTGAATTTATAGAAAGATTATAAATTAAAATAAAAATAGATTAAATAAATCATAATATAATATAATGTCATTTAACACATAATATTATCAAGACCTGATCATGAATAATATTTTTAAACAAAATAATAGAGATTGGGTTAAGAAATCCATCGCCACATCATAATTAGTGGAATAATTTTCCCTTAAATGATATAATTATCATGTAAAACATTTAATAGCATGAATATAATAATATTAATGATATTATATATATATAATGAATGTACATATACCATACAAAACAAATAAGTGGTGAATTAGGAATATATCTTGTAGAATAAAATGTGAGATGACAAACCATTACCCACCCCTTCCATTTTCATTAGGGTATGTTATAATATTTTATAAAAGATAAATGGATGATATTAATTAATAATATCACTAAAATCATATTTATAGTACCTTATGAGACACATTTATAACATATTACCAATCATTTGTTAGTAAAATTAAATTATTTTCATTATTTCATGTGCTTTCATTTTATGGTTTCATTATTAGTTCATTTGTGTGTAATTATGGATATTATAATCAAATTGTAATAAAGATAAATATGTTAAATTATATAGAATTAATGAACTTTTAGATGTCTAAATAATTCCAAAACTTATTTTTCATTCTTTCATGATGATGATTTATTTGATAAAACATTAATGAAAAATGTGCAGTTTAATTTGGCGGTTGTTTCACCCATCGTGAACAAAATGTTTTACTAAATATTATGAATATATATTATTTATATATTATAATTTTTTTATAACACATTTATTAAAATATTATATAACTATACTAATTTTTTTGAACATCTATGAATAGAGTAATGGAAAATCAAAAAAAATTACTATTAACATAGATAGTGTACCAGGAAAATTTGGGAAATAGTTTTGTTTCATTAAATAATTTGAGGTAATACAAAGGTATTGATATAAAATATTCCATTAGAATAAAAGAATATTTTATTCATTATTATTTTGACATCATGGCATTACTAATGATGTATATGAGAATAATGTATAATAATAATGAAAACTAAGAGCGGCGTTTGGAGAAATTTACTACCTAAATATTATATCCATGAAGGACCACTTAATGACCAAGGATTTTCATTTCATGTTAGAATATAAAAACATGAACATTGGTGGGTATACAGAATATTTTATGGTAGATATTTTAGAAAATTCATGTATTTGGATGAGAAATTGGGTGGTAAGTTGTGAAATTTGTACTTGTGTATGTGAGGTTTTATATGATTAAATAGTTATTATTTTATTTTTTATGCCAATAACATTTAATTTATCCCAACAACATTTATGTGGAATTAATTTAATCAGATTATTAATAAAAATTAATTTCATAAATCCACTTAATGTTTTATTTCTTATGTATTTTATGCATTTTCCTTTAAAAATTAATTTGTTACACAATTTATCCTATAACGATGTAAATGTTTTTTATCCATATAAATTTTTTTACGATACAGAATAAAAAATACCTTAATATATAATTTATACCTTCTAACGTAATATATATAGTACATATTTTAAAATTATTTTCTTAATATTTTCAAAATAAAAAATAAAATTAACCTCATCGACACAATGAGAAAACATGTTTTTAAGTGAAAATATTCAAAACATGAAATGTTTCTATGTCAAATTTAAATGTGAAATTGATTCCAATAAAGAAAATCAAGTTTATTTACATTTTATTTAATTAATTTAAAATTAAATCTATTTTTAAATTTAAATTCACGATAAAAATAGGTAAAATAATATTGTACAATTAAAATTAAGTATTTTTACAATTCAAAACAAATGAAATTACTCACAAAAATAAAAAAAATCACCCTAACAAAATATGGATATTACCATATCAAAAAATAAAGGTTTTTCGCTATAAAAATTTTATATGATTAAAAATTATGTTTTTATAAATTTTCAATTAAGATGTGGAAAATGTTTCTTTCAGAAACATCATTCTATTATGCTTAAATTTCGATTTATTATTATATTAAGACAATGGATCTTATTGTATGTTATTAAAAAAATGTTTATAAATCAAAATTATTTCTTTAATATATACCTCCAATGTAAATTAATTTTATTTATTATATTAAGATTTCATTAAGGGAATATAAATATTATCTTTATAAAAATCAAACATTATGTTCAAATTTATTTATAGTTTTAATTTAAAATAAATTGGTAGTAAATGAATTCATTTTTTATACAGGTGTAAACTATATTTTCATAATTTGGTTAATGTCATTCATTATCTATATTCCAATGGATTATTTGATAACGGTTTTGGTAGAATAATCTTATTTTTTAATTCGTTTACGATTGTTGTTTTGTGAAAAGTAATCTTTTGAAGAGATTAAATTCATATTATAAAATAACAGTCATCAAATAATGGGGTTTTGAAAGTATCCTTAATGTGTAAAATGTCAAATGGACTTAAAATTAACAAATATCATATTCTAATATTATTGTTACTACTATTAGTATTACTAAGATGATTATGTGAATCTATTAATTTAGTGGAACTTCAATTATAAACAATATTTAAGAAACTATAATTGAAAGTTCTACAACTACATAAGCATGATCATGCTTCGTGAATTATTTTTACAAATATTTTTTATAATGTTGGCAATATTTTCTCCATTCTTTTTTAAAATCACAATGCATTAAATTGCCATTTTTTCAAGGAATGTAAATTAAGAGGTCATATAGATCATCCATTAATATATTCAAATGAGAGGAAATTTATTATATGATTTTAATACTAATTGAACTATTACTGACAATTCATTAAATATGAATCTATTTTTATTAATTTTATTTTAATAATACCTTTTCCATTTTTCATATTGCAGGAAATATAATTCTTAATAGGAATGTTCAGTCTGTAATAGATATTTTGAAGCACTGTGTCGAACCTTCTTTTATAGATAATTGAAAAATATTAAGATAATATTCAGTTGAGATAAACATAATAATGAATTATTCAATCGAAAAAAACTAAATGGGAAATTATAAATCATTTTGACTATTTAATGACTGATTTAGAGTATATCAGATATTACAATGACTGAAATGTAATAATAACAAATTTAGAGATATGTACTAAAATATATACACATAAATGATTAATTTATTAATTATCTTAAAATACTAACAAATAAATGCATGATAAGTCTTAAAAAGGATAATGATATAAATAATGGTGTCAATAATGACCATGGAATTTCTTTTACACTGTCTGTTTCATAAGAATTTATATCAACACCGTTATAAGATTAATATATATATATTAAATACAATAATATACATTATTTATTACATCAAGGGTACCGAAACCCATGTTG
Source organism: Viscum album (assembly GCA_963277665.1). NCBI lineage: Eukaryota > Viridiplantae > Streptophyta > Magnoliopsida > Santalales > Viscaceae > Viscum > Viscum album. The sequence continues at coordinate 849,217,981 of OY728161.1, forward strand.
AGACATTATATGAGTTAATGATTTTAGGTCGTGATTAACTAAAAAAGTCCATAATGTTTGACACATATATTGAATCACATAAAATATAAAATAGTAAATATAACATAGGGTTTGAAATAAATATTATTTTTATATTTACAATTATAAAATTGTGATTACATAGAAATATGAATGATGTTATATAATTAAATAGCTATGACCATTTTTAATTGTATTATTACAATTCAAATGGGATGATATTTCTAGTGGTGTCAAAGTAGACGACTAGATATTTATTTTATTAATTTTTATAACATGATGGTTGATAGTTATCATGATGTAGACGATTCGTATATCATTTCAGCATATGTTAAAATCATATATTATGTAGAATTTTCCCCAGATGAATGGTGTAGTGTAGGTTTGTTGTAAAACAGTGGGAAATTAATTACTCGGGTAATGATTTGGAGTCATATATTATATGTGAATTCATTCATTATCATATTTTGGTATATTATGTTTATTTTTACTATTCATTTATTATAATTTGTAAATTTATTTTTATATATGAATATTTAAATATATATGTTTTTATGTTATTTATAATTGATTAATTGATTGGAATACCCATGAAGTCGAATTATTTAATTGTAGTAGACTCCAAACTGATATTCCCCTGGAAATACATAAATCATATATAGTTCTTAGTTATCCCTGAAACTCCATAACACATTCAAATATGACTCATTTCATCTACCACTCATCGATGTATTACACACCCTATGTCTCCCACCCAACGGTATCTAGAACACTACATCCAGTTTAGCTGGTTCAACATGTGACGAACCAACAACAAGGGAATACAGAGTAAATCATAATTCATCATGATGATATTATTGGTACATCGTAATAGGTACAAGTAAAAATAATAAATTTACTCAAATTTTGTAGAAATAACATATTTTTTCAGAAAATATATATTATATTTTACTATATAGAGTAATATTTAAATCTAATTTTGAGGAATGTGAAATTTTTTAAAATATTTGATTCGTTACATTGATTTAGTGGAATGACCCAAAAATTCCATGGAAATTTTTCTTCTTAAATACATGGAAATTTTACGAGTCTGTGAAAATTTACGGCGCATGATTCCGAGGCCCAGTGTGCCCAGAATCAATTTCTGATGTTTTTTTGGGTATGTTTAGTAAATGTACGAGCGCGATTTTATAACTATTAAACTGGTGCTCGGAAATCAAATATGAGGACACTGTTGGACTTGCAGAGAAAATATTTTCTTATTTATACTTTCACATCGACAGTAGTTAGTTGAGAATAAAAGATAATATTTGGGTTTTCAAAGAAAAATAAAAAAAAATGAGCTAAACGTTATTTTATTTGAGCCACCATGTGGGTGACTAGTAGTTTAAACCACCTCATGGGAGTTGGAGGTGGGGCCACCACACCTTAACCTTCTATTAGAGGTTATGGTGGTGGGGCCCACTCGGACATAACATCCCGAGAGAGGATACTACGTGGGGACCACCCGAGACCACATAACCTCCCATTTTAGTTATAGGGGTGGGTACCACCCCAACCCTATTAATTAGAATAGAGTATAACCTCTCAACTCTCCCACATTAATTAAGGAGATCCTCTTGGCTTGTCTTAATAATTTTGTGCCACCTCTCAAGCATTAATTAGGGGAGTTAAGTTAATTAATTAATTCCCTCTTTTAAAATTTCTATGCCAATGAAATATTAGATAACTCAATCTAAAATTATTTCACTTGGCATTTGGGTGGAATTTTGGGGAGAGAAAATATTAGAAGGATTAGATTTATCCCAATGAAGAATGAAGAACATGTTCTTCCAATGATGAACAATGGCAATGATCCTTCTTCGAATTCTTTCTCAGATGCCTACTGACGTTGAGCGTCTTCCACGAGCCGACGCAGTTTGGATTTGGAAGCATGCAGCAGACACGAAGAACTACGATTCTATTTGTATACATTCTGCGACTTCATCAACGATCGACGAACTAAAAAAAATTGTAGGGGGTTACTTTTTTGTTTTATCGATTTTCTCTTTATCTTCATTGGATAGAAATAATTCATTGCGGAGTCGGTATAAAAATTGTTGTTCATTATACTCTTTTGATGAACCAAATGATGCCACCAAAAACATGGAGGGTGGGGCCAAACCAACATGGCCCGACCCCTCCTCCGATCTTGTTTATGTTGAACATTCGACAACGAAGCGGCCACGAGGCGATGAAGGCAGCAATGACAAAAGTCGCGGTACCCATGACCTCTACGAATCACGCCTCCCCCGCGGCCTCCATGAATTGCGCCACCCCCACGGCGCTCCAGTGCACCCACCTGAACACTTCGAGTTCGTGCCAGCCCGCCTACTCGTGGCCTCTCGTGTGCCCATCCTGCGGCCTGCCTAGAGCCCTGACGGCCTGTCCGCGCCCCACGTAACCTACATGTGGCATGCTCGGCTCCCTACCGGCCTGATCGCGCCCCCGCGCCCTGCTCATGGCCTGCCCGGTGCTCTGTCGGCCTACCAGGCCGCCACCTGGCCTCCCCGACCTCCTGCCAGCCTGCACAACGCCCTCCCGGCTGCATGCCCGCATACCTAGCACCCTTCCCAAATGCCACACAGCATGCATAGTCGCGCATTGGTTCCTGGAAGAACCGGCTGAGCTACTTCACCCTCCCGAGCCAGACAGCGGCACACTCTCCACATCGTGGGCAAAACCAGATCGGCCTCCCATGCCGAGCCGCCCGAGCTGCGCCCTATGTGGCACTGGTCGAACTAGCCCCCGGCGTCTCAACCGATCTGCCTACGCGGCGACCTCTGGGCCGAACTTCCCTCACAGTCTGCTGGACATGGCCAAGCGGATTGGGCCGAACCTAATAGGTTCTACCACCCAATGGTTCAGGCCAAACCAAACTAGTTTGACCGGGTCGGACCAGACCGGTTTGGGTCGAGTTGGTCCGACCGAGTCGGACAGGACTCAGGCCCACTACTGACCCTTTACTTATTTTTTCCATATCATTTCCCCCAAACAACCATTTGAAAATACGTCAGTGGAACTGGTATTCTTGGAGCATGAAGGTATCTTTGGGTATTCCTCACCGAAACTCGGGGTATAGTTGAGATACAGTCAGGTTGGATCATGCATGAATCCAATCAGGCCCCTAGGACTAAAAGGCTAATAACTAATAGACCGGGCGTCCGATTGACGTGTCGTCTATTATGTGGAGATCTCTATGGCGTGGGAGACACTTGGAAATCTTCTGTGTGCGACTTCATGACAATTTCAGTATCGACCAGTAGCTTGTGGAGTAGATCCTTCTAGAGGCAAGCAGACTGAGTGCAGAGACCTAGTATCTGAATGAGACTTAATGACTGCTGACCGATTGAGTCAGAGTGATTCGGATGGCCCGGTGGGGAGGGCCTAGTTTTGGAAGTAGACCCACGACATCGGAGCGACTGGTTTTAGTGGAAGACCCACGGTACTTGACAGGGGAAACTCTACAGGCTCTAAGGGGTAGCGCCTAGTTACAGCGGCAGACCTATGGTGGGGATCACTTCTATGTGACGTTGTAGACCCACGATACTCGATAAGAAGATTATCTCCACAGTATGAGGCTAGTGGGAAAAACCTTGGTTTCATGGTAGGCCCACTATACTCAACAGAGGTGGAGTTCTCCAGCAGCTGTGGTTTCGTCAATGTGAATAAAAATACTGGTTTGAGCTGAGTCAGTAAATTTTGAGTTTACCTCATGTTTGAGATGGATAACTTGATAACGTAGGAATATTTATTGGAATATATCTAAGTGTGGTTAACTTTTTATTTAATAATTTTAATCTATCCTTGTTGGATTTGTGGGACCATGGGGGTCTCGGTGTCCCCACTGAGTTTTGTTAAACTCACCCATGCACGGGATTTTCCCGAACCTCGTTGTGTTGGATGTAGACGACAGACAGTGCTGACTGAGGCTGAGTTGATAGGATTGGATGGTTCTCAGAGGTGGACCACATGGTGTGACGGTACATAGAGGAGACAGACAGACGTGGAGTGCTATGGAGGCTTCCTGTACCTACCCTTTAGGTAGGACTTCCCGATGGATGATCTGGCAGCTGTTTACCTTTCTTCAGTTGTACTTGTTTTCAATTTCCTTGTACTTTATATTTGAGCTTGTATTTCCAGCCCCTTTACTTTACATCACTATTTTTTATATACATTTTTACTTATTGTTTGATTCTATTTTGTACTCTGATTGTGTATGTTTACAATTAATAAAATCAATGCCTTCCCAGTTGAGAGATTTATGCCTTTGAGGATAGTCTCTTGCCCCTGGCCTATAGAAGGTGGGCTTGGGGTAGTCATGAAATAGGACCTGGGGAATGGGTCGTGGAAAATTGGTATCAGAGGAGTTGGTTCTACAGCAGAACATATGACTCTGATATTTCTTTTTGTGAAGAAATAGTGCGTAGAGTACTGAGGGTGGTCTTTAGTCAAGGTAGTCTAGTATTGGTGCGGAGGCCGAAATATCCATACACCAGACCCTAACATCTGATTTTCGACTCACTGCATGAAAACACTGATTGCATGGGTGTTTTCAAATGTTATTATTTAATTCAGCACAACCAGATCAGCTCACCATGTATAATCTTTTAACAGTGTCACATCTGTTTCTTTCAGGATGCCTCTGCATGGATGACCAGTTAGACTTCCGAGATTTCTACGAGATGATATCCCACCGAGTGACGATGCCTCGGTGTAGGGACCTATCATAGCGGAGGCACCAAAGGTAACAGTACCTGTTGGGAAACTGATACCACCAGCCCCATAAAAAGAGAGTTCACGCAGCATGATCACATTGCACGAGTTCCAGCTATAGAGGCCACCCTAGTGTAGGGGAGAGACAGACCCGCAGAAAATGGAGGATTGACTAGAGGCTATGGTGAGATTAATCAGACTGGTTGAGACACCATCCTACTTCATAGTGATTCTTACTGCCAGCCTTCTACAGACAGTAGTGAAAAGATTATGGAGCTTGATCATTCATGTTCATGATGAGATGACGCTACTCTAGGTAGATGTAGAGAGCCTGTTTTGGGTGAAGTTTATTCTATAAACTCTCCACGCATTGAGAATACAGGAGGTACTTCATCTACAACATGAAAGTATGATTGTGGCATAGTACTCAGTGAAGTTCATCAACCTCTCGCGCTACTCCACAGATATGGTACGGGACCCATTCTTCATGGCCCTGACCTTTGAGCAGGGACTCAGATTAGAGATCAGGACTCTGATTATCTCACTCAGTGTCCCGAAGAAGGCACGGGTGCTAGAGGGATCCCTCCTAGATTAGTTTTTCCTTGCTAAGAAGCCTCCAACAGCGAGATCCACCACTAGTCGACATGTAGTGGACTCTTTTAGAACTGGCAGTAGATAGATGATGCAGAGGTCCAAAAAGACCAGACCTACAGGTGGATGACAGCATGACTCAGGATCGGTTGTATGGGGCACCCGAAGCGGAGACTGACATGCCAGGAGTGGGAAAAGTTACTCATGCGGCGGATAGGGTCACATGGCTTATGACTGTCCGACCCACCATACTGATGATTAGAAGACGGTCGAAGGACCACCAAAGAAAAGATAATGATTCGATTGTGGCTGACTACAAGGAGCATGTGGACGTGGAAGATGAGCTGGATGTGTAGCTAGTGGCGGATGTCGATTCATGTTGTTACTGCCACCACCACTAAGAGGTTCACCCCGACTGCAGGGAGTAGGTGGACATGTGAGAGATCAACTCCAGGAAACTGTGGCCTACGAACACGGTGATCCATAGATAATACATGGTACGATCTATGTCTACTCCACCTTAGCTTCTTTTTTTATTGACCTACGATCCAGTCACTCTTTCATAGCCACATCCCTCATTCGAATCATGGAGATTCCGAAGGATCCATTAGTTTGATTATTATGTCTAGAGACTTCAACAGAATCTGATTCAATGATTAAAAACTAGTTCCAGCTATGCGTGCTTACTCTAGGAGGTAAGACCTTCAGCTGGGATCTCCTAGTAGCAGCATCGAGGACTTACGACAACATCATGGGTATGGACTGGTTATCTACATTCTATACATAGATAGATTGAATTAGGCACAATGTGAGGTGTGTTCACATAGATGGGTCCAGGTTCACCTTCACCGGTGAGAAGGGATCCTTTGCAGTAGAGGAATAACTTACTCGGAGGAGGCTGGAGTCGGCTACTCATCAGTTGGCTTGCCTTACCCTCCGAGTGGTAGAGGTGTAGAGTCCGAGCTATCTGGTAGTGGTGCACTAGTACACAGATGTTTTCCCTGATTATGACCCTGGTATACCTCCTCATAGGGAGGTGTAATTATACATTTATTTGTACCCTGGGATGACACCAATATCTACACCAACATATTGAATGGCTCCGGATGAGCTTCGTGAGCTGCAGGTACAACTAGAGGACTTGCAGAGGAAGGGACTCATCCAGCCAAGTGTTTCTCCCTGGGCAGCCCCAATTCTGTAAGCCAAGAAGGTAGATGGGAGGATGAGGTTTTGTGTCAGAAACTGTCGCCTGAACCAGGTGACCGTGAAGAATGTGCATCCACTCCTAAGGATTTACAACCACTATGATCAGCTGAAGGGATAACTGTGGTTCTCAAAAATAGACCTCAGATCATGTTATCACCAGCTTAGAGTTCAAGATGAGAATGTGACGAAGACAGCATTCAGGTGTCGGTACGACCACTAAGAGTTCTTGGTTATTCCCTTCATCATAACTAACACTCCAACAGTGTTCATGGGACTCAAGATCAGGATCATCCAGCCTTACCTCGATCACTTTTCCGTAGTCTTCATCGACGGAATTCTGATCTACTCGACTACTGAGTAGGAGAATGCCTACCATTTTCGAGTAGTACTATACACACTCTAAGAGAACAAAAATTATGGTAATCTCACTATGTTAATGTTTTGGATCCAATAGGTTCACTTTCTGGGTCACATAATCTCAGAGGCTGGAGTTGTAGGGGATCCCTCGATTATTGAGGTGGTACATTCTTGGGAGCCACCTAGGAGTGTGATGGAGGTGTAGAGTTTTCTGGGTTTGGATGTTTACTACCAATGATTCATACTAGAAATATCTCGAGTTGTAGCACCACTATCAGCCTTGACAAAAAGGGTCAACCCTTCGTGTGGTTGGAGAGATTCTATAAGAGCTTTCAAGAGTTGAAGAAGATGCTAACTAGTGACCCCATTTTCAGTCTTCCAGAGGAACGTGTAGGGTACGTAGTTTACTGTGATGCATCAGGGACTGGACTCAGGTGTTTCCTGATACATGAGTGAGTAGTGATCGCGTATGGTTCTCGATAGCTGAGACAGCATGAGTGGAACTATGCTACCCATGACCTAGAGTTAGCTGTAGTGGTCTTTGCATTGAATATGTGGTGACATTATTGGATGGGTGAGCACTTTACCATGTAATATGATAACAAGAATCTCAGGTATATCTTCTCTCAAAAGGACCTGAACCTGAGACTGCAGAATTTCCTTGAGTTCCTACTAGACTTTGACATCAAGATAGTCTATACTCTTGCAAAGGGTAATGTTGTAGCTGATGCACTAAGTAAGAGATCTAGTATACAGCTGCTAGGAGAGGAAATAGAGAATCTGGTTTCCATTAAGATAATCAATGTGGATAGAGATGGAGTAGTATGTCTACAGTCCTTTAAAGTCACTCCCCCACTTCTCCAGCGAGTCAGGGAGGCACAACATAGTGATGCTAACTGCGAGACATGATGTGATAAAATATCCACCGGGCAGGAACCTGATGTATTTACTGAATGTGGGGAGCATGTCATCATCTTCATAGGACGTACTATGGTATCAGTTTCACTTCAAGAGGATGTGTCGAGGGAGTTCCACACATCCTCATTAGTAGTACATCCAGGAGTGGTGAAGATGTATCATGACATCAGACGTCAACCATGGTGGCCGGGTATGAAGACGTCATTAGCGGAGTTTCTTTCTCGATGCCTCTCTTGTCATCATGTGAAGACATAGCATTAGGTACCAGTAGGCTTGGACCAACATTTATAGGTCCCATAGTGGAAGTGGGATGGGATATCCATGGACTTTGTGATGGGACTTCCACATATATCCCGAGGTCATGATTTGATTTGGGTGATCATCGACCAACTCACCTAGTCAGCCCACTTCTTACTGATCAGAGAGCAGGGTTCCATGGAGAGCTTGGGGTGCCTCTATGTGAGGGAGATTGTGCGGCTACATGTGATACCAACATCTATTGTCTCTGTAGCACCCACATTTTGAAGTATGTGGCCTTTTTTATGCATTTTTTATTTTTTTAGAGTGCATGATATGAGATGGGAAGAGGTTGGGAGACTTTGGAATTGTTTAGGATGATTTTGGAGGCTTCTAAAGGGGTGCACAGTTTGAGCACCGTTAGTGGAAACTGTGCAGGTTCCCCAGGAAACTGTGTGGACCCTTGTTCATGAGATAGTAGACCTTACACAGCCTGCACATGGTTTGTCAAACCATGTAAGGAAATCGTGTGAACCCTAGGTCTCGAGGCAGTGGCGTGCGCATGGTTAGCGCAAATATTTCCAAACCGTGCGGGCTAACCGTGCGGCCACTTAAAAATAGGGTTATAAAACCTGGTATCACTCAGGATTGCCTCATTTCACTCATCTCTTCCTCCCACTCGAGACTCTTTTGGGATTTTGGATTCTCAGCGGTTAATGGTGCTCTCCCACATGTTTTGTAAGAGATTCGAAGGGGTTTCAATGTGTATTCATGGTGGTTTCTCCCGGGTATGTTTCTATTATTTTTTCTCTTGTGGTTTTCTCAAGATCTACACCCCTCTCTCTTTCAATATTCTAGATCTACATTTTTTCTGTGTAGATCTAGTGTTGTGGTTGCCTTGGATTTTAATTTTAAGGCTTTTGATGGTTAAGGAAGGTGATCTAGAGAGGTTTTGGTGGTGCGTTCACCGGATTTGAGGTGTGATGGTTTGTGGGTCGATTTCTCAGGAACCCTAAAGGTAGGTGGATTCTCTCTCGACTCCACTTAGTTAGAAATTTTGGTTCTTTTTTACAATTAATTGTTTTTCTAAAAATTAATTGTGAATTGTTATACAAAATTGATTACAAATACATTGGGTGATGTTTTGGGATTTTTTTTGAAAAAGGGGGTTTTGTGGTGAAATCCAATTCTTGTGGATTTTAAAATAGGATGACATGGTTTATTTGTAAAAATGGTTGATAAAAGGGGTTTTCAATAAAAGGGGTATTTTATTGAAATGATGGTTGGCATGGAAAATGTTTTTCAATAAAAGAGTAATTTATTGAAGTAGATTTATAAGCAATGGAATTGGTCGATGGCATGTTGTTGTGAACTTGGGGGGTTTATTCTTATTTTGGATTAATTGAAATGTGGTATGAATGTGGGTGGGAAGTCTCACTATAAAATGGGAATGGATAGTGGTCGGAAGAACCACCATGAGAGTAGTGGTCGGGAAGTACCGCTAGTTGTGAATGGGTGAACGGGTTGGGCAGAAGTCCCACCATTTGTTTTGGTTTGGTTGGGAAGTACCACTAGTTTTGAATGGATGAATTAGTTGGGTGAAAGTCTTACCGTTTTGGTTTTTTTGGTGTGAATGGGTGAACAGGTTGGGTGGAAATCCCACCTTGTGGAGGTTTGTTGTGCATTTCTCTACAAGATGGAATTTGTTGTGCTAATGGGTAAAGGATGAAATGGTCTATGGCATGTTTTCTTTGGCTTTCCTTTGGTTTCTTGGATTGGGTGTGATGGCTTGGTAAGATCATGGTTGTCTTAAGGTAATGGGTCCACTTGTGAATATCTTAAATAAATTGTTTTATATAAATGTGCTAATGGTTTTTTCCTAGTGGCGTGAGTAGGGAAGTCATTTGGTGAAATCCTACTGATTTTTAGTACTCACCCACTACTTTGGCACTGTGGTGTCTTTACAGATATTTTTTATCGTGATGTGGGAAAAGGTAAGGTATCCCGATCCTTTAGTGTAGTGTTGTGATTCCTTAGTAGAGTGTGGACCTTAGAGCTTGGAGCTTGGTGTGGAGCTGTGGTGGTGTCATGAATTGTAGTGTTTGTAGTTTAATTTTCCACTTCTACACTGATATGGTAGGTTGTTTTGATTTAGGGTTCTAATGTGGAACAACTTGGTTGTCTTTTGGAAATTCTTTGTTGGGTAATTCAATTGACATGCATCATATAGTGGTGGTTATTGGATTGTTGTTTGGTTTTGTCATGAGGGAAAATCATTCCCCAATTTGTTTAGAAGACCTAGACATTTATTTCCTTCATTTGGCGCTTTGGGAACGTCGCTTAATGCCAAGTACCCCTCACCACCTCCTCAAGAAAATGGGGTAGGGGCGGGGTGTTACATGTGGTATCAGTTTGTTCGGTCCTTTGTAGTTGATTCTCAGATTTGGTGTTGACATTCGTTGTGGTACATTCCCTGAGTCAGGATGGTAGCAAGTCGTAAGAAAGTCGGAACATGGAATGTATAATATAAAAGGACGTAACTAGCCCTTTTATGCTGAAATTCAAGTTACCAGGGTGTTGGGTACATTAGTGTTTTGGTGACACTTATAGTCATTGGATTTTTCATTGTTGTGGGTGTAGCCAATGATATGAGCATGCAATGCATGGTAGAAATGACATCCCACAAGGATGTATATTTCATTACGATATAATGATCTATAGGATGAATTAAGAAATGGTTGTTGTGTGAAACTTTAATGAGAATAAATTTGGTATTTTGAAAATGGTTTAGTTTTCAAAATAGTGAAACATGGCACATGTGGAAAATTTGAACTGGTGGAAAGACTTGTTGTGATAGTGTTGTCCAATGAGATTTGAAATGGGATTTTGTGATTTCTACGGATGTGAGACTCATGGTTGTTTGTTTTGTATTTATAGAAATGGCACCGGGTAGGTTTCGTAGAGACCAACCAGAGGAGGCTGGTGAGAATGTGGTAGCACCTGAGCCTTCGGTGAACTAGGAACTAGTGCAAAGCATAGTGCATGATTTCCAATATGTGGAATGTGAATGTAGAGTGGATGAACCAAGGAATGTGGATCATGCGGTTCAGTTTCAAAAGAAAAATCCACCCATCTTCAGGGGTGATTCAGAGCCAGAGAGGGCAGAAGATTGGTTGAATAAAATGAACAAGATCTTCGAGTTCTTGGGAACACCGGTAGAGTTAAAAATGAAGTTGGCCACGTATATGTTGGAAGATCATTCCCTTCAGTGGTGGGAGTCGGTAGTCCAAGCTGGGACTGGCCAGGGTAGGATGTGTGAATTCTTTGAGGAATTGTTCAATAAAAAATTCAACCCACATACGTTCAGAATTAAGTATACAAAAGATTTAGTCAGTTTGAAGCAAGAGCTTATGTCTGTAACGGATTATGCAGCTAGGTTTATGAACTTAGTGCGGTTTTCACCTGAGGTGGCGGGTAGCATGTCGTTGAAGGCAAGGATCATTGAAGCGGTATTAAGTAAGGAGATATGTTCAAGGATAGCAGTGTTGTGTATTGATGATTACATAGATATAGTGAATAGAGACTCGGTGGCTGAGTAGGATCTGTTGGTAGCTCTAGGCGGGGGAAGCATGGTGGTACCCATGGGGAATAGTGAGAACTCTAACGTAGGATTCAAACTGAAGAGAGACGCTTATTACCAGGGAGGGAATATGACATATAATCTGACGGTAGGATCAGTAAATCATCCTCTGAAGCCCCATATCAAGGCGAGATGTTTCCAATGTGGTTCTTTGAGCCACATCAATAGGGATTGTACGTCACAACCTTGATCATTTAATAATTGTAATCAGATAGGGAATCTGCAGCATTATTGTCAGAATGCTCCAAGGTCGGGTACACGTGACACTCCTCAGGTATTAGAGACATCGTATGCTTTGATGGGATAGGGGCAGCAGCATACCCCTTAACAGCAGGGTAAAGTGGGTCATGGTGATTCTCGGAATACCACAATGCATCACTAGGGAAATAAAGGGCTGAGTGTGGCAAGCAAACATCTGTTTGGAGCTGAGAGGGTTTTGGTGGATGATCAGTCAGGACTATCCATGGTGCGAGGTACTATTATTTTAAATTCTACTTTGATGAATGTTTTGTTTGATACGAGGGATTCACACTATTTTATTGCTTCATGTGTGGTTGATTTTCTGGGTTTAAGGGTAGAAATAATTCCCTCGGTTTTGAAACTTCAAACTCCTCTGGGTCGAAGAGAGTGTCGAGCCTTCTTGTATATAAAATTTTGAATCGTTGTGGGCATGGTTGAGATAGTGTGGAATTTCTTAGTTCTTGGGATGGATGGGTATGATGTAATCCTGGGAATGTATTGGCTGGTGGCGTTAAAGGCTTACATTGATTGTGATGCGCGAACAGTGGATTCTATAATACAGGATGGTGTTAGAGATCTCATTAGTGAAGAGAGGCATGAAATGCAGGGTTCAACTGGTTTGTTGGCATCAGTAGTGGGTACGTTATCATATCAGTTGGCAGTGTTGTTGTTGGAATCGGTAGAGGGTGTTGAGAAGCATGTTCCTATGGTAGTGGTAGATCTGTTCATGGATGTTTTTCCTGAAGATTTCTCTGGGTTACCTCCCGTAAGGGAAGTGGACTTTACGATTGATCTCTTTATGTGGACCATTCCTATCTCACTTCTGTCTTATCAGATGCCAGCAGCTGAATTACGGGAATTGAATGTCTAGTTTGAAGAGTTAGAAAAGAATGTTTTTACTTGTCCTAGCACATATTTGTGGGCATCGCCGGCGTTGTTTGTGAAAAAGGCGTATTGATCTTTGAGGATATTTGTTGATTATTATAGACATAACCAAGTTACGATAAATAATATATATCCACTTCCCCAAATTGATGATTTTTTCGGCCAGTTGTGGGGAACCCAGTGGTTCTCCAAGATTGACCTAAGGTCGGGATATCATCAATTATAGGTGAGGTAGAAGGATATTCCTAAAACAACTTTCATAAGAAGATATGGTCATTATGAATATGTGGTTATGCCCTTTGGTCTAACGAATGTGCCAAAGATGTTTATGGCATTTATGAATCAGATATTTCAGAGATATATGGATGTATTTGTGGTGGTGATTGTAGATGATATTCTGATGTATTCAAAGACAAGGGTAGAGTATGAGCAGAACTTGGCGACAGTGATAGGGATCTTGAGTGATCATCGGTTGTATGAAAAACTATCAAATTGTGACTTTTGGATACAGGATGTTCGTTTTCATGGCCATGTGATTCTGAAAGAGGTGTTTCTGTGGATCGAAGAATGATAGAGGTCATTATCTCATGGAAACCACCAAAGAAGGTGTTTGAGATACATAGTTTCCTTGGTCTAGCTGGGTATTATCGGTGTTTTGTTCGTGATTTTTCACATTTGGTTTCGCCAATGACAACTTTGACAAGGAAGTATGTTCCATTCTAGTGGAATGAGTAGTTTCAGCATTGTTTCGAAGAGCTAAAGGGTCGTCTTATATCAGCACCAATCTTGGTTTTTCTAGAACTGGGAAAAGGGAAAGTGGTGTATTGTGATGCATCGAGATTAGGGTTGGTGTGCGTTCTCATGCAAGCGATCATGTGTTTGTGTATGGCACACAGCAGTTGAGAGTGCATGAGAAGAACTACCCAACTCATGATTTGGAGTTGGTAGTGGTGGTCCATGCATTAATGGTATGGAGTCATTATCTCTTAGGTGAGAAATTCATGGTATATACAGATCATAAGAGCTTGAAACACATTTTATCACAAAGGAATTTTAAAATGTGACAAAGGAGATGGATGAAATATCTCCAAATGTTTGATTTTGACTTAATGCACCCACCAGTTAAGTGAAATTTGGTGGCAGTTGCATTAAGTAGAAAATCATATGATTAGGTGGTGAAAAAAGCATCGGACCAGTTGCAGTTGATGTCAGTTATAGCTAAGATGTGGTTGGAATGTGAGGACCAAGGTGATAGAGTGGTCTTCTTTCCAGTTTTGTTGATTCCTGACTTGGGTGGCCTGATTAGAGAGGCACAAATATCTGATTCTGAGTGTGTGACCATGTGGTCAAGGCACAATGGTGGGGAGACCATTGAGGGTTGGAAACTGAATGTAGATTCAGATTTGTGTTTTCAGAATCGGATGGTTTTACCAGATGTTTGTTAGGAGGATCTTCTTAGGGCATATCATCATTCCAGGTGGGTTGTTCATCCTGGAATTTAGAAAATGTATAGAGGATTGAAAGCGTAGTTCTGGTGGGATGATATGAAAAGAAGTATGGTTGAGTTTGTTTCGAGATGCTTGACTTGTCAGCAGGTCAGGGCAGTGCATCAATGTATAGCTGGAATGCTGCAATCGTTACCAATCCCTATTTGGAAGTGAGAGCAGATAGCGATGTATTTTTTCACAGGTCTCCCAATAATGGTCAGAAAGCACGATGCCATTTTGGTGATAGTGGATCAGCTAATAAAGTCATCCCATTTCATCCCGATTCGTGAATCTCATACAGTGGAGGATCTTTCAAAAATCTATATCCGGGAGGTAGTAAAGAGGCATGGTATTCAATTTTCTATTGTATTAGATAGAGATCTGTGGTCCCATGGAAACCGTGCGGACCCTTGTTCTCGAGAAAGTAGGCCTCACATGGACTACACATGATTTTATAAATAGTGTGAGGAAACCATGCATACCATGGCTCTCATGGCAGTGGTGTGTGCACAGTTAGCGCACAGTTTTCCAAAATCTGCGGGCTAACCGTGCGGCCACTAAAAATTAGGATTATAAAACCTGGGCTAACTCGAGATTTCCTCATTTCACTCCTCTCTTCCTCCCACTCAATCCTCACTCAAGATTATAGTTTCTCATGGGAGTATCACTTGTCGTTGGTTGAGTTCTCGTACAATAACAACTACCACGCATCCATACAGATGACTCAGATTGAAGCGTTGTATGGGCGGCCATGTCATTCTCCATTATGTTCAGTGGAAACAGGAGAGTCCTTGATTGTTGGACGGAGCCTTGCCCATGAGACTACGGAGATGATCATGTTGATCAGGATGACAATGGAGATGGCTCAAAGTTGTCAGAAATTATATACGGATCATCGTCGATGATCGTTGTCATTCGAGGTGAGTGATCATGTGTTCTTGAGGATATCTCCTAGGCTGGGACATCGTCGGTTGGGGAAGCATGGAAAGTTATCTCCGAGGTATATTGGGCCGTTTGAGATTGAGGAGTGGGTTGGTGAGGTGGCTTATTGTTTCGATTTTCCACCCAGGTTTAGTGCGGTTCACAATGAGTTTCATGTGTTGCTGTTGAAAAAGTATCACCGGATCGTGACCATGTGATTCGATGGGATCGTGTTGAGCTAGAATCAGATGCTTTGTTGGTGCATGTGCTAGTGCGGGTTGTGGATAGTCAAGAGAAAGTCTTGCGTAGTAAAATCATCAGTTTAGTTTGTGTTTTGTGGAAACATGGTCAGATTCAAGTGGAGACTTCAGAGCGGGAGAATGAAATGGTCGAGTAGTGGCCCGTGCTCTTTCGGTAATGGGCGGTTTCACTAGTTTCCAGGGATAGAAAGTACAATGGTGGGGGGAATGTAGCACCCCCTATTTGAGGTATGTTTCCTTTTTATGCATTTTTATGTGTTTAAAGTGCATGAGATAAGTAGGGAAGAGGTTGGGATAGTTTGGAATGGTTTTTGATGATTCTGGAGGCTTCTAAAGGGGTGCACGGTTTTAGCACAGTTAGAGGAAACCGTGCAGGTTCCCCAAGAAACTGTGTGGACCCTTGTTCTCAAAAAAAATAGGCCTCGCACGGTGTGTGCACGGTTTTCCATATATTGAGAGGAAACTATGTGGACCCTAGCTCTCGAGGTAGTGGTGTGTGCACGGTTAGCGCACAGTTTTCCAAACCGTGCAGGCTAATCGTGCACACACTTAAAATTAGGGTTATATAACCTGGGCTCACTCATGATTGCCTTATTTCACTCCTCTCTTCCTCCCACTCACACCCACTCAGGATTTGGGGTTTTCAAGGCATCGGGGTGCTCTCCCACATGTTTTGGAAGCGATTCAAAGGGGTTTCAATGTGGATTCAAGGTGGTTTCACCCGGGTAACTCTCTCCTCTTTTTTCTCTTGTGGTTATTCTAGATCTACACCCCTCTCTCTTTCAGTATTCTAGATCTACAATTGTTGTGTGTAGATCAAGGGTTTTGGTTGCCTTTGATGTTAATTTTATGTATTTTGTTGGTTAGGGAAGGTGATATAGAGAGGCTTTGGTGGTGCGTTCTCCGAATTTGAGGTGCGGTGTCTTGTGGGTCGATTTCTCGGGAACCCTAAAGGTAGGTGTCTTCTCTCTCGACTACACTTTTTTAGAACTAGTGGTTCTTTGTTACAATTAATTGTTGTGCTGAAAATTAATTGTGACTTGTTATGTGAAATTGATTAGAAATCCCTTGCGTGGTGTTTTTGGGATTTTTGGGGGAAAGGGGGTTTTGTGGTGAAATGCTAATCTTGTGGATTTTAAAATGTTGATTTTAAAATGAGATGATATGGTTGATTTGTGAAAATGGTTAATGAAAAGGGTTTTCAAAAAAGGGGTGTTTTATTAAAATATTGGTTGGCAACAAAAATGGATTACAATAAATGGATGATTTTTTGAAGTGGATTTATATGCAATAGAATTGGTTGATTGCATGTTGTTGTGAACATGGATGGTTAATTCTTGGTTTGGATTTATTGAAATATGGTATGGAAGTGGGTAGAAAGTATCCCTATAAAAATGGAAATGATAGTGGTCGGAAGAACCACCATATGAGTATTGGATGATAAGTACCGCTAGTTGTGAATGGGTGAACGGGTTGGGCGGAATTCCCACCATTTGTTTTGGTTTGGTCGAGAAGTACTACTAGTTCTGAATGGGTGAACAGTTAGGATGGAAGTCCAACTGTTTTGGTTTTTTTCGTTTGAATGGGTGAACAAGTAGTGCGTAAGTCCCACCGTGTGGTTGTTTTTTGTGCAATACTTTTCAAGATGGAAGTTTTTGTGCTAACGTGTAAAGGATGAAATGGTTTGTGGAATGTTTTCTTTGTCATTCCCTTGGATGCTTGGTTTGGGTGTGATGGAATGGTAAGAGAATTTATAGCTTATGGAAATGGTTTCACTTGTGATTATCTTATATAAACTATAATATATAAATGTGCTAATGGTTTTATCATAGTGGCATGTGTAGGGATTTCATTTGAGGAACTCATACTGAGTTTTAGTACTCACCCCCTTATTTGGCACTATGGTGTCTTTGAAAATGTTGTGTATCATGATGTGGGAAAATTTACGGCATTACCCTCCATTAGTGGACCTTTTTGATTCCTTGGTAGAGCTTTGAGCTTGGAACTTCGTGTGGAGTTGTGGTGGTGTCATGGATTGTAGTGTTTATTGTTTTGTTTTACGCTTTTACTCTGATATGTTTGGTTGTTTTTGTTTTGGGTTCTAATGTGGAATAACTTGTTTGTCTTTTGGAAATTATCGGTAGGGTAATTCAATTGACATGCATCATATAGTGGTGGTTATTGGATTTTTCATTGGTTTTTTGTTAAGGGAAAATCCTTCCCCAATTTGTTTAGAAGCCCTCAGAATTTATTGCTATCCTTTAGCACCTTGGGAATGAAACATAAGGCCAAGTAGGCCTCACAACCTCCTCAAGCCAATGGGGTAGGGGCGGGGTGATACAGTCTCTGATCGGGATTCACAATTTACTTCCCGGATATGGAAGGGGTTGCATGAGGCTTTTAGGACACAACTACGTCTAAGCACCACCTTCCATCCACATATGTATGGTCAGACTGAGAAGACCATTCAGACCCTTGAGGACATGTTACATGCTTGTGTCTTCGACATCAGTCGGATCTGGGATGATCACTTAACTTGTGTGGAGTTTTCCTACAACAACAGAAATCAATCCACTATAGGGATGGCACCATTTGAGGTGTTATACGGGCGACCTTACATATCACTCTTCTGTGGAAAACCCTGGGGGAGTCGGCACTAGTAAGACCAGAGTTGGTATGAGCTACCATAGATAAGGTTCAGATCATCCAGGAGTTGAACACGACTACACAGAGTAGGTAGAAGTCATATACTGGCATGAGATGGAGACATCTGATGTTTGAGGATAGTGATCACGTCTTTCTACGGGTCTCACCTCGATGAGGTTTACATAGATTTGGCCGTGCTGGAAAGTTATCTCCGAGATTCATTGGACCTTTCCAGGTCCTCAGTAGAGTAGGCGATGTGTCATACCACTTCTCTCTTCCACCTCAATTGCACCAGGTGCATGACGTCTTCCACATATCCCAGCTGAGGAGATACGCACACGGCCCTTCAACATCATCTACCATAGATATCTGAACGTCAATGATGGGGAGACTTTTATGGAGGATCCGGTAGATATTGAGGATCAACAGGAGTGGGAACTACATGGATGGTCGATAACTATAGTGAGAGTACACTGGAAGCACAGGAACCTCACGGAGAGCACATGGGATCGGGAGGATTAGATGCATGCTCAGTGGCCCCACTTGTTCTCTTAGTTCGAGTTGTAGCTTACAGGGACATAAATCCCTAAGCTGGGGAGAATGTAAAGACCCTGGAATTTAGTTGAATTTTTTCTTTCTTAAATACATGGTATTTTTATGTGTCTATGAAAATTTACGGCACATGATTGTGAGGCCCGGAGTGCCTGGAATCAATTTATGATGTTTTGTTCAGGTACATTAAGAAAAAGTATGAGTGGGATATTATAACGTTTGAACCGGTGCTCAGAACTGAAATCCGTGGGCACCATTGAACTCGCAAAACAGGTATACACCTAAGGATACTTTCATCACTATAACAGTTGGTCGAGAACAAAAGATAGTTTTTAGGTTTTCAAATAAAAAATAATATAAATTGAGCTACACATTATTTTATTTGAGATACAATGTGGATGACTGATACTTTAAACCACCTCATGGGAGTTGGAGGTGGGACCACCACACCTTAACCTCCTTTTAGCGGTTATGGTGGTGGGGGACACCCGAACATAATCTCCCACCAGAGGTTATGACATGGGGATCACCCAAGACCACATAATCTACAATTTGAATAAAAACGGTGGGGACCACCCGACCCCTATTAATGGGAGGAGAGTATAACCTCTAAACTTTCCCTCATTAATGAGGGAGGGCCTCTTAACCACCCCTAATTAATCTGTGCCACCTCTCATGAATTAATTAGAGGATCCATGTTAATTAATTAATTCTCTCTTTTGAATTTTCAATGCCAACAAAATATTATATAACTCAATCAAATATTATTACACTTGTAATTTGGGTGGAATATTGGGGGGAAGAATGATTTGAATGGTTATAATTCTCCAAAAAAATAATGAATAATTAAGAACATGTTCTTCCAACAAAGAACGTCAGCTACGATCCTTCTTCAAATTATTTCTCGGACTCCTACCGATGTAGAGCATCTTACACAAGCCGGTGCAACTCAGATTTGGATGTGTGTGGCGGATGCGGCAAAGGACGAATCTCTTCGTCTACTATCTGGGGCTCCGTCAACGATCGATGAACAAATAACAATGGTAGAGGATTAATTTTGTGTTTTATCCCTTTATCTTTCTCATATTTGGATTGAAACAATTCTTTGCGTTGTTGGTAAAAGAATTGTTTTACATCATACTACATTGATGAACCAAATGATACCACCTTAAACGCAGAGGGTTTGAGACAAACCAACATGGCCCGACCCATCCACCAAACTTGTTTATGTTGAACATTCGGTGAAGAAGTGGCAACCAGGCGACAATGGCGACAACGACAAAGGTCGCGTTACACACGACCTCCATGACTCACGCCGACCATCCGACCTCTGTGAATCGTGCCTCCCTCGCGGCACTCCGGTGCTCTCGACCAAACACTGTTGGCCCGCATCGGCCCGAGCAGTGCCAAATAGACCTATTCGGCCACCTTCTGACCGCCGGCCTTCCTACCTGTGGCCTCCCATGCGCCCCGCCCGCAGCCTGCTCGTGGAGTTCCCAGTGCCCCGCCAGCCAGCCTGCGCCCAACCCGCGGCCTGCCTGGCACCCCATTGGCCTACCCGGTACACCATCCGCATGCATCGTCTGCCACCCGGCCTGACCGACAACTTGCCGGCCATCCCGACGACCTCTCATATACCTTCTGACCTACCCGTCACCCTGCTCGACCACGCCCTGGTTGCTGACCGAGCCTCGCAGACCTCCTGAGCTGGCCCGTGGCGTCCCACACGGTATCGATGGCTGAACCGGCTGTGCCTCCCATGCTGAGCCACCTGATCCGCGCCCCACGTGGCACTGGTCGAACCGGCCCCCCGACCTTAGGAATGAGTCTCCTGCTTGGCTAAATCTGGGCCGAACCACCCTCATAGTCCACTAGGTCAGGCCCATCGGAATGGGCAAATCCTAATAGGTTGGCCCGCCCAATGTTCCGGGCCAGACCAAACTGGTCTGACTGAGTCAACCCAGACCGGGTCAGACCGGACCCGAGCCCACTAATGAACCTTTACTTCCATTGGCCTTTTCATTGGCACCAAACGACCATTTGACAAACCATCAGTGATGTTGGTATTCTTCGAGCGCAAAGGTCCCTATGAGTATACCCCATCGGAGTTTAGGTTATAGTTCAGATTCGGTCAGGTTGAATCATGCACGAATCCAACTGGGCCCCCAAGACTAAAATGATAATAACTAACAGACCAAGAACTTGATTGAAGCCCCATATATTGTGTTGAGACGTCTATGACATGGAGGATATTTGAAATAATTTTACATGGGACTTTGTGAGAGTTGGAGTATCGACCAATTCCTCGTGAAGCAGATCCTTCCCGAGGAGAGTGGACAGAGTGCAAAGACCTAATAGCTAGCTGATAATTGACGATTGATGGTTGATCAACTCGAAGTGATTCAGATGGAATAGTGGGGAGCACCTAGTTGTGGGGGTAGACCCACAGCGGAGGAGCACCTGGTTGTGGAAGAAACCCCATGATAATCGATAAGAGGAGTACCTCTGCAGGCTATGATTGGGAGCTCCTGGTTGCGGTGACAGACCAATGGTTGGGAGCGATTCTGTGTGATTCAGCAGACCCACAGTACTCGACAAGAGCAATACCTCAGCAGTCCATGGTTAGTGGAAAGAACCTTGGTGTCACGGTAGCCCCATTGTACTCGACAGATGAGGAGTTCTCCAGCAGTCGGGGTTTCGTCAATGCGAATTAAAATATATGCTTGAGCTGAGTCATTAACTTTATAGTTTTTCTCATGATTGAGATAGATTATTTGATAACAAAGGTATATGTGTGTTCATATACTAATGTGGGTTTATCTGTTGATTTTATACTTTTTAATCTATCCCTGTTGGATTTGTGAGACCTTGAGGGTCCCGGAGTCCCTATTGAGTATTGTTATACTCACCCCTTCACAGGCATTACCGCACCTTGTTGTGTTGGTTGCAGATGACAGACAGCGATGATCAAGGTTGAGTGGATAGGACTGGATGGTACTCGGAGGTGGACCACACAGTGTGATAGTTCACGGAGGAGATGGACGGATGTGGAGTGTTGTGGAGGCTTTCTGTACCTACCCTTCAGGTATATCATCCCGGTGTATGATCCGGTAATTGTTTACCTTTAATTTTTTATACTTGTTTTTAGTTTCCTTATACTATATAGTTGGCATTGTGTTTCCGGCCCCCTTTATTTTCAGCACTCCTTTTTATATACAATTTTTAATTAGTGTTTGCTTCCAGTTTGTACTCTGATTGAGAGTGTTCAATACATATAAAGGTAATGTCTTCCCAACATAGGGATTTACGCCTTTGGTGCTAGTCACCAGCCACATGACTATGGAAGGCGGGCTTGGGGTTGTCATGGTACGGGCCCCAGAGGACGGGTCGTGATATTTAGGGTCTCCAAAATTGATTTTTCCAGCATAATTTTGAAAAATTATTTTCTAGATGGGGCACAGCCAATGACCCTTCTGATGACATATTCATGTTAGAGTAATATTCCAAAATCGTGGATGAATAATGTATTTTATTCCAAAATTAATGTAATTTGAATACATTATGGATCAAATGAATGAAATTATGTATTTATCTTATAATATTTTAAATAATAATAATTTTTTAAAGATGTAATTCCGCATTACAATTGAACATATAATAATATAAATATGGAAATTGAAATTATTTCATTAGAAATGAAAATATATTTAATGGATATTGTTAATGAATTCTGTGATACATCATTGGATAGTAAACATCATTATGATAAGGTACCTAAAGGGGTTACGGGAATATAGAGGAATGTGTTTATTAATATCCATGTTCATGGGAAGAACATGGTATTGAGGAATATATTATAATATTAATCACAGGATAAATATAAAATTGAATTTGAAAAAGATATGAAATTATATAAGATACTATTGAACCTACTATTTAATATTTATTGAATATTAATGAAAAATTATATTAGTTAATTGGAAAAAAATCATCACCCAAACATTTTGTTTGAATGAATTTTTCTAAAACAATGACACTATGTTAATTTTTTTATCATTTCAAATATTTATATAATAATATTATGTGTTTTATATATTAAATTATTGAATAATAATTGATTAATATATGCAATGAATTTTGAGCGAAAAGTCACCTAGATGTATTATTGGATAGATTTTCATTCGAAATCCATTAGGAGTTCTGTGAATGATCCTACAAAATATTTTGGAATATATATGTAGGAATATTAATGTAATTATTTAATTTTTATGAACAAATAATAGTTAAAAATTGGTCATGATATATTTTATCAAAATATGGTAGTTATTAAGAATATAGAAATAAATTATCAAGGTAAACATTGGATAAAAAAGAGTATTGTTTTTAATATATTTCTACTCTCTTAGAATCAAAATTTATTTTAAATTTTGACATTGTATATATGAAATTCATTAAATTTTATTGATATTTGATTTATATTTAAAAATAAAATAATTATATGATATTAATATAAAAATCATGCTCGTTCACCGAATATGATGTTGTTTTTTAGCTCCTTAGGAAAGACTATCCTGATCAAGAGACTGGGATTGGATTGGTACTATTATCGTCTTATAATGTTTCTAGGCCATTAGGCATTAAAAAATGATATAATATTGGCCATATATACACAATACAAATCTATTCTAATGGGTAGTTTCTAATAATGAAAAAACAAATTCCACTATAAGGGAGAATAAACCAGCAAAGAGGTACTCATATACATTTACAATATGTGAAGATCATTTCTATAAAAAAATATTTAGATTAATAACATCATAAGACTATTGTATTTTTACACATTGATATTAAATCTATTGATTGTTTTATTCATTTAGTAAATAAAAAAAGTTCATAAAAAATTAATACAAGAACTAGTAGTTGATTTAAGATTAAAATTAAATTTAAAAGTATATTAAATTATCGTAAAAACATTTATTTCAGAATCACGATAAGGAAAATGAGATAGAGACAAAGAAGGATGTGATCATAGTTCATCATATAGTTATGGGGAGTTACTTTTTATTATTGTGGTGGTTTTGGGTAAATAAACTCAATGTCATTAACGTATTATATTTTATTAGACACACACACACACACATATATATATATATGTTTGTAACATAAAATGTATTCTTTTTAATACTTAAGTGACTACTAATATTTATTTATCTTTCAATTTAAAAATCCTAAATATATTCTTGTCCAAAAATGATTATTTATTTTCAATGTTCATGGGAGGGTGTAAATTAATAGAGTAGATTTTGGTAAGATTATAAAACTAGATTTAATGGAATCCAAAATAAATATTAGTCTTTTGAAGGATTCCACCATCCCTGAGGAGACAAATAAATATATATTTTCTATTATGATACACAAAAAACTATTTTCCATTCACTTAGACAAATTATTTTTTATAATACTATGTAATTTTGAAAATAAAACATTGTTCAGTAATGAATATGAAATTAATCATCTAGCCTTAATGAACCATGAAATATTATTATATAGATGTGGCCATTGTAACATAGTCATTCAATTAATGTATTCAAATAATATTAATTTATTTATGACAAATTTATATATATAATACTCAATATATTAAATTCTTCTTTGAAATAATCACTATATTAATGGTAATGTGAATTTATTCTTTTAAATTATTTTTCATACAAAAATTAATTTCTGTCTATTTTTAATTGACTATTATAATAAATTCCATGCACATTTTTAAATTATATATGATAAATATTAAATAATTTTGAAATTATAAAGTAAAATATTTAATATTTTAAAATTTTTAGTTCATTATGAAAATTATTAGTTTTCAATGTATATTGAAAATTTGAATATTTATTGAAATGTATGTATTCATTTAATGAACATTAAATTTCATTTTTTTGTATTTGTTTTAAAAATTCATTATTTTCTTTTGATTAATAAAATCAAATTTCATAATTTTAAATTACTTTTATTAGTTTTATGAAAATAGATGTATTTTTAAAATTAATAAGGAATCTATGAATAAAATTCAATGTTTTTTTGTATTAAATTTATTATTATATTATGAAATTTATATGTTTTGAATATTGAAATTTGGATTGAATATTTTTATTTATGTGGACCATATTTTTTACATTTTCTATATTTATTCGTTTTTATTATGATATTAATGGATGTAAATTTTATTAAAATTATTTAATTATGGTTGAAATAAATGTGACAATATCTATAAAGATACCATAAAAATTGCCTAAATTTTTATATATGAGAATATTTATTTCATAATCATACAAATTTCTAATATATGACGTTTTTTCAATATTACCATTAATTTTTCCATTATAAAATTTTTGTAAAGAATATTAAATTTTTCTATTCTATATGTATTATCATCCTTAAATTTTTTTCATAGTGATTAAAATATGGTATCTTAGATTATAAATATAAATTTAAAATATAAATTATTATTTTTTATCTTGGAAATATGTTTATAATATATAATTATGGAATAATTTGATCAAATTACAATGAAAAAATAATATAATATTTATTAAATTAGTCTAAAGTTAAAAATAAATGTTTTTAAATATGTTAAAAATAATATTATATTACTGAATTATTGTGTTTCACTTTATTACATAAAATTATATATAAGATATTATAAAACTCATTTTATTCTTATTTCATTCCTCTCTTCTATTTGTTATAGTCAAATTACTTTAATAGTTTAAAAATATTAAAAATCCATTATTTAAATTTTTAAAACCCAAAATAATCCAATGTTAGATGATAATTTTTTATATTAATTAACATATAAAAATTTTCCATTTATGGTATAATTAATTTTATTATAGTAACATTATTGACTGTGTGAGATGATAATCATTAATATGATGATAATTATCCAAAAAGAATAACATGGATCAGAACAAAAATAAAATTAATAAATCACATTAACATGTCTAATTTTTATTGTATGAATATCATTCAAATAAACCTCATCATAGATTTTAGTATTATCAATTTCAAACATTTTGAATATAAAACATAATTTATATTAAATTAATACATTATTAAACTCCAATAGTCCCACTCCCCTTTCATATAAATGGGAACATCTTATCAAAATTTCATCAAAAAAATACCAATAAAAATAAAACCCAAAATTCTTAAAAAACATACTATATGACTATTTTTTAAAAATAATTCACCATTCGAATGATTTTATGGGTAATCCTAATGGTATTTTTTTATGAATTTTTATTACTATTAGGAAAATATTTTAATTTTCATTACATTTTTTGTAGATAAAATATTATTTAACGATAATGAAATAATAACAATTTCATCATCCATATATTGTGGCATTAGTATTTTACTGGAAAAAGTGTTACCTATCACTTATTCCATCAAATGGAAAATAAAACTATTATTTGATTGTTTAGTGGAATACGAATTAAGGAAATTTATTTTCCAACACATTCTATTACATATGGTTTTGAAGACTAATATATTGAATATAAATTATTTTAATGAAAAGGATTTATTCTTAAATGTAAATATATAATATAGTTTTGGATTTGAATCTATTAAAATATGATAGAAGTTATTTTGCGTACTCATTCCTTACTGCCTCCGTGAAGAGATGTGACTCATTTATCATCTCTAAAAACAATGGATGGTATTTATAAGAATATATAAAGAAGTAATACGTAATTTTTGGTATATCATAATTATGAAAATATATAATAATATGTACCTTTATTCCAAAATGATCATCAAAATTTGGAAATGTCACCCAGAAATAGGTATGACCGTCTAACTCCAAGATTGTACCATAGTTAATTTTCTATTACCATGAATCTTAAAGTTTTATAAAATATTAATTGATGTATAAAAATCATAAATATGCCATTATTACAATTTTAGATATGCGGAATTTATGAAACATTATACACAATTAAAAAAATAATAATATTTTACATATAATTCAAATTTATTCATGTTGTGCAATGTGAACATAATAGGATATGAAATTCACGATAAAATATTAAGTTGAATAAAAATCAAGAAAAAATTTATTACTATATTCCATAATTAAAATAAATTTACCACTTTTGATGTTAACTAACTAATGTGATGGGCCAGGCCAAATTTATGGTACATTCCTTTAAAATAAACGTTTGATGTTTTAGTGAAATTTCATTTCATCGAAGCCCCATTTTTTATGAAATCATCCAGATGGTATGTCATACATGTTAAAGTATATGATTCCCATTTTTAAATGAACATTATTAAAAAATATAAGTGTTATCATATAATTACGTATTGTTCAGAATATCATTAATATAATATAATTTATTTAAATACACTTACATATACAATCCATGTTAATTTGTAATAAAAAATTAATCACTTATCTTCATGGGGTGATAGTCTTCCACAAACATGAATGTAGTTGGATGTTTTCCATCAATGGTAATTTATGAATGTATTAGATATATAATTTAATCCATAATTAAAAATATTACAATAATATCATCTAGAATATTAAATCCTTAATCCTAAATAGATTTTAGAGGGGATGAGATAAAATTACAAACTTATTTATGTGATATGATATTCTTTCCTCAACATGAATGATGGTTTCGAATAGCATTTAATAGAATAGGACCTTGATTTATGTTCTGAAATTGAAATAATAACATCATATTATATGGTATTAAACATTTATATTATATCATGATTATTGATTATTTTTTTAAGGAGGTGGAAGAATAAATAAAATAATGATGCTCAATAAAGAGTGATTCATTTTCCTTAGAACGCCTATTTTGTATTGTACGTACAACCTAAAATGATTAAATTTATGATAAAAAAGTAAACATGGAAATAGGGAGGGAATTAAATAAGATAATTTT
Organism: Viscum album; assembly: GCA_963277665.1. NCBI lineage: Eukaryota > Viridiplantae > Streptophyta > Magnoliopsida > Santalales > Viscaceae > Viscum > Viscum album. The sequence continues at coordinate 849,245,657 of OY728161.1, forward strand.
TCATTAATTTTATAATAAAAAATAATTTTTATGTGTAAATATATGAATATAGGGGGTTCAATATTTTATTTATGGGAGTATACACACAGGTAATTTTTTATAATAATAATTTATTCCCACTTTTTAAATATTAAAAAGGATAAAAAAACCTATCCAATTATAACATTAGAAGATATCAAGTATACATATAATAAAAAAATAAGTTTTCTAAAATATATTTGTTCATTTTGAACCATATATTATTAATTTAACATCTTATTAATCATAATTTTACGTTAATCACAATAATTATGTTTTACTATTTTTACCATTAATTATGAACACTAAATATGTATACCTTATTATATTTCTTTAATTAGTAAGGTGGAAAAAAAATTAATCAATTTTTCTAAATTCAATTAATCACAATGGAAATCATTAATTTAAAATAATTCACACATACATGAAGAAAAAAGAGTTTACCAAATAAGTTTTTTCATATCAAATAACATGAGTAAATTTATCTGAACTACATATATTAGAATAATAATTAAAAATATATAATATTTTTTATTTTATAAATTATATTTTAGAAACTAAATTTTAACATTTTTTAAATTTATTTTGATTTCAATAGAAACTGTAATTTTTCACTAATAATTACTAGAACGATCATCATATAAAAATAGTTTAAAAATAATCCAAAGATATTTTTTCCTGAAAATTTAAAAAATATATTTCATTTTTTACAAATAAATTTTTTCTCACTAGAATCACTTTTAAAAAAAAACACTGAATATCATTTTTTAGAAAATAATTGTTATAGAATCCTAATAAATTTTAAAAATAAATATTAAATTATTAATAAATATGTTTTATTTATCCTTAATCCATATGTGAAAAAACTTGGTTAATAATATTCATACATTCCAATTTAATAAATATATTGTAATGGTTAAATATAAATTATTATATTTTACTTGTATATCGCAGTTTGTTTAAACATAGTGTGGTGTGTTTTATATGTTATCAAATATTATGTTGTATTAACATATCAATATTTCATATTCCAACCCAACCACCTAAATAATATTTTCCCACATAATTTGACTATTTCTTATTAATCTATGATTTTTTATTCAATAATTATTTTGTAGAAAAACCACAATGTAAAAGGGGAAAACTATTCCAAAAATTATGGATATGTGAGTAGATTAGTCATATAATGTAATTAAAAAATAACATTTCTACATAAATAAAATATTATTGGGGTGTTAATTCATTTATTTCTAATGATATTCCATTTTATAGATAATGTTCTTCCTTTTTAATATAGTAGAGACCACCAATATATATAAATTGAATAACATTTTAATTAATAGATCATTTTCGAAATGTTTATGTATCCTTTTACCATATACATTATAGACATACGGAAATATAAAAACATAAAAAGATTAATATCAGTCATTATTAATTTTCACCATAGTCTACATTGTTTCTTTAAATGATGTTGATTCATGATGGATTATTTATTCAAATACCATGGAAATTAGTATATATTGGATCATGTTTCCATGAAATGATATAATGTTATTGTACTTATATTTATATGTTATCCAAAACTACAACAGGTAAGCACAATTTCCTAAAATTATGAAAATTAATATTCCATTAAATTAATCTCTAAATCTAAGGATAAATAAAAAATATTCACTAAATAAATTACTCTGTATTCAAAATGACATCAAAATTAAATGATATAATATCGATCGTACCAGATAATTATACTTTGTAAATAAAGAGTTTTCAAATGTGTTATATATATCTTACATTAATGAAAAATTTCCAAATATACTATTAATTGGCTAAAATCATTAAAAAATAAAAATGATGTGATCCTATCATATGTTCTTAAAAGTTAATATATATTTATCCATAAAATAATTTATGTAAAAATAATTTCATAATAACCAGAAGATCAGTTCATATCATGGTAGTGTTTTTCCTTTATGAACCTTAAGTGTTGTGTTCAAAACATGACATATCTGAATCAAAGGGGGGTGTCTCCTAACATTCATATTTTTCTTTTTGTAAATCAATATGTATATAATTCCTATAATGTTCCAGAAAATGGTTAAAATCCTCAAAATAATATCAATCAAAAAATAAGTTAATAGACACTAATGATATCAATACTACTAATTTTTTTTAAAAAAATATTCACAATTTACTATATTTTTTTAAAAATAATGTACAATTCCATGATTATCATATACATAATGGTGTGTTTTTTAATTAAATATCACCTTTAAATTAAATCAAATTTATAATTTATTGTTACAGATTAAATTATTATTTTAAATATATAATAAACTATACCATAGTGAAATCCTTAAAAGTATACTAATACTTTTAACTAATTTACAATTGATAAGGATTATTTAAAAATATATATATCATGTTCCATTATATAAAAACAAAAATGATTCCACTAGAATTATTGACATAACATAGTTACTTAGGGATTAATACATTGACTAGATTATTGATGAGGATAGAGAACAAGTTATCAAAATTGATGACATTGAACACTTAGTGTCTCGATATGATAAAAATAATTTCCCTACATTTTGTTAACCAAACTCTTTATATTTCATTATAAATTACATTCATTATTCCCTCATTTTTTTAACTAATTCATCATATATTTCCATTCAGGAAAAATCAATGGTACCTATTCCAACATTTTTTTTTCATTTAGAAATTTAATATTGTATTCTCTATCATTATTTATTAATGGAAATCCATAATATTTCATCCCTATCTTCTTTCCTATTTTTTGAAACTCAACTATGTTTCAGTAGTCAATATCAATTTGAGACATCACATTTAGAATGATCACAAGTATTATGAATTTCATTCTCACTAGGTAATGCTTATAATTTGGGAAATAATTTAAATTGAATTTAAAATGATTTTTTTAATTACATGTCTCATTTCCCATCATCAACTAAAATGAATAAGGAAAATAAAATATAATGTATTTTAATAAAATAGTGAAAGAATATAACTACAAAAATATATATTAATGGATATTTATATCATCAATTATGAGTCCGTTGGGTTTAGTATTTTTTATCCACATAGGTTTTTTCTATTATGTTTTCTATCATAATTTTTTTATGTCATTCACAATGGATTATAAAGAGTTTGTGAATTTTTTAAACAAATACAGAAGTACTATCAAAATAAGTTAGGAGCAAGAATTGTTGTAATTCATTAGGTGATGACCAATATAACATCAAAAAACCATTTTCATTATTCGTAGACTTATTTCCAATAATTCAAGATACTCCTCCAGTTATTTTATCTAGATAGAGATGAAATTTTTTGTAACCCACTCAATCTAAACATTACACAAAATCAATATATTTTCAAATACATATACTTGTCCTTCTACATATCCTAATGGTTTTCAAAAAACTATTATACTCCTAATATATATAAATAATTAGGCATTGGTTACCTAGAAACTATATATATAACAACATTTTACATATATTATTAGATGATAATTGAAATAAAATATCCACTATTTATAACTCAATGATTTGAGAAAGAGTTTTTTTGTTAGACTGTGTTTCTAATATCAAAAATTTATAAAAAAATTAATACATAATACTTTTATTCATTATAATGAACTCCTAATTCATTTAATCTTATTAAAGATTAGTTTTATGGCCATAAATAATAAATAATAGAATGGGTTTATCCAATAATTCATCAAAGTAAGTAAACATGATAAGGAATCATATATTGTGAGTAAAATGAATAACATGTTATCATTAATGTGAAGTATGTATTGTAATCACAAGATTTATTAAGATAAATACCTTGTTATCACAAAATTAATTAATTAAATGAGATGTTGAAGAAACATAAAATAATAAATAAACATTAATCAGTGGTAACCATGTAAAATACATCCCATGGTGGAAAGTCTCCCATAATTGATTCGGTTCACTCCCAATTCCAATACATGACGTCTATTGAGAAAAAAAAAATTACTAATTAATTATAGACACATATAATAAGGTACCATCCCATCACATTCATATATTTTACATGCATTCATGTTCCACATAAGAAAATGAATAATTGTGAATAATTATTATAGTTACCGAGAGGAATAAATTGTGTTGCATAATCTTTCCCGTAATCCTAATAAAAACAAATTTCATAATGATTTAAATTTTAGAAATGAAAATGAGGTATTCACTATGACATTAATGTTAGGTAGAGTAATATGTATATATAAGTGAGAGTAATATATAAATAAATTATAACTAATCTATATTAAACTTTTTTTTATGTGTTAATTAAAATCCCTTTAAAATATTAAATCAAATATTTCATGAGAGGAATACAAATTTAACATTGAAAAATTAACTTCAAAATATAAAAAATATACATAATTTATAGAATTTGTTTTTAAGGAATCATTTTTAAAAATAAAGGAATACAAAATAATATAGTAGTCATGATGGTTTTTAATTAATTTATTTTTATATAAGTTAAAAATGATTCCTTACACACTATTTTAAAAAGAATAAAAAGTCCGTCATTCCTAAATAAAAAATAGGATTCCATTCAAAAAAACTATAGAACGAATTTCATGGGTAATGTTTTTTTTAATAAATCATTTGGATAATGTAAAAAATATCAATGAACATTATTTATGAAAACATATAAGTATAATAAAAACTATTTTTGACCAAAGAGACTAATGAAATCATTCTCTCCAAAAAATATTCTCAATCAGTTTAAGTAAAATAGTGACGAAAATCGGACTATCTCTTGAAAATTTTATGAATAATCATATAATAAAAATATTAAAGGGTTTCATTTTTATATGATATTATTATTTACAAAATTCGATATTTTATCATATACAATTATAATTAAAATGATATTTTAACAAAAGCACTTATGAATCTGGTTATATTTATATCATAACATCAATTAATGAAGTAAATGAATTTAATTATAAAATACCATTAATTATGAATTTTTAAAAAATATATAACATAAGTATCATTATAAACAACATTGTAAAAAACTAGGCACAATAAATTAATTGATTCTCAATGAATAATGTTTTGAGATGAAAGTCTTCCCTCAAGTCCAGATATTATTGTGATTACCCTTTATGACATGTTTAGTAAATATATAATAATTATTTATTTTCATAAGATAATTTCAAAATATTTAATCCTTATAGTTATATTATTTAATATATATATTTGTAATAACCTATTTAATTACTGAAAATATTATTGTTACATCTGGGGTTTTGAGGATGCATTGTTCATAATTTATAAATGGAATCCTTTTGGAGACCATTATAAAATGTGTCATGTTTCCAAAATATCTAAAATAATAATAATGAAATTATTTTTGTATAAATAAGTTATAATATCATCAATTACAATGAATTACGGTTTTCTTAATGTAACTACATTATAATACTAGAGATGGTTGGCAATTTGAACACATGTGTATACTTTACACTTTCGAAAACCCATAATGGAAAACATATATGTGATATTTTATCATTAAATATTTGTATGACAATTTTAGCCATAATTATATTTTTATAAATAAAATATATTTACAATCCATGTGATACATTAATAAAAGAAAATCATATCACTTCGTGAAAAAGTACTCAGTCATACAAACAAATAATTGTTCCATTTATCAATGGATGGTATCGATCAAATGTATATGATATATTACATTTATATTATGATTAATATTTCCTTAATTACACATATAAATATAAAATAGAACATTTTAATTCGATATGATAGTCAATGATTGAAAATGAATTACATCAGCTCATGATTTTGATGTCTGTTGAACCCATGAACGATGTAATCACTCCACATTTTTTGGAAGAGGATTTATATATAAGTTAATAAAATATCATAGGATCATCATATTATATTCCAGAGTCTTATTTTGTTAAATTAACAAGAATGAGTAATAAATTATATAGGTTGAATCAGAAATACAATAATGATACTAAGTTTAGAATTATATATCTACTATTCATAGAAACATTAGGATTATACATGTATCCCAACTAATCAAGGATTATAGTAAAACAAGGAATATAGGATGTAAAGAGTGATTTATAGAAGGAATTTCATTAGTGAAAGGATGATCCATGCATATTTTTTGTTGTAATTATAGATTTTATGGTGTGACCTTTTGTTATTTGGGGATTGGGAACATTGTGAATTATTAAAAGGAAAAAAGTTATAAAAATTCTATTCACATGATAATTTATCCCAAATTGAACATTCACGAACCATATATGATATAAAGTCGAAATATGGCCATAAAATTGAAGGTGAAATATATTTAGGTTATTTTAACAATGATAATTTTAATTTAAACCTCCTATGTAACACCTTGAAATACTAGACTATAACTTTTTATTCAATAGTGTATATAACGTGAATCACCAAGTCTATAAGGGAGTAATATTTAATAAGACTCTACTATATATTTAATATATTATATAAATTGAATACATGGTATAGCTTATAATTCACATAACACTGAGTTATCTTACAACAAAGGAAAGATCAACCATCCAAGTTAACTTACATTAGATTCAAAAGTGAGGTTAACCAAATAAAAATGTGTTATTAAAATATTATTATTTAATATAATATGATATAATTTTGATGTTATGTTAGCAAATAGGAATATTATAAATCATCTTATGAAAATTTATGTTTTATATAATTTTAAAATTCTTTCATTGGTATCCAATTAATTAGTAATGAAAATAAGAACCAACTGGATTAAAAAAGAAATATTTTTATATTCATCCATTCAAATGAGTTTTTTCATAATAAAAAAATTATTAAATTATTAAATTATTTTAAATAAATATTTATGTTTTATATTATGTCATATAATTTTCTTATTCAACCAATATATTTGAGAAGTAAATGATAAGAACACACCCAATTTTTCACATACAAACATATATTTATATTCATACATTTATATTGCATTTTAATGGAGTACCTATTTTAGATCAAATTATTTATACTTTTATAAATTTAATATTTCAAAATAATAATCATATATGAGGAAGAATCAAAAAAACTAGGTTTGGGTAGAGTATTTGGTATTGTTCTGTGAGGATTCATTTGATAATGAATAGTTATAAAACTAAATATTAGATCAAAACAATTTTATAATCTAAAATATATTTGAGGATAAATTATCATTTTAATTGATATAAAAATTTAAATATATTATATACATATCTAATAATACAATATAGGTCAGTAATGTAAATTTCACATTAAAAATGAATATAAAATGTTATCAATCATATGGATATTTTTAATTTAAAAACTTGTTTTATCAATCCATCAGTGCATTAAATTTAAATACATTTATTATAGATTTTTTTTTAAAAATGAATAAATGGATTCCATATTTGGAATATGACGAAAAATATTATAGTTTTTGTGTGTGGTCAACTACTGCCTCATGAAATGATGATTGTTAATTTTTCCATTACCACCAATCATAGTGGAAATTACAAGGGAAACACTATTAAGAAATTTCATACATGACATATATAATGTATTTACAATTAAATAATTATTTTAAAAAACATATATTTATAGTTTCAACTTTATGTAATAATGATAACTTCATTTAGAAAAGTGTGGACTACAGCCACCTCAAAGAGATTTGATTCGTTCAAAAGATCCATCTAATTTATAAATAATGATTAAAATTAAAAATTTGTGACATAAGAAACATCTATATGATATTCATGATATGACCACATTTCTGTATATATATATATATATATATATATATTCATTTATTTTCATTTCACACACTAAAATTGATAATGTCGGTCATAAGAGTGTGGACGACTACATCATCATCACAATGTGATTTCTTTTATGTCACAAAAATTATATATATAAGTCCACATGATTAAATAATATGGTATTTATGATTTAATTATAATTCTATAAATATATAATGTTACTTACATTCTTTTCATAAAGGTAATTGAAAAATTAGAACATTACTCATAAACAAGTAAGACCTAATGTCTCCATAACTAGGACGTTGATTCATTTTTCATAACAATACTAATTGTTTTTTAATGAATAATTTATTTATAATTATGATAATTATGTCATTATAATTATTCTTTATATATTACATGATTACCCCTTTGACCATAATTGAACTTATAACTGGTTTGTTTATATGAAATCAAAATTTTCCCAAAATATACAATATAATCCAAGTTGATTAACTAGATGTATACAAAAACATTATATGTTATATAGAGGTTATAGTAAACATGAAAAATTTCTCAACCAATTAGATAATTAATATACTTATATTATACAGTATTTTAAGGAATGTTCTCCTGAAACTAAATACATGGGACGAGATTCTCAACCCGCATTTTTCATTGGTGAGATTTATATCATGTTCATTACATACATCATCAGTGTGGTGTATCTACTAGTCATGTTTTTATATCAAATCATTAATAATTTTATCTAAATTTTATTTTACTTTTTCAATAATGATATTTATTTATTATAATTATAATATAAATTAATTCAATGTGGAATTTGACACTATTGAATGTTTTTGGATTTATTTATTCTATAATAAAATTAATGATCATTCAATGTAATGCTAATTTTAGGAAATTATATAAATATATTTTATTAAAACCATTCATTTTATCTCATATATATATATCCTTGACCATTTTAGTTATTATTACTATTTTTACACATTTGGTAGTAAAAATGTTTTAGAAAATGTTTTTATTAAAAAACCAAAAAACTTATCTCAATTTAGTTAGAGAAATTTTTTTCCTCCAAAATAAATATATTTATTAAAATGTTTTAAAAAATTATTTGAAAATCATATTAAATGGAATTTTTATCCTTTTTTTTCATTTACTAATATTTTCACAATAAACTTTTAATCTATTTCCAAACAAGGGATTTTTCTAACCATTAATTGTAATATAGGAATGTTCTTCTTACCTTGTCTGTCTTGTATGGATTTGCACATTATCATTTCATTGAATATTCATTTTAATGTTTAAAATTTTAATTTTATATTAAAAATATTCAAAAATGGTTTTCAATGTAATGTATTTTCATAAAACATTTGAAAACGAAATTAAATTTTCATGAAGAATGTTTTTAAAATATCTTTTTATAATATTTCCATTCATCAATTAATACAACCCTTTATTTTAATACACTTGTGTTAGGTTGTATTGATAATATCCTTAAACATACTATAGATTTATTATGATTAATTTTACTAAGAATATTATTCTAAAATAGTTCATTGGTTCCTTTTAGTCCCCTTGAAATATTCAATTTCCTGTGATGATTTGAAATTAAATGTCTCTTAATTATCCTTATAATTTTTCATGGATTTGATTATTTCAAAAATAATAAAATGTTTTATAAATGGTGTTTAATTTTAAATTTATTTTATAATTTGTGGAAATATTGATGATTTTTTATAATGTATTCAATAGGGATATTTGACAAGTAATCTAGTTTATTTGATATGATTATTATTTTGGACCTGAAAAACATGGGTTGGATATCATTTATGGAAATCACTTTGTGTAGGTGACTAGATAATGAATGGCCATTAATTCATTAGTAGATTCATGGGGAAAATTGGTTTTTCAAATTTGAATAAGAAACTGTCTTTTAAAGGTAATGGTTCTATGTACCAAGGATACATGGAGTCCAATAATTAAGAGTTTCCCTAATTTATTTTTTAGTTATTATTCATCCATGATATATTACATAGATTTATATATGGATAAATTTAATTTTTTCATTTATTAAATCACATGTGTTTAAATTTATTACAGTTTTTTATATATTTTTCCATATCTATTTATAAAAATTAAATGTTTTCCTATTTATTACACTGTAATATTTTTAATGATTTTTGTATCAATTTATTGATTATATAGTATGTGTGTTATATTATTTAACATTAATTAATTTCTAATCTTATTGATTCGTTGTTTATTCTACTCTATAGTAACCTTACAGAGTATTTCTTCTCACTATTATAATGTTTCGTTTCTTGATATTCCATAAAGTGTACTATAAAAGTTATTCAAGGATTGAAGAAAAGTAATAATGTTATAATCGATGCTATTTATTTATTTAGAAAGAAAAAAATTATGTTGAAATTAGTGTAATAATTTGTAATACATGAATCATTTATATATCCATTTTTCCAAAAAATACTAAAATCATTGAAAAATTTGGATTTGATTCCCTGTCATTATGAAAACATAACTGATTGAAGACACTAACTAAATACACTCTAATTTCAGTTCACTAAGGTTTTTATCAAAATATGTTTAGTAGTATCCATGGGAACTAGAATAACAAAATAATATGTTTGTGAAAAAAACTTAAGGTAGAATTTTAGAATATTTACCGAAGAACATCCTATAATTTTTGAATGGTAATGATTATGTGTGTATTTCTATATATAAATCCATATATGGATACTAAAAGTGGATGTGGGACTAGCATAATTTTATATATAAGTATTAACTATGAAATTGTGTTTCAATCCATACATGGGGTAATGTGGTACACAACAATGAGCCTTACTATTCACCAAGTTTGAAACTCATTGGGGATATGCTTTGGAATATTTATATTTCATTTACAACCCACTATGAATGATTTTTATAATGAATAGCCTAGGATAAACCAACGGTGTTTTAGAAAGATGATAAAGATACATTATTTTGATATAATGGAAATGATATTATGTATAAACATTTAACTGAATAATGACTTATGTTAAAAAAATAGTTTAATTATTTTTGTGTTAATGATTTATTGAAAAAACATTGTTAATAGTGTATTTAATGAAAAAATTTCAAGGTTATTCAATATATTTATTTTCGAAATTATAATAATTTATTTTTTGAAAAGGAAAATATGCATGTTGGGTGAAAAAAAATCAAATCTGGAAAGATCATGGGTCATGAACCCATGACTGATGGATGATTAGGTTTTCATTCCAACTACTGACCTATGAAATTCCAGGTTTATTTTATATTGTTTTATTTAAAATATTTGATGAATTACTAGTAATGATGAACCAGTGGTATCCATTTTATATCATTATAAATTAATCTATTAACCCTATTTTTTTTGAATATTGTAACAGACAAATAGTTATACTTTTCACTCTTTTATGAGACTTAAAGATCTTTGACCAATTTATTTTTGTTCTTCATGGATCAATAGAATGTCTATAATGAATAGGAAATATATCAAAGAAAAAAATGATGAAATTTTATTTAATGTAATAAATAAAGTACAAATATGTAGTCAATTAATTCCTCAGAATTAGGAATAATAACTTCAATTAATTTTTTCCCTAATACCGTAATTTATGTTGAACTGATGGTGTCTAAAATCATAAACGATTTACGAATTTGAGGTGCAAAAATTACAGTTGATTATTCACTTGTTTGTTATTTATGTCCTCAATCATTCCCTATAAATATTTATTGTTTTCCTCTATGTATTTTTTTTATCTTTTTAGTAATGATCTCATATATAAATACATAGTTATATAATTATTCATGAGACCTATGTACTTACCATTCACTATTTTCTAGAGGATGTTTGACGATCATTTCTCATGATGAGGGATTTAAATAGTGGAAATATAAAATAACATATTACCAATATTGTATTTAAATTGAGAGGACTAAATTTAATTATGGTTTGGTGAATGTAAAACCTCCATATAGAAGATTAGAATCATGTATTTAATATTGTGTGCGACCCACATTACATAGTGTGTGTGGAAATATATTATACATAAACTATACTATATATTTATCATTTTAAATAAATTCAATACAAGATATATTTTTTAATTCATAAAACACATAGTTAGCTTGTATTGAACATAAGAGAGAAATTCTAATAAATATTGAATTATATAGAAGATAGAGTTTCACAAAATAGTAATGTATTATATAAATATTATTACTTTATATAATTTGATATAAAAATTCCGTTATATTATAAGTTATTAATAGTCATTACTAACTAATGATAACTTATATTTTATATAAATATAAATTGAATTCATTTTTTACATATTAATTATAAACAAAAAAAAGAACCTTTGGGATATCAAATGAAATTTTATTACTTTTCTGCTTCCAAAGGGATTTTTTATTAATAAATATAATTTTTTTAAATTAGATGATGATTTTAATGAAATATTGATGTATTATATATAATAATTTTTTTTAATATTCACTAAATAGATTTGATAATCATAATATTATAACAAACCATATTTTATACATAATACCAAATATCATTATTAAAGCATTTTTATTAAACATTAATACCAAACCCATTTTAAATAAAAATTTGTCCCTTTAATAAATTTAATATATCAAAATAAAATATATCATTTATAATGAAACATAAAAACCAGGTTAGGGTAATTTATTGTTATTTTCCATTGATGGTTCATTTTTTTAATGAATGGTTAAAAATAAAATATTTTAGTTAACAAATTTTCATCTAATTTAATGATAAGGATAAATTATAAATTCAAATTTTGTAAAAGGTTAACTATATTATATTTTTTAAAATATTACAATGTCTGTAATTAAGATAAATTTCACATGGAAATAGAAAATAAAAATTTATCATACATTTAGACATTTTTATATTAAAAGGACACATTGTTGTTCCATCTGTGGGATTCAATTTAAATTAATTTCTACCACTACTATGATTGTAATTTATAAAAAATGATTCCATATTTGGAATTAGAATAATTTATTATTTCAAATAATACCAAAATTGATTTAAAAAATTATTGATAGTGATCAAAATTAATTACAATGATTAATGTTAATATAGCCTTAAGAAAGGAACAACCTTAATCATAAGGTCCGAAATGATATAGAAACTTTTCCAGGAGTAATTTTATGGACATATTTCGACCCAATTACCCCATTCATAAAATTGGGTCCATTATTCATGTCACATTAAATATAAAAAATGTATATGAATTTCCATTGTTAGAATATTTAAATAGTGGAAGTCCTACTAAAGTAGAAAAGGAAATCCTCTCCCACTTCCTCACACCTCCCAAGCCACCTAGGCATGTCCAAGTTTGTTGTGTACTTTATATTTTCATGTTTTATTTTTAATATTGTATAAAATTATTTCAGTACTAGCCACTCATATGGTGTGTGATTTCAAGGACCGTTGTGCCCTTTAAAATTTAAGGAAAATTATTAAAATATAAAATATCCCTCAAGAACCGTTTTCCTAAAACATGGAATAACCTCTAAATGGGATCCCATATCAGAAATATGAGGGAACCATAGCATTCAAAATAGTGAATTAACCTTAATAGGAACCTATCATCGACCAACATTGGTCAAATATGGAATGTAGTTTGTGGAATATTAATAATCACAATTAATGTTGAATTTATTTTATTTTTTACATTTCACTGATGCAATGAAAATATTTTTATACAATCCTTAGATACAGGGAGCCAGACTAAAGAACATAATTATTGACATTATTGGTGGCCCTGTAGATAACTTGTAGAACTCTCTTGATAGAGAACGATGATTGGATTTCATATCTGAGATCAAAGGACACTTTTTTTATGGTTATCACCCTTGGTAGTGACATGAAGATCGACTTTCTTCATGGAATGATTCAACATAATGGTAGGGAATTATTTCTTGATTTTTGTCGCCAATTTATTTAATCAATGATTAATGTGGATCAAAAAAATAATAGGTTGAAATGATGTTCTATTGTTATTGTGGGATGGTAATATTTGTGGGAAATAATCTGGTGATGAATTATTTAAAAAAAATCAGCATTCCTCATTATAACTGAAATGGATTATGTCTGACATGAATAAAGGCCTACATATTTTTCTCATGGTGTTATTTGGTTTTATATACACCCAGTCATGGTGTTTGACACTATTGAAACCTTGTGTCTGCGTCTCAACTTCCTAGGAGGCTATGAATGAGATCAAACACCCATATTAGAGGCTAAATGACCACAAAGGACGCAATAAGGTATATCATATCACTAAGAACCTAATAATTTATTTCACAAAATTATGGTCATCCAAGGATCCTCGGTGGTCCTTGGTATAGAACAATTATTAATCATTGGTTGCTTGCAGGAGGAGGCACGTGGAGGAGGTGCCACATGCAGTTGTGATGGGTGGGTGGCCACGTTTATGGGTGGCTGGCCACATGGATCTCACTGAATCCATGAGGATGCATGGTAGGAGGACATGGGGTGTGACTTCATAGGATGTGGTGTGACCCCATTTCTTGACCCATCCCCCATGTCCCATGGCGTGACTACCCCATGTTCAACTACTTTATGGTAGGGGTTGGCGACTTTCACCATAATGGCATATCCCTTAAAAGGGACGTAATTTCTTTTAAACTCGAAAACACAGAGACAATGTACACAAAAATAGAAAACCATGTAGGTTATCTTCTAAAAGAAAAAGTATAAACTAAACCAAAATCAGATAGAATAAAAACCAAACTAAAAGAAAATACATCAAAAAAGGAAAAACGTCTACTAAGGTCGTCCAACAAGGATCCTACCTGATGGGAAGGAACAAATATTCATTGTGGCTCTCCACCTCAACCGATCACCTTGGTGCACTATCTATTCCTGACTACCGGATCTCGGTCAATTGTTGTCCATTATCTACATAATAAACAACAAGGAACGGGCGAAGCCCATGCATGGGTGAGTATAATAATACCTAGTAGGGACCCCAAGACCCCAGAACGTCTCCCATAATTACAAAAAGGTAAAACAAAAATCATGATATCAAAAATAACGAATAAAGTAAAGGACTCATCTCACACTAGGTATATAAGTTATATAACATGAATAGTGATGATTAGTAGTAATGGTAAATCATCTTATTCCATTGAGATATTCAACTATTGAACCACGAATAAGTCGTTCTATAGGTGATCCACACATGTTACTAAGTCACTAATCCACACAATGCCATAATTTCTCGATCTGTGTAGTAGTGTAATTCGATGATCTATGAAGGGACACTATATGGTTGTTCCACATTGGGTCGTGCTACTACTAATCTACATAGGGTCTTAAGTCATTGATCCACACATGTTCATAACTCATCGATCAACACAAGGTCATATGTTTTTTTCCATTTCAGGTCACACTATGTATTTTCCTCGTCGGGAGACACTACTAATTATCCACATAGGGTCATAAGTCATCTATCCACACAATGTCTCTCTGATTCCATTCCACGATGGTTCACTCTTAACTTGACAACCAACGACATGATTCACGCAATTGGTGGATATTAATTCTATAGATTTTACTTCTCATGATATCTGTCATGCCTCAATATACAATAAGTCCCACAATTATGTGACTCTATAAACGGACATTTCATAAGGCTTACAATGAAACAAAGGGAGCATAAATAGGATAGTCAGACAGTATGTTATAATCATTTTAGTACTTAGGGCCTTGTTGGATTCGAGTTCAATCCAACCAAGTCATGCTCCAAATTTTCCCAAAACCCATGTGTAGTATCTCAAATGTACTGATTCATCCTAAGGGCTCTATCTCAATAGACAGTTCGTCAAGATTTTGTCTGGTTGAGGAGATATGGCCCTTTAAGATAAACTGGGTGGAAATGGGTCTCGGTAAGGCTAGAACCGATCAGACTGACCCAACCCAATTCAGCCCGCTGGGACCGACCCAAAATGTTTGGGCCCGGCCCGGCCCGCCTAGGTCCTGTCTAGGTCACTGGGTCATGGTCTCGGCATGCTGACCGCGGGATGGGCATGTCCCTCCCAGATGGATTAAGTCCACTAGCTCGATGGGGTACGACTTCCTCCTAATGGAAATTATTGTTTGGGCTCATCAATCTGCGGCCTCAGTATCTGCCGCTCCTTCCGATCGGTCCACGTTGACCGATCACTGGTGAGACCCTCAAAAATGGTTATCCCCACTATCGTGGATCATAGATATGATGCCTCCTCCATGACAGCCTGATGGATGCCACTTCCACCTCCATGGCGTGCCACCACCCATCAGAAGCCCCTCGTTTTACGTTTTCATTGTGTTTCTCGGTTTCCCATGAATAAAGAATCCAAAGAAAATTCGGTAGAGGGTGTGGGACTTGTTTGTTTCGTCTTACACCCTCCACGTTAGCATTATAACATGGGATGAATTTAGAAATCGTCAAGATAAAATGAATAATAAAAATATTAAAATAATATAGAACCCCTAAATGAACACATTGGTTTTTCTAAAGATTAAGGGGGAGAATTTCTTTGTTTGAAGACGTTCTTTGGCATTCCCCTTTGCTGGACGATGTCCGGTTTGAGTCCTCAAAAGCACCGTTGAATTTATGTTTTTCATTAGAGGAAGACATCACCTGCATTTCTTCAGAGATTCCTCTCGCATCTCTACTAAAAGACATGCCAATGATTTCATTAAATATAAGAAAAGGATCCACCTACATTGTGTTCATTAATGTGGTTGATTAATGAACTGCAAGTAATGTTCCATTAATCCTATGAGCATCGTGGTTATGCAATAAAATAATATTTTCAATAAATGGATATCAATCAAAGACTACAATTACAATATTATCCCACCATCATCACTCAATTGTTGAAAAAAGAATAAAATAAATTCATTAGTTATTTTATGACTTTTTCCTAATGTCTGAAAATATAACTTGTACGTCCTACTTTTTCTGAACAATGTAATTCTTTACCTAATTGATTCTCGGTGTTGTGAATTCAATGGTGCCCTCAGATTTTTAATCTAAGTACCGGTTCAAAAGAAATAAATTCACACCCTCACATTTACTGAATATACCTTCAAAAAAGTACAAAATTCTATTATGGGCTCTCCATGTATTGGAATTATGTCCCGTTAATTTTCTCAGTCTTGTAATAATTCCAGTTACATAAAAAAATTTAAATGGATGTTTAATGTCTTTAAATTCTCCCCACCATAGGGGTTTTCATCCTTGAAATCCAAAACAAATGATGAGAATAACAATGGGGGTACTGATCATGAATCTGATCCTTTCACTCCCATGTGCTTTCTTAGAGGTTCTCAGGCTGCAAACGAACATGCACTAGTGGAATCGAACATACATGAATGACCCAATTCAGTTGATCATCCATATCCACATGGAACTCCATAAATATCTCCCCATTGTTAATGTCCATCTCTCCCCATTCGATGATGTGTGATAGATCATTCAGGTATAAACTTAGTTGTGACACATGGAAAACGTTATGCACATGGTGCATATTTCGTTGAAGTGGTAGCTGGTATGCCACCTCACCAACTATGTTGAGAATCATAAAAGGTATGATTAATATTGGTGATAGCATACATCGTATGTCCGATCTCTTCAATCCTCATTGAGGTGAAACCCGTAGGAATACTTGGTTACCGTCCTCGAACTCCATGGGTCTCCGTCATCTGTCAGCATACTACTTCTTCATTATATGTAGAGTCTTCATCCACTCTTGGATGATATGATAATTCTCAATGGTAGCTCGTACCAATACTTGAGCCATAATTGATTACTCCCACTATGTATTTCCAATATAGAGGTGATCTTCATGGTCGCCCATATAAGGACTCAAACGGTGCAATGACAATGGTTGAGTGATAGATGTTGTGGTATGTGTACTACACCAATGGAAAGTGTTCCTCCAAACTATGGCCAAAATATAGGAAGCATACAAAAATACTGTCCTCATGTGCCTGTATGGACCTTTTTATCTGAACATCTGTTTGAGGATGAAAGGTCGTGCTCAAATATAGATGATTTCCGAATTCCACTTGCAATCAATTCCACAACCATGATGTAAAACGAGTTGGTCATTCTGATACTATCATAGATGGAACACCGTGAAGCCATATTATATCATGTACGTAGAGGAGTCTCAATTCCAATACTTATCCCTAGTCTCGGATGTGTAAGAATTGGGTCGACATGGTGAGTCAGTCAACGATTGCCCAGATAGAATAGTGGCCACTTGACGTATGTGGTCGCCCTATCACAATGTCACTTGGGATGGCATCCGACTTCCACTCTGACATATCTTGTGGTTGTTCTACGACCGCATTAACCTGATGTTCGACATTCACTGGCTGACAAGTGGGGCATCATGAAATAAACTATCACACTAAAATCATCTTCCCTGGGCACCAGTACTGACGTCAGAGGACCTGGTACATCATCGCCACCCTGGGATTTACTTCAAAAGGGGATGTGTGGAAATCCATCAAAAGGCATTATCATTATGTCTTCAGTATGATGGGAATTCTATGAAAAGTATTACATTATCCCAAAAATCCTAACATCCTGTAGGAAACTGTTTTGAGGATATCTGAACACGTCAGGTCTCAAAGTCAATAACCCCAAACTGATTCTCCCTTACTCGCTGAAGGAGTGTGGGAGTGACTATCATAGACTGGTGGTAAGCTTCTCAATCAATATCCATAGAGGATAGCTATAACGCATCTAGTTTATCTTTCACCTCACTCTACAACTGTAAAATAGACCTCATAATGAGTCTTTCTACCACCATATTCCCCATCAAATGAGTGTAGACTATCTCAAAGTCATAGTCCTGGAAGAAATCCTTCCATCACCGTTGTCTCAGGTTGAGGTCCTTCTTTGATAAGATATACATGAGACTCTTTTGATCAGAGTAGACATTAAATTATTCATCCATCAAGTATTGTCACCAGATCTGCATGGCAAAGAACAATACTGCTTATTCTGGGACATGGGTAGCGTTGTTTTCCTCATGTTTTCTCAACTGTTTTGAGTTTAATGCAATATTTACTTTCTCCTACTTCAGAACACATCCTAGCCTAGTCTTTGATGCATCACACTATACAAATACCCAACGACCTCTTCAGGTCGCCTCAAAATGAGGGCACTCGTAAGTCTCTGCCGTAGCTATTGGAAACAATGATGGCTTCTCTCTTTCCACAAGAAAGGTAGTACCTTCATTATCAAAGCTAAAAGGGTGTTTCAACTCTAAAAAAGTCAGGTACAAATCTCTAGTAGTACCCAGCCAACCCCAGCAAACTCTACACGTTAGTCACTCTCCTGGGAGGATCCAAAGCTTCCATTGCCTCTCTCTTCACTAGATCCACTGAAAGTCTAGCCTCCGAGATAAAGTGTCCATGAATGTGGACCCCCCATATCATGAACTGGAACATTGATAGAATTTCCTAATCTTGTTTCTTCAATAGGTTATCCAGAACTGACTTCAAATTAGTGGATTGATCCTCCTTTGACACTTAGTACACCAAGATTTCATCAATGAAGACAACCACAAAGCGATCTAGGTAAGGATGGAAGATCATGTTCATGAGTCCCATGAACACTACTGGAGATTTTTTCACATCGAAGGGTATCACCAAAAACTGATAATGGACATACTGATATCAGAATGTTGTCTTGGGCACGTCCTCATCCCGTACTTGAAGCTGATGGAAGCCTTATTTGAGGTATGTATTCTAAACCCACCGATATCCCATTAACTAGTCGAACAGATCATCAATACTCAGGAGTGAATATATGTTCTTCACAGTCACCTTGTTCAGAAACCAATAGTCCATAGAAATCCAAATACTCTTTTGTTTCTTCTTGACGAACAAAATTGGGTCTTCCCATGGACTAAAACTAGGTCTTGTGAACCCCTTCCCATGTATGTCTTCCAGATTTACCATAAACTCAAGATGTTTTGCCGGATGCATCCAATATGATGGTGTAGATATCTTTGTCTTCTAGGGGAGTAGTTCTATGTAGTAGTCATCCTCTTTGTGAGGAGGGAGTCTAAAAACATCCTCAGGAAAGACAAAATCATACTGGTTGACCACTACAAGAAGGATCAGACTCCTATACTGAACTAATCTGAGGGTAAGAATAGCCAACATATAAGTGATCAGAAATACCCCCCTTAGAGGAAGTCCATCCATAGCTTCACGTTTCCCTTCTCACCAATGATGGAAAACCTAGTCTCATTCTCATAGACACAATGCACAATGAACCTAATAAAATCGATCTGAGAATGGAGTGTGGATAGACATTCCATACCCAATATTACGTCTTAAGGCCCGAGCTACTACTATGGGATCCCCGCCGATGATCTCACTTCCAAGAATAATCTCACACAACCGGAACTAGTGTGTAATCATAGAATCATCTCCCATAGGGGTATCTAATCATATGTATTGATCAAAATACTCTACTGGATTCTCTGAGCTCTAAATGAGAGTCATGGAAATAAAAGAGTGACATACACTAGTGTCTATAAGAACTTCATCTAGGGTGAAGTAGACACAGATCGTACCTCGAATCAGTTCTAGAGCACCACTGTCACAGTCCTTAGTTTCCTGAAGCTTAGTTCATCCTTATCGACATGCTCCATGTGGTTGGATTGGACCACCTAGAGGTGGTGGTGGTAGAACCTAAAATCGCCACCCACTACATGTATCATGTCTATATCCTCTTCCATGTCCTCCGCCCAGGGCACCATGCTGCTCAAATCATTTCCTCTACCTCGGTGGTCCCTCGGCTATCTGCTGATCATTGGTGTGGCGGGTCGGGTATTCACGAGCCATGTGACCCTGCCCGCTGGACCCGTAGCACAGTCTGCACCTCCGCTGACCTCCTATGTCATGTGTGATCCACATATCTGAACCAACATCATGGGGTCATCCACAAAAAGGTTTGTCCTTCATGGGCCTCTGAATTAGCCACTTACTGAGTGTTGCAGATTACTCGGCTATGGATCATGTGGTGGTGGCTCTCGTTGTCAATGACTTCTCACCGAGGAAACTCCCAATCATAAGTGATTTCTCTAGAACTATATCATGTGTTAGTATGTATAGTGATATCATCAATGGTATGATCTCCTATCATAATCCCCAATCAATGGTTCGGTCCCAAAGAAATGGTATCTTTCTATGAAGTTGGAGTAGTGAGAGAGGTCAGTGAATCTAATCATGTTCTAGGCCACTGTTAGGCTATCCTACTATAAGTGTAGTAGCTCCTAAAGACACATAGATTGTAGTGTTGATTGTATGAACTCTTTCCTGATTAGGCTCTCAATTTCCAACTAGGTGAGGGTTATCTCATTATGCAGTTGGAGTTTTAGGCTCCAATATCTCTCTATTGTGCCTTGGAAGAGACTAGTAGCTAGGATCACCAAATGTTCTATTGGTGTCCCAAAAATGAGGAAAACTCTAGCTGCTAGAACTCGTGTATTGCGCTATGTGGACATAAAAAATCATAAAGTGGGGTTGGTGGCCACTACTTCAATATAGGTAGTGGTGCTACTAGGACACCACCTGATGGTACCAACATCGTAAGAGGACTCTACACCGAATCCTCATCGATCAGTGGGACATCATCGAAACCTTTCTCTGGAATCCCTATTGGAATTTTAAGCGGTGGAATAATTTAATGAAACTGATGTAATGCAGTCAATAACTTATACCTAGTGATCTAATTCAATGAGATCAAATGAAAATCATTTTTGAAATACATCTTGTCCTTGTTTTCATGTACCATGTCTAAAACAAAATTCACGGTCCTTCAATATGGATATGTCGACCACAACACCAACTCTAGAATCCATGAAATACTAATCGTACTCCATAAATGTAACAATATTGACCCATTTAATATACCATAGTCTTATTTTTTCAGTAGAAAAAACACCTTTTATACCACTTTTTCAGGACCCGTCCCCCAGGGCCCATGCCGTGACTACCCAAATCCCGCCTTCCATAGGCTAGGGGTTGGCAACTAGCACTAGAAAGGCATATCAATAATAGGGGAATGAATTCCCATTAAAAATAAATACACACATAATAGGTTCCCATCATGATAAAACCATGTAGTATGACTGTTAAAGGTAAATGTTTGAACTGAAGTAGAATGGGCCAGAATACAATACCAACTAAAAGAAAATACAACAATAAGTAGAAACAAATCCTGATTTTTTCCGCCAAGGATCCAACCTGAATGATAGGTGAATCATTCTACTATGGATCTCTATATAAACAAGTCACATCTTTGAACTGTCTATTCCTGGTACCTAGATCTCAGACAACGGTATATGTCATCTGCACAAGACTCTACATGTTGAGTTCAAAGCCTGTGGAGGGGTGAGTATAACAATACGCGGTAAGCACCCTAAGACCAACAATAGTTTTGCAGAATTATACAATGGAAAACCACAATGCAGGAAATCAATCCCAAATAATAATGTTAAAAACATACCTCACATGAGATATATGTAAAAAATAACAATAATAATGATAAATATACATAAATATATTTCATCTTATTATGTTGAGAAGATCCACTGTTGAACCATGAAGAAGTTGTTATGTAGCTGATCCTGCAGTGTCATAAGTCACTGATCCACATAGGGATGTATGTCATCAATCCACATATGGTCAAAAGTCTCTGATCCACTATTTAACTATCTAAGGATGGTCTTTGTCAGGTCACACTACTAATAATCCACACAGGTTTGTAAATCATCGATCAATACATGGTTGTATGTCTCTGATCCACAACGGGTTGTGTTCTTCATCGGGTCACGCTACAAATGATCCATAGAGGGTCATAAGTCATCGATCCACACATGTAATCTCTAATTCCATTCCACAAAGGGTTGATCGACACATGACAGCCAACCATAAGATTCTAGAACATAGTGCGTTTGATTTTGGTAGATTCTTCTACTAATGTTATCGGTCATACCGCAACATCCACGTGGCCCCATGGATATGTAACCAGATGATCCACCGTTTCTTAAGGGTTCGAACTCAATAAACTGTGTGGTAATCAGATTCTCAGTCTGTATGTTATAAGAAATTTAGTAATGGGGGACGAGATGGATTTCAGTTCAATCCAACCTGGATGTACTCCAAATTCCCAAAAATCCAAGTGGAGTATCTCAAAAGGACCGATTTATGCTAAGGGATCTATCTATATCGATGGTTTTTCAAATGGTCATCCGAATTAGGAGATATAGACCTTTATGTGAAACTAGGATGAAAAGGTTCTGGGTCTAGCCTGACCTAGTTGAACTGACCTGACGTAGTATGGGTCGACCCTAACATCTTCATCCCACTGGGCCCAGCACGGTCTGGATGGGCCATGTCCGGGTTTTTGGTCTCTGTTCTAGGCACATTGGCTACGGGCTCAACCCACTGGCTTGGCACTCTCTGCCAATTGGGTGGGTGCAGCTTCCCCGGAATGGAAATGCCCATATTGGCTCATCAATCATTAGTTCCAGACTGGATACACTCCTCCAGACCAGTTAGTGTGGACCGGTCAGTGGAGGGACCCTTTGCTGTGGGTCAGCCCACTGGCATAGCCGGGATCCACGACGCCACCTAATTGGATGCCTGATGAGTGTCAGCACCATCTATGTGGTGTGGCGCTACCAAATATACAGTATTAATCTCTCCATAGGTGTGTCCATATGCTTCACTATCTATTGTGGTTCCTGTGGGTGCTGCCACCTCCTCATGGCTGATGATAGTCTAGCACCGGATCCGGTCGCAGGCACCGGAGCACCGGTCATGATGTACCGACTGTGCTTCCGTGGGCCACTAGTGAAGCTTCCGTTTTCCTATTTTCATTACATATGTGCCTACGGGCCCACAGGGATTCTCCTACACTTCATGAACCTTTTTTTCCTTGCTTTAGTGTTGACCAAAAACCAACAAAGAAACACATCCAATGGAAAATCGGCGGAGGTTACCAGCCTTGTTCGGTTCGGCCCACGCCATCCGTTTTAGTGTTATAACATAGGAAGAATTCTTAACTCATCTAGAGAATATGAATTATAAAAATCTATGAATAAAACAAAACCCCTACTTGAACACATTGTATTCGTTAAAGACGAATGAGGAGAATCCGTTGTTTGAAGATGTATGTCGGTGTTCATCATTTCCCGTCAAAGTACGGTTCAAATCCTTAATGGCTTCATCAAATCTTCATTATTCATTGGAGGAAGAAATCTATGATATTTTTTCACCTGTTAATCTCATTGATCTCCCAAAACTCATTCCAAATTATTTATTAATAAAATGAAAATGAAATACCTACATTGCACTTATTAATGTGGTTCATTAATGAATCACAAAATTTGTTCCATAAAAAATAAAAGCATCGTGTTTATTCAACCAAAGCATCATGTCAATAAATGGATCCCAATAAAATACTAATGTTAGGATGTGGTCCCTCCACCATCGTTCAATTGTTGAAAAAAGAATAATACAACATCATTTTTATTTTATTATTATTTTTCATATGTCCGAGAAAAATAAATTTTATGTCTGCCTTTTTACAAACAATGATAAGATTTTTCTAATTAATTCACACCATTGTGTATTCAATGGTTCCCTCATATTTTCAATCAATCACCGATTCAAAATATATAAATTTCTACCCACACATTTACTGAATATACCTTCAAAAAGATTAAAATTTTGTTCCTGGCTCTCCAGGTCTCAGGATTACATGCTGTCATTTTTCAAAGTCTCGTAATAATTCTATTTAATTAGATAAAATTAAATAGAATTTATGGGTCATTAAAATCCATGTGGATAAGAGGGGAACATGGTCGGGGAAGACCACCTGCAATAGACTAAACTTTCCAACTTTCTTGATTGTCGGACCAAAGGAGTCGGGATGCTCTAACAACCCAGTAGGTTGGACCAAGCAACCTAGGAGTTCATAGTATAATAGAACAAGTGATCCGAGCTAGTTCAGTATGTCCCACTCATGGGCCAGTCAGCCGGACAGTTAGGATGAGTTAGGAAGCTCAGATCAGACCCAGACCACACCCGAGACATACCTTTTTATGAAAACTACCAAAAAATTCATATCATGTATTTATTTGGAAATGTATTTCTAGGGTTGGGAACATTTTTACGATTTAGTACTTTTGATATACCCAATGTGGGTTCTTTGGAAGTGTGAATATTACCTAATGTCTTGAGGAGTAGGATCTCCATCAACGAGTGTGCTATTATAAGAATCATGTGGCTAGATGTGAATTTGAGGCTACATGACTTTATGAGACTTTGTCTTACTGATAATATGTGTCTTATTAATATTACATGTCTTACTCATACTATGTGTCTCTTAAGTATTGACTGTCTCAAAGGAACTATTTTTCTAATAGGTAATAGGTGTTTTTTTATAACATATTTTCATCCTGTTTTGTTAACTATAGACATATACCTATGAGATATAACTATAAAATTTCATTGTGTTAGACCTCATGAAATTATTTATGGTATACATAATGTATTTCTATATGGTATACTTCATCTATTTTTTTGTATACATAGTTTATTTCTTAGAGGTATTCATTTTTTTGGGTGTCCCACTATGTATTGTTTTACTAATCCCCGCAAAGGAATAGACCACAAATGTCACATATTGTGTAGAGGATCGAGAAATTGATGGAGTCCATGGTAGACCAGGACCATGTAGTTCTTAGAGATACTAGATAGTCGAGATGTGCTACTATGGATTTAGACAACATTGCAAAACCATGCCCTTCAGGTAGGGATTTCTACGGATGAGTATTACAATCATGTTTTTTAAATTTAATATACTCATTCATATAGTGGGATTCTATATGGTCTATGTTTACATTCCAGTTTAATAAAATCATACTCTATGGATGGAATCTTATTGTATGCATGAAATGTTTACTTAGTGTTTCTATATTTTTTCATTCTGGACTTAGAGATGTGTGTGGGTGTACGAATACATAAGAAAATTCCTCTAATTTGTGGGATATTCCTATTCTGTGCAAGTCACCATACCATATCCTATTAGAAGAAAACATAGATAATTCATGGAATTGTGTCATCTGGAATGGGTAGTGACATAGTGCTATTAGAAGTTATTGGTTATACATGAGTATCGAGAGTCATTGGGTTGTTTTGGGGAAACAATGTTAACTATTTCGAGTTACTCCTATAAGTCAAGGATTCCAATGTTGTTGCGGCGACAGATTTATTAACACTATGAGTCTGGACAAATTATGTTCAACATGGTTTGTGGAAACACTAGTCGCATGGAAATACATTCCACATTTATCATATAGGATTTGGGTGTAATCTCATGTATTTCTTATTCCAGCTTAGTAGGTATAATCTTTTGATAGTTTTATATCCTTTTATGTTTAAGAATTCCACTATACAGACAGCCTCCCAGTATTTTGTTTCATAGTCATGAGGATAATGCACTTAGTGACGACACATCGATATATCGGGCTTTTGAAACAGAGAAAACCTCTTTGTTGTTTACTTTCAATACCACCACTCATTGATCAATTGCATCTTCTTGATCTATCATACGAGGATGCATGAAGAATGAATGTGTTTCATGAGTTCTATTAGTAAAAACGTCATTTGTTTCAGGGTGATCTAGTCCCTCATATAGATGGGGATTTTCTGGAGGAAGTTACTCATGTCTTCCACCTTCTGATGACGGTTTTCGACCAGATGGATATCATAACCGTGAGTCATTTTCAAGGATCAGGGGGGATATAGAGGATATTAGTAACCTAGAAACACATTTTGGTGACACTTTATTGGGAAGACATCAACAGTGTCTTTATATATGAGTTCTCTAGAGCTATATTGTGGTCAGTGTTCATACATGAGATCCTACATCTATAGTAATGAATTAATATTGTGGGGTAGTACTCGGTGAGGTTTACTAATCTATCACACTACTCTACAATTATGGTACGAGACTTGTTCAATATATCTTGGACATTAAAGAATGTATTATTTAGGGATATTGGGGAATCCATGTTATCCCTTATGATTCAAACATAAGATAGTATACTATAGCATGTTATACTAATGGGGAGATTTGTAGCAGAGCTAACACTCGAACAATGAGCTACCACTTCGGACCTCGTAACTGAGTCATTATAGATTGGTATTCAACATTAGTTGTGCTGACCCATGAGAGTAATTCACTCTGTGGGATGACCTAAGGATACATGGTCAATGGTGAGGGGATCCTGCAGTAGAGCGAGTCATCTGAGAGGAAGGCTGGGATACTCATATGTTGTTTAGGGACATCTCGAGATATATTTCCCAAACTGTTGAATGATATATCAGGATATGGTCAATAGACTGACCAAATAGAGGAGAAGAAAAAAGTGTTGTGGTCCATAGTGTGGATGACATGGTAGAGTATTAGTCATGGAAGTAAGATTTTGGTGTAGGTTCATCATTTTTCCATCACCACCCCCATGTGGTCCATGAGAGGCTCAAGGGGGTAGTGGAAATGGAAAATGATAGATTCATGCAATAGAGGATTATAAACATTATAATATAGGTATTATTAGCATTATGATATGTGTCTTTAACACCGTATTTTTAGTTCTAATAAACATAGGTTTTGGTCATTCTTTACATTCCATGACCCTAGTTTGACACTTCGATATTTTTGTGGAACCATAAACTGAAACCATAAATTTAGAGACTCTTATAGGAGAGGATTTGATAATCACACACTGCTACCAATAGTGTGACCAATCTCTTAGAGGTGAGAGTATTAGTTGGGTTCTCTTAGAAGCTGTGTTGACCTGGACAGATGTCATTATCATTATCAACTAGTTATCCACATCCCATTCTCAGATTTACTATTTTCTCCACAGAGTGGGGTGTGTCCACACTGACAGGACTAGAAATTCGTTTTTCATAGAAAAAGGAACCCATGAATCATAGGATGGACTCACACATAAGAGGGTGCAACCGCTCAATAATTAGTTGTTTAGCCTGACCCTTGACATAGTGGATGATATGAGTTATCAGTTTCTTGTCATGGTGGATGTGTACGACGGAATTTTCCAGAATATTTTATGAGATTATATCCCTTTAGGGTGTTATAATTCAATATTAATCTATAAAAAAGATGTAATTTTTATCTATACTATCATATGGGATGGATTAAATATAGCTTCATGAGTTGAGGGTATAGTTGAAGTACATGCTAAAGAAGGGCTTCGTGCGACCTAATGATTCACTATGGGAATCCCCAGTTTTGTTTTCTATGTATGAAAATTGGAAAATGGTAATATTTTTAGACTTATGTTTACTAAACCAAGTAACTGTGATGTATATATTACCACTAACAAGGATTTTTGACCTCATTGCATTGCTAAAATGGGTATGGTGGTTCCTGAAGATAGGTTTCATATTTGGCTATCACTAGCTTCAAGTATGGGATGAGGATATATCGAATATGGATTTAAAATTGAGATAAACCCACTAGGATTACATAGTGATGCATCATGGAATGACTAATGAACCATATGTATTCATTGGACACTATAACATGATCATCCAACTTTTCATAGATTGGTTCGTGGTGGTCTTCATTGATGACATCCTAGATCACTCTGCATCTGAGGAGGAGCATGTGATACCCTTGAGGATGGTCCTAGTTATACATAGAGAGCACCATATTTTTTATAATATCTCAATGTTTCATTTATGGTTTCAAGAGATCCTTTGTTTAGACACACCATTTTAGATGATGGGGTTATAATAGCTCCAGGGAAGATAGAGTTAGTGATTTCGTGGGAACTACACAAGAGTGTTTCCATTGTTTGGATTTCCATAGTTTCATTGGGTACTATTGGATATTTGTACTAATATTTTCTAGTATAGCAGAAAATTTGATATCATTAACCTGAAAGGGAAACCATTCGTGTGGATGGATAAGTTCCAAGATATTTTTCATCATTTGAGGGTGAGACTTACCGGAGTTCCTATATTGAGATTTCTAGAGAATGGTGTCGAA
Organism: Viscum album; assembly: GCA_963277665.1. Taxonomy (NCBI): domain Eukaryota; kingdom Viridiplantae; phylum Streptophyta; class Magnoliopsida; order Santalales; family Viscaceae; genus Viscum; species Viscum album. The sequence continues at coordinate 849,274,739 of OY728161.1, forward strand.
TAGGTGGAGTTCTGAAATGCCTTATGAACCAGGATTTGTTGTGTATAGATGCAGGGGAATGTGATGATTTCTTGTGGTCAATGAAATTTGAGACTGTGTAAGAACAACTACGCAACCCATGATATTGAGTTGGTTGTCTTCACATTATAGATGTGGTTACACTACCTCAAGGGTGAGCGGATTATTCTATACTACAATCAAATGAGTCTCAAGTATATACTATCATAGATTTATCTACACATCAAAAATATTTTATTGATATTGTTCCTCCATGATTATGAATTTGAGAATGTATATACTACTAAGTAGTAGAATTTGTTGTTAGATGCTCTCAACAAGATATCGTGTTTGTATATACTGAATGAGGTATCACAGAAGATGGCCTCATTATTGATATCCATTGTCGATGGAGATGGATAATATTATCTCCAATAAATGGGTTTCACCAGTATACTCTTAAAATGTTTTAGGGAGGAACAAAATGGAGATTTTGACCATGAGACATTATATTATCAAATGTCTATAGGGCATCCCCCTGATGGAAATTCAAAAGATGGTGAGAACATAATTTTTTTTTCAGAGGATGCATAATAGTACTTGGAAAATTATGGAAGGATATTTTGAGGGACTTCCATAAGTCCCATTTTGTGGTACATCCATGTGTAAAAAATAATTATCCAGACCTCTGGTGTCTATTCTTGTGACCATGAATGAAGATTGGATTTGTATAGTATTTATCTAGATACCACACTTGTCAAGATATGAAGGTCATTTACTAGATTCCAATTCGTTTTACTCATTCACATGATGTGATAGAATGTAAGTGGGATGTGAAATAAAAGGACTTCAAGATAGGTTTACCACATATTATTAGGAGACATTATACCATCTAGGTGATAATGCATCGACTCAACTTGTCATCCAACTACATAGCTATCTGGAAGTATACATTAGTATAGATATTGGTACCCCTATACATGAAAGTGTTAGTAAGAATATTTTTGGTCAATTGATGATAGACTCAGACCATCATTCTCTTCTTACATCATCATTTTTGAAGGGATTGCTGGTGGAATTTGGGACTCAGTTGTCTTTGAGAAATTAATTTCAACCACAAATAGATTGTCAGGTTGAGTGGAACTTTTTTTTCCCGGGGGAAAATACACATTCTTGCATGATATATGTTTTTATCATTTTGGAGGATCACATAACTCTATTAGAGTTTTCTTAAAAATGTTGCTACCATTTCATTCTCTATATCTAACCATTTGATCCCTTAGACGGTTGATATAGAAGGTCACCACATTGTGGGATATAGCTAGTAGAGTCAACACTCATGGCCTTAGAGTGGTTTTATGTGACTACAGAAATGGTTCATGTGATCCAGGAGAGAAAGAAGTATGAACAGATCTATCATATGTCTTATGATGACTGGCAGAGGAGCCCTTTGGATCTTGAGGAGGGAGAACACATGTTCTTTTGGGTCTCTCTTCAACATGGGATTCAATAATTTGGTCAGGGGGGAATGTTTTCTCTGAGGATAATTGACCCTTTCATTATACCATGTATAGTTAGTGAAGTAAAAAAACTTGAAGATTCTGACTATGAGATTATACTTTCTCAAATGTCCATAGGCCATGCCCTGATGGAAATTCTAAAGATAGGGAAAACATCATTTTTTCAAGAGTATACATAGTAGTACGAGGGGAATTATTGAAGGTTATTTTGAGGGAGTTCCATAATTCCCATTTTGTGGTACATCCATGTGTGAAAAACAAGTACCAGGACCTCCTAAATCAGTTATGGTGACCGAGAATGATGACGGAATGTGTATATTTTGACTCTCGAGACTAACATGTGAAGATGTGAAGGTCTAGTACCATGTTCCAATTTGTATGACTCAACCACACTATTTTATAGAATGGATATGGGAGGTGACATTAATGGACTTTGGTATAGGTTTTCCACCTATTTTTAAGGGACATCATACCAACTAGGTTATCATGGACCATCTCCCCAGGTCATCCAACTACGAATCTATTTGGTACACGATTTTTGTATAGTGATTGGAAGTCCTATATATGAAAGATATAGTTATAATATGTGGGTTTCCATTTATGATAGTCTTAGAATGTGATTATCTTCTAACATATCTATTGCTGAAGGGATTTATAGTGGAATTTGGGACATAGATGCGCTTGAGAAAGCCATTTAACACACAAATGGATGGTCAGACTGAGTGGACCATTTTTTCCCTCGATGAAAATATACATTCTTACATCATGTATTTTTATAGAATTTGGGATGATCACCTAACTCTGGTGGAGTTGTTGTTGAACATTTGAGATCATTCCACTGTCTATATGGAACCATTAAAGGCCTTCTACGAGTAATCCTGAAGGTGACCACATTGATGGACATAGCATTGAGAGTCATAAATCATCATCATAGAGTTTTTGTATACAACTACATAAATGTCTCAAGTGATCCAAGATATAAAGAAGGCGGAAAAGATCTATCATAATTCTTATGACGACTGGTGGAGGAGCCCTTTTGATTCCATGGAGGGAGACCACATATTCCATTGGGTCTCTTTTCAATGTGGGATACAATGATTTGGTCAGGGTGAAAAGTTTTCTCTGAGGATCAATGACCCTTTCATTATACCTAGTACATATAGTGAGGTGGAATACTAATTGTCACTAACATGGATACTAGAGCGGGTTAATGATTTCTTTCACATTTCAATGTTTAGATGTAATGGAAATTATCCACCACATTTCATTGAGTGGGGTGAGTTATACATTGATGATGGGGTGATTTTTTGCTGAGTACCAGGTGGAAATTAAGGATCTACATGAGAGAATCCTTCCGGGGTTGTTTATTCTTCTAGTTATTGTTTGGTGGAAGATCAAAAATTTCCAAAAGAGCACATGGGATCTGTATGCTTAGATTCATTCTTAGTACCCTCATTTTTTAAATATCCATTGATTTTGGGTTATGATAATGTCAAGAACCATGTTGGGGATAATATAATGTCCAATATTTTTCTATGATTTGTTTTTTAAATAATATAATAAATTTTTTCGAGACTAAGTGTGGACACAAAATGTTATTCCCAGGTTCAGTGTTCTAAGAACAATTTCTTAAATAATATTAACATATTAAATATCATGGTTTAATAGTTTTACAATAAAAGTGGAATAATATCTAAATAGATACCCAAATCAGAAATCTGAGGGTAATGTTGTGTTCAGAGAAGTGAATTTAATTTTTTTGGGGAATAACATTTTAAGGCTTTGGTCAAATATATAATGTATTTTTTGTGTTTTAATATATAAAATAAATGGTGAATTTATTTTATTTAAAATGTTTTACTGACTTCAAAAATATTTTTATGTATGATTTAGATTCATGGAGGTAGGGTGACGCAAAAAATAATAAAATTTACTAGAATATATGGAGATATTTTGGATAACACCCTTGATAATGAATTATGATGTGATTTCGAACTAGAGACGCAAGATGTTATTTTGGACAAATATCACCATTGGATTTGAAATTCCAATAGATTCTCATTAGTGAATGATCCATCTTTGAGTTAGGGTATTGATCAGTGATATTCTTTCCCTTTTTCTATAATCAATGATCAGCATGGATCATCCAACAAAAATGTTGATCCAAGGTTCGATTGTTCTTATAGGATGAGCATGTTTTTGGGATATCACGGGGGGATTGATTATTTATCGTTATTTATTCATTATTAATTATAATGGGAATATATTGGGGATAGTATGAATAATGGAAAAGATGCATACCTCATAGAGGTTAATGTGATTTTCTTACCCCCATTCATATAATATGTTAGGTATACACTTTCTTGGTCATGGCTCACCTTGATGAGAGACTTTGAATGCAATCTAATCATTTGATTGGAGGTTAATTGACCGAATTTTATATAAAATGTTTTATTTGATCAAAATGAAAACATATATATGATCATGAAAAATTCTTGTAATTGGAGGATCCCCAGTGGTCTATAGAAGGTACCACCAGAGCACCGACATGGGAGACTAGTGATGGCAAGGTCACTATTAAGTGGTCATGTGTGGGACGCAGTATGGGATAGAGGTGTCACATGATGGTGGGATGATCATGGGACATGGTAGCAGTCGCATGGGGCATCTATAGTAGTATCCAGTTTTAACACCCCAATATTTCATAGTAATTTATTTTCTTTAAATTCAATATCTTACGCTACACGCAACATCGAGTTCGAGCACACCATGACATACCAAACTAGTTGTTGAAAAGTGGTAATGTATATTATAAGATGAATTTTGAATTTTATATATTCCAACTAATTTTAACATCCATATTATGTTTTTATTATACATAATATAAGAACAAAATCTTTTTTTAGATAAAGAAAGTAATTTTAAAAAAATGCATTTTACCACCTTTTAATGGAGAACCCTTTTTATATCCAATATTTGACACTTTAATATATTAAATTTGACAAAATTAACGTCCTATTTGGAATCAGGACCTAAAAATTTAGTTTTGATAATTTTATTGGTGTTTTTCTGACAACTTTCATATTTGGGTGAATAGTGAAAATACTAAATTTTAATTGAAAACAGCCTCTTCAATCAAAATAATTTATATTGTTAAATTAAAAATTTGAATGATTTAGAAGTATAATTATATTATATTTTTAAAATTTAATCCAATTTTGGTCATTGGAATTAATTTCACATTGAAATTATACATAAACAAGTGTCAATCATTTGAAAGTTTTTGTTTCTCAAAAACATGCTTTTTGTTTTGACAATGAGAATTAATTTTAAATTAATTATTAAAACTTCTATGTTTTTAATATGGCCAAATATACATCATTTTTGAATTCAGAATATCAAATATAGATTAGGCATAATTTTTGGAATTTTTATAAAAAACATCAATTTTTGATTAATACTAAAACCAGTTAGTAGTAATTAAAAAACTAATATATTCATTTAAATTAAATTTTACCGCTTATGTGAATTGAATTTATAAAATCCAAAATACATGATGGTTATTAGTAAGTAAAATGTGGTTCAATATGATGGAAATAAGTTTTGGTGAATAGTCATTTTTTACGTTTATTTATCGTGGTTAAAGATAGATAGGGAAATTCCAGGTAAGAAGAATATTATAATAATAAAAATTACCATATCTCTTGTCCAATCCTTATATTATGAGTCATGGCCGACCATGGGAATCCTTGAGTCGATTTTGGGACCCCATGGAGCCACATAGAAATAATAATGACACTTTTTTTAATTATCTTAAAGTAAAGACACAAATAACATTAACAAATATCTTTTAGTATTTCAATTATTACATGGGGTTATAAAATTCAATATTTCGACTATAAATAATAATTAGAAATATAAAAGTATTTCTTACATTATGTTATTTTTTATAATTTTAGGACATCAGATAAATTAAATTATTTATGACACAATAATGATGCAGTGTTTACCTCATTAATAAATGATTTAAAAAATTAGATTATTAATATTAAAAAAATATCAAAAACCTGTTAAATTATTATTGGATGATTTTATTTCGAACATGAGTCATATTATCATGGAAATTAATTTGTTTTGGTCTATTTGAAATAGAAGATATGTTTATAATAAAATAACATTTTCAAACATTCCTAAAGAGCCCCTCCTCTCCTTTATTAAAGGACACCACATATAACCCATTACTCACACCTCTCAATCCACATGGATCGTCCAGACCATGCCCAAATAAGCTTTCAAGATACCCCTCTTTCAGTTATAATCCTTACCTTAGGCAGAAGTCAGTTCAAGAATTTTGTTTGGTTCAAACCAAAGGGAGTTACCCAAATTAAAGGTAATGGATTCTCTTAACTTATTTTATTTTATTTTACTTTTCCAAACCCTAAAATATTTTTATTCCTTTATTTTATAATAACACAAGTATCCTCAATATACTATTATTTTTTATGGAGAATGATTCTCACTACACATACACACACCTCCATCTAATGGGTAATGAACATACAGTTTTTTATGATGGAAAACTAACGCCTCATGAAATGATGATTGTTCAATAATCTCCTACCACCTCTCATGGTGGAATTTAACATGGAAATTTATTTATATTTGATATATATATTTTATTTATTTTTTCTTTTTTCTTTTTTCCATTTATATCATTCTTTTATGGATTTCATTATGGGTAAAACGCGATAATTTCATTTAAGGAATTGTGGAATATCACCCCCTCAAGGAGATATGACTCATTAATGCCTTATGTCGAACATATAAAAGATGTAATTAATGATATTATATAAGATATTATACTGTAATTGTAATATACATTTGTATAATTGTTATTTTAATTCCATTAAAATAAAAAATATAAATAAACGTAGCGTTCATGTGTACTGACGTCTTACCGTCTCCATGAACGGTGCATTTCATTTCTTATATCCAAATGTTATGTACTATTATAAATAAATATATATAATGGAAATATAATATATATATTATATCTAAATAAAGTATATCATTCTATAGATAATGTAATTTTTCCACATGAAAAAATTGTAATTATAACAAGTTAATTTTTTACTCAAATTCCTAACATCGACAAAATATCCAATATGAACTCAAATAATTAAATAATTGGTATAGAATGGTAATAAGTGACATAAAATGAATTATAAACATGAATAAATTTCTTAATCAATTATAAAATAAGTTATGTTTATTATTCATGAGGAACAAATAATATACAAGACAAGTTGGACATGAAGTAAGAGGTTTCTTATCTCATTTTTAATTCCGTGAGATTTCCATTGTTAGCTGCTAATTTATTGAATGTGGTGTATTTTGTAATACCATTTGATATATATTATTATTAATCATTTCATATTCATAAAATTCTGTGATTCATTTGATGGTTAATAATTTTTTGTCATTCAACTCGATTGATTAAAACGATGTAAGGGGTTTCTTATCTCACTTTTAATTTCGTGAGACTTCCATTGTTCAACACTTATTTATTTCATGTGGTGTGTAATTCACATGATTATATTAATTGTGTAATATAATTTAATTTATGGTTATTTACATCATCATTGTATGATCCTTTTTTCATGCGTGGTTGTTTCTTATGTAACCAAATCGATAAGGGAATTTGAAATTTCAACTTCCACTCATTAGGTTTTATGCAAACTTCATTGATTATTTTACTCCATGATTTTGTGTAGAATCACTATTTATTTACCTATGTAGTAATTTCCACTCCCCTTTATGTGTATATAAATTTTATATAGATAATCTATCCACTGATAAATTCTCAAGTCATCGATATGAACTTGATAAGAGGAATTTTAACTCAATTTCTATTTATTGAGTTAAACATCCAAGTCATTGGTGTTGTTGTTACCAGAATATGTGTGAATAAATTATGATTGATTTACGCATAATATCCAATAAAATTTAGTGTATTTATATTTTCCACACATAATTATGTCATTGATTTATACTTAACTTAATGATACGGTCTTTATAAGGGATTTCATCTCAATTTACATTCTATTGATACTTCTTTGTTGTTATAAACCAATTCACTTTTATATGATGTATATCTATCCTTTGACATAGTATATCATGAAATAAATTATTCCCTCGATATTATAATGTTTTTATTACCTCAATTATTTTCATTCAAGTGTCTATATTTTGGTTCTGAACTCTGACTAAAATAACATTTAAATGTTTTACTGATTTTTTTTCTAAATATTTCCCATTAATTACCATGTTTTAAAAACGGATTTAAGGATTTATTTATATAGAGATTAATGTTTTAAAATTGAAATTCCTTTTACAAGTTTCAATGTGGTATGGGACACATTTATTCAAAAATGTATTTTAAAATGGCTTCATAAATAAATAGTTCGACTTTTATATGTGCTCAAGAAAAAGGGGGATATTTCTCTCAAATAGTTTTGATGAATATTTTCATCAATCATTCATTATTATAGATTGATGTTGATTTATTATAATAAAATATTCAATTTTGTATTGAATGAGTTATGATTGACTATGGATGTGCTATTTTAATTCTATTCATGGTTAGCAGTTAATGTATTGTCATTTTGTATGCTAGTTTTAATACGAATGATAAAATTATGATTAAAACATTTCATATGAAGAATGAATTGGACATTTTATGTGATGGATGGATCCTGTTATAGCTCTTCGATGTATCAGAAGGTCCCAGTAGACAATTAGACAAGGAATTGGCAGAATCCTTTCCCAATTTTTGTTATATGGTTTTTGGTGCGGCCTTAATCATTTTTAGATATCTTGGATGAGGCCTTGACAAAATGATTCAGAATGTCTTGAAATATGCATTCCATAATTATGAGATTAGCTATTGATATTTTAGGTGGTTATTATACTAGTATAATACACATTAAAATGTTTTATTATGGCATTATTTACTCAGCTCATATTCGTTCCATAAAGTGTTCATGTTTTTTATTTGTAAAGGCATTTGTTTTCAATCATTAAAAATGCCTAATGTCTATGTTTTATTCCACTGTATTACTTGCTCTTACTCTGCATTTGTTCTCACTACTTTTTTATGTTTCATTTTCCGAGGATGTAAAAAATTTACTTATGAGTGACTTACAAGAATAATCTTGGAATCTTGGATGTTTCTAATGGAATAAATTTTTGTAGTTTTCTTTCCATGTTGTAATGTTGAACTTATGTATGTATCTTGTTTCCAATACTAATAAATAGATCGATCCTTCTGGACTTGATTCCTATTAATCCTTACAATGTATTAAAACAATGAACTAGCTCATAGATTCTATGGTCGAGGTGTTATAGTTGGTATCAGTGGAAGTTTAGTACAATCCTTGGAAACTAGATTTTGATATAATCGGATTAGATCACATTACCCTAAGATAGACTTTGAAGATCAGTATATAAGAACATCCTAGAATTTTTGTAATGTATATATTTTGTGTATTTTCCAAGAAATATATCCATGTATGTATATGAGAAGGTAGTGGCGGCTCTGGAACAGATTTACCTAGGAGTGAAAAATCCGACAAGGAATTTCGGGCTTAACCAAGGATATCCAGGTACACGACAACAGGTCTTGATGCATTCTTGGTTACGACACTCCAGGTGGATATGGTTAGGATAATTTACATTTTCATTACAAACAGGTTTGAAGTATTTTAATATAAGATGAGAATACATGACCTTGGTTTATCCTGAGGTGTTTTAAATTGAAATAAGGTGTCGTGATATTCCCTAAATGAATTAAGGACTATTATTACTCACACAATGCTTTTTGGTTTTAGTCATTGGCTGGATTCCAAGGAATTCATTATAACATTGAGCATGATGTACATGATTTGAACGATGGTGGAAATAAAAAACAAAATGTTATGTTGATAGGCGTAAAAGATATCATGTTCATTCCTAATGAGTTTTCCAAAAATATGACCAAAAACATATATATTAACCTACTCCTGCACTCAAAAAAAGAGATAATAGTGATGAATTATAATATCTCCAGTAGTGGAGACCATGGAGAAATGAAACCTCAATTTCCATAATGTAGGAAATGCAGAATTAGACACCCAATAATTTGTCTCAATGGAACAAAGAAATGTGTTATGTGTGGGAAAGAAGGACATAAAGTAAACAATTGATGAGGAAAAATTATGAGTACTATAGAAGAAAATAAAAATGGTCCCAAGAATTAATTTTCAGTCATTTTACATATATGTATGGGACCTATCCATTACAGGAGTGAATTCCCTATTCTAAATGATTTACTCATGGTTACTGAAGAAGCAATCTGGAAATAAATGCACGGAGAAATGTTTAAAAAGTATTAGTGCTCTTTATTGATGGGATTACATTGGAATACATATCTCGTGTATTTGTAGACTTGCAGTTCATCATTTGAAAATGATATTTGTAGAATAATTATCTTTTCTCATGAGGATATATTTATATATAACCAATTGGTTTTATATGATCATCGAGTTTGAGTAAATTACAAGTTATTAAAATTTTGGAGGAAAATGAGAGGTATGAGATAAAATTTGTGGTGAAATTATGTTATAGTTACTTTGAGGAAATTATATCATTTTCAGAACATTATAAAATATAGTTTTTAAAAATGGACAACATGTAGACCAGGGGAAAACCCATCGCATCAGACAATGCAGTGAGAATTGAACCCACAACCATTGTGTGATTGGCATTTATCACCTACCACTAGACTACTTGAAGTCCTAGGTTAGTGTGACTAAATCTATTTAGTAAAATGATTTTTTGATAAAAAATAAATTGATTTGGGATATTGTGTCTTATAAATTGGATATCCTTAGTATAAAAAATAATTTGGTGATGTTATTTTGGAAGACGTTCGCTCTATTGGGAATACTATGTGCATAAGGAAAAGAGAGTACTATGGGATTTCATTTGAAGAGTAATGGTGAATTCTTGTGTATGTTATTTTTGTTTTATAGAGATTTGGGTTATTTATTGAAATGATTAACCTATCATATAGAATATGTGATTAGGTTAATCACATTTATGTATGTGACTATAAGAGTAGTCGATGTTATTTAGAGATACAGTATAACGTGGAATAGTTCAATCAAATTCTTCAATGTTTTGGGATTAAATATTAGTTTGGATTATATTGAATGATTTTAAGGACAATTTTTTATTGAATAATATTTATTGAAATTTGGGTATTCTTATTTTAGTTTTCGAAATTTAGATTAGAATTTGTTTCTCCAAGTGATTAACCTTTTTGGGGATCATCTCATTTTTTACTAACCATTTTGGTTTTGGATAATCTCTAATGAAATGGTAAATATATATAGTTTATCCTTTATACATTATGTTATTCTCTATAAGTTAATTATAGAGCTATTGGTGTGACCAAGTCATCTTGAATACTCATCATTTTTAAGAAAAGACGAGTTAGTGGTATACATTTATTAAAGGACGAAACTCTACATAGAAAGTATGTTTATATCTTTATGTTCTTAGTCAATATCATAAATAAATTCCTCAAATTTATCAAATGGAACTTAAAACAAAAAAAAATTATCTGTTTACTTTTTCAACTAGGAAACTAATGTCGGTTTATCCCATCACAGTTTTGTTGTTTTCATGATGTTAACATTTTCTTAATCTTGTCCTCTATCACTCTCCTCCAGAACATTTCACTTAGTTTATCTTTCATATCCATGTTTTCTTGTGTGGAATCCTATTATGGTTTATCTCGGGTGACCTTTTTAATTCTCTATCATTCTTTTAAAAAGATAGTTTTGTTGACTCTTTTTCTGATGTGGAGCTTTCAATGAAGTTCCCAAGCCGAATATTAAAATTGTGATGATGGAATTTTCAAAAGGGTGGGATGAATTTAATACCCAAGGATTTCATTGTGAGTTATTTTCTTTAAAATAAAAAGATAGAGCTAAACACAACACCATGTTCGAGCCCACCAAGACATACCAAACTAGTTGTTCAAAAGCTGTTGTGAATAGTATTAACTGAATTTTGAATTTTATATATTTCATTTAATTTTAAAATACATATTATGTGTTTCTAAGACATAATATAAGAACAAATTCATTTTTTTAGATAATGGATGTACTTTTTAAAAAAATGCAATTTTACCAACATTTAATGGTGAACCATTTTTAAATCTACTATTTAACACATATATATATTCAATTTTACAAAATAAAAATATTATTTAGAATGGGGACTTAAAAATTTAGTTTTGATAAACTTTTTGTGTTTTTATGATATCTTTCATATTTGGGTGAATAGTGAAAAATTGTAAATTTTAATTGAAAACAACGTTTTTATCAAAATAATTTATATTGTTAAATTATAAATTTGATTTCTTTTGAAGTATAATTATATTATATTTTTTCCATTTAATCCAATTTTGGTCAATGGAATTAATTTAACATTGAAATTATGCATAAAAAGTGTCAATCTTTTGATAGTTATTGTTTCTTAAAACACGCTTTTTGTTTTGACAGCGGGAATTCATTTTAAATTAATTAATTAAAATTATATGTTTTTAATTTGGTTAAATAGACATCATTTTTGAATTCATAATATCAAATATATGTTTGGCTGAATTATTGGAATTTTTCTGAAAAACATGAATTTTGATTAATATTAAAACCGCTTAGTAGTAGTTAAAAAACCATTTTTCATTTAAATGGAATTTTACCGCTTCTTTAAATTTAATTTTGAAAATCCAACATACATTGTTGTCATTAGTAAGTAAAATGTGGTTTAATAATATTAAATATTTTTTTGGTGAATAGTATCTTCTGACATTTATTTACTGCGGTTAATGGTCAATAAGGTTATTAAAGGTAAAATGAATATTATAATAATACAAAATTAATGGAAAACTCGTCCTAACCATATTTTATTAGTCATGGACGACCATGGTCATCCTTGTGTGGATTTTGGGACCCCATTGATCCACTTAAGAATTATATTGACACTTTATTTTTTAACCTAAATTAAAGACAAAATTGACATTAAAAAATATCTTTTAGTATATCAATATTAACATGGTATTATATAAGTAATATTTTCTAATATAAATAATCAATGGAAAGGTAAAAATATTTCCTAAATTCTGGTTTTTTATATAAATTTTATACATAAAATAAATTAAATTATTTATTACACAATAATGATGCAGTATTTACCTTATTAATTAATGATTTAAATAAATAAGATTATTAATATTAAAACACAATTTAAAACCTTTCAAATTCTTATTGGATTATTTTATTTCGAACATGAGCCATATTATCTTCGACGTTAATGATTTTTTTGACCTTTTTAACCTGAAGATAATTTTATAATAAAATAACATTTTCCAACATTCCTAAAGAGCCCCTCCACTCTATTATAAAAGGACACAACTTCTATCCCATTCCTAAAACCTCTTATGCACCTAGGCTAATATAAATCTAACCAAAGAAGCTATCAATATCCCTCTATTACACCTAAATGCCTTACCTTAGGCAGAAGACACTTCAGCAAGTCTGTTTGGTTCAAACCAATGGGAGTTACCCAAATTAAGGTTAATGGTTTCTCTTATCTTCTTTTCTTATATTTTACTTATCCATCCCCTAAACACTTTTTTATTACTTTATATTATAACAGCAGAAGTATCCTCATTATACTAGTACGTTTTTATGAGATGGATTCAAACAAAAATTACACACACCTCGATCTAATGTGTAAAAAACATTCAGCTTTTGTGGATGGAAAAATAACACCTCACGAAAGGATGATTGTTCAATTATCTCCAACCACCTATCATGGTGGACATTAATATGGAACTGTATTTATATTATATATATATATATATATATATATTATTTTTATGCTTTCTTTTTGATTTTTAATTTTCCATTTCTATAATTCTTTTATGGTTTCCATTATGGAGAAACGCGATACTTTTATTTGAGGATGTGTGGACTACCACCCCCTCAAAGTGATATGACTCGTTAAAACCTTATCTTGAACATATAAAGGATGGATTTAATGATATTATATATGATATTATACTGGAATTATAATATTCTTATGTATAAATATGTTTTAATTCCTTTAAAATAGAAGATATAAATGAATGTAGCATTTATGGGTATGTACGGCTTACCATCTCCACGAACGGTGCATTTCATTTCTTGTATCCAAATGTTATGTATTGTTATAAATACACACATATATATATATATAATATATATAATATATATATATATATGATATTTATATCATGTATATCATTCTGGTGATAATGTACATTTGACCACATGGATAATTTGTAATTATAACAAGTTCATTTTTGACTCAAGTTTCGAACATCGATAAAATATCCAATATTAACTCATATAATTAACTAATTGTTATATAAAGGTAATAAGAGATATAAAAGAAATTATAAACTTGAAAAATGATCTTAATAAAGTATAAATTATCTTATTTTTATTATTCAGTATTAACATGGAAAATACAAGTCATGTCAGACGTGAAGTAAGGGGTTTCTTATGTCACTTTTAATTCTGTGATATTTGCATTGTTCGCCACTTATTTATTTCACATGGTGTGTATTGTAATTAAATTTGATATATATTATCGTTAATATCATTACAATCATGGTATTTTGGGATTCATTTTTTGGTTATTAACATTTGGTCAAACGACTTGATTGATTACAACAAGATAAGTGGTTTCTTATCTCAATTTTAATTTCTCGAAATTTCCATTGTTCACCACCTATTTATTGCATGTGGTGTGTGTACTTCCCATGATTAAATTCCTTGTGTAATATAATTTAATTTATGGGTATTTACATCAACATTTTATGATCCTTATTTCATGTGGGTATGTTTCTTAAGTTACAAAATCTGTACGAAAATTTTAAATTTTTATTTCCAATCATTAGGTTTTATGGAAACTTCATAGATTATTTTACTAAATGAGTATGTGTAAAATCACTATTTATATACTTATAAAGTAATTTACACTCCACTTTGTGTTTATATAAATTTTATACACATAATAACTCAATTTATAAATTCTTAAGTCATCGATATGAACTTCATAAGATTAATTTTAAAACAATTTCAATTCATTGAGTTGAACAACCAAGTCATTAGTGTTGTGGTTATAAGAATATGTGTGAATGACATCTTATTTTTTAACACTTAATATCACAAATATATTTAGTTTATTTATTTTTTCACACATTATTATGTCATTGATATATCCTCAACCTTTGTATGCGTTACTTATAAGAGATTTCATCTCAATTTACATTTTATTGAAACTTATTTGTTGTTATGAACCAATTCACTTTTATATGGTGTATATAATTTTCTTTGACATAATATATCATGAAATCATGTATTCATAGAATATTAGAATGTATTTATTACCTCAATTATTTGTATTCATGTTTCTCTATTTTGGTTCTGAACTTTAACTAAAAAATCATTTAAATTTTTTAAATATTTATTCTACTAAATCAATCTCATTAATGTCCATGTTTTAAAACTATTTTTAAGGATTAATTTATTTGGAAGTTAATGTTTTAAAATTAAATTTCTTTTAAAATATTCATCGCGGTATGGGTCACTTTGATTCAAAAATATATTTTAAAATGTATTCTTAATAAATATTGAGAGTTTTAAATGTTTTCAAGGAAAAGGAGGAAATTTCTATTAAATAGTTTTGATGATTATTTTCCTATATCCTTCACTATTCTCAATTGAGGTCTATTTATTGTAATAAAATCTTCCATATCATATTGAAAGTGTTATGTGGATCCCTCTATAGCTCCTCGATGAATCATCAGGCCTCATGATACAATTAGATGTGGAATTAGATGAGGCCTTTCCCAATTTTAAATATACGGTTTTGGCCGAGCCCTTAGTCATTTTTAGATGACTTGGCCGAGGCCTTTTCAAAATGTTTCAGAATGTCTAGAATTATGAATTCCATCATTATGAGATTATCTATTGATATTTCATACGATTATTCAACTTGTATAATACCCGTGACTATGTTTTATTATGGAATTATTTACTCATCTCATATTCCTTCCATAATGTGTTCATGTTTATTATTTGTGAAGGCATGTATTTTCAATTATTAACCATGAATAATGTTTATGTTTTCATCTGCTATATTTCATACAATTACATAGAATTTGAGCTCACCCTTTTCTTATGATTCATTCTCCCAGGATGCGATGAAGTTAGTAATGAGTGACATGTAGAATAATCTTGGATGCCTTGATGTTTCTAATGGAATAAATTATTTTCGTTTTCTTTGGAAGTTGTATTGTTGAACATATGTATGTATGTTGTTTCCAAGCCTACTAAATGGATCGTTCCATAGGGAGTTGATTCAATGTAATCATGACAATGTATTAAAATAATGTACAGGGTCATTGATTATGGGGTCATGGATTTACACAAGTGGGGGGATTTTGACTGAGGGATGTGGCAAGGCCAGGTTGGGGGAACATGGTAAGGAAATATTTTATGTGGTGGGGTGGACTCATAGATCCTATGATGGTAGTGAGGTCGCGAGTCATGAAGACATTTAGGGTCAATCGTATGTGATGAAGTGTGGAACAACATTGAGTACATTGGCACACATCTGAGGTGGGCTGCTTGCAGTAGACAACACCGGCCTGCCTGCACGATTACCAGAAAAGAGAAATCAGGCTGCTCCAGTTACCCAACTTGTAGGACCAAGCGGGTCGGACCAGGCTGGGTAAGGTCAGCTAGACCCGGTCCTGTGGACTAAGGGGTCAGGATAGGTCCAACATATTAGCTCGGACCTAGACAAGACTCAAGTATACCCTTTTTTCGAAAAAAACCATAACATTAAAATTTTGTGTCTATTTGATGATATGTTTGTAGTGTTTTGAGATTTGAGATGATAAAATTGTTTTGAGATATCATACGTGTCATTTTATTAAATTCTATAAGTGACATTTTTTCATTATGAGAAAGTTATAAGGGAATGGATGTTCTTTGAGGTGAATCCTATGGATGGATATGATTTTGAAACTACATGACTATCTATGAATAGATGAATTATTGACACTATGTGTATTTTTGATAAACTTTTTATTAATGAGACTATGTGTCTTTTTATGACTGTGTGTCTCTTGATGAATATGAGTCTAATTAATACTTGGTGTTTTTAGGATTTATTCAGATGATCATACTATTTTTACTATAGACTTACACCTGTGTGAGTTGAAAGTACTATTTATTTGTTGTATACATATAGAATTTCATTGTGTTATATATCATGTATTGTTTAGTTGTATACATAGTATTTCATAGTAATAATCCTTTGTGGTTTTGGGGTTTTTCTACGGAACATTGTTTTACTCACCCCTTCACGAGCTTTTCCGGCATTTGTCGTGTCTTGTGCAGACGATTGAGGAATTCCATAGTCTTAGGAGGACTAGGAATATGTGTTTATTATAGGGAACAAACAACTGAGATATACTCCTACTACTTCAGATAGTTGTCCAGTACCTTTCACCTTAGGGTTTATTTTTATTCAAATCTGTTTCAGTAATTTGTATATTCAATTTTACAGACTCTTCCGTTGATGGGATTGTATTCATTCCTTATTTACTTTTAAATTTTATAATGTCGTAGTATGTGCTTCTTATATTAGTGTATGATTGAATTTTTTTACTTAGTGTCCTAAAATGTCATCATTTTTCTCTTAATAATTTGTGTGTGAGTATATTTACTTAATAAAATTCATTCCATTTTTGGGATATGACTATAAGGGGCTAGTCACCAGATCCTAGCCTATTGGATGTAGTTTTGGGGTAGTAACAACATGGAAAACACTAAGGCGGTTCATGAAAATTATATTAAAAATAGAGAGAACACAATCCTCCCATAATCATATAAATAATAACTTCAATTGAAATAAATTGAAGGAATGTTTTGGTTCTAACTAAAAGGATTTACCTTATTAAGATGTAACATCATTCCTTAAGCTTATATGTTTTATTTCCATTCACTAACCCATAATATATGTTAATTATATGATTTTATAAAAAGATTATCATGAATATACAATTATATATTTAGTAAATGGGTTCTACTAACACATACACAAACTTCTCTCTAATGTGTAACGAAGACATTGTTTTTATGTATGGAGAACTACCGCATCGCGGAATAATGATTGATATTTTCTCCTTTTACACCTTTCATGGTGGCTATTATGATGGACACTATATTTATATATTTAATATATAATATTTATATTTTCCATACACCGATTTAAATTTTTTAAAGCATATTTATTTATATATTCCATTTTAGGTGTAAAACATTTGTTTCAGGAAGTGTGGACTTCCACCCCCTCGAAGAGATGTGATTCATTCACAAGATCCATGGAATGTATACAAGATTATTATAATTACAAATAGGCAAAAAAAACATATATATTATGTTAATTGAATAATTAAATTTCTATATATATAAAAATTCATATCATGTTCTTTATTATCTATTCATTCTCTAAAATGTGATAATATCGTTGGTTGACGTGTAGACTATGTCTTCCTCAACTTGATATGATTCCTTTTATATATCAGGATTTATATATATAATTATATATTATTAAATAATATTTTATTTATGATATAATAAAAATTAATTTTATATATAATTCTACTTACCTTCATTTCAAAATGATCATTGAAAAATGGAACATTACTCATGCGTACGTATGGAATTCCATCCCAATGAATGTAATGTTATTTAATTTTTAATATCAATATTTGATGATTGATTTTGAATCTATAACTTATTTATTAAAAGAAAAATTATTCAATTATTATTATTCTGGTGAAGTTATATAATGACCCCTTTGGCCATATTAAACATACTATTGTTTTTTACAGATAATCTATATTTTTTCAAAACACCCCCATCTAACATAAGTTATTAGGTATTTGTAAAAAACACAATAATAAGTGAGAGGAAGTAAATAATAAAGATTAATAAGTTTACTTATAATGTATATAATAAATTAATGATTGTTATAATCTAATTTATAAGATTTTCAACCAAAATGAAATGTAAGGTAATGGATTCTAATATATCTTTTTACATCCCGGAGATAAAATCCATGTTTACGAGTTACACATTTTATGTAGTGTATCTACTAATCCTTTTGTTATATTATATTAATAAAACATTAATTTTCATGATATTTTATACTTTAATTCAATTTTAATCCTCTATGTGGATTTTTATTTAAAATGATTCAAATTGATATGGGAAACATTGAATTGTTTGATGATTATTTTCCTCAATAATATGAAGAAAAATTGTTCAATAGTATTTCAATTTTAGGAAAATATTTACATTCATTTCAATAAAACCTTTAATATTGTATCCTCTGGTTATTCATGATCATTTTAATGTATTTGTGAAATTTTCCACTCTTTGGAAGTCAAAATGTTATAATGAATACCTGAATTTCTTTCCCCCCACACTGAGAGAACCTATTATCTTCTAAAAACATGTTTTATTAAAAATGAATTTACAAATTTTTGGGTGAATAATTTTGGTAGATTATTTCTTTTACCAATGTCTTCAATGGAATATTTTTGACCCTTTCTGAAAATGGATTTATTTCAAACCTTTAATCGGGGAAATGGAATGTTTTTCTTTACCTTGCGTGACCGGTATGTATTAGACTTCTATCATTTATTTCAATGTTAATTTTCTGTATAAAGGATTAATTTTTTAGAAAATATTTTATAAAGGTAATTTTAACAAAAGGATTTCTAAATGGATATTCAAAAAATATTTATATTTTCTCAGTAATTGTTTTATATTAAATTTTTATAATGCTTCCAATCATAAACGAAAAAACAATTTATTTTAATCCACATCGGCTATGTTGTATATAAGAAATCATAAATCATCAAATGAATGGAATATGATATATTTTTCCAATAATCATATTCACATTAAATTCCTTGATTCCACTTATTACCCTTGAAATATTAAATTTCCTATAATCATTTGATATTTAATTTCCCCTAAATGTCAATATATATTTTCATCAATATGATTATTACCTAAACCATATACCATTTTTATACAGTGCTTACTTGGAATTTTGTTTGATTATTTTGATAAATATTCGTAAATTTGAATACATTATTATGTACCAATATTTGATAATGCATATTATTTATTAGATATGATGACTGTTATTGACATGCAATACATAGTTTTGGGACTATTTAAAGAATTCTTCAAGGGGTGTTGATTGGTTAATGAAATCCACCTGATGAATCAGTTGTATCATGGGATGAATGAGTTGAAAAAAAATGGAATGCATTAACTATCTCTTGATCATAATGTATCCATGCACCTAAGAATCCTAGAATCAAATTATTAAGAATTTACATCATTTGGTTTCATTTTTTATTAATCCAAGAGATCTTTTGTCGAAATATATATGGATACATTTAAATTTTAGGTTAATGATAAAATAGAATGTGTATCATTTTCATACCTTTCAATATTTAATTTTCCATATATTTTTTTTAAATGGAATGTGTTTCATTTTATTACTTCTATTTATTTGTATGCCGCTACATCTAAATTTCTTAATTATATTGTACGTGTGTTTTATTATTTGATATGCCATAATTATTAATCTCATTGATTCGTTATTTATTCCATTGTACATTAGAGTAAATGAGAAATTTTAGCTAAAAAATAAGATGTTTCCTTCCAAAATAAACCAATAAGAATAGTATGAATTATAAGCATGATTTTACTAGACGTAATAAAGTTATACTTGATCTTATTATGTTATTTAGACCAAAATATGTTGTAAATAGTGAATTTATCTGTAATAAATGATCCATTAATGTATCGATTTTTATGAAGACTACTAAAATCTTTTGACTTTGGGATTTGATTCCTGTTAATTATGATAATACAATTGATCGTAAACACTACCCCAGTAATCTCTAGGGTCGGTTCACTACACCGTAAAAATGTGTTTCCATTTACACTAAAAATTAAATTATACAGTTTTTTCTTTTCATTGTTGACACAAAGTAATATGAATTAATTATATATTATTATATTTTATTATTAGATGTATGGAATTTTTTTTTCAACATTCATTTCATATAATTTGTGGAATTTTATATAAAATTAATCATTTATGCGTGATGAGAAAATGATGTTCAAATTAATCATTTTCATATGTATAAAAAAATTTATTTCAGAATTTAATATGAAATTTATTTCAATAAACTAAATTTTATTAATAATAAGATTCTCTATGAAATTTTACATATAAACAATTTTAATTTAAAATTTATCTTTTTTAAAAAAATTAACCAAATTCTATATTCCCTAAAAATATGTAATTTTCCTTATTAATTTAAAAAATAAACTTTAAAAATCTAAAAAATCCATGCTAAGATAAATTTTATATTTTTATATATAAAATTTTGTTCATTATTTCGAATTAATGTTAGAAATATTTAAATATAAATTTCTTAAAATTATAATAAAAAACAATAAAGATTTTTTTTTGAAATATGTAATTTCAAATTCAATAAATACATTACAAAAAATTAATTACTAATTTATCAATTTAATATCATTACACATAATAATTCTTTTTAATGTATTGATATTTCTATCCAAACCACCAAACATAATTCCTTGGATATAATGATCCTGCATAAAATATTATATTTTAAGAGTATATCATGGTTCATTTAAACAAAGTGTTTCTTGTTTTATGCTCTATCAAACATTGTGTTCTATAAAAATATGAGAGTGTGACATTATAAATAAGATTTAATTATTGGAACTATTTTTCCTAGGAAATATGAATATTTCATAATGAAATATAATAAGATTATGTGTAAATATATGTTTTTAATTTTTTTAAAGGTGAAAAGTGTATCATTGTGAAAAATTAATCATGAGATTTACATGATTGAAATGAAACCATTATGAGTATATTTCCTATTTAAATTTTTTTATTAAATGTTATATGAAAATATTTGGGTAGATAAGAAAATTTCTTCGGTAATAAGATTATAAAATAAATTAAAATGTTTATTAAACATAATAAAAAATTTATGAATGTTTGGATATCCAATTTTGCTTTATTCTATTTACTTCTCTTATTTATGTTTTTATCCCCATCAAAAATTTTAAAATTTTCATTGAGAGGATTTTAAAGATTTATATTGTACATTGATGAAATCAAGATGAAAATTTGGATTGCTAGTCAGACAAATAAATGATTTTATATATTAAACGTATTATTTTGGTGGAAAATGGATTCTAATTATAATAATACATATTACAATGTCATACATTTTTTAGTAAGAATGATTTCCAAGTTCATAAAAACATAAACAAAAATGATAATAAAGAATTTAGGAAAAATAATTATTTTCTAATTATACAATAATATTAATTACTTATTCTAATTTCCTGGTCATTGGTATCTTTACAATGTAAAGTATTCGACACATATGAACTCTCACACATGAAAATTGATAGATTGTTACTCTAATATAATGTTATTAATTTGGAATGTTATTCTACTGGGTATTGTTGAAATATTCTTTCAATAGATGAGTAGGATAACCATTATATTTATAATATTAATAAATTATATCTCATTATTCTTAATCTTATATAGTTATATTTGTCATTAAAAGAATGGGTTGGATAAATTTTGAGGTTATAATGTTGTTTATTATATGATAAATCTACCCTTTAACCAGAATGTAAAGTATATTAGGGAAAATTATAGTAATTTTAGATAATGACGACTAGCTTAATGTGGGATAACTATGTTTAGTATTTCATATTGTTTTTCCCTTATGATATGGTTTATTATAGTATATTTGATATACTTGAAAGTAGATTTCTTTGTCTTAGTAAATAACGGGCTCATGAAGGAACAAGAATAATAATTACTGTGAATAAAAATGATATTCTTTTATGAGTAATCTAGTAAGATAAATGTGAAAAATAATTAAAAATAATATGATTATTATTAACCATCTGTCATTAGTTATTATTAACAACATGAACCTTTTTAGGATTCCTAATACATCTAATGAGAGAGAAATTAATAATCAGAGAAGATCAAGTGGTCGAGATCATACTGTTAAAAATATCCATCATCCTAAATCTAAATATTTACTAAATAATCACTATAAAAAATTTATTAAAAAGTGAACGATGTGTTTTATTTGGTAATAGAGTTCATAAATTAATAATATTCCAATGAAAATTGACCCAGACAATTAATGTTGTAATGGGGAATAAAATTATTCCAAATGAATCAATTGAACGTTATTATTGTGGGTTATTTGGCATTATAAAAATTTATTTCTAATGGTGAATGATAAAAAATATGATGAAAAATATCATATGGTAATTTATCTATAAATGGAAAATGATATTACTATTGAGGATAAGAAAACTAAAAATGTCATGTAAAAGGTACTGAATATGTCTAAGTAGTGATAATATGTTTTTCCAGAAGATTCCATGATGAATATTTAATTTAGACTATGGAAATATTAATTAATATTAGGGAATAATATAATTAAGTGAAAATAATTATTTTGGTGCCTAATTGTTGGGATTCATTATTTATAATGTAGTGGTAGATTTATGGATAATGATATGTTTTAAATCTTTAATACCATTTTGATGATTTTTATGGTCAAATCAATGGCTTATTTTATTTTGTTATTATAAATATATTTGGTGTATGTGAATATAATTAATTTAATGTGAAAATATTATTAGTGGAATAATATGCTTTTAAATTTTCATGACATGAGTTTGAAGGTATTAATAAAACTTATGGTTTATATTTTCATTGATGAATAATGATATGTTTTTTGGTTTTTAAATATATTATTTATAATAATAAAAAAATTATATGAATATATTTTTTGAAAATACACATCACATATATTGGGTGACAAACCATTATGGCCACATGGAATAATCCCAAAACCAATTGGAGAAAATTGATAAATTCATACTAGTACATTGTGATGTATTAATTATAATAAAATTTGGGTTTAGAAAAAAAATTATTTGATATATAAATAAAATTCTCAAATTGTAATTATGTTTACAACATAAACAATCATAATATTGAAAACAAATTTTATGATATTGTGATTGACGTTATTTCAATACATTTTCACAATGTTGGGAAAATTACATGGTTATGGTAGATGATTTTTTTGATAAAAAATGTATTTTAGTAATGGAATACATTTTGACAAATCTTTTGAATATTTTTTTGGAATTGATGTTCATTTATAGTGAATTATTAAAATATTTAATTGATTATATGACCATTTCATATAATTTTTTTGTATAATAAATTAAGAGTAATTTGTATTATTTAAAGATTATTAATGAATGAGTATTTAATGAAATAATAATACTATTAGGGTTTCAATCATAGTTAATGATGAATAGAATAAATTTTATCATGGATATAAACGTAGTAAATTGGATTGATGATTGAGTATTAATTTTGAGTTTAAGAATAATGTATTATTTCATCAAAAATATGTTTATTCATTTTTCAATTATCTTTCCTTGTTCATAATTTTTTTATAACTAAATATAGGAGAAATAATATTTTTCACGTATTTGGAATTATATTATCTAATGGGTGTTTATTTTAGATGTTTAGGGATAAAAATGTCAACTTGATATTTCATACTATGGAGAAAAGGTTGATATTTTCTTATATATTGAATAATATATGAATTCATACATGTCATGAAATTATATATCCTTATGTTTATAGTCTAGAGGTTCATGATGTTTTATAAAACAAAATATGGATACTAAAGAAGAAAAAAATATTCTTTTAACTTTATTTTTTTTGAACCAAAATTGTTTTCACATCTCTTTGGTAATTTTTTTGATTGTTTACTTTCTCGTGATTTTTCAAATTTTATACAGTAGTGATCTTTATCACTCTCCTACATTATTTTGACTATATAATTATCTCCAATTCAAATGTTTTCAGTTCCCCTTATTTTTTTCCTATTATAAAACATTGTATGTGTTATTATAGAAAACATTCGTATTTCCCATTTCCTCATTATAAGTGGTCGATTATTATAACTTTTTATGATGTGGGATTTAGACAATGTAATTTTGAAATAGAAAACCATTGAGTACCAAGACCATGTATTTTTATAGGATAAAACCTATTAATTTGGGGATAGTATAACATATTGATATTTTAAAAAATATATATAATTGATAACATACATAACTCACAACAGCTAGGCTAAATGAATCATCTAATATTATTTTTTATCATTGACCATTATAAGCTAGCCATTAAAATATAATGTATGAATAAGATTTTCTTATATATGAAATATATACAAAAGTACTAATAATTAATAATTAATTGATAAATTCTAAACAAATAATCACCCAAATTTCAGAAAGTCATTTTGTGTATAAAAAATATGGTTCCTTCAAAAAATTATTTTTATGTGTTTTGGAGAAAAAATATTATAATCAAATTAGGTAACAATTGAATATTTTATTTTAAATAAATAATATTATTTTTTAAATCATCACATTAAAAAATGGTGTTGTTATATTATTTAATTGTTTCTAATATTCTTAATTTATCAAATAATGGTTCAATTATTAATTTTTAATGATAAATATAATAAATTTTATATTGTCTAAAAACTGAATAACTATTTTTATTAGAATAAAGAAATTATATTTTCATTTTCATTAAAAATATAATAATAATAGATATTTGTAATGATTTTTTTTTAAATTAAAGAAAAACATGTTTTGACTAAATTAAGAATTATTATGAAAAAAAAGTTTTTCGTTGATTTTTTTTTCTTAATTTTAAATTAAATTTTCAAAATTTTAATTCTTGTCTCATGGTAAATTGATTTCATATTTAGATTTTTCCCCCAAATATGTAAAATATTTCCCGTTTCATTTTTTTCCTAATGAATTTTAAGGATATTTAATTAGGTTACCTCAGTAAAGGTAAAATGGGTTTATTATGTGTACAATTAATTTGATAATGAATATATTAACACCCTAAAATTGAATTAATTTTATCTTTTTAATATATTTTGTCCATAAAAATACAATATTATAATATATGATATGTTTGTCCCATGTCAATTATCATAACCATTTTAATATAAAAATTATGAATGTACAAATGACTTTCTCACTGTTCTACTATAATTAAAAATTTTATATAGGATTAAAAACAGGAACACATAATTATAAATATTCATATGAAAATTAAATTCTATTTTAACCATGTTATTTTATTTATAATTTTTAGTAATGAATTAATTTTCTTAAATTATTATGAAACAACGGTACAATTATTATTCAAATGAAAGAAAAATAAAAATATTGATTATAAAAATCATAAAATTAATATTATTTTAAAGGATTTTAGTATTACATGATTATATTCGATATAAAATACATATTTTACTGTATTCAATTCGTTGAATTTTGATTAAATTATTATCATGTTGATTTAAAAAAAAATAGTATATATTGATAAATAAAATTGATGTTAATATATTTTTTATAATATTTAATATTTAATTAAATGAATTTAAAAATTATATATTATTGTGGTAATATTTTTAGAATATCAAATAAACTATCATCCATTTTTCTTTTACAGTCAAATTTTAATTTTATTGGTATCTTTTTAGAATCCAATCTTGAAAATCATTAAAGCCTCAATAATTTTCATTAATACTGAGCTGACATTGACATCACTTGAATCACATTCATGATCCCCACAGGCTGGAGACTAGCACCTGGACTTGTACAACATAGAGGTGGTAATGCTTTTTTAAATAAGAATGTGGATGAGAAAGATAAAATATATTATGCATATCAATTGGAAAACTACACTGATAGTAAATGTACTAGATTTAAAAAAAGAATACAATCCAAAGTAGTACAACCCAATGTAATAAAGATGAAAACATCCCCATGTTCTGTATGTACAAAAATCACCACAGCTAAAGCTCAACAGCCGGATTCACCTCCATGGGATACTTTCTCTTTTCTCAATCTTGGAAAAAGATAGTCTTGAAACACTTGATGCATAAACTAGCATGTGATTCTATTCCCAATATGATACCACCAATGATTCCATAACATATTTTAAATAATGGTTTTCAAAAAAAATCTTTTAATGTTTAAAAATAAATATGTTTTCTAATTCAAAAGAATATTTATAAAAAACATGCAATGTATTCACTAAATGATGGAAATTACATTCAAATAAAATGCTTTACTTTATAAGAGATATAATATTTATTAAAAATTAGATCAATTAAATCATTTATATAAAATAGTTTATATAAATTTAGTAGGCATGGAAATTAGTTCAAAAATAATTGCCATGTATTTATATCTCAAATACAAATATACAATAGAAAGAAAAAGGACATCTTTAAAAAGGAATGATAATATTAACCAGTTATAGGATTTTTCACTCTCTTTGTGAACTCAAAAAAATTGTTTATATGAACGTCCCTATAGCACCAGCCAAAGGAGACTCGTCACTAACTAATCAGGGATGTGGCCCACTACATGTATTTTTTAGAACATTGTTGTAGTATAGAGTGTAACAAAATAATTCACTAACTTCCTAAGGCATTCTTTATATCATACATGATGGAAGAAATATTATAAGACTCCATAAAATACAATCAATCCCATTATTACGTTTCATAAAATGAAAATAAAATTCAAATTAAAACCAAAATAAGTTTTATTCAAAACCATGATTTTTTCACAAGATAAAACAATTGGGTTTCTATCCATTCATTTTAATCCATTTTCATGAGACTTAAATCCATTAAAAAATAATTCAATCTGTTTCAATATAAATTTCCATAATTAATTTCAACAATATAATTGAAATAATTGCCATCAAATCCATAATTTAAATTCAACAATTTAAATCATCCAATTTCATCAAACCCACCCAAAATCAGTCAAAATGGGGGTTCCTTCAAAATTTTTATTCCAAAGCCATTTCAAATCCTGCAATTCATTATAATATAATTTTGATCAATGTAATGGAATAAATGATTATACAATTTAATTTAAATCCACAATTTATTTAAATCAATATATTCGATGGTAATTAATTTGGAAAATAATGACAGAACAGCCTACCACTTTCATGAATAATGAAACTCACAATAGCACCCATCAATGATAATAAAGGAAAATTAATCCTTGAAACTATATCTAGAATCCAAATCCAACACTACAAGACATTGGTATATCAATAAATAAGTGATCCATTAAATAAACAAGAAGATATAGGGTGTGAAACAAGGGGAATGCATGAGAACCTTACTCTGGAATAACACCACAACAGAAATAATGATTCCAAGCTGATTTGATTGATCCAGAAGGAGTTGAGTCTCCCAAAAATGGAACAAAACATCTCTCGGACAAGAGCCCAGAATCCAAGAAACAAGATGACTGAGTAAAACTCTTGAACGGATTACATTAGGATGGGAACATGGTGAGTCACAATGTGTACCCAAAGGTTACGACCTGTAGGCCATGCTGTTGAAGTATGATGAAAAACCCTATACCTCATGTTGAGAAACCACTATTTAATTCATACACGACATGTACCTCTTAAAAAACATGTTTCCTGGCACACAGTGTGATCTTTCATTAATTTTGTGATCTCCCAATTCACAACCTGCATCTAGGACCAAGTACACGACATGTACATCAGGTACACATTGTGAACCGGTTCTTGCATATGCAGCAAACCTATAAAAACCACATAAAATGATTATTAACTAAACATTGACTTAGGAAATGTGTAAAATTACATGTTAACAGTAACAGGATGTTACAAACTCCCCACCATAAAAACATTCTATCCCCATAATGACTTTGAATAATCATCCCTTCCAATGAGATGGGGCCACTTCTCTCTTGAATATGCCTCCAACTCCCATATCTAATGAATATAAGAACCTGGACAACATTGCACATGATCCAAAGGTATCTTTCTATAATGAATTACCTTGCTCACAGAATCAATTATCCGGACTAGTTTCCCAGTCATTGATAAATCTGGATCGATCAAAAGATCTATCCATCTCAAAAAAATGAGATGGATTAGATAGATACATTCTCAAATGTGATTCATGGACCACGTTATGTATCAATGTGAGCTGTAGTGGATGTTCCAAACACTGAGCATCCTTACCCACGTGCTCATCATCCTCAAAAGTTCCCAAAAAGCAAGGAAAAAGCTTCCCATGCTTCCCAAGACATCAATGACCCAACCTGGGTGAAACCATTAAGAACACCTGATCACCAACAGATAACTCCAATATTATAAAACGTCAATCAATATAATAATTATATCAGATCTATAGTGTCAAAATCCTTTACCAAATTAGCTGAATCTTGGTAGTCATCTCCTACACCAAGCTTGGTTCAACCAAAAAACATTCACTAACCTCTCACCTGAAAAACATAGATTTACAAGGTCTCCCATACAAGGTCTATAGAGGTTCCATTATGATAAAAAATTGGTAACTATTGTTATTAGAGAACACAACCAGCCGCATGCGATTATGCCGAGCCCCACCGAAGTTAAAAACACAGGCACAAAGCATATCCTCAAAAATTTGTATAG
Source organism: Viscum album (assembly GCA_963277665.1). Classification (NCBI taxonomy): domain Eukaryota; kingdom Viridiplantae; phylum Streptophyta; class Magnoliopsida; order Santalales; family Viscaceae; genus Viscum; species Viscum album. The sequence goes on from OY728161.1 coordinate 849,304,177, forward strand.
CTCATTCTATTTGTCAATCTGATTGCAGATGGAAAGCTATCCATAATTGAACATTAGATCTCTTTGCCTCACGAATTATTCCCCATAAGTGAGAAGTAAACTGAGGATCCCTATCATATACTATATAATATTGAAGACTGTTAAATTAAAAAAACATTCCCATAAAGGTCTCCTAACTCCTAAAATATAGTCGTATCACTAAGGGGTACAATGTGAGCTGACATAGACAACCTTTTGATCAAAACCCATATTGTGTTATTCTTTTTTGGTTACAATAAAACCCATCCACAAAGTCCATAGATAACTCATCCCACATCAATGTATGTAATAAACGTTGTTAATGAAAACGTGAAGGTTTCTAGTCGATAACATTCACATGTTGTCACGTATAGAAATGAGAGAAATACTATGGAATGAATTAAGTCATTCATGGACTAAGAACTATCACATCATGTCATTGAACATATTAGTTATTCCTGGGTCAACAACCCACTGAGAATTACACAAACCCCCCATAACTACCTTTTTTGCCACTAATGGTAGAACGAAGCAGTTCTAATAGAATAGAACACCCTCTTTGGATAACAACCATTTGGAAACTGTCTCCCCACCATAATGAGAATATATAATTATTTAGAACTCATCATAAAGATGTTGTTCTTGGAGAATAATTTGGAGAAGAGAAGATTTCAACTAAACGCATGATATTTAAATCCCATCCCTTTTATCTTGAACTCAAATATTAATCTGTGAAAAAAAAAGAATCATCAAATTACACTCATATTAAGATTATTTCAATAAATGTGTTGGATTATTCCTACTAAAATCATTAGTAATGAAATTCCATTTCCCATGGGTATGGGAGATGTCAATGCCAAATTACTATAGGTATTCCACCCAACACCTCTTTCGAATATTGAAATAATTTTGGGAAAATATATATCTCAGGTTTTTTTTGTATAAATACAACATAAACTATTCACATAAAAATTTCCACAAACTTTTAATCACAGGAATCATAACTGAAATTTGAAGTTCATCAGATGGATAATTATTGTTGTGTGGCCTAAACTGAAAAGATCCATTAGATACTACTTAATATCTCTACATAAGAACATAGCCCAATCCAGAACCTGATGCATAAAAAAGGAACATGTAGCCATTCTCAGCTTATGGAGGAATTAAAATTGGCATAGTAGTAAACAAACATTTCATCTCAACAATATAACACTGACATTTATCATCCCAACCAATCATCACCCCATTATGAATTAGAGCAGTCATCAGAGAATCAAATTTTGAGAATCCCTTCACAAACCCAATGTAATATCATGCTAAGCCCAAGATGCTCTGGATTTCGAAGGAATTTAATTTTTTCTCCCACAATATAAAATAGTTTAACTTCTCATGATCAACCGATTCACCCTATTCAGACACCATGTGTCCCATGAATTTAGCATCTCGTATCCAGAAATCAAACATTTAAAGCATGGAATATATGAGGTGATATCTTAGTAGAATCATAACTTTTCTCTGATGTTGAACATGATCCTCCTTAAAATGGATTAAATAAAAATTTCATCCATAAATACTACCATAAATATATATAGATACTTGTGAAAAATCATTTTAATTAAATATTTAAAAACTATATGACCATTTTTATGCCAATAGGACATAACAGGGTACTCAGTGATCCCAAAATTGATCGGAATGGTGGTATTCTGAATGTCAGATTCTTTAATCCCCAACTAATGGTATGCATATCAAAAGTAATTATTTGAATACCACATATCCTATTTCTAATTAACAATCATTTTATCAATCGATGGAAACCGATATTTTTTATTTATTGTAACACAATTGAACATTCTATAATAAACACATAACCGAAGTGAACCATCAACCTTCTTAGAAAAGAGAACCAGTGCTTCCTATGGTGACACACTAGAAAAAATAAATCATTTCTCAATAATGTCATCCAATTGAGACATAAACTCATTCAACATTGATGGATCCATGAGGTAAGAGAGGTTAAAGAGCAGTTTAGTACTAGGTATTAAATGAATATAAAACTCAACCTCTTACAAAGGTGGAAAACCATAGAATTTTGAAGGGAATATATTAAAAAACACGAAAGAAACTAGAGAAAGATCACCACCCATTGAATCTCGCTCCAGGTAAAAATAAATCAATTCAATCACATTACCCAACATTGGATAAGTAGTTCTAAATCTTCTCGACATTGGCATCTATTCAACTTCAAAAACATGTGGCACTCCAATGGGTAAAGTAAGGTCACTTATAAAAGAAAACATTAAATTTAGGTTTAGTTGAAAATGAGAAAATCTTTCCTTAATATGATGTCAGGAGATTTCATATAAAGAACTAGAAACCTATAAACTAGCTCAAAATATGATAGAGAGAATACACATGAATTACTAAAGAAACCATTTTAAATATTCATACCATGGGGTGTAGTAACATTCATTTCTCAAGATAGTTTCTCCATAAGAATATTATTTAGGTAAACAATACGTGTTGAAATAAATGAGTGAGATGCACTGGTATAAAGAATAAATGTCACTAATAACAATGTAATGGTAATAGTACAAATTGAATTCATTGGACCAATCTCTGCTTCCTATGGAAACTCTTCAACTGTGTGATGAAGATTGATTAAAGATTATTGTGGCTAGAACCCTTTTGAATGTGAAGTATTTGGTTAACTCCTAGTGTTAAGAAAATCTGATTATCATGTCCCACTACATGAGTAGATATGTGATGGAATAACCTCAATATGTTTTCTAACCATCCATGTGAGCTATATATCAATGGTGCCTTAGTGGAAACCCTACTAGGATGTCTTATATTTCCACACTAGTAGCATGTCAAACAACGTACTCCTTGAGTTATAGGATGTCTGGAATGACTTTTCCATCGATAACTACTTTAAGGATATTGATTATAATTTTTTTCTTTTAAAGAAACCAATGCATCCACTTGGAGACAGATGAACTCCTGTCAAACATGACATGATAGCCAAGTCCATCTCAACTATCACTGCCCATGCTAGCATTTCAACATTAGTGGGTAGAATCACTAAGAAAACCTGAGGACAAATATCTAGTCGAAATACCACCATGAACCATTCAACCTTAATCATATCATTGGATTAAATCTCAAGAAAAAAATACACCAACTCAGAAAAGATAATTGAATACTCAGTAATAGTTTTTTCATCATACTCATGCTTGAAAAACACCACCGACACGGCCCACATTATTGACACTTGATAGAACTTATCGGTGAAAATAAACTTGATGTCTTTCAACTATAAAACCGCAGGTTTCCATCATATCATCATTGTAACCCACCATATAATCCTCATTCTATCAAACATGAAGGTGGACCACATCAATCTAATCACTTATGGTGTCTCCAAGAATTTATACATATTTTTTATCTTTCCCAACCATTCCTCACCATGTTAAGGTTCATTGGAGATTTTAATGACTAATGTATTATGTAGAAGGAATTCCAAAGAACAATTCAGAAGAGCATACCCCCAAGGATCCATAGTTGGATCCTGGGAGGGAACTGGAGGTCGTTTTCTCCCAATTTTTGGATACTGCACACAATCACTTAATCCATATTTTGGTCAAAACGGGATTTTGTTTCTATGGTCCAACAGTTGCCTCTTCCAATATCCGATTTTAATGTCTTCTCGAAGTCACGACTCTACAAGACATCAGTAGATAATAAGAGAACATTAGGTTAACAGTAAAAGTGAGTAACAAGTGAATGTATTATGAATATAAAGGATAGCTAATATTTCGATTTCAAACAATCCAAATACATATAGTTAAAATAATATAACTAATCCATAAAAAATATTTCCCTAACCACCACTGGAACCTTATGGTTCATTATAGTGAGAGTTGGACAGGAACATAATCACAGGTATATCATATGTCCCGAAATTATTTAAAAATACATACTCACATTAAGAAAGTGGAAAATAAACAACCTCCTCTAATACAAATTTGTCACAATCTATCATGGGTACCCAAGTAACCCAATAACCAATCCATCCCTGACTTGACAAGGAGGCTGTTCTTGATCCCCGCTGGTAGGCGACTACAACATGGTATCGTACAACATACATGTCAGAAAAATATGTGTCACAATAATGTGGAATAAAATGATGAAAGAAAATATGTATATCAATAGGAAAACTCCATTAAGAGTAAAAATAACATAATACGAAAAGAGAAATAAGACAATGTACTACAACCCAATTTGAAAAATTTTAAAAAAAACCTGAAGGTCCCTAAGGGGATAACTCTCCATGATCAAATACCAACAACATGATCCCCCTCAAAGAGATCCCCTCCCTTTACTCAAGCCTGGAAGAACAATGTCTACAAAAATTAGAAGGAAAAGGTAGGTGGGAGAATATTCCTAGAATAATACCACAAATTACACCATACCAGATCCAAAATATTGATTTTGCAAATAAAATCATTCAATTTTTCCAAATAAATGGGTTTGGAAATTTAGAAGCGTATTTATAAAAAACAAATTATACATTCACTGAGTGGTGGAAATTATATTCAAAGAACATTCATTACATTATAATAAATGTAATATTTCTAATGAAATTGATTAATTCAATCCTTTTTATCAAATATTTTATATAAATTCATCAAGCATGTAATGAAGTTCAATCAAATATAGCATACATTTATATATCATATATAAATAGGAAAGTGAGAAACATAGCCATCTTTCAAAATATATTATAGTATTAACCATCTATAGAATTATTCACTCTCTATGTTTAATCTAAATAATATGTTTAATCATGTGCCTATGGAAATGATCAAAAGAGACTCATCACTTACCCATTGGGGATATGGACCATCACATGTATAATTTAGAATTTGGTTATAGTGTACACGGTATCCAAATAACTCTGTATCCACCTAAGGAATTCATGCAATATTATATGAGGGGAAAACTAATTTAAAACTGTTTAAAATATGATCAATATCATTCTTCCATTTAAAAAATTTCAATATCATTCTATTTTAATGAGATTGAAATACATTCAAAACTAATTCCGTACATTTTGAAATTAATCATCACAAATAATTTAATAAATAAAATTGACATGTTTTCCTTGAAATCCATATTTTAAATTAAACAATTTAAATATCCAATTTTCATAAACAGAACCCAATTCAATGGAATTAGGGGTTTTTTCAAAATTATCATGCCCAAACCATCTCCAATACATCAATTCATTAGTATTGTGTTTCTATCAGGTAATATAAATAAAATATAAATAAATTAAATTTAAATTAGCAATTGAAATAAATAATGAAATTTGATTGTAATCAATTTGGAAAATCGGGATAGATCCACCTAACTCTTTATCAACGAATGAAACTCTCAACGTCACCTGTCAATAAGAATGATGGAAACTCAAAACTCAAAACTCTACCTATAAATAAGATCCAACTACACAAGACATGTATATGTCGATACATATATTATACATTGAACAACCAAGTGGATATAAGGATAGAAACACAAAGAACAAGGGAGAACCCTTAACTAGGAATCACAGCACAAGATAAACAATGATCCCAAGCCATTTTTTTCGATCCCAAAAGTGTTAGTTTTCTCAATAAGTTATAAAAAATTTCTAGATCGATATCCAAAAATCATACAATCAAATGGACCCAAAAAAACTACAAACTAATTATGTAAGGCAGGGTGTGGGCCATGTTGTAACACCCCAGGTAAATAAAGAATATGACATTTTTATATTTATTCATATTTGTGAATAAAATATTAATATTACTTTAAAGGGGATTCTATGCTCGATGGTGTACCCAACACGCAACAACGAGTTTCTTGGGAATCCTACATTGCACTCTAATAATAAAATAATATTATTTTAAATAGTAGTTAACCCCTAGCCCTTATAATGACAGGAATGAACAGAACTAACTAAAAAATGATTATATATGTTTGTCAAATATTTTTACTTTTTACAATAAATGTTAGAGGATTAAAAATGCGAATGAATCCAATTTTAAGCGTAAACATTCTAATATTCATTAAAAGGTCGATTAACCGCCTTTTGATGGAAAACCACTTTTAAATCCACTTTTTGACAATTTTAGGTGTTATATTTGACAAAATAAAATTCTTCTTTAGAATCGGGAAATCCAAATTTAGTTTGCGTAAATTTTTGGTATTTTTCCAAAAAAGATAAATTTTTAATGAATAGTGATAAATGTTGTATTTTAATTTAAAACCTCTTTTTAATCTAATTTATTTATATTATTAGATTTTCTATTGAATTGGTTTTAAAGTGAAATTAGAATATATTTTTACCATTTAATACAATAGCGGTCGTTGGAATTAATTTCACTTTGAAAATGGACTTAAACTAGTGCCAATCTTTTGATACTTATTGTTTCATAAAACCACGCTATTTGCTATGATAGCGGGAATTAATTATTAAATTAATTAATACAACTAATATTTTTATGAATTTTTTAAAATAGATATCATTTTTGAATTTGTAATATCAAATATAGCTTAGGGTGACGTTTTGGTATTTTTCTGAAAAACATCAATTTTTGATGAATAGTGAAACCACTATGTGGTACTTATAAAAATTGATTTTCTGTTTAAATGAAAATTTTCCATCATTGTGTCTTGAATTCCAAAAATTTTACATACATGGTTGTCATTAAGAAGTAAAATGTGGTTCAATGGGATTAAAATAATTTTTAGGTGAATAGTAATTTATTATGTTTTTAATCGCGAATAGAGGTAATTAATGTAGTTTAAGGTAAGAATAATGTTTTAATAAAATTAAATGAGCTAGAAACATGTCCTACCCTCATTGGATGTGTAATGGCTGGCCAAGAAAATCCATGGGTCAACGTGGGGACCCCATGGAGCCACTTTGGTTGGAAAATGACATAAATACCTTTTTATTTAATATTAAAGTAAAAATGACACACACATGAGATGTTTTACTAAAACAATTTGTACATGGGGTTATAAAAGTCATATTTTTTTACTATAAATAGTAATTAGAAGGATAATAATATTTCCTACACCATAGTATTTTTTTTATAATTTTTATACATTAAATAAATTAAATTATTTATGACATCATGATGATGCAGCGATGACCTCATTATTTAACGATTTAAATAAAATGGAAAGATAATGTAATATCTAAGACCTACACATGTCCAAAGCATATTGGACGAGTATATTTCGAACCCTTATCACCTTATCCTCGAAATACGTCAATGTGGGACCTTTAAAATCCGAAACTCTTTTAAAAATAAAGTAACATTTTGTAACTTTACATGAGTGCCCCTCCTCTCCTCTTATAAAAGGCCCCCACCTCTACCTCTTTACCCACAATACCAAAGCCTTTGGCTCGGCCAAACCCTGCCCATTTTGTCTCTTCACATCCCTCTATAACTTTTTGAGGCCTCACTTTGGGCAGAAGTCTTTTCAAGGAAGCCTTTTAGCTCAAACCAAAGGGAGTTACCCGATTTTAAGGTAATGTCTTCACTTGAGTCCTTTTGTTTTATTTTGCCTCTCCATCCCCCTAAACTATTTTTATTAATTTATTTTGTAACAACTACAGTATCTTCAATATATTAGGATGTTGTTATAAGAAGGATTCGAGCTACACTTACACACACCTACATCAAATGGTTAAAGAACATACTGTTTCTGTGCATTGCAAATTTATGCCTCACGAAACGATGATTGTTCAACACTCATATAACACCTTCAAAGGTGGCCATTAAGATGTCACTATATTTATATATGATATATAATATGTTTATGTTTTACATAGGCTTCTGTATTTTTCTATTTTTTCATTCCTTTATGGTTTCCATTGTGGGTAAACACTATAATTTCATTTTAGGAAGTGCGGACTACCGCCCCCTCAAAGTGATTTGATTCGTTAATGCCATATGCGGGATGTATAAATGATGGATTTAAAGTTATTATATATGATTTTATACTAGAATTATAATATACCTCTATATCATTATTATTTCGTTCCATTAAAGCATGAGATAGAAATGAAAGTAGCGTTCATGCGTAAGTACGACTTACCGTCTCCATGAACAATGCATTTCATTTCTTATCCCGAAATGTAATGTACTATTAATGTACATGTATATAATGGATATATATGATGAATGATACTTATAAATGATTAATATAATTCTGGTGTTAAAATATACATAACACTCATTTAGTTTTAATTCCATTAATATGACAAAAATATGAATGTAGCGTTAATGCATACGTACGGCTTATCGTCTCCATGAACGGTACATTTCATTTCATACCTCTAAATGATTACGTAATATTATAAATACATGTATATTCTGGATATATATGATATATATGATATCCAAATCATGAATATCATTATGGATATAATGAACCATTGACCACACGAACAACATATAATTGTAAGAAGTTCACTTTCGACTTAAGAACTAAATATCGTCAAAACAAACATTATTAACATAAATTATTACATAATGTTTATAAAATGTAAATAAGTGATATAAAAGGAATAATGAACTTGAAAAAGGTTCTTAAGAAAATATAAATTAACTCAAGTTTATTATTCAGGACGTTAAAGAACGATCGAGTCATATCGGACCCGAGGTAAGGGATCATACTCCTCTCTTTCTTTTTAAGTACGCTCTTTTATGTCGTTCCTTTTAGAGCTCATATTTCTTATTATTGGGATGTTATTTTATATTACTATTACTGTAATTTTTATTTTTCATATGATGAGAGACCCTATTCTCTCTCATCAATCCATTTTGGAAGTTTTGGGTGGCGCCGTTAGGCTGCCGAATTTTCATAAGAGTTCTAACTTTTGTCCTTCTTTTTAAGTACTCTTCTTTATGTCACTTCTTTTAAGCTCATATTTGTTATGTTGGGGGATTGGCTTTTATATTCCTATTCTGTAAACTTTATTTTAATATGATGAGAGACCTTATTTTCTCTCATCAATCCATTTTGGATGTTTTAAGTGGCGCCGTTAGGCTGCCGAGTTATCGTAAGGGATTTTTCATCTCACTTTTATTACTGTGAGATTTATGCTACATTTGCCACAATTCTCTTTTAGTGGTGTATGTACTTCCCATTATTCTACTCTTGTGCAATATAATTTGGTTTTTGAGTATTTACATCAATGATGTATTGTCCTTCTTTCATGGGATGTATGTTTCAAAAGATACCCAAGTCGGTAAGGGAACCTTTCACCCTCCTCTTTTTAAAAGACTTATTTTGTTCGGTCTTTTAATTCACATATTGTTATGTTGGGATATGTTCTCATATATCCTTATTGATGTAAATTTTATGTCCATGTGATGAGATACACCTTTTTATCTCTCATTAACTCTTTTTCTGAATTTTGAAGTGACGCCGTTAGGCTGTCAAATTTTTGCTAGGGAACTTCTTAACCCAAATTTGATTCTTTGAGATAAACTTGTACTCCTTGAAAATGTTGTTCTATGAATATGTGTGAATAACCTCTGATTTTTTTACACTTAATATCCACTTATATTTGGTGTATTCGGTTTTCACACATAATTATGAAATTGATTTATCCTTAAACCAAGGATACTGTCTTTGTAAAGGTTTTCGTCTCAATCTCCATTAATTGAGACATATTTTGTTTTATACACAACCTTCTTTTATATGGTGTATAAACCCCTTTGACTTTTACGTTTATTCAAAAGGAATCTTTTTTTCTACGAAGAGTTTTACTAAACGAAAAAAAGAAATGTTTCTTTTTTACGTACACGGTGACAACGACCTTTTCTGCCGGCACAAGTATTATTTGATCTTTGGCTTCCTCAACAAGCCGTAATGTTTTTAAAATAAAATAAATACCATATTCTTTTTTTTTGTATTTTGGTATTGAAAATGGTTTTGATAAAGGATTCTATTATGTCAATATATTTAAATGATATATTGTGATTGAAATGTGGAAATGTTATCATTCCATTATATTGGTTTTATGTGTTATAATTTTATAATGGTACTTGGACATTTTACGAGTGGTTACGTGATAGACCATATGACGGGTGGTTCCATGAATACCAGGACGGGTGGTTACGTTATAACCTCTAATTCATTGGTTATGGAAGTCGGCCGTATGGCTATTCCATTAAGTTTGTATGGAAGTTGGCCGAATGGCTATTCCATTAAGTGATATGTGTGGAAGTCAACCATATGGTTATTCAGCTTATGTATGTTTATGTCCCAAGTTACCTTTATATGTTATGTGATATTTATATTGGTTTTATGGTAATATTTTGGTTACAGAAGGGTATGTAATGAACTTTTATTCAGTGAAGAGTTTTTTACTACTTCGAAAAGATGAAAAGTATTACTTTTCTAAAGTATACATGGTTTACTTGTTGTTTTGAAAAATCTAACAGTTTTCATTCTTAGTGTATCCCTTACTAAGCTTTTTATGCCCATCCCAAGATTTTGAAATGTTTTCACAGGACTTAACATGGAATAGGGTCAAGGATGGGATCAAGGGAAATTCATGCTACCAAAAACATGGAACTAGACATGTTTTGTTTTATGAGTTTTTATTTTATGGAAACTTAGTAGAAGTTTCTACTTTGCAATCTTTTGAGATGTAATAGTTAAGTCCTAATTCTCTAAAACTCTAATCCTGAAAAGATCCTCAATGTAAATTATTAATTTATTTCAATATTAAGTAAGGTTTAAGGTCGGGACCTTATAGTTAAGGGTCAAGGATGGGATTAAGGGAAAGTCATGCAACCAAAAACATGCAACTAGACATGTTTCCTTTTAAGAGTTTTTATTTTATGGAAAATTAGTAGAAGTTTCTACTTTGTAATATTTTGAGATGTAATAGTTATGTCCTAATTCTCTAAAACTCTAAACCTGAAAAGATCTTCAATGTGAATTATTAATTTAATTCAATATTATGTAAGGTTTAAGGCTGGGGCCTTATAGTTTGTATCAATGGTCGGTTTAGATAACATTAGAGGTTAGGGTATTCTTTAAGCATAAGTGACATTACCATAATGGTTAGGATTCAGAAGTGTCATAGTTTATAGATAAATTGATTGAGTAAGTATATATTCCTCATTAGTACCTGATGGTTTTGTTGATATACACACACTGACCCTTTTTGGTTTTAGTAAATGGCTGGATCTAGCAGGCACCAAAGTAACAGTGGATGTGAAGGAAACGGTGACAGTTTTCTGAGTGAGCTGCTGAATGATATGGGATCTGCAATGACAAATCTTGTGTTTATCCTCAAACAACTATTTGGAGTCATGATTAACCACCTAAACCTTGGTGATTTCTATAAGGAATCATATATGCGAGAAACAAATACCTATGAAACTAAAGGTAATAATCATAAAGGTAAGTGTGTTCAAAAACCTATGTGTTAAAGATTTGAAAATAAACACCTAGGAAAATGTTTCAAAGTGACATAAATATTCTATAGATGTGGAAATGAAGGTCATAAATCAAGAACCTTCCATGGAAAAAAGAAGCATCCAGTTGACTCGAGGAAAGGGAAAGAAGTTCTTTCTGAGGGATCAATTGAATGTTTTAAATGTGTTGTGCATGGTAATTATGAAAACACATGTCCTATGAAGAAGTTTCGTGAATGGGATCACCACGTTCGTAGAAATGTTCGTTTACCAATACTTAATTCCATTCCGATTGAGGATGACGAAACTGAAAATGAAAAATCAATGGTATGGATTATTTCATGACTATTGTTTTCCTATTTTGGAATCTTAGGATATCATTAATGATTTTTTTGTAGGAAAGAAGTATTTCAGAATAATTTGGAATGGAATGGTTAATGGATCATGAAGAATGTTGAATGAGTAATATGTCAAAATATAAGGGCTTCAAGAGTTATGGTGAAATTCTTAATAATATTAAGTCTCTTTTGATGATGGGGTTACATTAGAATACTTTTTATATTATGTGTATACCGGATTTTTAATATATGAAAATATTATTCAAGAAATAGTTATATTTTCTTTTGTGGACATGGTTATAAAGAACCATTTGGGTTTATATTATCCTTACTTTTGAGGTAATTATGGGTTACTATATGTTATGATTGAAGTGAAAGGAATGAGTTAAAATTGAGTTTAAATTATGTTATGGTTATTTTTGATGATTTTATCCCATTTTGGTGAATGATTTGAGAATTATATAGTTTTGGAAAAAGGACAACACGCAGACCGTGTGACTACTGGTCGTGTCAGACAATGCTGCGGGAATCGAACCCATAACCAAAGTGCGACTGGTATTTATCGCCTACCACTGGACTACGTGAAGTCCCTGGTTAGTTTGACTGATTCTTTTTAGTTATATGATTTTATGAATTAAGAGTAATTTGATTTTGGGTTATTTATAAAAATGATTAACCTATCATGGAGGATATGTGATTAGGTTAATTACTTTTCAATACGAGACATTAGGAGCAACTGATGTTGTTTGGTGATAAATGTTATGATTTAACTTGGAAGACTATGTGACTAAATCCTTCAAATATTTGGGTTTCAATCTTAGTTTTGTTTACTATTAATAATTTTATGGACAAATTGTTTATCGGATGGTCCTCGTTGAACATTGGATTTTGTTGGACAAGTTTTGGAGATTAAGAAAAGACTTGTTTTTTTATAAAAAAAAGGATTATCCTTTTTGGGTATTATCTGATCTTGTACTAACCTTTTTGGTTTTGGTTTTGGTTGGAGTCTAAAGAAATGGGAAGTATATAGTTCTCTATTGTGAATTAGGTGATTCTCTAGAAATTGATTATATTACTCTTAATGCGAACAAGTCTTCATAAATACTCGTCTTTTGGAGAAAATATGAGTTTGATTAAGGAATCTAGTAAAACTTGAAAGTCAACATGATAAGTGATTATGTTTCCTTATGAATAAATTCCTCAATAAAAAGTAACTTAAAGAAAAAACGTTGTCTATTAACTTTTCCTACTAGGGAATTGAATACCGTTTAACCCATCACAAGTTTGTGATTTTCTTATGGTTTACTTTCTCCTAGACATGTTTACTATAACTCTCCCTCAAGAACATGACCCTTTTCTTTTTCTTCCATGTCCATGTTTTCTAAAATGGAATCCTAGTATGGGTTAACTCGAGTGACCTCTGTACTTATCTTTCTTTATTTTAAAGTGATTGTTTTACCGACTCTTGTTCTGATGTGGGAATTTCAAGGAAGTTTCCATGCTCAATTTTAATATTGCAAGGATGCAATTCCCAAAAAAGGGGAAGGATGTAACACCCCAGGTAAATAAAGAATGTGAAATTTTTATATTTATCCATATTTGTGAATAAAATATTAATATTACTTTAAAGGGGATGCTATGCTCGATGGCGTACCCAACACGCAACAACGAATTTCTTGGGAATCCTACGTTGCACTCTAATAATAAAATAATATTATTTTAAATAGTAGTTAACGCCTAGCCGTTATAATGGCAGAAATGAACATGAATAACTACAAACTGATTATATATGTTTGTCAAATATTTTTACTTTTTACAATAAATGTTAGAGGATTAAAAATGCGAATGAATCCAATTTTAAGCGTAAACATTCTAATATTCTTTAAAAGGTCGAATAACAACGTTTTGATGGTGAACGTCTTTTAAATACACTTTTTGACAATTTTGTGTGTTATATTTGACAAAATAAAATTCTTCTTTAGAATCAGGACATCAAAATTTACTTTGCGTGAATTTTTGGTATTTTTCCAAAAAAGTTCAATTTTTAATGAATAGTGAAAAATGTTGTATTTTAATTCAAAACCTATTTTTAATCTAATTTATTTATATAATTAGATTATATTTTTATTTGGTTTTAAAGTGAAATTAGAATATATTTTTACCTTTTAATACAATAGTGGTCGTTGAAATTAATTTCACTTTGAAAATGGACTTAAACTAGTGTCAATCTTTTGATACTTATTGTTTCATAAAAACACGCTATTTGCTCTGATAGTGGGAATTAATTATTAAATTAATTAATACAACTAAATTTTTTTTTTAATTTTTTAAAATAGACATCTTTTTTGAATTTGGAATATCAAATATAGCTTAGGGTGAAGTTTTGGTATTTTTCTGAAAAACTTCAATTTTTGATGAATAGTGAAACCACTAAGTGGTACTTATAAAAACTGATTTTCCTTTTAAATGAAATTTTTCCATCATTGTGTGTTGAATTACAAAAATATGACATATATGGTTGTCATTAAGAAGTATAATGTGGTTCAATGGGATTAAAATAATTTTTTTGGTTAATAGTAACTTATTAAGTTTTTAATCGCGATTAGAGGTAATTAGTGTAGTTTAAGGTAAGAATAATGTTTTAATAAAATGAAATTACATATAAACTTGTACTAACCTCATTGGATGTTTCATTGCCGACCAATACAAGCCATGGGTCAACTTGGGGACCCCATGGAGCCACTTTGGTTGGAAAATGACATAAATACCTTTTTATTTAATTTTAAAGTAAAAATGACACACACATGAGATGTTTTACAAAAACAATTTTTACATGGGGTTATAAAAGTCATATTTTTCTAATATAAATAGTAATTGGAAATATAAAAAGATTTACTACAGCATAGTATTTTTTTATAATTTTTATACATTAAATAAATTTAATTGTTGAAGACATCATGATGATGTAGTGATGACCTCATTATTTAACGATTTAAATAAAATGGAAAGATAATGTAATATCTAAAACCAACACATGTCCAAAACCTATTGGATGAGTGGATTTCAAACCCTTATCACCTTATCCTAGAAATAAATCAATGTGGGACCTTTAAAATCCGAATCTCATTTGAAAATAAAGTAACATTTTGTAACTTTACAAGAGTGCCCCTCCTCTCCTCTTATAAAAGGCCCCCACCTCTACCTCCTTACCCACACTCCCAAAGACTTTGGATCGGCCAAACCCTGCCCATTTTGTCTCTAAAAATCCCTATATAACTCCTTGAGGACTCACTTTGGTCATAATTCTTCCCATGGAATACTTTTAGCTCAAACCAATGGGAGTTACCCGATTTTAAGGTAATGTCTTCACTTGAGTCGTTTTGTTTTATTTTGCCTCTCCAACCCCCTAAACTCTTTTTATTCATTTATTTTGTAACAACCACAGTATCTTCAATATACTAGGATGTTGTTATAAGAATTATTCTAGCTACACTTACAGACACCTACATCTAATGGTTAATGAACATACTGTTTTTGTGGATGGCGAATTTCTACCTGACGAAACGATGATTGTTCAACACTCTTATAACACCTTCAAATGTGGCCATTAAGATGTCTCTATATTTATATATGATATATAATATTATAATGTTTTATTTATGCTTCTGTATTTTTCTTTTTTTTCATACTTTTATGGTTTCCATTGTGGGTAAACACGATAATTTCATTTTAGGAAGTGCGGACTACCGCCCCCTCAAAGTGATTTGATTAGTTAATTCCATATGTGGGACGTATAAAGGATGGATTTAAAGTTATTATATATGATGTTATACTGGAATTATAATATAACTCTATATAATTATTATTTTTTTCCATTAAAGAATGAGATATAAATGAAAGTAGCGTTCATGCGTACGTACGCCTTACCGTCTCCATGAACGATGCATTTCATTTCTTATCCCCAAATGTAATGTACTATTATAAGTACATGTATATAATGGATATATATGATGAATGATAAATCTAAATTATGAATATAATTATGGAGTTAAAATATACATACCTCTCATTTAGTTGTAATTCCATTAATATGAAAAAGAAATGAAAGTAGCGTTCATGCGTACGTACGGCTTACTGTCTCCATGAACGGTACATTTCATTTCTTACCTCTAAATGATTATGTAATATTATAAATACATGTATATTATAGATATATATGATATATGTGATATCTGAATCATGAATATCATTTTGGATATAATGAACCATTGACCACAAGAACAACATATAATTGTAAGAAGTTCACTTTCGACTTAAGAACCAAATATCGACAAAACAAACATTATTAACTTAAATGATTACATAATGTTTATGAAATATAAATAAGTGATATAAAAGGAATAATTAACTTGAAAAAGGTTTTTAAGCAAATATAAATTAACTCAAGTTTATTATTCAGGACGTTAAAGAATGATCGAGTCAAGTCGGACCCGAGGTAAGGGATCATACTCCTCTCTTTCTTTTTAAGTACGCTCTTTTATGACGTTCCTTTTAAAGCTCATCTTTCTTGTTATTGGGATGTTATTTTATATTAATCTTACTGTAATTTTAATTGTTAATATGATGAGAGACCTTATTCTCTCTCATCACTCCATTTTGGAAGTTTTGGGCGGCGCTGTTAGGCTGCCGAATTTTCGTAAGAGATCTAACTTCTCTCCTTCTTTTTAATTAGTCTTCTTTATGTCACTTCTTTTAAGATCCTATTTGTTATGTTGGGGGATTTTCATTTATATTACTCTTCTATAAACTTTATATTAATATTATGAGAGACCCTATGTTCTCTAATCAATCCATTTTGGAAGTTTTATGTGGCGCTGTTAGGCTGCCCAGTTTTCGTAAGGGATTTTTCATCTCACTTTTATTCCCGTGATATTTATGCTACATTTCCCACAATTTATTTTGAGTGGTGTATTTAATTCAAATTATTCTACTCTTGTGTAATATACTTTCTTTTATGAGTATTTACATCAATGATTTATTGTCCTTCTATCATGGGGTGTATGTTTCGAAAGATACCCAAGTAGGTAAGGGAACCTTTCACCCTCCTCTTTTTAAAATACATATTTGGTTGGGTCTTTTAATTCACATATGGTTATGTTGGGATAGGTTCTCATATATCCTTATTGATATAAATTTTATGTCCAAGTGATGAGATACCCCTTTTTATCTCTCATCAACTCTTTTTCTGAATTTTGAAGTTACACCGTTAGGCTGTCAAATTTTTGCAAGGGAACTTCTTAACCCAAATTTGATTCTTTGGGATAATCATGTACTCCTTGAATATGTTGTTCTATGAATATGTGTGAATATCCTCTGATTGTTTTACACTTAATATCCACTTATATTTGGTGTATTCGTTTGTCACACATAATTATGCAATTGATTTATCCTTAAACCAAGGATACCGTCTTTGTAAGGGTCTTCGTCTCAATCTCTATTTATTTAGACATATTTTGTTTTATACACAACCTTCTTTTATACGGTGTATAAACCCCTTTGTCTTTTACGTTTATTCAAAAGGAATATTTTTTTTCTATGAAGAGTTTTACTAAAGGACAAAAAGGAATGTTTCTTTTTACGTATGCGGTGACAACGACCTTTTCCGCCACCGCGAGTATTTTTTGATATTTGGCTTTCTCAAAAAGCCGTAATGTTTTTAAAATAAAATAAATACCACATACTTTTTTTTGTATTTTGGTATTGAAAATTGTTTTGATAATGGATTCTATTATATCAATATATAAAAATGATATATTGTGATTGAAATGTGGAAATGTTATCATTCCATTATGTTGGTTTTATGTGTTATAATTTTATAATGGTACTTGGACATTTTACGGGTGGTTACGTGATAAACCATATGACTGGTGGTGTCGTGAATACCAGGATGGGTGGTTACGTTATAACCTCTAATGCATTGGGTATGGAAGTCGGCCGTATGGCTATTCCATTAAGTATTTTTGGAAGTCGGCCGAATGGCTATTCCATTAAGTGATATGTGTGGAAGTAGACCTTATAGTTATTCCACTTAAGTATGTTTATGTACCAAGTTACCTTTATATGTTATGTGATCTTTATATGGGTTTTATGGTAATATTTTGGTTACAGAAGGGTATGTAATGAAATTTTATTCAGTGAAGAGTTTTTTACTACTTCGAAAAGGTGAAAAGTATTACTTTTCTAAAGTATACATGGTTTACTTGTTGTTTTGAAAAAACTAACAGTTTTCATTCTTTGTGTATCCCTTACTGAGCTTTTTATGATCATCCCAAGTTTTTGAAATGTTTTCACCGGACTTAACATGGAGTAGGGTCAAGGATGGGATCAAGGGAAAGTCATGCTACCAAAACATGGAACTAGACATGTTTCATTTTAAGAGTTTTTATTTTATGGAAACTTAGTAGAAGTTTCTACTTTGTAATCTTTTGAGATGTAATAGTTATGTCCTATTTCTATAAAACTCAAAACCTGAAAAGATCCTCAATGTGAATTATTAATTTAATTCAATATTAAGTAAGGTTTAAGGTCGGGGCCTTATAGTTAAGGGTCAAGGATGGGATCAAGTGAAGGTCATGCTACCAAAAACATGGAATTAGACATGTTTCGTTTTAAGATTTTTTATTTTATGGAAACTTAGTAGAAGTTTCTACTTTGTAATCTTTTGAGATGTAATAGTTATGTCCAAATTCTACTTAAACTCTAAACATGAAAGGAACCTCAATGTGAATTATTAATTTAATTCAATATTAATTAAGGTTTAAGGCTGGGGCCTTATACATGTAATGGCATTTACCCAAGGGTCACGACGTGTAGGCCATGCAAGATTAGTATGCTGAAAAAAAAATATTTCCTAGGGGTGAAAACCCCCTATTTTATTCCTAAAAAATTTGTACCTTATGTATATGGTGTGTACTAGCTCACAAAATGATCTCCCAATTCACGGCATGATCTCCCAATTCATGACATGCAAACAACACCATGTACACGATGTGTTCTTTAGGTTCACAGTGTGTTCATATTCGGAATTCTACAGTAATGCTCTAAAAATCACATAAATATATTTTTAACCAAATGAGGACCTAGGTAATGTGGAAAATTACATTTTAAATGTAATATTATGTTACAATTAAATTTGAATATTATAAATTTTGAGTACATAAAATCTAAAAATTAATTTATATTAATTTAGAAAATTATGAAATTCCAAAAGATTCCCTTCAGTTTCTATAAAAGGGTACCACATATGCTATATTACTCACACATAAAAAATATGAGTCATCCAATATCAACATAATTTCATCACATACATCCATCAAGACATCCAATATAGATTTTTTGAATTTAAAATTAAATCTAAGATGATTTTATTGAATGCATTAAGAGGTTTCCTAATGAAGAGGTATACTTTATAACCAAGATTTTTTTATTCTTTTTCTCACACCATAAAATATAATCAATCTGTAATGATATAATAACATGATTATCTTACATCTAACTATATTTTATTATTTTAATATAATTACCTATATCAATCTCCTCATCCATAATATGCTGATGGAATCATTGGTTCATGAGTACAATGGACTACTATAAAAAATATCCAATATAATTACTTTCAATCAATAACACTTAAAAATAATGTTATTGATAATTTTAATGAATATATACCTTCAGTAAAATAATTATCAATCGTAATTATAATATATCAACTACCTTCATACCTTACTATTCCCAAAAAATGACAATGTTATTCATGCATAAATGTGTACTATTAACTCCACGAAGTGATTCCATTCATTTTTTCCTGTAACATCACATGGAAGAAAAATATAAAATCATTAAAATAGATAATATGTTACATGTTAAAATGATAAGATTATTAAATTTTAAATTAATACTTACACACGTTATATAATTATCATTCAAAAATGGTCACATTACTCATTCATACATACTACATACAATCACCATGATTTTAATATATTTAATCTATCCAAAAAAATATCTAATTGCTTATTTTAAAATAATTATACATGTAATAAAATGTTAATTGTTTCCGGATGATTATTTTAAGATTTTATAATAACAAAAACAGTGACCATAATATTCATTTTGATGTTATTTCGGACATCTAAGATGAATATGATCAAAATGTCTCACAAGAACATAAATTATTCAGTAATTGATAATTACATTTTAAAATTATTAATAAACATGAAATTGTATTTTATAGAATAAATTATCAATATAATGTAATTATTTTTGTAAATTAATAATTTACATGATAATTTGTACTCATGGCAAGGTATTTTCTTTTAAAAAACATATTTTAATGTTTACCATAAAACTAATAATATTCCATGACCATATATTTAATAACTACGATATATATGTATTCATATCGACATAAAGGACTTTTAATGAAAACTTTATACCTCTATTTATATTATATAAACTATTTTTAGATTGTGTCATTTTTATATATTGTATACGAAATTTTTTCAATGTCATTATCGAATTAAAACGGAATGTTCTATTTCTATATATATAAGAAAAATATATTATCCAACCATAGTAACTATTATTTTAAATTTTGAATCCTTTATCATCTTCCATGTTTATTTTAAAAAATACCATATTTTCAATATATTTTTATATTTTTAGGTTTGATCACTGTAATTAAAAGCAATTATACATATTATATTTCAAAATGGTTTCATATGGGTATGAAAAATATTTTTATGTCGTAATATTTTTTATGATTATTTTATCGTTGTTGTTAACTATTTATAATAATGGGTGGTTCTGTTAACAACAATTTTGGGTCCAGTATATCCCTGTAATAAATTTTGAATAATTTATATTAAAAAAATTACCTTTAATTTATTCCTAATGTTACCACACCGGTTATTCTAAGTGAAACATTGAGTGTTCTACTATTTGTAGACAAGAAGGATTCAAAATATATAATACTGATATGAAAATATTCCCACATGATACCTACCATATTTATTTATGGTTGATATTTTTTTATTTAAATTATATGATTTAAATAGGTTTGATTAGGACCCTATATTTAAAAAAAATTTATAAATTTTTAAGTGTAAAATGAATAAAATTGTTACAATGTTTTTATGATATTTAAATAGTTTCAAATAAACCATTAATACATTAATTTTTCATAAATAATTCATTATTAACTATTTAATGGAATATTTCAGCCATAAATTTAATTTCTCAGTACGACACATGGTATTTTGGGCCAATTTTTTTAAAGGGAAATTTTAATAAATATCAATGGGGAAAAAAATTTGTTCCTTATTTTTATATCCCTTAGTGATAATATTTTCAATTTCTAATATTTAAAAAATAGATCAATTTTATTTTATTTATGTTGAGGGATTATGATGTGATTCGATTTATAATTGTGTGGTTTTCATACTAAGAATAATTTTTCACATTTTCATGTAAAAATAATTTGTACATGGGAGATGATCTAATTATTTAATACTCTAAAGCTATTAGATAATAGAAAATTAGGTATAATTAATTAATTTTTAATGATTCATGAAAATTTATTGCTTATGTTCGGGCCCTTATAGTTATTATACAATCTGGGGGAGTAATATGTACCACCACCATTTTCTGGTTCTCTTTGATCACTTGATAGTCATTTAAATAATCACCCTACATCTTACGAATTTATAGATGACTGTATCCATCATCATTTCATAAATTACTCTTTTTTTATTTTTAAATTTTTGTTATATGTTGAATATATCTATTCTATATTATTCTTCATTCATATATGTATGAATAATTTTCAATTTTACATAAAAAGATATCTCCTAAAAACAACTCATGAAAATCACAATCAATTTTTGAGTTCTTATAGAATTCAAGGAATTCTCACTATCGTTAGTCACATTATAGAAAAACTATAAATTCAATAAAAATCCTAAAATACTTTAATATATATGATGTTCAATATTTTAAGGGATAGTATAAATCATCACCCAAGTTAGAAAAAATGAATATGGTATAACAACTACATCATTATAACATTTCAATAATAAATTTTAAAATTAAATATTGGATTCATTTAACAGAAGAATGGTTTTTTAATTAATTTTTAGAATCCTGAATTCAAATAAAATCCCATTTCATTCCTTGATAGTCCACCTTCTAATGTTTTTAATTATTTTTATACCCCTCTGTTAAAACACCTAAGGATTTATTCACTCCTGAACTTCATTTTTTATGTATATCCAATATTATTTCACATGAAATATATTATTCCCAATCTATATTTATTCTTGGGTTATTCAATACATCAATTTTAATAGGGATTTTATAAAAATATTATAATTATTTATAGTATTTTTCTATGATGATTACCGTGCAATTTAATTCATACTGAAAAATTAGTATTTATAATCATGTAATTAAATTTTAAATAAATTATATAATATTGTTGAGTTTCAAGTGTTGATTATGTTATTTAAATTTTTGGATATTTTTTTAGAAATACATTATAATATTATTATATTTTTGTTTTGTTCACATTAACAAAAAAAGATGCCAACCATTGCTAGCCCTCACCCAGATGGATGTAATAGACTTAGAAACCCCCATGGATTAGTCATCCATTGAAAACACATGGAAATACTGTATGGGTAGTAGGGAGTGATGTTGTATTGTGAATTATTCTAATTCATAGTTTTGGCTTGCACGATGAACCATGGGATATAGTGCGGAGAATCCTTCATGGTTAACATGTGTTGTTGAACTCTTTTGAATGTATTCAATTTACAATAGTGTTCCAATTAAAGTAGTATGAATCTGAGTAAGGGATGCAAATCCATTTCACTTATTGATCCATTCCACACAACCTCCAAACTGATAAGGTAAAATAGTCACTGCTTTACAGTACATAATTTACCAAAACATAATCACTTTCGATCACCCCTTGTATCCTTTCACTAGTACACCAAAAACCATTATATCTACTTGCCTCTATCACACAACTCTCACCAGACTGCCACTGAAAAACCTGAGAACCACTATTACTAATGGTGGAAGTGTTCGAGATCTACAAATATTCCAATGAAACTCATACACACCGCCATTGATCACAAATTAGTCCTTGAACATTCTATATAAATACCATATTTATTCTTCATTTGAACACATTGTTTTCTGGGAGAAGGAAAATCCCAGTGAAGCCTCCGCTGCCACTGCCACGTCTCACCACCGCTAAAAACCCACTTCCACACTTCCACATCCCCAAGTACACATCATAAAATGTAGACATGGTTATAGAAGGCCAATATTCCCCAATGGACCAACCCACTCCATAGAGGATCTCCATGTATAAGTGTAAGGATAATGAATTTATCAAATTTAAAATGCATAACAATTTAGTGGATTTTGATTAATAGGGCCAGGGAGGATCCTCCAAGCCACATTAAAAAAAAGGCATGTCTAAGCTACCAATGCATTTCCACATCCCGTAGAGGATAATACTATTTCCCAAATTCTAATTATACTCTTCTCCATTATTTTAGTTTTATTTTATTTTATTTTTATTTTATTTTTTTAATGAAATTTTATCTTTTTTGCAAAAAAAAAATAATTAATGGTTATTCAAACATTTTCTCCACTTATATATTATTTTTGTTTCTTCTTATTCTATTTTTCAAACATAGGATATTATATATATATATATATATTTTAATTTTGTTTTTTATTTATTTTTATTCCTTACAACATCCATCTAAATTTATTATATTTATTTATTTTCTGTCTTTATATTCAGTTGTTCTTATTATTTTAGATTTTATTTTATTCCCACTCTTTCCATCCCTCCTTTTCTATTAAGTAATTTTTATATTATTCTATTATTTATCATCTTACCAAAAATGTAATTTTAATCTAATAAATGGGAAGTTAACCAAATGCTTGGCCCTTGTGAGGTAAGTGGTGTTTACCATTAATTATTTACATATATTGATAACATTGATTATATTTGTGGTGAGAAAGAGTAATATCCATGGGTGTGATATTTTACCAATTCAGAACTGAACTCAGAGTCACCTATATTAAATATTTACAAATTTTTCCTCCCTTAAACAAAGCATAATATCTTCATGATAGGATTTTCACCCATTTAGTGAATGAAACTTCACATGATGGAGTCATATACAGGATGGTGTCCCATTTCTATTATGTTGTAATACAAATATTGATTATAGGAGGGATGGAATTATGATTTCAGAAGGCATTCAATATTTGACACCAACAATTTATTGAATAATAATTCATGAAATAGAAAAATTTAATTATAAAACTAAATTTAGACACTAAAAAAGAATGAAGAAAAACATAGATCAAACCACAGACTCTATGATCTTTATTTTCAAATTATATTGTTTTATTTCATGTTAATATAAATATATGAATTTAAATTATCTTCTAAAATTTAATTACCTCCACATATAAAATAAAAAACCAAAAAGAATTAGTAAAGGTGAATTTTGAATATTATGGTGAAAAACTAAGAAAGAAAATCATGTTAAAAAAACTAGGTCTGCTTATGTGTGGGATTAGTGAAATAAATTTCCTTTTTCCTTGTCCTATTATAGTTGTGCATCAAAACCAATTATGATTATGGTATTTAATTATTTTCTTATTTATATTCTATATTTTAACATTTTAGATATATTTTATTTCCTAAAAGAACATAAACATTTCTTTTGAGATGTTGTTTTTAAATGATTTGTTTTAATTTATTTAACAGTTTCTCATCACTATAGGAACTAAATAATGTTCTATAATATGATAATAAAGTTCTAAAAAATGGAAATATGAGCTCACTGACTTATCAAAGAATATAATGAATCATAATGACACCATAATATCATTTAAGGTGAAATAATACATCACTGATAATTTCAAATTTAATTATACATTACTAATTGAAAATGATAAAATGTAAATGGAGTTCACTAATTTCAGGAAATAAATCAATAATGTTTCTAATAAATTCATAGAAAAGTAATAGGTCGTCTATTAATATATCTATATTTTGTAGAACACTAAAGATATTAAAATAGAATATGAATACTGAAATGATGAATGAACGATGTGAAAAAGATAATATTAGTTTTGGATTAATAAGGAATAAGATAAAATGTAATGAGATCTTCAAATATTAAATAGTTAAAAATAATGATGATAATACATATATCTATCCATGGAATCAAAATTCACCACCCATGTGGTTGAATTTGGAGAAATTTTTTTGGATCCTGGCAACCTACTTACATACACTATAAACTAACATCAATAGGCACTCATCACCGATGAATATATTAAATCTAAAAAAATCAAGGAGTTGATCTTGTATCACACACTATTTCATTCTTTTTTATACACAATTAATTGATTATTAATTTCCACAGCATTGAATTTTTATATTCATACAATGATTAATATTCCTTAGAATAAAATGTATAAACATCCCATACATAATCTAAAGAAAACATGGAGCTCCCTGACATCAATGAACATAAACATGGGGAATCCCATAAATAAGTATTAGTGGTTGATACAGAGGAAATCAAGATAGATAATTTTTGTATTGAATGGGATAAATTTATTATTAATGAAACATATATATATATTTTCATGTAAAAACACACTATTAAATATGATTTGAATATTAAATTCATGCATCCCATGTTGATCTAGTACGATACAAGAAGAAAAAGGTTTCAATATTAGTATCTATGGAGGATGTCACATACATAGTTCTATAACTAATAAAATCTATAAACAATCCTTAAGGGGGTGAATCAAGTATGCATTATCCATCCATCATTACTCACCTACCATTTATAATTTTATTATTTAAATATCTAAATTTGTTTAATCTAATCAATGAATCATCATCCACAATGATACATTGGATAATAGATCGAACTTTCTTCTTCTGGTAAAAAATATTACTGTCCCACATTGGTGATAATAAAAAAATATAACAATTTAATTTCACTCTGTGAATTTATATTTAAATTTTATTATTATTATTATTTGTAAATATTTCAACCCATACCCTCTTATATTTTGTATTATTTAATGATTTAAAGGGATAATTTATTGACTAACTTTAAGAATGGATATAAAAATGAATACTCGTGATTTATGGGAATTAGTTTATTCATGTAACAGTTTTTTTCATTAAACAAATCTTGAAAAAAATTTCTTAAATCAATGTTAATGGATTTTATATTATTAATCATGTCTTGATTGATTTTCCAATGTATATTTTCTAATTTTTATTATGATTTATAGTCAATTTACATCCTTTTAATCATTGAAAATATTATTTGATTGATATTTTTATATTCTACCTATTAGAACATTCATTTGAAGTTTTGAAATTAATGATTATAAAAACCCTCATTTAAAATGATTGAGATTTTATTTGAATTGGGATTATTTTTAAAATTCCAATTTGATAACAATCCATTGTTATCCCTTTGATATAATGAAGTCCCTTGTTAATAATTTTCCCTGATTCAAGAAACATTTTCCAATACAACAATACTCATTGTATTTTCATGAAATTATAATGTTCATGTTTGGGTGTTTTGAATTTCACGGTAAAATAGATGGAATGAATTTAATGGGAAATGTGTTAGGGTGATAAATTGGTGATTAATAATTGTATATATAAATGGTACACTTTATTTATTCCCCCAATGTAAGGATTAGAGAATTAAAAAGAAACCATAAAATCGAAATGAATGGGTGATGACTTTCTATAACAAAAAATAATCATCACTGGACCAAAGATTTTTAAAAAATGTGTTTATGTGCTGAGTGTGAGGATTATTATAATAATATACTTTATAATGGAATATGAAATGAAAAATATACAATGAGAAAGGAAAAAATTATATAAAATAACAATTTTAGTGTTTGAAATATTACATCATTATGATTTATTTTGATCTTTACATTTGATTTCAGTAACGTGGTTGATGTTAAAATTAGAATTGGTTAAAATTATTAAAATTTTATTTATAATATCATGTTCTATTTAGAAGGGTAAAACCTATTCCTCTAAAGTTATTTATTAAAAACAATTCCTAATAACCATAAGTTTCAAAGGAATTTTAACATCTGTTGAAAGTCCTCATGATTTTATGTATCTAATGTCATGAAATTTGGATAATATAGTTTCATTACATGACACCAAATAAATAGAATAATATAATTACATGAGAATAAATTTATTTTAATTATTATCACTAGTGATGTGTTAAAATATTACAATGGGAGTTAAATAACAATTTAGAAAATTTTTTAAAAATAAAATAATGTTCTTAAATGAATGAAAGATTAAGTTCCTCTATATTATGAAAGGAAAAAAGTAAAATGATTTATTTTATTTATTATTTGAAGATTTATAATTTTAATTGATATTTTATGTTAAATTTGAAATTAAATTGTAACAAACATAAACATTATATTTTATTGCAAAAAAATTTCATTAATGATAAGATTGGATCGCAATGGATTTAATGTTGATATTTTATGATTGAGGAAAATCAAAGATTAACTATATGGGTATTTGAAAAACCCAATTTTCATAGAAATTATATAAATATATACTAATGATTTTTACTGTTATTCAGGGATAAACCCTTGTAATTTAATTCATCATTTAAATTCGGGTATTTATAAAAATGGAATTAAATTTATATAAAATAAAGAGATATTGTTATGTTATCAGTGTTCCTTTTGTTTTTTGTTTTTTGGATATTATTTTTTAAATATTTGTATCTTTTTTATAATTCATCCAGTTTTTATTTTACCCAAAAACATGGCCAAACATTGTTATCACTCAACTAAGTGGATAAGATAAAATTTTCAAACCGCACGACTCTATTAGACATGGATCACTCTATGATATCTGTATTAGGGTTCAGGGTGTGAGGAATATTTGTTGATTCATTACCATGTGGAATGTGAGCTCATACAGTGAACCATGAACATTGAGTGAGACGAATCCTGCATTGGATGCATATGGTGAGACCCACATTTGTGATTGTGCGAGTGGGGACTCAGAGGGAATAGCTATAGATGGTTTTTATATTGGGAATGAAGATACATTTCATTTATTTAAACCCTGTCACTGAACTCCATACTGATTTGGGAAAAGATTCATTGAGGTAATAATCATAGTATATTTGAACCTCAATTCCTTGGCTAAGATAGACTCACCTCTTCCTCAAACACAAAACACCACCATCCCTACCCACCTAGGCCCCACTAATCTCACAAGAAACCCACTAAAACCACCAAATAACCACCATAATTTATGTAGGATGAGCTCAAGATCAGAAAATATCCCATAATATCACCCCAACACAACCTTCGATCACCTCATTTTATCTATCGACCTCTATGAAGACTATCATGAGTCTAAATCTAGGTAATTTGATGGTCTGATGAAAGAGGAGATTTGTTAAGCTTCTGCTACTACTGCAATGTTAACTATTTCTCAAACAAACTTCCACAATAACACCTACCCAGATTCATGTCCTGAAATCAATACATGGATGTAGATTCCCTATGTCTCCCCTGTGAAGGCTGAAAGAACCTCCACTCATCCTAAATAAATTGTGGTCATGCCATGC
The DNA here is from genome assembly GCA_963277665.1 of Viscum album. NCBI lineage: Eukaryota > Viridiplantae > Streptophyta > Magnoliopsida > Santalales > Viscaceae > Viscum > Viscum album. Next base: position 849,332,800 of record OY728161.1, read on the forward strand.
TTTCAAGGTAAGTTTGTTCCCTGAGTTGGAGAGACCAACATCCCATATTCTTCTTCTCCTTTTATTCTTCATTTTTATTTCATTTTCATTTTTTATTAATTTTTGTGTATAATTTAATTTTGTTTTAATAAAAATTAATCTCTTATGTAAATTAAAATAGGTTTTTTCACAAAATCATATTTCTTCTTCATCATCTATTTTTATAATTTTTCAAATTATACTGATAAATATATTAATTTCTTTATTATTATTTTATATTCCATCACTTTATCTACCTCTATCATTTACTAGATATTATTATTTATGTGTTTATTTTCTATTATTATTATTATTTATTTTATGGTATTATCTCTCTATTCTATTCTTGTATTTTTATTTTATTCTCTTTAATCTCATCACACCACCATGGCCACATACCCTAAAAGGAGTGGCTAAAGCGAGGCTTGGAATGGGATAGGTAGGTGGTGAATTCCATTATTTCATCACATAAATAAAAAAATTCAAATATTTTTGTTGATCTAGATTGAAGTTGATGAGTTTTTTGATTCCCCACTACAACACTAAATTCTAACTCATTTATTTCCATTATTTAAATAATTTTCTTCTCTTCCAATAAACACAATATCATCATGTGATAAGGTTGATAAATTTAGTTTATGAAACAAAATACAATGAATTCATCTCTTATAGGGTGTCAAAATATTAAATGAGGTCTTCCATCACGCAAGATTATATGATGATATGGAATTATTTTTTCTACTGAAATTTGGGAACACTTTGTAAAAGAAAAGTAATTAATGCATGAGATCTGAAAAATTGAATTATGAAACTATATTTGAAATCCCACAATTATAATGATTCAATCCCTAACCAAAACTGAAAAGGTCAATTTTTTACTTTTCTAATCATTTTCTATCATTCATGTTTGTAAGAATTTTTAAAATTTATTTTACATTATAAAATTAAATTATTTTTATAAAATAAATAAATACAACAAAAAAAGTTTTGTAGGTGAATTTAGAATATGTGTGTGATAAAATGAGAAATATCCTCAAGTGATATGAAATTTTTAACCCTATATGTTGCATTAGGAAAAAAAATATATTTCCATGCTATGTGAGTGGCATGCTTCAGTTAATCACGGGTTTTCTCTAATATACTGTGATTGTTCTTATTATCCATAGACCATTAATATTAAGATAAAATATATATATATCCCATTGTTTATAGGAATGTCAATTATTTTATAATAATTTATTAAATTAAACAATATTATTACACATATATATTATAAAATCTATTATTTTTTTTCCATATCAATTATCCTTCAAATAAATATAAATTGGTTTTGTCAACTCTTTAATTTTGTGTCTGATAATGATGGTTCATAAATTTAATTTACATTTTATATTTCAAAAATCTATTTTCATTTTCATATGGAGTTCTATTATAATTTTTGAGACCTATGATAGTGCAAATTAATTTTTATATTATATGTTAAATATATAAGATTTCAAAAAAATTGGATTAATTATTTTATCGGTATGTTATCTATATATACTTATTCGATGAGCTTTAAGTAAATATTTATCATATATTATTAATTATTATATATATATATATATAATTATTACATCATATTACATAAAAATATTATTATATCAGATAAATTATATTGGTAATTTTTATAATGACAGTTGACTCGTTAAACATTGGAATCTTGTCTAGAAAATTTCATAATATAGAAGATTACTACAATAACCTATATTCTATATTGGAAAATTTCCTTAATAACAGTTCATTAATTTTATATGAGTTTTCCCCCAAATGAGGCTATTTAGGTAAAGTAATGATCCATAACAATTAATATCATGTTATAAAATGATGATATGTCAATATATTATAGGGTCTTAGGATAACCCATTAGATTAAAGGTTGATATCTATTATTTTATAGTATTGATTAGATGACATACTTATTAACTTGTATTAACATAATAGATATTCCTTATATTTTTTATTTTGGATTCACTCGCATTGACCACAATTGTCATCAGTTTAAGGTATTTTTTGTTATGTTAAATCACTAGATATTGGGTTTTCATGTTTATAAAATGTCGAAATAAAATTTACAGTTTTTTCAAAAAATAATCCTAGTATTGGATTGTTAAATAAGTTTCAAATACAATTTTAAATTTATGATTCTATTTATATTAATGTGGTTTCAACTATTCGGTTTTGATGACGGTTAAGAATTCTGTTGTTAATATTATTATTTTAAATAATGATGTATTGAGGTAGTTTAAACTCCCCCTAAATATGACAAAATAATTTCATGTCAGTTTGAACTACATATATATGGAAAAGATATATATTGGAAGTTTAAAAGGTCAAAAAAGTAATATTATACTACCTATAGTCCATATATTTGTCCAAGTAGTTTCCCTCCATGCACCAAATTTAAATAAATGGACTTATAGAAGCTTAGGTAACCTGAGAAGATTACTAGAATCCCATTCACCCCATAGAATAGTGGGTGTTTGTGGTTTAGATAAGATAACAGATGTTATCAGGTATTTAAATTAGGGTATAGCCATCTTGTTTTGTTCATTTTCTTGTATGGTAGATATTTTCTCTAGTATTTATATTCATTTGATTTTATGTAAGATATAAATTTGGAAATTGTTCAGTATCCTTGTTGTTCCCCTTTTGAAGGACTACCAATTCTGATTACTAGATGGAGTGGGTATCATGAAGAGTGCATTTGGGTTATTATATTGGATTATATCAAGAAATGATGTATATGTTATTCTTTATATTGATGGACATCATAATCCCCTATATATTAGGGGTATGAGTTCTCCATGTTTAGTGATTATTTCTAAAAAGTCCCTCATTGAGATGTGGGAGTAATGGATTTTGGATCTTTATGGAATTCTCCTTATTTATTAGATTCCTTTGGCAGGTCCCAAAAAATAATATTATCACATTACATTATAAAATAAAATATTTTGTCAATTATATTATTCCCACAAAATAGAGAACAAAACAAACCATGCTGTATTTTTTTAATAAACACATAAAATATATTTTTTATGATTATCATGGTGTATATAAATGTGTCCCTTTAAATAATATATGTAAAAATGAAAAATGGAAAATTTTAAAACACTATTATTAAATAAAAAAATTATCTTATGATATGAAATTAATTTTCCAATAAACTAATTGTAGGCATGATTCATTTTGATTTAATGTTATAATATAATTATGGTAAAATATATGGTTAATATGAGTTGTAATTGATAAGTAATAAAACAAGAGTAGTTAAAGTCCAAAAAATATAAATTAAAATAACTTTTAAAATAATAATTTGTATTTCCATTTAAAATTTATATTACTAAATTCAAGATTTATAATTTGAAAAGTGTTTCATTATTTTTTTTCTTTATAATGTAAATATTTGATTATAGTTAAATTTTAAGATTTTGATGAATAGATCTATTTTTTGGTGAATATTACAAAATATAATGACTCATACGACATTAATATAAACGATGTGTGACATTAAATAATATTAAGCATTATTAATGAAAAAAATATATGGATTGAAATGATTCATTTAAGTAAATACTACCTTTATAAAACACAAATTTATCATTTTTAAACATAATTAATTTTCACAAGAACCTATTATATGTTTTTTATTTAAATTATAACTTATAAAGTTTTAATTTGGTATTTATATATTTTTAAATCCCCATAATTATTACTATTTTAATAATAAATTAACTATTGATATTTTATTAATCACCGTTTATTCTTTTAAAGGATAAATTTTAAGTATAAAAAAATACTTCTCAAAAAAAATGTTTGTCATGGTAGTTGTGCTAATAAAAAATATAATTTTTATATTCATTATAGTTTTAACTTGGAAAAAAATATTTCATATTTTAGGTGACCATTTATAAATTAATAAAATATGAAAATTTTATTTTTATAATTTAATAGTAAATTACATACATGTAAATTAATTAACAATGTAAATACTAGGAAATATAAAATAAGTTCTACGAATAAAATATATAAAAAATTTAGTAAAATTTTATGTTTTTTACTTTTTTTACAATAACTCTAGCTAAAATATATTATTTTTAATTTTGAGATCCAATTAACATTTTAATAATGACATTTCTTTTTATATTATTCTAAAAAATATCACTCTATTCCATTATAAAAGGATATGTTGCAACCCCCCTTCTCATCAAACCCCATGACTCTTATATTTATCCAAAATCTACCAAAAGTATGCCTAAAAACTTATAAACACTTTCTGTATGTTATGGTCGACAATGGATACCACCTCTCAATGCCTTAATACAATTTTAAAGGATCACATCAAAGGAGTATAGTAACATTCTAAATTAGTTCTTTTTTATTCCTTCCAAATTATTTATTTTTACGCCTCCTCCAAATATAATATAAAACAATTGAAATAATTTCATATGTATAATTTTTATACTAAATTGTTATTATGTTTATGGGATATTATATTTTATGAATTCCCCCAACCATTTGAAGGAAAAAAAATTCGTGTTCCATGTATGGACTAGTATAACCATAAGCGTAAAAATTCATTTTCATAACCTATGTTTATGGAGGGTTCTAAGGTGGATTTTTTGAATAATTATTATTATATATTTTTATTATTCATATAATATATCTTCTTAATCTTTTATGGAATATTATTACAATTATCATGGGTAGAGGTGAACTACATCATCCAAAAATATATTTATTTTAATTTTTATGTATAATTTAATTATTAAAACAAATCCAGTAAAATATGAGTATTAAATGAAAATAAATTTATAAAATAAATATAATTATATAATAATATAATTGATTTAATGTAATTTCTTTCTTACCAGTACATACACATCGACTATAAAGTGCTATTATTTTGGATGTCTTGATAACCAATGTAAATAATGTGATAAATATGTATCATTTATGAATATAAATATATATATATATATATATATATATATATATATTATTGGAAATAAATTAGAACATAATAGTGTGTTTATGTTTCATGAAATTTTATATTAAACCATAATTTTGTATTAACATACCAACTTTTCTTCATAATAAATATCTAAAACAAACCCTTCATTGATTCTATCATCCTGAATAAAGTAAAAATTATCAATGAATGAAATTAAATATTTATAAATAATTCTAAATAAATTTTATATTTATATATATAATCTATAAATAATGAAATGTTTATAAACAAATGGGAATCCAAATTTAAAAATAATGGTATTTATGAAATAGTCACATTTACTAGCATCAGATAAATAAAATAATTTGTTACAAACTAAATAATGTATAATAATTAAATAAAAAATAATATTAAAAATAGAAATATATATGAATAAGGTAATAAAATAGGTTATTAATATGGTTATATTATTTTTATAGGATATTAAATTTATTTTTGGGATTTTTGAATCAAATGTATGGGGATTTCGTGACTCGATAACTTTTCAAGAGTCATGAATATTACTATTTTATAATGGCCATAACATATGCTATACTTATGTTTATTAATTATATAAAAATATATTTACAATTTCATGACATTTAATTACATTTATGAATTATGTTCTCTTACAAAATTATGATGGTAAAAATAATTATTATCATGTTCACATGATCTTTTTCACTATTGTATACATATTCACACTTCCTTTTAGTGTTATATTTATAATTTGGAAATCCAGATATGTTTTATTTCTGATGATAATAAAAATTATATTTACCTCTTTAAATATGACTTATTTTTAACTCATTCATTTTTATTAGTTTCAATAAAGTTGTTTTCAATATATCAGAATGTATTTTCTATTTTAGTTCTTATTTTATTCATTGACTACACATTTACTCTTGAAATTTTTTTGGTTTATTAAGGATAGTCTATTTGGATTTATATTAATGTGAATTTCCATAGTGGTTTAAACTTCTTGAATATTACTGCTACAAGAAATTATTAAATTTATTTATTTATTATAATGATAGGGGATGTATTATTATTGAAAATTGGCATGGATCCTATTCAAACTTCCATATAAGTGATGTATCTCCATTGATGTTACATTTAAAAAATCCCCATATAAATACTCATTGTGTGTGAATGATTTTTAGTACTAGTGAATAACCCCCCTAATGTTAGTTTATACAATACTATTTTGAAATTCTATGAAGTCCAATCTATTTCCATTGTTTAATTAATGATTTATTTCTTTTGCAACAATTGTGTTTGGGTGATTGATGAATGGGTTCCAATATCACAATCAAAATCATTGGATTCCTCATATGAAATTATTTTTATATACATGGTTTCAATAATGACTTCCTTCCATTTTAGGTCCATCTTGCAGTGCATGAGGGTGTTGAATCATTGTAATTATATTTAGACTAATATTTTTTATTATAAATACCCAATAGAATTTAATGTTTCTATGATATATGCATATGATTATAATCCATGGATCATCATTATTATCTCATTATTCCACACGCTATTTAATTTTGTGTGATTTTTCATTTGATATTAATTGTCATTCTATCATGATTTATAGAAAACTCCTATAATTATATGTTCTTATTAAAAAATATTTATAACCACATTATTTTTTATCATATTATTGTTATGAAACCATTAAAGAAATGGAGTTATAATTTAACATATTGAAAATTTGATATCCATACATATATATGCCGTCATCTCCCCAGTTATGAATATTTATTAAAAATTATAATATATCTACAATTAAGCCTTTTATTGGTTAACTTTGGAGAAATTTCCAATGGTGCTCTAAAATAACTATATTACGTAATTATTTAATGAAGACACCAACCATTTGTATATGGTATTGTGTGATTATTATAATATATAATATCCAATTTATGCTAGTGATGTTAAATAAAGATATATTTATCTTCAAATATCTAACTTGTTTTCTAATCCTATGTATATGGTATGTGTATTTAGATTTGGAGATGTGATTTTAGTTTTATAATTCCCTAATTTGTATAAAAAACATTATTTAGTTTTATTTTTATATTAGTATAGTTATTTATTATTATGGGGATACAATAATGAGAATTATAAGGATATTTATATGTATATAATAGAATCCTAGAATTTTAGTAAATTATATATAGTGTGGTTTTTCTTTCATGAAATCCCTTTTTGAATACAATATTTTTATAGATGATTTAAAATTTATTTGCCTATGATTATTACCCCCAAAAGTGACATACATTGTACCTACTAAATAGTCACTTGGTGAATAAATTTGAGTCATAATTACATAAATAATATTATATTTTCAAGGGAAAATATTTATTTAAATAAAATTATATATATGTACTATTAAAAATTATTTTAAAATTATATTAGGTTGGTATAATAAATGTTAATTTAAGATGGTGGAGAATTGTGTATTTTCAATAATAATCACATATTCATTCTTTTATCTCCCATTGAGAATAAGGTATGTATTCTTCATTTTATTTTATATAAAATATGATTACTGAATAATAGAATGAAAGAACACACAAAATTTATAGTGGTTTGGGGCACAACGATTCCCAAGTCCACTCTACCAATTATCTCTATGTTATATAGTTTAATTTAAATATAATTGACCTCTTATAACATGAACAAAAATCCATAATTTAGTGCAGCTGTTTTAATCCTTTATAAGAATAATAAACCAATACTTCTGTTTATTTTTTTAGGGAAATGATTATCCCCAACATAGTACAATAATATAACAATTCACAACAACTAACTATGATAAGTTGATACTATAATGAATAAAAATTTATTGTTTGTATGTTTTATGTTGTTATTTATTATTTCATTAGTGGGACTTAATAGTAGATGTTTCTTCTTCATAATAAATTAATGTACTCAATAAAGATAAATTCGGATGCGATCCTAGTTTCAAATTATCATTAATTTGAATATCAATAAAAAACATCAATAATATTATATTTTCACAATATTATAACATTTATATATCCAATGTGTATCCTCTTTTAAAAATTTTGATGTTGAATAATTTTTATAATAGATCTGTAAAAGATATTCTTAGGAATACTATTGTAGGTTTGAATGAATAAGACACTAATCACTTGTATAAATTATACCACATACACCACAATCTATTTATTCAACAATACTTCAATTATATAAATAAAATTATAATGGTTGAATTGATCCATGAAAATATCTTAAATGATAACAGAACTATGAATCTCAAATTACCAGGGGTTTCATAACATATCTAATGAACAGTAGTGATTATATTTGATTAATACAGTTCATCAAATCAATTTTAATGAATTTTCAATTAGTCCTAAGGAATAATTCAATCATCCCATAATTCTGTACAGATAATTGGATTAAATTCAGATAAAATCATGAACTAAAAAAAAATTGAGTAAGAAAGCATAGGGATGAACTATATAACATAGGGTTTTTTTAGTGTAGCATTGTGTTACTTTTATAGATTAGAGTTCTCTTGCAATGGGCATGGTTCATTAGCTTAGAGCTGAGTTCCTTTGAATTAGTTAGGTTCATTTGTATAGCATATGGTTCTATTCCATAGTGTAGTGTTACATTGCATAACATTGGCTTCCATTGCATTGGGTATAATTAAAAAACAATAAATTCAATTTTTCAGCATAAAATAAAAAATGTAACATTGATTAACTATACGTTTAATTTCCCAAGTGTAGGGTGTGACCAATGATTCTATAATACAATGTTTGTTCTATATTTCATATATTCATTCACTAAATGTTGGGTTTATTATTCATACTCATAATATCCATCATAACGTAGGTATTATGATCCATATTTACATTCACGGATTTTATGTATTGAATTGTTATTCTATAACACATCTAATAGATTTGGATTTTATCAAACATAAAAACATGATTTATATTCCAAAATAAATCATAACGAAAATTTTTTAGAAAATAATAATGTGTATCTATGAGCATCAAAATCATCATATAGTATAGTTATTTTGAGAAAATTACTACCCTTCACATCCACCTTTTTTAGGATCTCAAAACCCATTAAATAAATAATGAACAATATCGAAGTTTCAAATATGTTTGAGGAAAATATTTTAGTATCAAAATTGTTTGATTTTATAGAACAATTTTCATTGGAACAGATAATCACAAGAAATATGGGTGTCTCAAATATTCAACACTTTTTTATATCAATAATAATGTTCTGAAATGGAAAATAATATATAATCATAGTATACATATAACTACACTATAAATCAATTTTATTGTCTACATTCATAAATACTAAAAAGATTATATGGTATTGAAACAATAAAATGAAATAACTCATTATGTAAAATTGAAATGAATCTTAAAACCATAAAATATAGAGGAAATATAATATTTATTTTTAAAAAAAATATTGATTATAAAACACAGTCAAATAAAGAACTCTGAAAGATAAGAGGCTTAGATTATTATTTTTTCTTTATTAAAATATCAATAAAGTGTTGTTTTAGTAGGATGATAAATGGTTTTAGAAACACCTTGAATGTCAAGAAGCTTAAATAAGTTTATCTAAAAATGGTTGCAAAATCCATCAATCCAGTGTTGAATAACATTCCTTGAATCATGCCATATCTTTAATTGTTCCACCAGATTAATCTTAATAAACTCATTCACAGACATGTATGATTGAAAAAATGTTTTCAATATATATGTGAATTGAATAATTTATGGTATCAACCTAGATTCCTCAGAATTTAGTTGACGTATTAAATCACATTGATTATACATAATAACATTCATAGGTGTACTATCACACTACAGAGTTTGAAGGCAATTGTTTAATACTTCCATCATATTAGTTATTGTTGTCAATTTCATTATCATTTTAGGAGATGTTGGTTGATGTGTAAGGGTTCAAGCATAATGAAAATCATTGATATATTGAAATTATATTCCAAACATAATCTTAAACTAATAAAAATCATACTATATTCAAATATTTAACCTTCAAATATCATAACTATCTTGCTAATGAAGTGATAAAATCGTTATGATCATTCATCAAAATTACATTTTTAACTTAATTTAGTTGATTCTGAAGGGATATAAACTTGTATCTTGAAAAAGTAAAACCTTTGTTTTCAACAAATTTCATCATTGCAGATTCTAATTTCTTCTATATAATCAATTTTGTTTATTAGAATTATAGAAATTTTGATCAAGAAATTCAATATCCATATCTAGTAAGTTAGAAGACTTATAAAGTTTTGATATTTCTTGAACAACTACTACAAATGTTAAACATGGTTATTTATACTCTAATAAAACCAATGCTAATACATCAATAGAATAACAAATAACTATGCATAGATGTATATGAGTATACAAAAAATAAATATGATCAATTTCGCTCGACTTATCATCCCCCACAACAATTTCTTCATTAATTTACATTAGAGGAGCATCCTGCTCAACAACTTATTCAACTCTATCATGGATAACTACCACTGTCATGGAAATATTTTTTTAAATTATTTTTATCTAATTAATAATTTCCAAATAAATACTTTGTGATGATTCTTTTTTCGTCATGTCCCCATAGATCCCACCATAATGAATAAATTTGTCTCACTTGATCACTATACATCATCCATTACTATTTTTATACAAACGAGAAAATGAAGATTGTAGGAATCAATCTAAAAAACTTATAATTTTATGACATTTTTATTATTGAGAATATTATTCCAATGACATGTTTTTAAAAATAGATATATCAAATATTTCCTAGATTCTACAAAAAAGGGTTATAATCATGCAATTGGTGTATAAAATAATAGGTGTGTCCCTATAACATCAATGACATAGATATCTTATCATGTATCTATTGATGTTCAGATTCATATTATTCAATATCCAAATCATAATATACATATCTTGATAAATAAAATTATGCTCTTTTATTATTTTTACTATTCCAAACTAAAAGGATTTCATTATAAATCACTTATTAGCTTATTACCTCTTTTCATCATTTTATAATAATTCTAGTTCCAAAAAGAGAATACATGATATAATCTATCCTTTGTTTCTCATAACCAATATATCATAAATCAAAATGAAATTATCCCTTATGGGGAAAATCTTGGATCTTAGAAATCTGATCTATAGTGATAGAAAACTCCCCTCAATGAATAATATACAATACTGTGTCTTCATCGTATACAAAACTAAAAGAATCATATCAATAAAACTATTTTACATATATGTAGAAAAAAACAATGTATTTATATTTAAATAAATCCCATTCAATCATTGATATCTTGTTAAATTATTAAACAATATATTCAGCTGATTTAGGTAATTTAAATAAATATCCTTTCCCAGAAGAAGTGATCCATACTTCAACTGAGGAACAGTTTCTATTGGACATATGTCTTATGCTCTTATTGATGTGTCACTTTTTTAAGGTTGTGTGATAGATGGTAATAAGTTTTTGGGATTCTATGATCTATAATGAGATTGAAATTATAAACAGAATGTATTTGATAGAGAAAGGCCGGAGATGGATGATTTTTTATCATGTCGATTGTGAATTTGCTCATTATGTTTTAATTATAAACTAAAAATATAATTAAATTGAATTTATTTAAAAAATAAAAATCTAACTGATAAAAATAATGAGACCTAAATAAATAAAATATAGAAATAATTTTAAGGAAAAAATATAGATATTAAAAAATAGTAAAATTTTATATAAAATTACATAATCCTAACACCCCCAAATAATATCAAAACATACACTCAGAAGTTGTTAATGAAAATACCATCCAATTTATATTCAGTATTAAATAATTGTAATTATATATCCCATTCAATAACATGACCTCTTAGAATAAGATTCCTTATATCAAGATACATAGTCCTATAATGGCCTAGATGATTTTTTGAAATATTTATTGCACTATTATTTTTTCATTAAACATGTATATTGTTAAAATTTAATCCAAATTCTAGTAGTATTCATTTCATCAATAATACTTTTCCACATCAACATAGAGTTGAAAAATATTTGGCCATATCTATTGAAAGGAAAACCGAGCCTTGTTTCATACATGAACCTAATACTATATATTTCCCTAAAAAGTGATAGGTTTTTTATGGTTGTTGTATATATTGTCAAAATCCTCCACATTCATCCAATGAATATGGAATTAAATTATAATTTTAGGTTTTCGGGAAATTAATATATTTAAAAACAATTCCAGTTAAAAATTAAAAAAAACAATTAACAATATTAAGATGTGATTCTTTTATATTTGACTGATATATTTCATATAAACATATATAAAACAGAATGTCATGTCATCTAGGAGTAAGATATAACACACTACCAATAATACCAATATATATCATTTTGTCAAATGGTTTTACAACATCATAAAAATCATATTTAATATTCATACACATAGGAGTTATTTATGTATTCTTTTTCTCAAGTCTAAACCTTTTCATGAAATAAATAATATATTTAATTTTTTAATACAATTCCATAATATTTTAAATTATTATTTATTTCTAAAAAAATTAACTCACCGATTATAATCATTTCAAAAATAACATTAGTTTTGAAAATTCACTACATAGAATATTATTTATGGAACAGAAAATAACATCATCAACATAAAATAATACTAACAAAATAATAAAATAACAAGTTTTCATTAAAAGTGTTAGATATTACAATCCATCAGTAAAACCATTTTCCAAATTAAAAGAACGTAATCATTCATAATATGATCTAGGGTTTTATTTAATTTTATATAGAGATTTAGTGTTGTTAAAAATAGAATTTCTATTATAAGTGTTTTCAAAACAAGGAGTTTGTTTAACATAGAAATCCTCCATTAAATATGAATTTAAAAATGCAGATTTATCATCCATGTGATATAATTTGAAATTCATATGATATGCAAAATCTATAAGGATTATAATGCATTATAATCTCGATATAGGGGGAAAGGATTCATCATAATGTATTTATTCTTACTATTTATATCATTCAATTGAAAATTATCCTTTATCTTTTGTTATAATCACTTGATCATCATGATTATTGCTAAAGACCCATATAGTTCCTATCAATGTATAAATTTTTTCATCATAATAATTCAAAATCGTAATTCCTTTTGAATTAGATTAGTTATTTTGAATTTGTAACATCCAACTATCATTTTCTAAGGCTTCATCAATATACTTTATTTCTAATTAAGATATTAATGCACAACATTCAGCTAGAATTCCTATATTTCATCTAGTCGAAATTCATGTATCTAGGTCTCCTATAAAAGATCTAATGGATGGTTATTTAATCTTCTAGAAAATCTTGTAAATAAATATTAAATTTATTTAGTGTCATGCTATTCTAAACTAGATTAAATTATATTAATACCATTTTCAAAATCATCTTTAGGAGTTTCAAGTATCATGTTGTTAAAATAATTATTTACATAATCTTTCTGATCATTCTCTTTACAAAAAGGGTCAGTTTTATCAAACATCACATGAAAAGATTCTTTAACAATACAGGAATTTTTATTATCCACTTTATATGCTTTATTAGTATCATAATTTCCTAAAATAGTTCCTTCAATATCTTTGGGATCAAACTTACCATGGTTTTCCATAGTATTAAGTATATAAATCATGCTTACAAAATCATTAATGTACATTACATGAGGTTTTATGTTATTTTATAGTTCATAGGGAATCCATTAAAAAATAAGTCTTTATAAAAATTAAATCACAATATAGTATTCTATGATTACAGCCTCTACTCAAAATATATGCAGGAATACTAAATGCCTTAACCATAGTTCTTTCCATTTCTTGAGTATTTCTATTTATTCCTTAATAAATTGAATATTGTTTAGGTGTTATTAATTAGGAGAAGTTGTTTTTAATACAAATATTTAAAGAAAATTAACTTAGTTATTTATTATCAAATTCTCAACCATGATCACTTATCAATAATATTTTTTAAAAATATTTTTAATATTGAATAATTTTACATAATCATTCAAAAACAGTGAAAATTTCACTTTTGGGTTTTACAGAATATACCCAAGTAATTCGAGAATAATAATTAACTTAAAAATAGTAATGTAATTTAACTTCCATAATTTATTCCCGTGATGATCAAAATAAATCCATATAGATATTTTCTAATGGTTTACATGTAGAAATTTCTTTAATATATTTGAAAGAATATTTCTATTGTTTTCAAATTTGGCAAGCAAAGAGAATCCAAAATTATCAAACATAAGACTAGGTGAATGAAAATATAAATGTTTCTTATACAACATTTGTAATGTATAAATATTTCAATGACAATTTATTGTTTTCCATATCCATTGATGAATTGTAATAGTATTTAAACAATTGAATTTTTTAATTGATGAAATTGAAATACAAATTATAGACAGTTTAGGATCTCAGTTCACTATATTTAGGAAACATATAATTAAATATAAATGATGAATTTTAATGAAAATAATTAAAAAAAACTTCATCACAAAGTTGATAAATATTTCTAATTTTTTTTAACACTTTCACATATTCTAATTTATTGATGGATTTATTCTTTGAATACCGAAGAGTTATAACTCTAACAATCATTCCAATAGAATTGACAGCAGATGTGATTAGTACTCCATCCATTTCAGTCAGTGTATAAAACACTTATGGGTATCCACTCATGTTCATGGACTGTCCATATTCCATATACTATATTACCTTCATAATATATTTTAATTTTTTCTACAAATTAAATTAAACATGTGTTTCTGTTTCGTAAAAACATTTTCTCATGTCTTTTATTGCATGTTATCATTGATATTGGAATCCAGATTTTACTAATTTTTTCTTGAATTACATCACTTGATTCGTACATACATTTAAAAATAATATAAATTTTTAAAAAAAAATTGAGAATTTCTCAAATAGTAGTTATTACTAACATGTACTTTGGTTCCATAATTATAATAGGTACAATATTTTGAATATTCCTCAATATAAATCTTATTTTGTTTTTATTTTTCACCCATTCATCCTATTATAGATTTTTTCACTTTTAATTAAAATATATGCAAGAATATCATTTAAAAAAATTTCTCTTTTCATAATAATAAGACCATTACGTATATAAGAGACTACATTATCATGCAATTTATAGATCATTTTTTCATGATCAATTAAATATGTTTCATAGAAATTTATTTTTTTGACAAATGGTGATATTGTTTTATCATGGTATGACTTTAACCTAAAACATTTTGAAAAATATTCATTGTTGAATGCATATTTATTATTTAATAATATTTATCTTCAAACATAGAAAATAACAAATATAGTTTTTTATTTAAGAAAATATCAATACTAAAATCAGATGTGTCATACGTTTTTACATTTTCTTCTTCAGCAATAAAAAATATTTTGGATTTTAGATATGATGGATCATTTTATTAATTTTATTTTGAGGAGGTAACAGAGAAATTACGTATATACTACATATTATTCATAATTATTTTTCTTTTATGGTCAAAATCTATATTTTTTAATTTTCTATTCTGACATCTTTTATTCATCTTTTAGTTGAGGGAAACTAGTTCTGATGTTACCTAATTTTTTGTATTCATAGTATATATATTTTTTAAGTCAATCACACCCTTCCTAATGTATTTTAGGAATCCACATTTTTAATTGTAATATTATAAGAATTTTTTGAATAGCTGAGCAACTTCAATTTCATAATATAACGAATATGAAGTTTTCAATGTTTTTCTTCAAGTTTTTTATTCTATTGTTATGAAATGGTACATTCAAGGTTGTATTTTTCTTTTTTCCATAAAATATTATGATATTCAATATTTTCTTGAATTTCTACTTCATTTTTCATATGTTTTCCAATCAATTCATTTATTTTCAAATTTTTGATAGGTGATGATTGAAGTATAGTAGTAGATATAGAATTTAATTTCATGGGTAATGGATTTTTTTTCATGGGATACACCTAGTAGAATTTTATAGGTAAATATCATCATTGTGTGGGATCGATTTCACAAGTGATTTGTGTTAGATATCACTAGGATATCAAAAAAATATGGATTTTACATGTAATGGGATTCCTTTATTTGGAAGTATGTTTTCTAGTTGTATTTTCTTAAATTGTTGAATAGTTCGATGAGAAGAACAAAATATTGTTGGTTTCTTAATTCATCTTAATGAATATGTTATGAAAATAACATATGGGTTATATTTTTTTCGTCTACTATAACCACAAGTTCCTCATGTATATATTATATAATGATGATAATTACGTGAGATAATAGATATAAATATACCTACACAGTAATTATGACATCATTATATTTTATACTCTTAGGATGGGTAATGTTGTTTCTAATGCTCGTAGTATGATATCTATTTCATAGATAGTGTATTTTATATCATAGTATTTAGCATTTCTGTAGTTTTCTATGGTTTAAATTTATGGTGCTTCATATATTTAATCACCATTTGTTACAACTCTGATTTTAAATCATGTTAAAAAATATCATCATTATGATACCCACAATGAGAGAATATATAGTCAGATATACACTAGACATTCTCTTGATCGATTTTATGAATCTAGGGAGAATATTATCATTCATAGAGCATGGATGATAAAACAAGTGATGATTTAGGAGGAGTTGATTATGAAGTTTAAAACATAGTAATAAGTAGAACTTCTCGGTGTGGGGACGATGTATAATAAGCTCCTACATCAATTATACTGGATAAGAATGAAGACAGTAATAGTAAAATTTTCCTATTGATGAATCACTTATTTTCATTTAAATAATGACAACATTGTTTTAGGGGGTTTAACTCAAACCCCTATGTTTTTAATGTGGAATATGGTTAGGAAAGTAATGGATTTCAGGATATAGTTACAATGAATTTTAAGATGTCATAATTTCATCTATGTTTTCATTGAATGGTAAAACATTTAATCCCCCAACTATGATATTCATGAGTATTGTTTAGTAGAGATCATATAGAGCCCTAGATAAGCATGAAATAGTTAAGATACATGGAGTTCACTAAATGATCATTTCAGTCCATGATATTCAAAAACATCATGAATTTAAAGGGGATTACAAGCCCTTTAGGATATAGTGGTGTTTGTCCATGGAGTATCACCCCAAACCGATAGTCATACTGAGTGAACAATTCAGGTTCTAGAAAAATCCATGTGGGATTTCTTAAAAGACTGTTTCATATTTGGGAGTATAACGAACCATTGGTGGTATTTGTGTTCAACAAGTTATTCCATTCCAAAAATTTTCTAGAACCGTTTGACGACTTGTATGGGAGACCATAAAGGTCACTACATTATTGAACTTATCATCATTTTTGGAAACTCATTTCCCTTGAGTTGGTGTATGTTATTAACATTAATATGAATATCATCAAGGAGTGTATGAGAAAAAATAGAGTTATCTAAATTTTAATATGGACTGATGATTGCAAGTTTCATATTTAAAGGATGGAGACCTAGTTTTCTTCATGTAATCACCTCAACTTGGATAATATTTATTTTATTCAGGAGACAATTTTTATCTTAGCCACATTGGCCAGTTCCAAATTCAATGTAATGTTGGTGAGGCGGGGTAACAATTGGAAAAATATTTATCGTTTGGTAGGGATCAAAATGTCTGCCACATGTCACATCTTAGATGGAATGAGCATGAAAAATCACATGTTATTGATTTTAGAGAGCTATACATCAAGTATGGAGATAAATTTTTAGTGTAACCCATCGAGATTTGGGATCATCATGAGAGGATCCTACATGGGTGAGTGATTACATTGGTTTCTCTCTCATGGAATTGCATGAATATTCATGATAGAATCTATGAGGAGGATATCTAGATGTCAGATCAATTCCAATTTTTTTTTGAGTAATCATTTTTAATCTTTTAGATGATAATACCCTTTTTGGGAATTTAATGTCTCATTTTTTAAAGTAAATCATTAAAATATATTTAGTATTTTTTCTGAATCCTTTTATGGAGATGACATGATATTTTGAGGCCCTCTATGCATGAAATTTATAATTGAAAAACGTTATATATATTTATATAATGAGCATGTAGTATTAATAAAAAATTGAAGAAACTAAATCTTGGTGTCTCATATCTTAAACATTAAGATTCTATTGAGGATATATAATGGTTTTTCTTTCATGGGGAAACATAACCATTGAGCGTGAGAGATACTCTAGTTTGGTGTTAAAATGGGAGAATTTTTACGTAAAATAATCATTTAAATTCTATTATTGTATTAATTTTTCATGACATATGTATTTTAAAAAATATATGCTCTTGAGGAAATATAATGGTAATAAATATATCCTTAGAGATCTAGAAGAAATATTATGGGGGAACTTTTGAGAAAAAAGTGGATCCATATCAGTAATCAAGGTTCGTCTTCACCAATTTAGATTGTGGATATTCACATGAATAGAAACAGACATTATTTCATAACCAATACTTGATCGAAAATGATGTATGATGTATTATTTATATGTGTTCAACCACTTAATTTTTCTCTTTTTGAAATTAGGCCAATTTCACAATAATTTATTATCACATCATGGGTCGATTGAATTATCAATTTATTTGACTTTCCATTATTGATTATTCATATTTATTTTAAAATTCAATGACAAAAAATTAATGGCGAAAAAATAAGAGGAATCTTATCAATCACCATGGATATTTTTTATGGTTTTATGAACCATTTCATAACATAATAAATAAGGTAAATTGTATATGCTAGAGGTTCGGCGTATTGTGGGTATTTGAATATTTCGAAATCATTATTTGGTTCAACAGATCAATATATATATTTTTGTTTTAAAACAACATTCATATCAAGGTGTGACAACAATGGATGAACATAGGTGAATTGAGATCAGGACAATGAATTTTTTCTTCATAGCAGATACATGATCATGATTTCATATGAAAACATTACAACAATATAGATTGAATTTCATAGTAGATCATGCATTGGTTTTTAATGATAGGTAGTGGAAAGGGTTATTAAACCTATGATATGTGTTTCATATTGAGATTGATTGTGGAAAAAACATATTTTAATGATTCAATAAGGTTATGTGTGGTTTTAATATACCGTTATATGTTGTGTGTAATATGGGGGATCACACCATGTGGGACCCCCATCTATGACTCTATGGGTTTAATGGAATAATTGATCACTATACATTGTGTGATCTATATCACATGTCACATTCCCTCTAGCTAGAAAAAAAATTCATGTATCCTAAGGGATACACAAAGAAATTCTAACTACATAGGACAAGCTATGTATGTAGACACAACCAATGTAAATAGGAAAAGCTGTGAACTTCAACATAGACTCGTGCACATGAGAATAGCATCTGTTTAATAGAAATTAGGTAATAAAGAAAGGAACGAACATATGTTTTTACATAATTAGTGACTCAAGACACATAATTCGTTACAGATGACTTGGATCCCGATATTTTTTCATTATATTCTAGATTTTGTTTAGTGTGATACCTTGGATATTTGATAAAAGACTATAGTGAGTCAATTCTTCATCTGCATGGAAGTTTTATCCCCGATATGGGTTCTATGTTGTATAAAGTGATTTTTATCACCATCTAGAACTATGATGGGATAATATATCAATTCATTATGTGGTTCATGGTATTTTCATTTCCAGAATACATAGTGCATTGATCCCCAAACTAGTAAGTAGATTTAGAAGTTTTTGCGATGTCCCCAAGTGGCCCTAGTTAAGATCCTTTACCTAGATGATGAGATATTATAAGAACCATTGATCACGTAATGCATGGGTATCAATGATCATGTAATGTTGGATGAGTGTCACCCTTGATAATATGATTTGTGAAGTGAGTAATACTATATTTAAAATTACATATAACCCATGAATAGTATACCTTATCTAGTAGTACTAGAATAGACTACATGTGACTAGTTGTATGATATGAGTATATTTGAGTTTCATTATTAATGTATTAATTTTATTAGATGTACACTCATAATGATTTATTATAATAGATATTAGATTTTCCTACTCTATGTTTTTATACTCGCCCCTACAAGGGATCTTCCCACACATGTCATATCTTATGAAGTAAAAGGACATTATAAAAGATTATTATGAGGGCCAAGAGCTGGTGGATATCCTTTTGGAGAGATATGATAATTTTTTTTGTGCGGTGCTCTTTGAATGTGGTCCCCTCATTTTTAGCAGGCTGGAATGTATGAAAATTATATAAATTCTTGTGCTTAGCCTTTTTATTTCTTTCTATATTTTTTAGTACTATAATGTGGTATATATGTTTTCAATTAATTTTTTTATCAGTTTATTTTAAATTATTATCATTTTATGGGTTGGATAAATGTGTTTGTGTCTATTAATTACGATAATTCCACTCATGTATTGTTTATACCTACATTGAATTAGTGGTTATCAATTATCCTATTAGATGATGGGAAAGAGTATTCATACATGTTTAATTTCAATAAATGTGTGTATTAGTGTTTTCGGTCTTGGTATGACTATTCATTGAGGAAAAATTGATATTGAATACATATAAAATTATTATAGAACTTGAAATTAATACATGTCACCTGGTCAATGCATTTTGGTGGAATAATATGTTTATGGAAGCACAGTGGGAAACTATGGATGTGATGAGACACCAATATACTCACATGATTTCATTTATGTAATAATAAATTTAAAATAATAAAATTATTTTTATCTGGGGGTATATTTTAATTCATAAAAATTTAGTAACAATTTCATCATTAAAATGAATATTGTGGTTAATAGCTTGTCACTAAAATAGAAATGTTTCATGACCAATTTTATTTTTGAAAAAATAACATTAAAATTCTATTATTTTGATGCTATATATCATGTTATTAAAATATAGAAATATATGTATAAATAAATGTAATATTTAGTTTATAATTAATTTATTAACGCATAAAATAAATATTTGATAAAAATTTTATTTTTATATATATATTATTTAAATAAATTCTTATTTTTAGAATTTAAATTTATTTATGTTTAATATATATTACATATAAATAGTATTTTATGGGGAATGAAAAATTAATTATAATTATATAAAAAAGCATTATTACAAAAAAATATATGGAAATAAAATTTTAACATCCACATTAGTCACAGATACAAAAATTATAGAATTTTAATTACATAAAATTAACATAAATGTTTATTTTTAACATATTTATATGAGTTTAATATTATTTTTTTACTTGTATAAAAATATTTATTTATTTTAAATCGATATTATTTACTAATTTATAAAAAATATTACAATATTTTATTAAATTAACATATAATATGTATATCATTTTAAAAAATTAATTTTTTAGGACCATATGTATATTTAATTACTAAATTGATTCATTGTAATAAATATTTAGTTTTTAGAAACAATTAATATGAATTTCAATCATAAGTAATGTTTAATATTTTTGAAAATTATTTTTCTTTAACTTCATATAATTAGTTTTCCTCAAGGGAAATGTAGTTTATATTGTTTTTAAATCCAAATTACCATTATTTGGTTTTTAATAAACAAATAAATTACATATATATTCTAAATGGACTAAATTGTATTTCCACGATACATTTTATTCCAAAAATAGACATTATCTAAAAATGGTTTTAAGATGTTATGTCTGAGAACAATAAAATTAGATTTTATGACACATATATATTTTTATTTTATAAAAATGGATTCAGGATTCGAATTTTTATGTCCAAATTATGTAATATGGCTCATTTTATATTTTAATTAAAATTAAATTACTTGATTAATTTTTAATTAAAATTTTACAAGAAAAAAATTTAGAGGTTAAAATATTGGAGTAAAAACATAAAAACATGTGAAATAAAGTTTGAAAATTTATATTAGTGTGTTGATAATCCGTACCTTTTACCCCAATCCATTATTTTAACTATTTTATCCATGTATACAATTAATAGTTTCTTCACGGTTTCTAATATTACAAAAATTCATCCCATTCACCTTATAAATGAATATTTCACCACCCCAGTTCTATTCATACCCCAAGAATGTTTTATTCAACCAAAATGGACTAAAAGTTTATTTAATACTCATAAAACTATCTAATAGTTTTTTAAATTATCAAAATACCACATATCATATCCTAAATCCTGTTTTCAATTAATATCTTACGTGAAATGTTTTATTCTTTTTCTATATTATGATATGTCCCCCTTGGAGGTTAATCATAGTTTGGAAGATTAAAATAATTCACCATTTGTATCATAATTAATTTTCTAACAAAACACACTTCTATCTCATTCATGTTGAAATGTATGTACTGAAATTAAAACATGCATTAGATATAAGGATTTTACTTATTGTACCTATATCCAATGTAGTCCATGGATCATAAAAATTCATTATTTTAATGTACCTAGTAAACTAATGATTTTTTCTTATAATTTTTTGAGAAGAAACAATATCCCATATCATTTCAATCAACTGACACATTGAAAGCACACTTATATATCTAACGATATGAACAAACTAAAATTCCAATACATACATATAATCATATAAATTTAATTAAAATTGGAACAATAATTTTCAATTGTTCCATTAATCATTTTTTTCATGAAATATATTAAATCCACAATACCATGTATTCTTTTTCATTGTGTAAACACCATTTCCAAAATGTTCTTCGTCAATCACTATTAAATTAAATCCCTATATGAAGTACTTCTATATGTCATATTTTATTTCGTTCATAAATATCATTTTATCAAGGGAATTATGTTTTCCCATTAATGAAACCCCCTTAAAAATACTCTATAAAAATGTACCCGTTTAAAAAATCTACTACTTATTGAACTAAACTACTAACTGAAATCAACCCATTTGTGAACAAATTATTTACGTAGAATAATTTATCAATTTATTATTCTCACAAACAATATTTACACAATAAAATTAAGTTATTACATGTAATATATATAATAAAATAAACCATAAATCCCTCTAATCACTATTACATTCAATAATTTTTTTAACAACATCTACATAGTATTTCTCTTGTATTGTTGTTTCTATTGAACACTCAACAATTTTTAGTGGCTTATAAATTAATAATATTTATAAATTGTGAATTATTAAATGTGGATTATATATACAACAACTTAAATAAATGAGAATCCTCCATTTATAATTTCATAAAATTATTTTTCTGTAGTCAGAATTCAATATCCAATTATTTCTCTACAACATCAAATAATTTTATAGAAAATTAGTACCTTTATCATTATAAATATTTACATAATCTCTTGAAACATATATTTAATATAAAATAAAAATATTCTACCTTAAAAAATAATTTGAAAAAAGAATATCTAAAAAATTAAAAATCACATTGTTAACAAACAAAAAAACACAAAATCATGTAAACCTAAACTTAAGAAGTTTTTTTACTAAAATATATAAATTTTTTATTTGTAAAATATATTTTATAACCATTTAGTAAATCATAGTGAGAATCTAATAAATTAATTAATTGTGATTCTGGAAAACAAATAATTATCCTTTCTAAAATTAATTTTGTCTCAAAAGTGACCAGATCTATGTCAGATGCAATTGTAAGAGTAAAATTTCACCAATGATACCCATCAATACAAATGAAAAATTATAATAAAAACTATTAATTTTCATGGTGATTAATTCCAAATACATCATAATTAATGGAAACAAATAAATCTAAATTATTAAATAACACATTATAAACATCTTGTATCATAAACACTTCTCATGATTTATCTTTATTAAATGAACTGATTCATAATTGTACGATTTCAGATAAAACAAATTTTTTTATGTTACACCTATCAATTTCTCCCCCCCCCCTAAATTGAACAGTATAATCCATATTAAATGAACCTTAATTTAACTAAAATAGGTGATGTATCATGAAAAAGTAAAAATATATGAATGTTATAATAAAAATACCTCATATAGTGGGGATTAACTCACCCACAAAACATAGGGGTAATAGTATGACTATAATCTAAATTCCATTCAACACCATGAAAAAGATTATTTATTTTTAAATTTTATTTTTATTTGTTTATGGTATAGTTCTATTGGATATGTAGTCAAACACCACTAAACAATGCTGCCCATTTTTAAAAATAACGGGATACCAAATTTTACTGTGATTCATTATTGCGAAATGGATTAAAATTTTGAAAATATTCAAATATCTCATGAATACTCACAATTGAATATAATGGGACATTACAAATTGAAAAAAAATTATTCATGTTGTTTCATCAAGTATAATAACTACATGAAACAATGAGTTACTATAATATATTCATCTTTTATCATGATGAAGAAAATAATATTTTTATACTTTATCATTATAGAAATGCACATCTGAAAATTATGGAATTATCTGCACAATGTTAAATTTTAGTATTGTACTAAACCATCCCCATTCCCATATATCTTACCCAATTAATCATCCAGACATTATTCATTATATAGAAAATTAAAATCTACTATTTCTATAATACAATATTGTTTTATTTTCACCATAAGTAACTATATTTATGTGAGATTACGATGATATAATGTCACCTATAAAGTTGAAAAAATAATTATTAGCAATTTAATTTTTAAATAAACTAATAATAAAGATAACTACCTACATTATAGGATATTAATAATGTTATAATCATCATCCAAAGGCAATATTCATATAAATAAAAACCATTGTTTTTATCTCCCTTGTGTTCTAAATTAAAAATCATATCAAAATAACTTTACAATTTTTAGTTGGCTAAATTTATATAGCATGTTTCCCCTAAGTGACCTTCATTATAAATAAAAACATCATCTCACCACCAATTGATATTTAGAACTATTACATCATGAATTTAGTGAACATGTTCCATAATTATTTTTATGATTTGGAAATTAATATATATTAAAGAAAAACATTCACCGTTATATTGTTAGTTAAAACATTTTCTACAATAAGATTCTAATCAACTCCCCTAATTTTTAAACTAAGAGTCAGGTAATGATATGTTATTGAATACCAAGATATTAATGTTTAATTTAATATATTAAATTATAAATCACTATTAAAATATGCATGGATAAGAAATTCATGAGGCTGTTATTTTTTCACATATTTAGCTAGGAATCCACTTATAAAATTTTAAATTATCTCCATCTAAAAGTATTTTATTTACATATCAGTACAATGGTTAATAATAGTCATATTTTTTATATCCTTTAAATATGTTATAATTTCTCTTTAACATTAATGACTATATCATTGAGTATTATTTTAACATGATTCATTAATTTCATTAAATCACTATGTCATATTCATTAAACATCATACACAATTTCTATTTTTTCTAATGATGTTGTTATCTGTTGCACTCTAAGTAATATCCCACAATTAATTATTTTAGAATTTTAAATTATCTTCATTAATAAATATATTCCATGTATCATCTCTTGTATCTTATTCAAAATAGTTTGGCTCTACTTGTGATTCAAATTTTTTAGGAAGATACGTTATTTATCTTACATACTCTATTAAGATTATTTCACTAATAATGTATTAATTAAAAAATTAAGAGATAATTTAATACTTAATTTGTAGAAATACATAATATTTCATATGATTAATTATTAATTTAATATAATGAATTTATTTTAGGAACATTAACTATAGGTACCTACACATATTTTCATCACATTCCTCTTAATGATAATCACATATTTGAGTATTACTTTTCATAATTTCAGAAATAAAAATATCATTTATATAAAAAAAATTCCTATAAACTTATTAAATATTTTTATATATATATATTACATTAGAGGAACTAAATATTCCATAGTATCTATGGATTCAAACATTCATTGTTTCTCCATAGTAAGGAATAAAATACATCTAATGACTAAAAAAGTACTTAAGTGTTTTCATCTCTCCATTCTGAAAAACATAAAGATTATTTTCTTATATTAGAAAAAATTCTCCCTTCTAAATAAAAATTATCGTTAATATCAATTTTTAACCACTTAACTGTTATCTTATTATATAAAATAATTATTATGGACATGTTTTTTATCTTTGTTCTTCTCTCAACCACCCAATTATGTCAAGGATTTCACATTATTTATGCATAGTGGTGCATGTCACGATTCATTGAATAATACTCCATTTATATATTTTTTAACATCATACCATTATTAGTTGAAAAATATAATTTTTATAAATAATAAACCATTCAGAAACTATATGATAATTAACATTGAATCTATACACATTTTAGTTTGTGTAAATGTAAAATAACAATGTGACCATCCTATATTTATCAATGATAAGAACATAATATCTATACACATTAATGGAATATGGTGAGATAGATTATAATAGATTAAAATAAAAAATTTCAAGTATTGTTATTTATATTTTTTGTCTTGTTTTACATCAATATAATAATAAGTTTTTAAAATAAATTATACATATCTGTAGGATCACATAATGATTTATGGATATTTCGTTCTCCATTTCTTATTTCCAGTTTATCAGATGATGGTTTTATCAAATGTAAAAGATATATAAGCCACCACTTTTTCTTATACATTTAATAGGTATCACATATCACATTTGTACTCTTAATTTTGAGATTTCCCTTCATAATCTTACCCTTCATTACCGATACACTATATTTTTCCTTGACGATAAATATATTATATTAAAGATTATTATAATCCATACGATATATAAGTTACTAACTGTGACCATATTGTTATTATAACCATAAATAACAATGAAAAATGAGTTTCTAATATCCATTCCCCTTAATTTTCCTTTCATATAACAATAAATATTCATGCCTCCAATATTATGAAATATAAATAAAACCATCCATGTCAATCTTATTCCCCATGACAACATAATTATTTCTTAACATGTAGTGTTGGGTGTAAAATATCAATGATATATATACATGAAAAATATTTTTCATTTTGGAAAATCATTGAAACCATTACCAACTCAACCCCTCCCTTTGTGATCAATTTTTGTAGATTTGAAAATTTGTTTATTGAAATTAATGATATTAATCCAATTATCATGGATAGACCTCATCATGAAAGGATAAAAAACATTTATTATTTTTACCTCACTTGAAGGTTTTTGAAACATCTAAACATGACCAATATGGTTCACCTTCATTATTTTAATCTCAAATGTTAATATAAAATATGGTAAAAATTTCAAACTCCTTAAAACTAAATATAATTATTATCGAAATAATATCACGAATATTTAAACACATAGTGTAGAATTTTTTCCCCTAAATCCATTCAGTACTTTTAGGATATAGATAATCAACTTTTATAATGTTCCATATTATAAAATATATATATATAATAATATGATGTTTATTCTAGCACATAATTATAGCAACACCATTTCTTCAGTGTAGTCTATATGTTTGTATCTTATTCAATTTTTCCATCAAAATTAGAGTTCATTCATATGATATAACATGAAAGAAAACTATTTTATATTTTTTATCAATTAATATTTTATCATCTTTATTATTATATATATTTTTCTTCTACAAATATTTCTCTTCCTAAAATTTAAGGAAAATATGTGTCACTATTACCTTATCTATAACCTCAATGATATATGATAGGAATTTTATATTGGGGTAAAAAATATTTAAAAAAATATTCTCCACATGTGGTCAACATCCACAATATCCTATTTGATTTGTTTGACACATGTTATTAAATATTATGCAAATAATCTAAAAATTCAGTATATTCAAAAAATTTAACATGTACTCAATTAAATTATTCATGTTCTCTAGAATTTTAAATATTATATTATTAAATTAATCCATCATTTGAAATGACTATTGTTACAATTAAAAAATAGAGATTTTGGAATCATGGACCACTCTGTTGATATTGCATATTTTTGGACATACAAACATCAATATATTTGTGAATAGAATATAAATAAACATAAATATAAAATTTTCTTTAAAATTCTCTTTCATTATTATAAATCTTTTTTCCTTCTATATAACAATAATAAATTGTTTTTCCACTCATATATAAAAATATTAATGTGAAAAGATTACAACATAAGTTATATTAGATCATTATCCTCAATAATAATAACTGTAGAGGTGAACATTGGTGGAAATATGACTATAATTAAAATTAATGTATTCACATAATGATGTACTTATACCATATTATCATGTACATAAATAATCATAGTCACCTGATAAAACAAAAAATCAATTTACTAGTGGGTTTCAACATCAAATATTTATAAAAATTTCAGAGATTAATTAATTTACCTTTTCAAACATTTGAATCACTTATGTATATTTTCAACTGAATTTCGCTAATAGGATATGAGTATTTACATTAAATTATTTTCATATATACTGAATTGGAAATGAATATTGAGGTGTCTCATGTCCACAATACTAGTTCATGTGAAAAACATAAAATATTATTAAAAAAATTTTGATTCCATGTGAGAATATCCTAGATAAATACGAACAAATTAATTTTTTTTAATAAATATCATAATAATATCATAGAAGATAGATAAACATTAATTTTACCCCTTTCTGGTCGAGTTACTTAAGAAATTTAAACCATTCTCAAGAATATTTATCAATAAACATTTAACATTTTAATCGAATCAATATATATCATACATAATACATATTTTCAAAATTTTTGGATTAGAAAAAAATGTGGTGAGATTAGTTATTGAGTAATTGAAATATAAAATAAATCAATAATGATATAATGTTAGATAAATATATTCATGTCGATATGAGAGTATAATCTATATCATTGAACATAAAATTATAGAAAATTCAAATAAATAAAAAATTATTTTAATAACTATGAAATGAAAACATAATTATATTTCATATTAGATGAAATTAGAAGTAACATAGTGATCAAAATCATAACATAGTGGATTATGAGTCACAATAAATTTTCCTTAGTGAATTCATCTTCACTCACCAACTTCCCATGCTGAATAAAGTTTCAATTACATGATTTACTTATTGGATCAGGCTGAGATCACATGTTTCACTTTTTGTATCTTTCATCAATAATTGTTCCCCTCATATTTTAATATATACATCATTACAAAATTAATTGGGGATATACATATGGACAAACTTACACATAGTAAAAACCTTATATAAGTATTCCATAAGATATAAATCCATCAATATATAATGAAATCATATGGAATAAAATGGATTTCATTTATCACATCATAAAGTACATGTTAGTGAAATAAATTCAATAAAGTTTTATATGTTCTCACAAAAATTAACAATTTCATGTAAATAGTTGATACCCAGAAATAAATTACACAAAAAAAACAATTTATCACATCTTCTATTAGGTGATTAATGAAAAATTATTTCTAATGAAATAATTTCATTATATATAATGTGAAAATGTTAGAGAAAAAATATAACTGTTTTTTATAAAAAAATATATAATTATTAATATTTATAAAGTTATAGTCCCATATAAAACTAATTTTTTGAAAGTTCATATTTTATAAATGTAAAATCGAACATTCAAATATCATTATATTGTATGAAATCACAATTATTATATTATTGAAAATAATTATGATTTTTTTAGTATGAAATTAAAAAAATTAAAAACATTACTTTTAAAATACATTATTCAATAAAATACCATGGGAAAAGGAATAATGATTTTAAATTGTAAATAGGAATATTTTAGAATATTAATTATTTTTGAATATAACACAAAAAACATATCTTTGAAATAACATTAATTTCATGAAATAGAATTTCATGTTTAAGATAAATTAGTTTCTTTAAAAAGTATGGAATAATAATTTGAAGAATAGTTGTTGAAATTTATCATCATAAAAAGTGTTATGAAACATAATTTTGATAATGGTATAAGGTAAATGTAATGTTAAAAAACGAAAAAAATATCTATTTGAAAATTTAATGCATAACATTGGAGGGACATTAAAATATGTAAAAGGATTTGAAACCACCATTATAGAGTATGGTAATTATTCCCAATAATTTCATACATTCATCGTGGATGAATATTATCTATGTGTATATTTGAATAAAATGTGAAATTTATCCCAAAGAGTTATAAAAGAAAAATTAAATAAAATCCTTCTCTGGAATAAAAAATGATGGAAGAAGTTTGTAGAGACCCAATATTGACATACATGGACATTACATTACATTTGAGGAATTACTTAATACAGAACAAAAAGAAACACTGAAGGACTGTAATAGTTTAGTGTCTCCAGAAACTCGGAATATAATATTCTAATCATGGTGAAAGATCTTCAACATCTCCCATAAAGATCTTCCCCTTTTTTTCTTACCTAAAAACATTATTTATATCCGGGGGAAAAGAAAACAGAAAAAGGGTGAGCAAAAAATGCTCAGTAAGGGTAAACATAGAGAGCATAAAACTATCCATAAACATTTGAATACAAAAACTGGAACATAATATCTAATCATCAAAATCTTGTGCAAAGTCATAAATCTTGGAAGTACGTAAGGCATATATCATAAAGGACTAGCATGGGAATAAACCATGTATTTTTGGAACACCATTAAGTACATTATATGATTTCCATATTAACCAAGGGAATACTACCAAGACAATCTTAGTGGACAAAGTCCCTTTCTGAATCGAGTTCACTCCTCATTCCAGTCCTGTATCGCTGAACCAGATTAACTTACCATTCCATCCATGTCTATCTCATGAGATATAAATCTTCACCCAATGCATTGGAGTTATATATAGGTCTCACCCATCTCATAATGAAATCATTCTTACATGTGCCACAACATAAACATATATCATTCATCATAACCCAAAGATTAAAATGGGTTTCATAAATATCTTCCCATCATAACAAAATCTATATAAAACAAATGGATATCATTTCATCATCATAATATTTAATACATTTAAATAATAGAGAAATTATACTTGAAATATAAAAATACTGAATATTTTCATCTTATATGGAAAATTGTTTTGATAAAACACTTGAAATGAAAGATTTCTTCTATAAGACAATGTAAAAGTCAAAAAGTTCCTCGTATGGTAAAAAAAGAAAGATTTCTTACATAAGACAATGTAAAAGTAAAAGAGGGGTAAAAATGACTTTAGATAGACATGTAAGAAATGTAAACATTTTATAAAAACATTTTGAGAACATATGGACATGGATGATAAACATAACCCCAATAAATACTTTGGAATAAGCAATCTAAGATAAAAATGAGATTGGAATAATTATCCCTTACCTTAAGTCTGATATGGTTTGTACGTATATGAACCTCATGTATAATGATTTAATTAATGTCATTCACTTATTACAGAATCATATTCATTGTTATGATATCATATATGGTTCACTTATGACTTTATATTACCTGTGCTTTTGTAAATTCCTTGTTAAAGCAGCATTTTGGGTAAAATCGTTTTATTTATCATACGTGTTTGGACTTGTTGTTCGTGATATAATTATTACTTATATCATGATTTAATTACTTCCAGAATTTATATCATGATTTATATATCATATATATTAAGTGTATATATATATATATTATAGAGATAAATGAAATTAAATACACCGTTCATGGAGACGGTATATCGTACGTATGCAGGAACGTTGTTTTCTTTTACTTATTGAGTTGAATTAAAGTAAGTAGATGACATATATATATATATATATAAATAAATAAAGTAGAATTATTAGTTCATATATTTCATAATTACATATTATATATACTTTATAATAATTCTTGAATTATAATCATGGGAAATGAATCTCATCGCGTCGTGGAGACGATAATCCGTACGTACGCCCGAGCGATGATATCGTTCCCATATTTATTGAATTGAATTTGAGTGGATGATATAATATCATAGAATCATTATGATGTTATAATAATCATATATAGTTATTCATTACACCATTATACCCATCCAAGTAAGGTGGTGGTGGAAAAACTGATTACACCACGGCGTGAAGACGGTATTTCGTACGTACGTACGCGCGGTGATATCTTTTTCTGTAGGATGGATAAAAGGTGAATTAGGTTATTTAATATTTATAATAACATATCAGTATATAAGTAATACATATTTTATTAATTTAAAATGAAACAACTAAATAAGAGGAAGTATAAGAAGAAAGAAACTTGAAAGAGTCGGTAGAAGAGATTACCTCTTCCTCGACCCACCTCCTTTAAACTTCTTCTTAGGGAACTAGAATTGGTATTTTGAGAATACCAGAACCACTATTATATAAATATAGAGGATGATAAGAGAAATTTTCAGGGGTTTTCCGAGCATAAATGCTCAAAAGGGTGTGAAGAAAAGAGGAAAGTGGTGCCCTTTTTATAAGGGAGGAGAGGGGCACCTTTGTAAAAACTAAAAATATTATTTTATAATAAAGTCATATTCTGTTTATAATAGCTCCAAATTGATTTATTTCGAAGCTAAAGTGGGTATGTGTCGAAATCCTCTAAACCAATTGGTTTTAGATAAGTTTAGGTTACTATTTTAAACATATCATTTAGATTTAACTCTATGTTAAATAATTTAACTTTTACCCTGTCTTCTTGTCTTCTTACACTATATGGTTAATAAACATACTATAACAAGGCAAACGAACCCAAAGTGGTTCATTATTAATATATATAACCTTATCTATGTCATTTGTCTTAATTTTATATTTTACGAAATATAATAAAAATTAATAATATAATATTTGGTTTAAAACTATTTTATGTTAATTTTGACACTATTTTGTACTCTGATATTTTTGAAAATCATTAAAGCATTATTAGTTAGAAAATATTTAATTAAATAAATACTAACATGTAATATTAACCTATTAAATTAGTGTAGTTCTTTAAAAGTCTAAAATTATATTTATTTTGGTATTTATAACATTAATTATGTTAATATTTAATTAATATGGAAATTGCTGCATCATCATTTTGTCATAAATAAATTAACTTATTTAATGTCTAAAAATTATAAATAAAATACCATTATGTAGGAAATCGTTTTATCTTTTTAATGAATATTTATAGTCGAATTTACTTATGTATAACACTATATTAGAAATTTTTTTTTATTAAAGATTGATTTTAACTATTTTAACTCTTCTTTAAATGAATTAATAATAAATGACCTAATCTCATCCAAGTGGACCTAAAGGGTAATATTTTAATCCTACGGGTTATTTTGGTCGAATTACACTTATCCAATAGAATTAGGACATGTGTTAGGGTAATAGTAATATCATTTTTACCCTTAGTTACCCTATTTACTTTTAACTGTGGTAAATAAAAGTAAAAAGATACTATTCACTAAAAATTATTTTCATCTCATTGAACCACATTTTAGTTAATGATATCAACCATGTCTCTCGGAGATTTGAAATTCCACTCATAGAAGTGCTAAAATTATGATTTATGTAAATTTTCAAATTCTCCTAGGAGGTGGGTAAAAGACGGTGAAAAGTTCAATAAAATTTTTATATATCTAAAATTATAATAAAATTACTCCAATGAATAATATTGAACTTATATAGGTATTATGTATCAATTTTTACCTAAAATAAATTTAAATAAAATAAATAGTTAGTTAAATAAAAAGTCGGTTTTTAAATAGTAACCTACTGTTTTCACTATTCATTATAAATTGAAAGTTTTCCGAAAAATACAAAAAATTCACCCAAAGCTAATTTTGAAGTTCTAAATCCAAAAATGAAGTAAATTTTGAATGAAAAAATTTATAAAATTTCAAAAAGTGAGTATTACTATTCATAACAGCTATTTATATAATATTTTAAAAACATATCGTTGTTTAGTGAAACTCGGTATTGCGTAAAACACACGCTATTTTGGAAGATTTCTATTTCGTGTAATGCTGGCCAAGCCAGGGATACATTTAGTGCATGCTCCTTTTGGTTTAGCGTACAACACAATACATCAATGAAATTAAAAAGAATATTTTTCATAAAATTTTGTGGTGTTAAATTCTACCCCCCTTAAAATTAATTTCTCCCTCGAAATTCGTCGGGGTTATAAATGGTTTACGACTTTAACATTTCTTTCATAGAAACCCACATCATAAAATGGGATACTAATACTTAATTTTAAAAACTAAAGTATGAAATGTAACGATTACCCAAAGTAACTCATCATGGGTTTTCCAGATAGGAGATCATAGGTGAAAATATGGATATGGAAGAAAAATATAACCATCAAGTTATGATGGAGAGTGGTAGAGAACATGGCTATGAAAAGGCCATCAATCACATATCCATAAATTTGTGATGATCTAAGTTACCATCTGATTCATCGGATTAAAGGACACTTAGAAAACAATTTTGGTTTTCAATATCATTTCCCTAAACTTGAAAATTTTGTATTAGAAGAAATACTTACTTGATTTTGGTACAATATCACCATTGTTCGTGCCATGAACAATTTCCAATTCATCACTTAAAAAATGAAGTTAAATTTTTCATTCCTGAAGAGTTAGCAGATCATGTGATAGAATGATGGGTCATTCCATCAGTCTCAAACAAAAGGATAGAAAAAGTTACCAAATATACATAAATCCATCTATAGTGAGGTTAATCGTATATGATTCCAAAAATCGACTTATACTTCAACTATCATATTTTTAATAAAATAAAACTAATTTCTACTAACCATGTACTTCCTGTAGGCCAGTGATAATGGCCTGTCACACTTCAGTTGTGTGTTCGATTCACACAGCCTTATCCAACGCGACGGGTTGTCGCTCGTCCTGCAGGTTGTTCCACTTTCTAAAACTATACTATTATAACATTTCTTCAATAATATTGAAAAAAATTCTAGCCTAAAACAATACAATCTTATGTCTAACCTAATTCATTCCAATATTTAGGCTTATCCAAAATACTTCGGTCCAAGCTCATTGTATAAACATAATGATTACATGAAAGGTCACATAACAAGAACGTGTATACCATCATTTATCCCCCATATATCATACGATATATCTTGTTGGTCACATTCCAAACATGTGAATACCTTAATCATTTATTCTCTGGAATAATGAATACCCATTAAACTTTAGTGAAAACTTGAATGTTGTTAAAAGTTAACTCTTTCCACATTCCAAATATTCTATATACTCAAACCATGATATAACTTATTCCTGACATCAATCATGAGGTCATGATTACTATAAATCAAGTTGTTTTCTCCTTATCCATTCATTATGTGCATATCATCTACATTCCAAAAATATCTGAATAACCATTCAAGGTTACTAGTACCATTCAACATATACTTTCATATACTTTTGGAAAAACAATAGTGTAATAATCCTTAGATGTGTCTTTATTCCATAGTACCATTACATATACAATATAACTCTTGATAAACATAAATCATTCCACTACCTTCTTAAACCATTGACCGAGCATGAACAATTCTTTCATCTCACATATCATTTGTAGTCTCTTCATCATCATCCACATAAATACTACCCATATGACTATACTGATTCTCATCATTAGACTTTCCCTTTGGGATTGGTTTACATAAAGCCCATTCATTCCACATTTAAAACATTTAATCGTTGTTGATGTCATGGCAATACCATTATCTTTGTCCATGGAGTTAACTGATCCTTTTCCTTTACACTTACTGGCTTTGTGTCCTTCTTTTCCACACCCAAAGCGTCCTCCATTTCCTTTGAAACATTCTCCTTGATTCCTCTTCCCACATGATTTACATGAGGGAAATTGAACATTCTTTCCTCTATGATCATCATGAAACACAATATTTATCTTATTAGTCGAGTCAGGAAACTTACCAATGTTGATATTATTGATCATATTATGATATTTATAATTAGGCATAATAACGAAGTTTGGACTTCCAAATCCAATTTCATTTGGTTGCTCATGAAGAATATCATTCCATTTTCTATCGTATCCTCAATTATCTTTATTCTTCCAGTTTCTAGCCATTTTCTAAAACCCAAAAAGAATAGTGTGAGAGGAAAAATCATAATAAAGTGGGAGTACCTACAATATCTAACATATTAGGTTTAATTCTAATATATATTCAATAATTCTATGACTATAACCTATACTTATACTTAAGCTTTTGATAATCCCTAGACATACCATAGAAATATCTCTAGGGATCTCACTAATGTTTTCGCATCTTAGTTTCCAAAGGTTAACTAATCTTTTCCTATGATACCAAATGTAGAGACCTAATCGTGACATACAAGCACATTACATTACTTTTGAAGAATACTTAATATAAAACAAAAGAAAACACTGAAGGACCGTAATATTTTAGTGTCTTTGGAAACTCGGAATATAATCTTTTAATCAAGGTGAATGATCATCAACATCTCCCATAAAAATCTTCCCCTTTTTTCTTACCTAAAAAAGTTCTTTATATCTTGGGAAAATGAAAACATAAAAAGGGTGAACTCAAATTAATAGTAAGGGTAAAAATAGAGAACATAAAACAATCCATAAACATTTGAATAAAAAAACATGAACATAAAATCTAATCATCAAAATCATGAGCAAAGTCATAAATCTTGGAATTACGTAAGGAATATATCATAAAGGACTAGCATGGGAATAAAACATTTATTTGTGGAAAATCATTAATCAAATTATATTATTTCCATATTAGCCAAGGCATTGCTTCCAAGACCATCTTAGTGGACAAAGTCCCTCTCTGAATCGAGTTCACTCCTCGTTCCAGTCCTGTATCACTGAACCAGATTAACATACCATTCAAGCCATGTCTATCTCATGAGAAATAAATCTTTAGCCAATTAATTGGAGGGAGATATAGGTCCCAACCATCTCATAATGAAATCATTATTACGTGTGCCACAACATAAACATATATCATTCAACATAACCCAAAGAATAAAATGGGTTTCATAAACATCATCGATTCATAACATAATCCATATAAAACAAATGGATATCATTTCATCATAATAATAATCAAACTATTTAAATAATAGAGACCCTATACTTGAAACATAAACATACTAAATAATTTCCTCTTAGATTTAAAATAGTTTTGATAAATCACTTGAGATGAATTCTTGAGAAAAATATCCTTTCTTCTTCAAAATAATTTTCTTATCACAAAATGCCATTAAATTTTAAAAGAAAAGTATTTTGTTGAAGATAATCATGAAATCTTGCATAGGTAGCTTCATGAAAATAAGGGTGTATAAAACCGTAATAATCTGTTCAAGCCGTATAAGTTAAAAAAACATTCTTCTCGTACTTTTGTCGGAAAAGAAAAAAAGATCCTTCTATGGTAAACAAAAGAAATATTCCTTCCATAACACAATGTAAAAGTAAAAGAGGTGTAAAATTACTTTACACATACATGGTAGAAGAGTAAACATTTTATGAAAACATTTTGAGAACATATGGACATGGATGATAAACATAACCCCAGTAAATACTTACGAATAAACAATCTCTGATAAGAATGAGATAGGAATAATTATCCCCTAACTTAGGTCTGATATGCTTCATACCTATCCGAACCTACTATATAATGATTTAAATAATATCATTGACTTATTATAGAATCATATTAATTGTTATGATATCATAAATGGTTCACTTATGACGTTATATTACCCGTTCTTTTGTAAATTCCCTGTTAAAGCAGCATTTTTGGTAGAATTGTTTTATTTATCGTATGTGTTTGGACTTATTGTTCTTGATATTATTATTACTTATATAATATTTTCATTACTTCCATAATTTAAATCATGATTTATATATCATATATATTCATTATATATATATATTAGATAGATAAATGAAATAAAATACACTTTTCATAGAGACGGTAGGTCGTACGTACGCATGAACGTTGTTTTATTTTCATTATTGACTTGAATGAAAGTAAGTAGATGAAATATATATATATAAATAAATATAGTAGCATTATTAGATCATATATTTCATTATTAGTTATTATATATAATTTATAATCATTCTTGAATTATTAACAAGGAAAATGAATCTCATCGCGTCATGGATACGGTAATCTGTACGTACGCACGAGCGATTATATCATTCACATATTTATTGAATGGAATTGGAGTGGATGATATAATATTTTAGAATCAGTATTGTTTTATAATAATAATATATAGTTATTCTTTACACCATTATACCCAACCATGTTAGGTGGTCATGGAAAAACTGATTACAGCACGGCGTGGAGACGTTATTCTGTACGTATGCACGCGCGGTGATTTCATTTTCTGTAGAATTGATTGAATTTTAAATAGGGTTGTTTCATATTTATAATAACATATCATTATATAATTATTACTTATTTTATTACTTTATAATTAAAAAACTAAAGAAGAGGAAGAAGAAGAATAACGAAAATTGAAAGAGTCGGTAGAAGAGATTACATCTTCCTCGACGCACCTCCTTTAAAATTCTTCATAGGGAACTAGAGTTGTCCTTTTGAAAAGACCATAACCTATATGATATAACTAGAGAGGTTGAAAAGAAGAATAGGTAGGTATTGGCCGAGCTTAAAGGCTCAAAAGAGTGTGAAGAGAATAGGGAAGGGGTGCCCTTTTTGTAAGGGAGGAGAGGGCCACCTTTGGAAAAGTTTAAAATATTATTTTATAATAAAGTCATATTCAGTTTATAATAGCTCAATATTGATTTATTTCTAATATAAAGTGGGGATGGGTCTATATATTCTCAACCTATATGTTTTAGACAAGTTTAGGTTAATATTTTAACTATATCATTTGGATTTAACTCTAAGATAAATAATTTAACTTTTACCGTGTCTTCTTGTTCATTTACACTATATGGTTAATCAACATACTATAAAAAGCCAAAAGAACCCCAAGTGGTTCATTATTAATATATATAACCTTATCTAAGTCATTTGGCCGATCCTTTGACTTTTATGAATATAATAACAATTAATAATATAATATTTGTTTTAAAAACTATTTTATGTCAATTTTGACACTATTTGGTACTTTGATTTTTGTGAAAATCATAACAGCATGTTTATTTAGAAACAAATTAATTAAATCAATACTAACATGTCTTATTAACCTATAAAATTAGTTTAATTCATAAAAGGTCAAAAATTTCATTTATTTGGGTATTTATAACATCAATTATGTCAATAATTCATTAATAAGGTAATTTCTGTATCATCATTGCGTCATAAATAAAATAAATTATTTAATGTCTAAAAATTATAAATAAAATACCATTATGTAGTAAATCGTAATAGCTTTCTAATGAATTTTTATAGTCGAATTTATCTTATGTATAACCCTAAATTAAAAATGTTTTAGTTATTAAACCTTGATGTTAACTAATTTAACTCTTCTTTAAATATAATAATAATAAATGTCCTATTCTAAAAAAAGTAGGCCAAAAGGTTAATATTTTATTCCTAAGGTTTTTTTGGTAAAATTACACTTATCCAATAGAAATAGGACATGTATTTTTTTAATAATAATATCATTTTTAACCTTAATTACCCTATTTAAGTTTAACCGTGGTAAATAAAAATAAATAGTAACTATTCACAAAAAAAATTATTTTCTTCTCATTGAACAAAATTTTACTTACTGATATCAACCGTGTCTCTCGGATTTTTGAAATTCCACTCACATAAGTGGTAAAATTATGTTTTAGATAAATTTTTAAATTCTCCTAGTTGGTGGGTAAAAGACGGTGAAAAGTTCAATAAAATTTTTATATATCTAAATTTTTTATAAAATGACTCAAACGAGTTATATTGAACATATATAGGTATTATGTATCAATTTTGACCTAAAATAAATTTAAATAAAATAAATAATTATTTAAATAAAAAGTTGGTTTTTAAATAGTAACCTAGTGTTTTCACTATTCATCAAAAATTGAAAGTCTTCAGAAAAATACCAAAAAATCACCGTATGCTAATTATGATGTTCTAAATCCAAAAATGAAGTTCATTTTAAAAGAAAAAATTTATAAATTTTCAAAAAGTGGGTATTAATATTCATAATGGCTTGTTATATAATATTTTCATAACATATCGTTGTTTAGTGAAACTCAGTATTACGTACAACGCACGCTATCATGGATGGTTGTGATTGCGTGTAATGGAAGAAAATTCAGGGATACATGCAGTGCAAGCTCTTTTTGGTGTAGCGTACAACACAATCCATCAATGAAATTAAATTGAATATCTTTCCTAAAATCTTGGGGTTTTACAATGATCAAGTAAAATCATTCTATCTTAATTATGGTAGATGTTTAAAAAAATTATGACAATTTCATCATTTGAATATAAATCCATATATATTAGGAATAATGCACGTAAAATAAAAACACATTGATTAAACTAAAATAAAAAAATACGATAATTAATAATTATTCACAAAAATGAAATGATTAAATGGTAAAAAATAAGAAAATGTCCCGTGAAATTAATGCTGACAGCATAAACCCTGGTACCTTATATCTTCACTTCCATTGAAGATGTTAAGTCTCAGATATAAAAATAATTAAATTATTACTCACCTATTTCCAAAATATTTTCATATCTTTATTCTTTTATTAAAATAATTTTAAATTATTATCTACAAATATACTAGTTATATATTGTTTATTTTCAATATCATATCTCTGTAATAATTATCATTTTCAACTAGTTTCACAATATCGTTGTCCTTATCCACTATTCTTTAAATGTGAATCATTTAAATACCATTATAGGTATATTGAGATATGTTTAATTGTAATTTATAAATGTTATCTTTTAATTCAATTATATTTTATTCATGGATCATCTAAAAAATTGTGGATAAGAATGTTTTTTCATCGTTAACTAACCCATGATGGTAACAAAATTTATAAGCTTAATATTACAGTTACAATTAAAAAAATACAGTAATTATTTAATTGATTATATTATATAAAACCCATAATTATGTTCCGTAGAAATTAAATATATAATATTATATATATATATTCATGTACATGGTTTAATATACAAAAATATTAGCATATAATAATCAATGGACTATTATGATGATGAATGTTGATTATTTTATTAAAATTCAATTATTAAAAATGTATAATGATACTAGTTATATTCATATAATGTTATGAAGAAAATTTTATTGGAGTATATTAATAATAATTAATCTATAAAATATTTATCTATGTTACAATGTTTTGGTGGTGGTTTACTTAACACACAATTAACATTTTCGTTTATAAATTAATAAAATGAAATGTATGTGGAATATAATTTAACAGTTCATAATACTAATTATATTAATAGTTTCATATTTATTCTTAAAATTTGAAAATTGAATTGTCTTTTTGGTGGAAATTCGATGTCATCACTTCATAGAGGCAGTAGTCAACATAACTCAACAATTATTTTTCATTATTTTGTAATGGAAAAACTTTTTTTATATTTATTTAATTTTAATAATAGATATTAGTAGATAAAATATAATATTTTAATTATTTTTTAATAACATATTTATAATTAGGATATTAAGAAATAAATGAATTTATATTAGGGGGAAAAGTTATCACACTACGGACTTGTAATTTACCGTGGACGTCTCCTAGGAAATAGATGACTTAATTCAAATTTCAATTACCACATGAACATGAAATATTAAAAATCATATTGGGGAAGTATTTTTTTATTGTTTTTATTGTGAAATTAATATTAGGATTTTTCTTATGGGAGTGTTGGAAGGACCCTTTTATAAGTTATGATAATGTAATTATTTTAGATATTTCCACTTAATATAATGTGAGAAAATGTTTCACATCTCAAGATGACCGAAAACTAGAAAATCATAGATATGGGGATGATATATGTTGTTTAATAGTGAAAAATCATTTTAATAACAGTTTGCATCAGTTTTTTTCATATTATCTAATCATTTTTAATTTTAAAATTCTTCATATTATTAAGCTAACTAATATTTACATAAGAAATTTGTTTTTAATACATAGAAATAAAACTAAACCCATTTAATAATTTAGAATCACTATTTCCTGATATTAAATAAATTTTTATAAATAAAATAATTATTTGTAAATAAAATAAATTTTAACGCCAATACATGTTACATGTAAAAACATGTTTTTAATTAAATTTACTTTCGACTATGAAATTAAATTGTGTGAAAATATTATTTATGATCGTAATATTTATTTTATAATTTGGTTTTATTAATATAATATTAAATTTTTGATAGATTTAAAAGTACAAAAAACCAAAATTTTACATCTGTTATATTATAATTAACAAATTAAAAAATAGTTTTTAGTTTAATTTTTTTTTCAATAAAATGTTGAATATATGTTTTGAAATTAATAATAGAATATAAATATACACTTTTTAATCCTTAAACATATTTTTATTAGTAAAAAGTGTCATGAATTTTATGATACCTATATTACCATTAATTTTACGTGTTTAAATAAAATATTTTTCAAAAACAACCTAAATATAATTTATTTGAAAAAAATACAGTCAAATAAAATCAGGGAAATATTGATACATGAAATTATAATATATTTATTTGTTAAATAATAATTCCAAAATATCTGATTTTATATTTTAAATTATAATTAAAAATTTAATGTAAACCTATTTTTATTGAAAAATGAATTTATTTCATTAACTAATAAATATTACTATTGTTTAAATTAAAATTATAATTTAAATAATATTACTATTTATGTTCATAATTGTAATATCAAAACAATAATTTATCAGTTGTAATATTAATCTTGTAATAGTTTAAAACTTATTTTAGAAATTCATATTTTCTTAATATTAAATCATATTGATTAATTATCTAGTAAACAACAGAAATTTTAATTTATTATAATCATTAAATTTATAAATGAATTTATTTATATTATAATTTATTAATAATTTTAATATATTATTTGGAAGATATTTATAGTGTCTTGTATTTATTTGGAACAAATTTTTGAAGATAATATAAATATAAAGAAAATATATAATCAAAAATATTGAGATGTTGTATTCCTCCCCCTTGAGTAAATATTTTCATTAATATTGTAATTATTCATCACCAATACAAGTGTATTATGGTATTATTAACATATTCATCATAGAAGTTAAGAATTATATAATGATGTCTACCATATATTCTTAAGCTATATCATTTTACATCTATTTACTCAAAAAATAGTACTCATTGAGGATGTTATATAATTAAGTGTGTGTATAACCTTATCACATATTATTTTAAATATAACTTCCCATATAATTTGATATTTTTAATTATTATACCAGAGTGAAATCATATATTATACTGAACATTTTCCAAAATTTTACCCCTCACATGATATCAATAAATATTTAAAAATATGGCATACACATTAATAGATTGTTAAATCCCAATATTGATTTGAACTTCACGAAAAATTTCTTCAAACAATTATAAATTACATACTTACTAATACTATGAAAATTAATTTCTTGAAATAAAAAACCCAATATTTTCTCATCCTCAAAGCATACATTTGTCTTAATATTTATCCTTCCCTCGATAATGTGATATTTAAAAGTTATCCACTAAAATATAAAATTTTAATAAAACCACATTTAATTTTTATTGATACTATTATATTTATTTTTCTGACACATTGAACAAAAAATTATAATCTAAAATCATTATATGATTCTCATAATCCACCTAGAATTTTAATTGTAACAAAATATCATTGATAATTATCACTTAATAGTGGAAATGGTTATGATTTTAAATATTTACATTTTATTAAGATATCATCCTCATTTCATTAGGTAATTCTAAAAAACTCAATTATTACATCAAACGAGACATATACTATGGTTCTCATACATTTATGTATATCACATTATTTGGTTATAACACACAATGGTTTTAGATATATAACTTTATCATCATCTTTTTTATGATCATATCTAAACTAGATAATATAACATATTTCATTTTATCATATAAATAATTTGAAAAAAATATATTTTAAATTTATATTCAAATGTTAAGAATTTTTTTAAAAATGATTCATTCAATTCAAAATATAAAATACTTTGTTAAATTTTTTGTTTTCCATGGTCATTTTATTATTTGGTTCTCTAACCAAATTTGTTTAGAATATACTCAAATAAAAAATATTTCATTATAGTGAATGAGAATTATCCACATGATATCGTCTAGGAGTGTCAAACTAGGTTTTTTATTATGCATCATTTTCATGAACCGAGTAATTTTAGTGTTAAAACCCAATATGACCCCTTAATCTATCATAACCCTTGGTATATCTATATATAAAATT
The DNA here is from genome assembly GCA_963277665.1 of Viscum album. Lineage (NCBI taxonomy): Eukaryota > Viridiplantae > Streptophyta > Magnoliopsida > Santalales > Viscaceae > Viscum > Viscum album. Next base: position 849,377,648 of record OY728161.1, read on the forward strand.
TCAAAAACTAGGAGTATCCATAAAAGGGTTTTATTTCTAGTAAGACCATAAAAGATATAATTTATTTAAATTTAATTAGGTTATTTAATAAATTTTCTTATATAATAGAATTATCTATAATTTTGTCACTTATGTTTTCTCAGCTATTCAAAAAAATAATTGAACACTACTTTCAAACCAATTTATCTTCCCCTACCACGGACTCCCATTTCCAATGCTATATTAACATATAGAAACCCACATACATGTCATCTAAATAATATCAATTGATGAAAATATTTTTTTATTATACATTCCCCTGACATTATATAATTAGTTTTATTAGAAAATTATAACAAAAATTTGACAAAAAAAATTATTCTCTATTAAATAATGGTAGATCTTTTTACAACTATGATATAATTTTCCGAATAAATAACGAGTCTTTGATATATCCCAAAAATTTCCATCTATGAAACTAATTTAGATATTTCATAATTTTGTAATAATCGTAACAAGGGATATGGGAACATATTAATCTCTGATATTAGTTTCTTAGTTACTGTAAACATAAATGTATGATATTCAATATCATAAGTGGTCATAAGATGAGAATATTTGGATAATCATGAATCAAGAGGAACATAAACCCAATAAACCATGATTTTTAAATCATTATGCTTGGAATGGAATATAATGAAAATTAATAAAATGAGTATGAAAATAGGATTATCTGCATATGATCCTTGAGATCATAATCACATGAAAATGTCTTGAAATTTTTACATGCCTCTAAATCCTATAATTAAAATGAACATTTTCTCAAAAAAAAATATTGTGTAATTACAACATTGTGACTTAAAAAAATCACTATTCATGTTGTGAATAAAAACCCCATGATCTATATTATGAATTTAAAAATCTGCATGCATCATGTTGTTAACAAATAAAATGACCAAACTAACTATTGTGAACATATAAAAGGACCAGATTTCATTTTGTTAAAAAAATTATCACAAACGATGTTTTAATATACATAATGATCATGTTTCATTTTGTGAAAAATATACACATGCTTCATGTTGTGAAATTTTTTTAACACTTGAAATTATGACAACAAATTGGGTATTCTTCATATTCTAAACAAAAAAATTACATTATTTGAATTATTGTATCATGGAATGAATATACATAACCAATTAATTAGAGGTGAATATAATACCCCACCTTTCATTGATCTTTAAATATAGTTCCATAGGAAATTATTTCATTAAACACATCATAAGTAACCCTTGTAAATATAATTTGGTTTCAATATATTTTTATATATTTCACCAAAGCTGATACTAGGAAAATAAATTCTTGATACCCAAAATTCAATCACCCATAATGGATTGTCATTGAATAAATTTGTTTGATTTTCTTCAAAAAAAATTACATGTAAATATTAAATTTAATGTTGTATATAAAAACGTATGATATTCCCATAATTATTTGTTCTACAATACGTTGTTATCATTATTACAAAAGCTGATGTGATAAGAAATGGTCAAAGTTATTTTATGAAAAGGGGAATTGAAAAAAATAAAAAAAAATATTGTAAAAAATATTATTAAATAATATAACATTAAAATTGAAATCCTGATTTGAAAAAGGTAATGTAAAATATTTTGAAAAAATTGATCCAAAATATTCATTGAAATAAATCCATGAAAGATACATAATAGTCTTGAAAATGGTGACGTAATTAGTTATGTATGAATTTTTTTACAAAAAAAATTAAAAAAATTTGATTGAAATTCAGTAAATGATATAAAAAATACAAGTTTATTGGATGATAATTCAATTGAATTCTGAAGGATAACATACAATTTGAGTATTTTGAATAAAATGTGGTTAATACCATCATCATAAAACATGTCATAATATATAAATTTTAAATATGAAAAATGGAAATATGGATGAAACATGAGTAAAAATATATTTGGGTTTCAAAATAATAAATGGGAAAAATAAGAATTATTTAGATGAGAATTCAAGGAAACCCATCATAAAAAGGGGTACTGTTTTTTCATAATAAAATTGCACTTTTATGAGAAATAAAATAAATGATAAAAAATATATTAGTTAAAAACATTATTTTACTCATTAATAAATAATGAAATCTGTTATCAAATATAAAATAGATTGATTTTTCAAACATAAATGAATAACACTAAAGGAATGACATTAGGAGACAAAAAAATGATTTTAGGATTCATAAATCCCATATAGATGTAACAATTCATGATGTAAGGGAAATTTAGAAAGGGGTTACTATAATAAATGTATACAATTAAATAAAAATAGAAATTTTCAACATAATAAAATCGAATTGAAAAATTTAACCGGTAAATATAACGTCTGTACAATAAGAAAAATCATAACTCATTAAATGAAAATTGAGTCTCCGAAAAAACTTACAGAAATAGAAATTTTGTACTTAGAGGGAAAACATGAAATTAAAATTAAATTTTCATGAATTTATTGATAATTATTTAATTTGAAGGAAAAGTTTTAGTGAATACTAAAAATAAACTAAATGTTGGTCAATAAAATCAAACAGTCTTCATTAATGTTAAATTTTGGGAATCCCCTTACCTTTAATTCTAGATTGGATGATCACACTTTACTATATTATATAAAAACATTACAAAATTATTTATGTCTTTAATAACATTATTCTAAAATATATAATTTTACAAATTTCATTTTCAATTTTTATATAATTGTATTTTAAATAGTTAATATATATTTTCAATATCTTGTGTGGGTAATGTTGATTGGTTTGAACTAGTTTTGTAGTAGTAGTTTTGATCTTTTGAAATTATAAAAATATTAACATTATAATATAATATTTGATAGTGCAATTTATTATATATTATAATTTAATATTTAATATTTTAATTTTATGATATATTTTGTTATTATCATTAATAGTGATTTCATCGATTAGCTTATTGTGATGACTTTTAGTGAAAAAAATGGTGTTTTTAAAAATAATGGGAAATATTTTAATTCATTTTTTCCTAAACCACGACAACTAAAATTATGTACTTATTTTTTTCATATACTATTATAATTTACAATAAAACTGTCATCCATGATATAAATCTGTTGTTTTGTATAAATAAGTAATTAAAGAAACCCCAAATAGAACATACCAGAATTATTAGATGATAGTGAATTGATTTATTTGTATTATCATTGTTTCCATGATCCTTTCCCCACAAAGTGTACCCCTCCTAGGTCGTCATTGTGATAAGGAAGATAATGACTCCCGAGTCCCGCCTCCAGTAGGCCCTGGGTTGGTGACTAGCACTGAGGGTATAGTAAACACACAAATGTGAGGCATTACCCTCTAAGAGAACATATGAAGAAGAGAGAGATAAGATAAGTACCAATCAACTCCAACATAGAACAAGAATATAAAAGAATCCCAAGTGCATATATTAAATTTTATGAAAAAGTACTATTATTGGAAGGGAAAAACTACAAGTACAGAAAAGAATGGAAAAACATCAGCAACCACAAGATCGAACAGCTCCTGTAACCCAAAGCTCGTAGAAACTAGCTTGATCTCTAACCCGATCCATGTGGCCTAAAAAACCATTATATATACATAGGGTGAGTATAACTGTATACTCAGCAAGATCCTCCCCAAAGCACCTCATGCAGAAGTAATTAAAGCATGCTAAATAACAGTAAACAACATGTGAAACTAACTCATCACCTAAACTGGTATATTTTGTTCCCAACCTCACCATAGCTACTCTCACCAACTAACGCATACAAGAATATATCATATATAGAATGAATATCAAGGGTACCTCACTACTACTTCCCAAATGTTTTTTCACTTTTCCCCAACGTTGAAGGTCCTATGAATCTCTCTCCAAAAAGACTTGCCCACAGACACCTAGGCGAAGAACCACAACGTGCACCTCATACAGAAAAACCACTACATCTACGTAAGCAATGTAACTATATAGTTTTTGGGAGCCACCACATCTCATTTAATGTGTATCATGCCTTGGGTATTATACCACAATCCATTATAGCCCATACACCTAGTAAGAATCCTCAAGCCATCATAGCCCATACACGTTACACCTATAGTACTCTATAAGATACTATATCTAGAATATATGTGTGTGAATAACCACAAGACATTACATCCCTCGACACACATATATAGGGAAAACTAACCATTGTGCCTACCAGCACAAGTAACTACCTAGATAAGAGAGGTGGGCTAAGTTGTGTAGTCATCCATCCATCCTCCCACCGAAATGTTGGCGAAAACACCCCCCAGGGCTCAGAATCCCCAGGGTGTCAGTTTCCCTTACTCACTTTGTGGAGTAGAATATAGAAACACAAAGTGTACATGATATACTATATCTCACAACCCCACTATGGGAATTACCTAGTCTTAGACACAACTGCAGCTAATGTCTCTCAGACTATGGGATGCTACTTCTAAGACTAGCTATCCTGTACGCATACAACCAGTTAGAGAGCTTTATTATATTATTCATTCCATTTTTATCAGTTTCACTTTATGTTAATTAATTCCTTAAACATTAATTAACCATGAAAAATTCAACATTAAATTCCATTAGCATCGTACCCAAGTCAACTGTTCCTTCAAAATTACACCCTTGTAATTATGTTCTATCAACTCCAACCCCATGGGTTAACACCATTTATTATATTATTAATTATATAATTACTTTCCCATATTCCCATTCATTCTAGGAAAACATTCTATTCTACTAAACACAAGGGTCTCTACACAGTGAGTAGATGTTCTACTTATCGCGTTGTTGCCGCTTATATCAAGAGAATATACCCATCCTACCTTGAAAAGCTAGGCATGGAAACCATGTGGCATACCCCGCATGTCGTTGCCTCATTTAGAAGAAGGATAAGTAAGACCAGCTTCCTTGAGTAGTGGGGAAAAGTAAAGCAGATAAATAACCAAAAGAAACACCAAGCACCCAACAATCACATCTATCACATTCCATCATCCATTGTTTCCTCCCCGACACCCACATGCATAAACTGATGCATCTCGCCACACTAGGAATCATCTGCTACCACAACCAAAATCAGTCATGCCTCCACAAATCAACGTAACCATCTAGGATCACATCACATCACAAGGAGAAGAAAAACAGCCTCACATCAATATGGCTCTTGGACCTTTAACAATCAAGGGGGTAACTCAGAACCCTTTAAGGAATTATCAAACAATCAGTTCATTAATCCATCTTGAATTTTGATTTATTATTCGTAGGTTCCAAATTTGGGAATCCTAATCAGTAAGTTGTCACAAATAATTAAAAATGCATACTGTGCCAATTTGATTAACATTAAATTACAACTAGAACTAGATTCATTTACTTGCCTCTTTATCTTTATCCAAACTATTATCAATTAATCCCAATATAAGTTCGTTACTGATTTCCATCATGAATGAACAAGTAAGCAAAGAAAGCATATATATCATACCATCTACAAAACAAGAGGCAATAACATATGATCGATATCAATTTATTTATCCAGTAAAAATATTTATTATGTCAATTACATTGTCTTCCAGTAGGATTAAACATGTTACCAATACAGTTTCACGTAAAAGAAAAGAGAAACTATGAATCCCATACCTCAAATAGTTCCTCGGGTTCTTTATCCACAAAACGGGTCACGATCCTCCTCTTGCGACAACTGCATCAACCTGAGGATGCCACGGTATGACCGCATCAACGAAAACCCAAGAAAACCCCCATTATAAGCATGGAGATTACATGATATAAAATGGAAAGGAGAAATATGAGAATATTATCCCCAACGAAACGATGACAAAACACACATTATATCGAAGATTGGCCGATACAGCTCGGCTGAATCAAAACAGAGCAGAACGTACCAATACTGTACACAAATGGATATTGTAAACCTACTGATAGAGCTACTGATAGACCTCACTATTTTGGAAATGTTGTACACCTACCGTTACTATACACCTACCAATATTGTACACCTTCCTATAGAGCTTCCAGTAGAACTCACCGTTCTGGAAACATTGTACACCTACCGTTACTATACACCTACCGTTAATGTACACCTATCGTTACTATACACCTATCATTATTGTACACCTACCAATAGAACAATTCGTAAAACTGGAAACAATGATCACAGAACTGGAAATTTGGAAAATTGTTGGGGATAAGTCACCATGACCTCTCGTAACACCTCCAACACCACATTTTCACAAAGTAAGGGACCGGAGAGGTTCGGTACATTAAATCAAATACCTCTCAAAACATTCTTGTCCTCGAAAATTCTAAACCGACCAAAAGAAACAGGGTCCAAACAACCACACATCAAGATACCTCTCAAAAGTGAGCTACTCATAAAATCAACAAATGAAAATTCATAAATAAAACATGAATGGTCTAACCATAATGGGAATGTCGTTACATGAAAAGAGTTAAACATCAAACAACTCTGGGTACTAAGCACGTATCTGTGACTCATGTTCCCATGTACTCTCTTCCATGCCTCTGTGTCACCACAAAGACACAAACTAAGGGGATATAAATTTCATGCAACACCTTCTCTTTGTTGTCTTGGACCTCCATAGGTTTCTCCTCTAAGGATGCATCATCATCAACATCGATCTCCCCCCAATTGATGATGTGAGAGTCATCATAAAGATAACAACGGTGTTGTGAAACATGGAAAACATCATGAATCCGACTCATATGTTGGGGAAGTGCTACTCAATACGCAATAGCTCCAGCATGATCTAACACCTCGAAAGGCCCAACAAAACGGGGAGAAAACATACTTCTATGACAAAACCTTCACTTCAAATGATGGGGAGTCACCTTCATAAACACATGATCCCTATCATTAAACTAAAAGGGTCTCCTTCTTTGATCGGCATATCATTTATGATGATATTGTGATGTCTTCATCCTCTAATGAATCACCTGGACCATCTCTGTAGTATTCATCACTAGTTCCGGTCCAAGAATTACTGACTCTCCGACCCCAGTCCAGCACAACAATGAACAGTAAGGTCATCCATACAAGGCATTAAATGTCACTATACTGATGGTCGACTGAAAATCATTATTTTAGTAGAACTCCACCAAGGGTATGTTCCTCATCCATGAACCTCCAAAATTAAGAATACAAGAGCGTAACATGTCTTCAAAAGTATGGATGGTTCGCTCTGTCTGACCATATATTTGAGGAAGAAAAGTTGTGCTAAGTCATAGTTGTGAACCAAAAGCTTGTTGGAGACAACTCCACACCGTGGAGGTGAAATAAGGATCTCAATCAGAAATGATCATCATAGAGACTCCATGACGTCTCATCACCTCCTCAAGATACTACCTACAGAAAACTTCCATTGAGCTCGACTCCTTGATCGCTATAAAGTGGGACGATTTTGTTAAACGATCCACTACCACCCAAATAGCATCATGTCCTCCGAGTGCATGAGGTAAACCAATAAAAAAGTCCATTGAGATGTCATCCCACTTCCATTTAGTAATCTCTAATGGGTTGAGAAGACCACCCATAACACGGTGTTAAGCCTTCACCTTCTAGAAGACTAAACATCGATACACAAACACCACAACAAAATGCTTCTGCCCAGACCGGAAAAACTGGACCCTTAAGGCTCGGTAAATCTTTTTCACACCGGGATGCACCGCTAAAGGAAACCTATGAAACACTCTAAGAACCATCTTGTGCATTGTCAAAGTAACAAAAATACTTCTATGATACAACACTCGGTGTGGTTTATCTTCAGTCAAACCATCAGGGGCCCCACCACAAACAACTCGGTCTCTCATGACCTCCTCGTCTTGATCTCCCAATTGGGACTCTTCAACCTTCTGCATCAGGGATGACTATACTAACTTCTAAAAAAGACAACCTCTACCCTAAAACTTCTCCCATATCAAGGTGTAAAGCTGAAAGTTCTTCCATTACTCTCCACGAATCACTAGATTCACGCACAGCATCACTACGTGACATTCATCTCAGCGCATCAGCTAAAACATTCCCTCTTCCTAGTGTATATGATATTTTGATGTTATATTCCTGTAACAACACCATCCACCGACGCTATCGTATGTTCCTATAACGCTGTTTGAAAACATACCTCAAACTATTATGATCGTTGAAAACCACAAATCACTTACCAATGAGGCAATGTATCCACAACATTAGTGCAAACACTATGTATACATACTCAGGAACATGGGTGGAATTATTTCTTTCATGGGGATGTTACTTATGAGACCCATAAGAAACAACTGACCTCTACTGCATGATAACACAACATAACCCCGGATGTGAAGCCTCGCAAAAAACATTAAACTGAACTTCCTCAAATGGAAGACAAAAGAATAGAGAACTTACTAAATTTTCCGTTTGATAATCAAAAGCTACCTGACACTGATCAGTCCATATGGATTCCTAATCTTTCTTGGTAAAAGCATTCATAGGAGTCGCAACTCATGAGAAATTGGTTATGAACCTTCTGTAGTAGCTTTCGAGACCAAGGAAACGTCACACCTCTGAAACTGTCTTGGGGGCTGCCCAAGAGTCAACTGCTTCTATCTTTGATGGATCAATAGAAACTCCATGTTGGGACACAACATGCCCCATGAAATGAACTTCTTGAGCCCAAAACTCACACTTCGTCCACTTCCCAAATAGCTGATATCGACGAAGAACTCCCAAAATGGCTTGTAGATGTTGTGCATGCAACTCTTCAGATTTGGAGTACACAATGATGTCATCGAAGAAAACTACCATGAACTTTTCCCGGAACTCATGGAACACATCATTCATCAATCACATGAATACAGCTGGTGCAATCGTCCCGCCAAATGAAATTACAATGAACTCATAATTCCCATGACGACCACAGAAATCAGTCATCGGGATATCCTCATCCTTCACACACATCTGATGATATCATGACTGCAAGTCAATCTTTGAGAACCATCTTGCACCCTTCAGTTGATAGAATAAGTCATCAATCTATAGAAGAGGATAGAAATTCATTATTTTCACTTTGTTCAAGCGACGATAATTGACAGACAACCGCAAACTACTGTCACCCTTCTTCACGAACAAAATGGGTGCACCCAACGGTGACACAGATGGCCGAACAAAACCACACTGTAACAGATCATCAAGTTGTATATGTAGATCTCTTAACTCATAAGGGTCTTTCCTATATAGAGAAATTTAGATAGAAGACACTCCTAGCTGTAGATCGATCCCAAACTCGATCTCTCGTTGAGGGGGTAATGCTTCAACCTCTTTTGGAAAGACATCAGGGTACTCCTCTACGACCCTAAAAAATGCAAACTGCTGAACCTCTGATGAACTCAGCATCATCTCATCCATCATGGGTGATAAGGATGGAACTTTCCTATAAACCATCTGATGGTCTCGCTCACCAACAAACACCACTTACTTTCCATCCACACAAATGAAAACTTCCTTCTTCTTGAAGAAATTCATGATAGTCGGCACTGAATAAAACCAATCCATGCTGAGGATGACATCATATAGTCATATTCGTAAACATAGGAAATCTCCCAAAGAGCGGTGTTTCCCCAACACTAGCTCACAGTCTCTACATACTTCAAACAAGTCAGCAAAACCACCAATTGGAGTAGTCAATTCCTAGGGCACTAGAAGCCGCTCTACCTCAAGTCCCAAATCATGGACAATGGTAGGTGATATGAAGGAGTGTTTCGCTCCAGAATCAAACAAGGAATACACCAAGGTAGGAAAGAAAAAAATGGTACCTCGAACGATGTCTTGCTCGCTTGGAGCTGGCAACGCTAGAGCATGATGCTGACCCTGAAATACTCCACGACATCTCTGACCATGATGATGACCTTCACCATGGTTGCACTCTTCTCTCTGAGGACGGGAAGCATCATGGGGCTATCCTCTGCCTTCCCCATCTACCCTCTGCTAATCTAATACTGGTGTAACTGGTTACTGCTGCCTCGCCTGGAACTGCCTCAATGGTGGAACCTAGAGCATAGTGCAGGGTGCACGATGACCGCTCTAAATGGTCGGGCACTACCACTACTGATGGCCATGACAACCACAAGAAAAACAAGCACCTATTCCTATGGCATAGGCCTGAGAGTTTTTTCCTCTGAAGAAAAGAGATGTGAAGGTCTAGGACCTACCGCCGACTGAACATAAACTCTTCTTCCCTGAAAACCAAGAACCCCAGACCACAGCTCTGCTTCATGAGGAATCATGTCGATTCCCCTCTCGTGATGATCCAGTCTTCGAAAAAGTCCTCTCGACAACCTCTTCCCTCTCCAATACCTCAAGATATGTCTTCAGCATAAATGGGGTAACCTGGCACTGGATCTCTGGATGAAAAGCCTCCTCAAAATGCTCACCATGGACTCCTCATCTGGTGACAGGTTTGAAGAATATCGTATAAGTTTCTTGAAATGGATTCCAAACTCTCGAACAATGGATCTCCCCTATCGAAGGCTAAGAAGCTTCTGGCGACTGGACACCTTCATAGTCGAAGAAAGAAACAGGACTATAAACATGTCTCAGAACTCCTCCCATGAGATCACTTACTCCTCATGATCCTCGATAAACAAAAACCACCATTGCTTTACTGCTCCACGTAGCATCGTCATAACCAAGGACACTAGTGCTCCTTCAAAGCACGAATCAAACTGAAGCTGATCTCAGTTTCCTCTAACCAATATTCTGTGACTGCATATGAAACAGAGCCCTCGTACTTCTACAGACTCTGGCACTGAAACTCTCAATGTTCCTTCCTCCAAGTGTCATTGTCGTAAACCTCTACCATGCGGCGATCTGCTGGAATAGCATGCTAGACATTTCCTTTGCAAACCTGACGAGGACGCCGACCTGGAGCCATACCTATAAAATAACAAACCCTTAGAGTGCCTAAACCTAGAATATGGAAGATTAATGATTAATTAATAAATTGTTTTATTTTTTCATTTTAGGTTATCTTATTCCATGTTTTACCCATTCAAACACATGCACAAAGATGAATGATTCATGATCTATTCCTAGTTCTCTACCCTGCAACTAGTATCACCTTTTTTAGTAGCCATTTTAAACATAAATGTCTGTACATCACAAAATAGGGGGCATTAAATGCCTATGTCTTAGCTGGTCTCTAGTGGTAATCTCACATGCTAAACATGAATGACATTGTTTCCCTACCAACCCATGCAACCTCACCTATGCCTAACTGCAAACTCCATCCTATCCCTCAACCAGACATCTGATACCACTATGTCATGACGCCCTCCCCACAGAGTGTACCCCTCCTGGGTCATCCATGTGATAAGGGATATAATGACCCTCGAGTCCCGCCTCCAGTTGGCCCCGGGTTGGGGACTAGAACCGAGGTTATAATAATCACACATATGGTAGGGATTACCCTCTAAGAGAGCATATTCCAAAGAGAGAGATAAGATAGAAACCAATCAACTCCAACTCAGAACTGTATTATAAAATAATCCCAAGTGCATATATGAAATGTCATGCAAAATTACCACAACTGGAAGGGAAAAACTGCAAGCACCCAAAAGAATGTAAAAACAGCAGCAACCACAAGCCCGAACAACTCCTGCAACCCAAGGTAGTAGACACCAGATTGATCTCCAACCTGATCCAAGTGACCAGAAAAATAGTTTATATATACATAGGGTGACAATAACAGTATACTCATTAGGATCCTCCCCAAATCCTCTCGTGAAAAAGTAATGAAATAATGCTAAAGGACAGTGAACAACAAGTGAAAATAACTCATCACCTAAATATGTTTACTATGTTCCCAACCTCACCATGGATACTCACACCAAAAAATGCATACATGAATATATCATATAATAAATAATATCTAGGATACCATGCTACTACTTCCCCACTGGTTTTCCACAATGCCCCAATGTCTCACGTCCTGAGCATCTCCCTCCAAAATGGCTTGCCTGCAGACACCTGGGAAAAGCACTACAACGTGAAACTCATGCAAAAAAACCAACAAATTCACATAATCAATGTAACCAGGTAGTTTATGGGAGCCACCACATCCCACATAATGTGTATCATACATCGATTGTTATACCTAAAGCCATTAAAGCCCATACACCAAGTAAGAATCATCAAGCCATCACAGCCCATACACGTTACACATATAGTAGTCCATAGAATTCTATATCCAAAATATATGTGTATGAATAACCACAATACATTACATCCCTCTACACACATATATAGGTAAAACTAACCGTTGTTCTTACTAGCACATGTAACTACCAAGAGAAGAGAGTGGGGCCAAAGGGGGTAGTCATCCATCCATCCTCCCACTGGAATGTTGGGCCCCCCAGGGCTCAGAATCCTCGAGATTTCATTTTCCCTTACTTACTTGGTGGAGTAGCATATAGAAACCCAAAATGTGGAGGATATATTATATCTCAAAACCACACTATGGGCATTACCTAGTCTTAGACAGAACTGCAGCTAACCTCTCTTAGACTCTGGGATACTACTTTTATGACTAGGTATCCTATAATTATACAACCATTTAGAGAGCTTTATTAGATTACTGAATTCCATTTTTATCAGTTTCACTTTAAGTTAATTAATTCCTTAAACATTAATTAACCATTAAAATCCACATTAAATTCCATTAGCATCATACCCAAGTGATATTGTTCCTTCAAAATTACAACCTCATCATTCTGTTCCAGCAACTCTATCTCCATGGGTTAACACCATTTAATCAATTATTCATTATTGAATTACATTCCCACAGTCCTAGGAATTCTAGAAAACATTCTATGCTACTAAACAAAAGGGGCTCAAATTGGTGAGTATATGTACTACTTGTCGGGTCTTTGCTGATTATAGCAAGAGCATATACCAGTCCTTCCTTGTGAAGCTAGGAACGGAAAGCACGCGGCATACCTCGCGTTTCATTGCCTCTTTCGGAAGAACGATAAGTAATTTAACCTTTCTTGAAACGTGGGTAAAAGTACTTAAGATAAACAACCAAAAGAAACAGAAAGCATAAAACAATCATATCTATCCCATTCCATCATCCATACTGTCCTCCCCAACACCCACATACATAAACTGGTGCATCTTGCCACAGTAGGCATCATCTGCTTCCACAACCAAAAGCTTTCATGCTTCTACATATCACCACAATCATCCAGGATCACATCACAGCACAAGAAAAAGGAAAATTGCATCACATCAATAGGGATCTTGGCCATTTAACAATCAATAGGGAAACTCAGAAACCTTTAAGGAATTATCAAACAATCAGTTCTTTAATCCATCTTGAATTAAGATTTATTATTCATCGGTTCCAATTTTGGGAAACCGAATCAGTAAGTTATAACAAATAATTAAACATCCATACTGTGCCAATTTGATTAACATCAAATTACAATATGAACCAAATTTGTTTACATGCCTCTTTATCTTTAGCCAAAAAATTATCAATTAATCCCAATTTATGTCTGTTACTGATTTCCATCTAGAAGGAACATCTAAGAAAAGCATGGATAGATATCAAACTATCTAGAAAAACATGAGGCAATAACATATGATCGATATCAATTTATTTATATGGTTAAAATATTCATTATGTCAATTAAATTTTCATATAGTATTATTAAACATGCTATCAATATCGTTGCACATAAAAGAAAAGAAAAGAAATGAATCCCTTACCTCAAATAGTTCCTCACTTTCTTTATCCACACAACGGGTCACAATCCTCCTCTCATGACAACTGCATCCACCCGAGGATGCCACGGTACGACCGCACCAACCAAACCCCAAGATAAATCCAATTAGAACCATGGATATAAAATTATATAAAATATAAAGGAGAAATAGGAGATGACTATCCCCAAAGGAATGATGATCAAACACACCTTATATCAAATATTGACCGATACTGCTCGATTGCATCAAAACAGAGCGGAAAAAATCCAAGGAGTAAGGTTTGATTGTGAAAATCCTACAGGAATGATTGAAAGTTTTGTGCGTCTCATAGAAAAGAACAATGATGAAGAAAATGGAGGACGATATATTGTGCCTATTGATGATTTAATTGGGAGACGGTTTAAGATACACTTAATTCCCCATTAAAAGTGGATCGCATTAGCACAAGCATTTTGACCAAGTAAAAACATCCCGATCCATAGGAATAATTAATATAGGATTTATGGATTTTTAATCGGCCTTATGAGTCTTTAAAATAAGGATTTAAATGTATTATATGTTGAAGGAAACATCAAAGGGGATAAACTGTAGGAAGTTAGAAATACTTTACACCAACCGTTACTGTACACCAACCAATAAAGCTACCGACAGACCTCACCCTTCTGGAAACATTTTACACCTACCGTTACTTTACACCTACCAATATTGTACACCTACCGATAGATATTTTGATAGTTCTCACCATTCTAGAAACACTGTACACCTACCATTTTTTTACACCTATCGATACAGTACACCTGCCGATAGATCTACTGATAGACCCCACCGTTCTGGAAACATTGTACACATATTGTTACTGTACACCTACCAATACTTTACACCTACTTATAGAGCTACCGATAGAACTAACCATTCTAGAAACACTGTACACCTACCGTTACTGTACACCTACCGATAGAGATACTGATTGAACTCACCGTTCTGGAAAAATTGTACACCTATCGTTATTGTACACCTACAGTTATTGTACACCTACTGATAGAGCTACCAATAGAACTCACCATTCTGGAAACATTGTACACCTACCGTTACTGTTCACATACCATTACTGTACACCTACTGATACTGTACACCTACCAATAGAGCTACCGATTGACCTAACTGTTCTGGAAACACTGTACTCCTACTGTTATTGTACACCTACCGATACTTTACACCTACCGATAGAACTCACCGTTCAAGAAACACTGTACACCTATAGTTACTGTACACCTTCCGTTACTGTACACATACTATTAATGTACACCTAATGATAGATCTACCGATAGACCTCACAATTCTGGAAACACTGTACACCTACCGTTTCTGTAAACCTATAGATATTGTACACCTACGGGTAGAGCTAACGATAGAACTCACCGTTCTGGAAACACTTTATACCTACTGTTACTGTACACCTATCGTGGTTGTACACCTACCTTTACTGTACATCAGCCGATGGAACAGTTCATTGAATTGGAAACACTGTTCACAGAACTGGAAATTTAGAAAAGTGTTAGAGATGAGTCAACTTGACCTCCTGGAACTCCTCCATAACCTCATTTTCACAAAGTAATGGACCAGAGAGGTCCAGGACATTACAATTGTTACACGCCAAAAATTTACCAATAAACATAACTTAATGCATTAAACACGGATTCCCTTTATAGTGACACTTTGTTTAAAGTATATATTTATAAAATAGATGTTAATAATAATATTTCTACTTATATGTTTTTAATTTTGAAAAACAGATATACATGGTTGTGAATAGAATGTAATATTGAGTTTGAAAGGTCAAATATAGTTTTTACTAAATACTAACATACATTTATGATTAGTAACAAACCCTTATGAATATTAATACGAAACATATTAATAGTAAATAAACCCAATTTATTGTAATAACACTTATGAATATATAATAAATAGGGTATCTTATAAGTGATAATATAATCATTATATAAGTGTTGGTATTTTCGTGTAATTCATAAATATTTAATTAAAATGTCATTCTTCATTAAAAACATTAAATGAAAATCAATTTTTAATAAATGTAATCATAAATTATTATTTTATTGAGTATTGGTAATAAGATAATTAAATGGGGCCTTGATTAATATTTACAGGGTGTTATAAAATGAGTTATAATTTTAAAATTATTAATTTTCCAATAAATTTGGATTTTAATTAAAACATATATTTCCCATACATAGAAAATTATTTTTATAAAATGGTATTGATTTTCTAATTCTACATGTGGAATTATGTTTGGGGTGAATATTTTCTATTTTATTGAAATACTTGATTTTTTGGTGAATAGTGAAATTCTATAATTTATGAAATGTTCTCAATAAATGAATATCTGAAACATGGTTGTGCCTCGACTCATGTAAATGGCTATTATCCCAAAATTACATGAACATATTTCTATATTTATTTATTTAATCATCACAATTTATTATCTTGTGGAAAAATAATAAAATAATGACTATGATGGTGGAAAACCCCTCTTACCCCCCACTACAAATACCACCCTCACCCCACTCTCCTTATCACACCTCTCAAAAATTGTGATTTGTCAAAATTCTATACAATATTCCTTAAAAAGATATTCTCCACATAAAATATCTACTGGTCTCACCAAAAGTCCTATACAAAAGGCCTTAAAGAGGATCTTGGTGAGAGAAGATCAAGAGGTAAAAATCATCTTTCAATATCTAGTATTTTCTTTTGAATTATTTTCTTTTATTATAAACACATACACAACCCTTATCCAAGAGGAATGAAATATCTAGTATCATATATATACCATATATTTATAATGTTTATGAAACAAATCATTATCATACTTCTTCCTCTATCCCACTTGTTTTAAAATATTTATCATCTGTGATGTTTCGATTTACCAATATTGTGGGCAATGTGATATAAATTTAAATTAGATACATCAAATATGGTTTTAAAATAATATATATGATAAAATAGTATATTATTATACATATATTTTGATATATTATGTTCTGGAACTAGTGTTTATGCATTATATTAATTATTAAAAAAATTTGTTCTTAAATATCAAAATTCACCAAAGTGAACTAAGGATTATCAATAATTATTAATCTAATGATTCATCCTCATAACATAAAATGAAAATGATTTATTGAATCACTTAATATTATAGAATAATTTTAATAAAATATATTTCAACTTTCATAGTTTTACCTCAACTCAACAAGAATATTCTATACGAACCAACCATGGAAATAATTCAAAGAATGCACCCGAATAAATGGAAAGAATATAATTTTATTAATTAATTGGTTGAATGAGGTAATAAAATGATGATATAAGGTGATACAAATATTATTTTTATTATTTACAACTTTAATAAAACTCTTGTAACAATTATACATGCTATTTAATTACATTATAAGTAAAACAAACCATCTTAAGGGAATTGGTAACCCAATTTCTATTCATTGGGTTACCTTCTACATCATTCATTATGTGATTTTTTGAGATTATTTGTGTGCTGAATTTTTTTAATATTATGTTTAGTTATTCTTATTTAAAATTTATACATGTATCCTTTCCATTCTATTAATTATAACTCTAATTATATATTTAAGAGTTTATCCTTTTAAAATCCTTTTAAAGGTCTCTATAATGAAATTCAAAAAGACTGTTATATATAAATAGCTAGTTATTTATCATGATTTCGTGATTAATTATTACTATTTTTTTCACCCTAGAGAGAGATATGTTGGATTGATAGCATTATATCACACCATATATTGGGTTGATCCCATTATAGATCAATATATCTTGGGATGAGCTCATTATAGGCCAATATATGTTGGATTGAGCCTATTATAGCTCAATATATGACAGGTGGGAACCATTATAGCTCTCCAATGCATTTTTTACTCCAGATATGGATGTTTGCATGAATGTTATTCCATGTTTATGAGATTTTTTTTTGATATGGCAAATATGTCTAACGGTTACTGCGTGATGTTTCTAGGCATGAATACTAGTTTCAAATGAAATTAGTGTTTTTGGGAATTATGTTATGACTTGAAAAAAAATTATTCATTTATTTCCATTACTAAACGTTTTTTCTCATCGGAATTTCATAAATATTTTTCATAGGTTATGTGTAAGTGTAAGAAAAATAAAGAATCCAATCTAAATGTCATGAATACTTTTTAAAGAAATTATTTTTCTTTTGTGTTGTTTTATATTTTAGAAGAAATGGATACTATTTTATTATTTTTCACATGTATAATTATTGGATGATATGTATAAAGACCCAACCTTAAACATTACATAATATTGAAATAAACGAATAATTCACTTTAAAGATATTTTCAGGTTTAGAGTTTTAGAGTATTAGGACATAACTATTACATATCAAAAGATTAAAAAGTTGAAAAATCTACTCAGTTTCCATTTTTTCATAAAATGAAAACTCTTGAAAAAAAAGTGTCATGTCTAGTTCCATGTTTTAGACAGCATGAATTTTCCTTGATCCAATTCTTGACAATATTCATCTTTAAGTCCCGTGAAAACATTTCAAAACTTATGATGAGCATATAAAAGCTTAGTAAGGGTTATGAAACAATGAAAGAAAACATGAGTTCATAAATATGTACAAAACATAAACTATTTTACATACCTCATGAAATCATAATATTTAGGAATAACACATAGAAATCATAAATCATAACGGTATATTTTGGAATCCATAACATACATACATTGTAGCTATCACATCTAAATAGGGAGTTACTCTGGAATACCCATTGCAATATATTCCCAAAATATATTAGGAGAAACATTCACGTTTACCTCCCTCACATTACCCAATGCATTGGAGAGATATCTTGGGATCAACCGCCCTTGGTTTATCACAGAACCACCTGTATATGTAAATAATTCCTATGAACTATAACATGATCATAACACATAACATAAGAATAAAGAAAAGATTAAATTTCCACATTGTAATAACAAAATATAATTTCAATATATTGAAATAATAAATCTATTATCAAAATCATTTTCAATACAAAAATACCTAAAAAGAGTATATGGAATTTATTTTTCCTTTTAAAAACATTATGGATTGTTAAGGAAGCCAAAGGTCAAATAATACTCGCGTCGGCGGAAAGGTCGTTGTCACCACTTACGTTTAAAAGAAACATACATTTTTTCTTTTTGTAAAACGCTTCTTAGAGAAAATATTCCCCTTAAATGAAATGAGAAGTCAAAATTGTTAATACAGGATATAAAAGAAAGTCCTGTATTTCAAAAAAAATATACCTCAATGAAAGGAGATTGAGATGAAGTACCTTACCTCGTGTCCAGCATGACTCGATCATTCCGTAATCTCCTGAATAATAAACTAAAGATAATTTCTAATTGCTTAAGAATATTTTTCAAGTTTATTATTCCTTTAATATCACTTATTACCCTGTTATAAACAGTATGAAATCATTGAAGTTAATAACAGCCATTTTGTCGATATTTGTTACTTGCTTAAAAAATGAACACCTTATAATTACATGTTGATCACATAGTAAAATATCCATTAACTTCATAATGATATTAATAATTTATATAACGTATATATCATATATATCCATTATATAAATTATTTATAACAGTAAATAACATTTATAGGTAAGAAATGAAATCCACCGTTCACGGATACGGTAAGCCGTACGTACGCATGAATACTACTTCCATTTCCCTTTCTTATATTAATGGAATTAAAACATAATGATACATAGTTATATAATAATTCCAGTTTAATATCTTATATAATATTATTAACTCCATCCTTTATACATTCCACATAAGTCATTAACAAGTCATATTACATTGAGGGGGCGGTAGTCCGCACATCCTTTAATGAGACTATCGTGTTTACCCACTATGGAAACCATTAATTAATTCTATAAATGGAAAATATAAATCATAAAGAAAACATAAACATAATATATATCCTATATGAATACAGTTCCATCATAATGGTCACCATGAGAGGTGGTAGGAGATAATTTAACAGTCATCATTTAGTGAGGTGTTTGGTTGCCATCCACAAAAACATTATGTTCTTCACCCATTAGATTGAGGTGTGTGTAAGTTTAGTTCAAAATATTATTATAAAAACATCCTTGTATATTTATTATAATGTTTTTAATACAAAATAAAGGAATAAAAAGAGTTTAGGTGTTGGATATATAAAATAAAAGAAAAGAAGTTAAGAGAAATTGTTACCTTTAATTTGGGTAACTGCCTTTGGTTTGAACCAAATGGACTCTTGAAGTTCCTTCTACCTAAGGTAAGTATTCTTGGAGGAGAATATGGATTTAGGGATCTTAACTAGTTAGAGGTTTGATGATCCAAAAGGCTTGAGAGGTGTGATGAATTGGTAAGATGTGGTCTAGTTTTATAAGGGAGAGGATGGACACTTTAAGAAAATGTGAAAACATTATTTTATAATAAACATGTCTTCGGTTTAAAAGGGTAAAAAATACATTAAGGTATAAGATAAGATGACTATGATTTGAAATAAAATCATCCAACAGGAATTGTATAGGTTTTGGATATTATTTTAGGCATTATAATTTTATTTGTTTAACTAATTTATTAATGAGGTAAACAATACATAATTAGTGGGTCATAAATACTTTAATTAATATGATGTCTAAAAATTAAAAAAAATACTATGATGTAGTAAATATTTTTATATTTCCAAAAAATATTTATAGTCGAAAATAAGACTTATATAACACCATGTAAATATTATTTTACAAAAAGAATTTTTTTTATGTCATTTTGGCCTTTACTAAAAATTATTTAATCTAAAGTGTCATTATCATTCATAAATGGATCCATGAGGTATAAAAATTGACCCAAGGATTCCCATGGTCTGATGTGTATTAACCAATAGTATTATAACACGTTTAAGGGTAATTTTATTTTATTATAATACATTTTTCTTACCTTTATTTACCTTATTTACACTTTAACCACGGTAAATAAAATATTTACTGAAGTAAATATTTAAAATGTATAAAACTAAAACTTAACTATTTACACAATTTGGACCTCCTAATTCCAAAAATAGAATCCCTTTATCCAAATTCAAATCATATAAGTGGCGTAAATTAATTTAAAATTAATTCTTCTTGTAAAAAAACCGTTTTTCTAGAAATAATATCTTTCAAAAGATTGACACTTGTTTATGCCAACTTTCAAAGTGAAATTCATTTCAATGGCCAAAATTGGATTAAATGGTAAATATATATTCTAATTACACTTTAAAATAAATTAAATATATAATATAACCATATAAATAAATTATATTATAACACAATGTTGAATTAAAATACAATATTTATCACCATTCATGAAAAATGAATTTTATCAGATTAATACCAAAATTTTACCCAAAGTAAATTTTGATGTCCTGATTATAAAAAAGAAATTTATTTTTTAAAATATAACATAAAAAGTGAAAAAATACTAGAAACAAGGGTTCGTCATTAAAAGGCAATAAATTGGCCTTTTAAAGTAAATTATGATTAAAATTAGATTCATTCTCATTTTAAGCCTCTGACTTTTATTGGATAAATGTAAATACATTTAACAAACATGTCTAATCATATTGTAGTTATTTTCATTCATTCCCACCAATACAATGACTAGGAGTTAACTACCATTAAAAATAATAATATTATATTATTATTGTGCAACGTAAGATTTCGAAAAACTCGTTGTTGCGTATCAGGTACGCTATCGAACATAAAAACCCCTTTCAAGTAAAATTAATATTTAATTCAAAAATATTAATAAATATGAAAAATGTCTAATTCTTTATTTACCTGTATTGTTACATCCTTCCCCCTTTTGGAATTTTCTTCCTCACAATTTTTAATCACTTATCAAAATAAGTGGGGTATTTATCCCTCACGTCATTTTCAGATTTCCCACATTTCCTCTTCAACCATATGGTTTTTCCACAAAACCTTTACCTAGTTAATTACCTTATTCCACAACACTTGCCCTCTTCGGTCATGAATCTTGACAGGTTGTTCTTCATAAGAGATATTCTCTTCCAACAGAACTACCTCTGGACTCAAAACATGATATTGATCTTGAATATACTTTCTCAACATCGAAACAATAAAAACATCGTTTACCTGGGATAAACATGGATCTAAAGCCACTCTGTACGCAACTGATCCAACTTTATCCAGAATTTCATAAGGGCTAATGAACCTCATACTCAAATTTCCCTTCTTACCAAAATGCATCACACATTTCCATGGAGAAACTTTGAGAAATATATGATCACCTACCTCAAAAGAAGGATCCTTCCTCCGATTATCTGCATAACTTTTCTATCTGCTCTGATCTGTTCACATGTGCTTCTGAATAAACTGAACTATCTATGCCATCTCATCTACAAATTTTAGTCCCATTAGCTTTCTTTCATATAATTCATCCCAAAATGATGGATTTCGACCACGCTCTCCATATAGTTCCTCAAATGGAGCCATCTATATACTGGAAAGAAAACAGTTAATATATAAAAATTCAACAAAAAAAGATTCTAGTCCCAACTTCACTGATAGTCCATTGCACAAGCACGTAAAATATCCTCTAAGGTATGAATTTTCCATTCTGACAACCCATCTAATTGCAGATGAAAAGCTGTACTAAAATTTAATTCAGTACCAAATGACTTCTGATGTCCTTTCTAAAATTTAGAAGTAAACCTGGGATCACAATAAGATACAATGGAGAGGGGAATGTAATTAAACCTGACTATCTCTTTAACATGAAATTAAGATATCTTATCTAGAGACCATGTATATTGAATATGAATGAAATGAGCAGACTTAGTCAACTGATCAACAATAACCCAGATTGAATTATTACATCAATATGTCTTCGGTAACCCCCAACGATGTCCATGGATATATTTTCCCATTTCCTCTCTGGCACTAATAAAGGCTGAATCATCCCTTTTGGTAATTGCTGCTTTGATTTAACCAACTGACAAGTCAAACACTTCACATTGAAATCTGAAATATCTATTTTCATTACATCCCACCAGTAACACTACTAGAGATCATTGTACATCTTTGTACTGCCATGGTGAACTGAAAACGGTGAACTATGAACTTCACATAACAAATCATTCTTCAATTGTGAATAACAAGGTACACATAACATTTTCCCAAACCTAAAAACACAATCATTGTCAACATTAAAATCTGGTAACTTACACTTCTGAACCAACTCTACCTTTTCCTACAACTCGTTGTCTTCCCTCTGTTCTTTCATAATTCTATCTGAGAGAGATGATTTGACTGACACCTGAAACAAAACAGAAAAATTCCTGCACCAACAACTTCTATTCCAAAGATCATCATATCAAAAACCAAAGGATCTAGTTCCAAATGTGACATTGTTAATGAAGCATTAATTTTTCGACTCAAAGCATCAGCCACTTTATTTTCTTTTCCTAGATGGTAATGGATTGTGCAATCATAATCCTTGATTAATTCCTTCCATATCCTATATCTCATGTTCAATTATTTTTTAGGGAATATATACTTTAAACTTTTGTGATCATTATATATTTCACATTTTACTCCATATAAATGGTGCATCAAATTTTTTTTAAAAAAAACAGCAGCAGCTAATTCCAAATCATGTGTAGTGTAATTTATCTCATGATGTTTCAACTGACGTGAAGCAAAAGAAATTACCTGATCATTCTGCATAATGACTCATCCAAGTCCTTTCAATGAAGTGTCACTATAAATGACTAATTCACCATCTCTCGAAGGCAGTGCCAAAACTAGAGCATTCACCAATCATATTTTCAATTCCATTAAACAATCATCACATTCTTTTGTCCAGATAAACATAACAACTTTTCATGTTTACTTAGTCATTGAACTAGATAAGCATTAAAAAATTTCAAAAAACCTCCGGTAATAATCTTACAAACCAATAAAACTGTGGATCTCAGTTATTTTTTTGGGTCTTGGACATTCTTCAACAAATTTTGTTTTAGGAGTATCAATAGTTAAGCCATTTTTTGAATCAATGTGACCAAGGAAATAAATTTGTTGTAACAAAAATACACGCTTCCTGAATTATCACGATCAGGTATAATACCAGGAAACTCAACTGTAAAAACATCAAGGTACTCATTTACAACTGGAACATCATTAATTGGAATACTTCATTTTTTTCAATAATATGGGCAACGTGACATTCATTTCTATATTTTACTAGTTTCTTAACTTATTGATATGTTATCAAAAGGAAGGGTTCATTCTTGTATACAAACTAAAATTCATTATGAAAAGAAACCTATTTAGCTCTACAGTAAATCTTATCATGATAAACAAAAATCCAATCCATACCCAAAATCACATCAAAATCTACTTGAGGAAAAACAAGAAGGTTTGCAATTATATTCTTTCTCCACATAAGGACAAGAACGTTATTATGTTTTCTTTTTTCCTCAACATTTCTTCCCTGTGGTTTTAACATATATTCTGTATTCATATCTTGAGATGGAATTCCCAATTTACTAGAAGACTTCTCATAAATTAAAGAGTGTTTGGACCTGAATCAAACAACACATTGGCATAATCTGATCAAACAGACAGTGTACCTGATACTACTTCATTTTTCGGCCCAACAACTGCTGAAGTAGTTTCAAATGATTTCATCACCCCTTTATTCTTTATGTATGGATAATTTCACTCAGTTGAGTTCTTCATTTGAAACTCATTTTCATTATGAACCATTTCATTTCACTTAAAACATTTTACTGACTGCAAATTAGATTTTGTATTACCATTACCCATATATTTTTAGTGAAATTATGAGCCTTATGTCCCATTTTAACACATCGGTATCACTTACCAAAATCCAAAATACATTCACAGGCATGATTTTTAACACAATTTTCAAATTCTATAAACTTAAGTTTCTTACCATCATAATTTTTTGAAGAGTTCTTCCCTTTCGCATGCCACCTCGAGCTCTTATTATGTTGTTTGTCCAAGAACTCTTGGTCATCGACCAACTCCATTTCCACCTTCTCCGCACATCGAACATGTTTGTCATAACTTTTAAACTTACAAGAAGTTAAATACCTTCAATAATTTGGATTTAATCCTGAGTTAAAATGGTAGATTTTACTATCATGATATCGTACGAAATTCAGAGCATTCCTTCCCAGTCGAGTGAATTTTTCTTCATATGCATCCACTGAGTCATCCTCCTGCCTCATTTCTAGGAATTTTTTTCCATTCTAAGAAGAACCAACTTAGGAAAATATTTCTCAAGAAACATACCTTTAAATTCATCCCAATAGAGAGCATCAATCTCTTCATTATCCCTGCTATTTTTCACCATTGACCACCACTGATTAGCTTCACATTCAAAACGGTAAACAACGAGACTAACATTTTGTGGTTATGAAAAACCCATGACATTGAAAATATTTTCCAATTACTTAATACACCCTTTTTCTAGCACTAGGTCAGATGATGTTCTGAATGATTAGGGATGTTGCCTCATGAAATTCTACATTGCCGACATGTTCCTCTGCGGTTGCTCTGGATGATCTCGTACATGGATATCACCACCATTTATAGCATGAGTCAACTATGTCATCACTGCAAAAAAACACTTTAGTTCTGATTCCAACCATCTCGGGTTGCTGATATGGAAGGTTTTCTTCCTCCTAATGTCATCCCAAAATAGCTTCCTTATTTCCTCTACGGAAAAACATTCTGAATACTAAAATATCATAGGCGAAGCATAATTGTAATCTTTAAATGCTATATGATTTCAATATTAACAGAAATTACATTATGGATATTAATTTAACAATACCCTATCTCCTAAAGTAATCTAAAACAACCACTGATACCAACTATAAGATCCCAGCCTTAAAACTTTACATAATATTTAATTAAATGAAATAATTCACATTGAGGACTTTTTAGGTTTAGAGTTTTAGAGAATTAGGAAATAACTATTACATCATAAAAGGCTACAAAGTAGAAACTTCTACTCAGTTTCCATTTTTTTACATAAAATAAAATCTCTTGAGAAAATGAGTCATGTCTAGTTCCATGTTTTAGATAGCATAACTTTTCCTTGATCACATCCTTGACAATATTCATCTTTATGTGCTGCGAAAATATTTCCAAACTTGGGATGAGCATAAAAATATCAGTAAGGGTTATAAAAAAAATAAAAATAAAACATTAGATCATAAATATATACAAAAAAACTCTTTTACTTAACTCCTGAAATCATATTATTTATGAATAAAATGTAGAAATAATAAATCATAAAGGTAACTTGTGGAATCCATAACATACTTACATTGAAGCTATCACAGATACATAGAGAGTTACTTTTGAATACCAATCATAGTATATTCTCTAAATATCTTTGGAGAAGCATTCACATTTACCTCTGTCACGTTACACAATGCATTGGAGTGCTATCTCAGGCTCACCCGCCCTAGGTTTATCACGGAACCACCTGTATTTGTAAATAATGCCCAAGAATCATAACATGATCATAACTAATAACATAATCATAATAGAAAAATAAAATTTCCACATTGTAAAAACAAAATATAATTTCAAGATATTGAAATAATAAACCCATTCTCAAAATCATTTTCAATAAAAAAATACGTAAAAAGAGTATGTGGTATTTATTTATCCTTTTATAAACATTACAGCTTGTTAAGGAAGCCAAAGATCAAATAATACTCACGCCGATGGAAAGGTCCCTGTCACCACTTATGTTAAAAAGAAACATAATTATTGTCATTTAGTAAAACACATCATAGAGAAAATATTTCCTTTGAATGAAATGAGAATTAAATGGTGTTTATAAAGCATATAAAATAATGTCGTGTATTTAAACAAAATATTCCTCAACAAAAGGAGATTGAGACGAAGTCGCTTACCTCATGTCTGACTTGACTCAATCATTCTTTAATCTCATGAATAATAAACTAAATTTAATTTATACTTTCTTAAGAATCTTCTTCATGTTTATTATTCCTTTTATATCACTTATTACCATGTTATAAACATTATGCAAACATTTAAGTTAATAACGGTCATCTTGTCAATATTTGGTACTTGAGTCAAAAATGAACACCTTATAATTAAAAGTTGTTCATGTGGTTAAATATCCATTATCTTCAGAATGATATTAATGATTTAGAGGTAATATATTTCACATATATTCAGTATATAAATGTATTTATAGTAGTTCATAACATTTAGATGTATGAAATGAAATGCACCGTTCATGGAGATGGTAAGCCGTATGTACGTATGAACGCCACTTCCATTTCCATTTTTTATCTTAATAGATTTAAAACATAATGATACATAATTATAATATAATTACAGTATAATATAATATAAAATATTATTATCTCCATCCTTTATATTTCACACATAAGGCATTAACGAGTCATATCACTTTGAGGGGGCGGTAGTTCGCACTTCCTCTAATGAAATTATTGTATTACCCACTATGGAAACCATAAAGAAACTATATAAATGGAAAATATAGAAGCATAAAGAAAACATATGCATAATATATATAATATATAAATACATTTTCATCATAATGGCCCCCATAATAGGTGGTAGGAGATAATTGAACAATCATCGTTTCGTGAGGCGTTTGGTTGCCATCCACAGAAACATTATGTTCCTCACCCATTAGATGGAGGTGTGTATAAGTTTAGTTCAAATACATCTCATAAAAACATCCTATTATATTTTAGATACTATTTTAGTTGTATGATAATGGAATAAAAATAGTTTGGGGGTTGTAGAAGTAATATAAAAGAAAAGATGTTAAGAGAAACTGTTACCTTTAATTTGGGTAACTCCCTTTTGTTTGAACCAAAAGAACTCTTGAAGTGCGTTATTCCTATGTTAAGGCTTATAGAAGGAGAAGAGGGATGTAGGTAGCTTAATTAGACATAGGTTGGATGAGCCAAAATTCTTGATAGGTGTGAGTAGTTGGTTATAAGTGGTATACTTTTATAAGGGAGAGGAGTGGCTCTTTACGAAAGTGTGAAAACATTATATTATAATAAACTTATCTTCAGTTTAAAAAGGTCAAAACAAATTAAAGTATAATATAAGATGACTCATATTCTAAATAAAATCATTCAATATAAATTGGATTGGTTTTTTTGTTATTTCAGTCATTATAATCTTATTTATATAAATCATTTATTATTGAGATAAACACTGCATCATTATTGTGTCATAAAAAAATTAATTTATTTGATGTCTAAAATTTTCAAAAAAACTACTATGATGTAGGAAATATTTTTATATTTCCAAATAATATTGATAGTCAAAACTAGGACATATATAACACCATGTAAATGTTATTTTACTACAAAAATTTTGTTTATGTCATTTTGGCCTTTACTTTGAATTAATTAATATAAAGTGTAATTATCGTTTATATGTGGCTCAATGGGGTCCCAAAATCGACCCAAGAGTGTCCAGGGTCAGATATGTATCAAACAATAGAATTAGGATTCGTTTAAGGGTAATTTTATGTTATTAAAATATAATTTTTTTACACTTATTTACCTGATTTACCCTTTAACCATGGTAAATAAATTATTTACTGAAGTAAATATTTGAAATGTCTAAAAAAAATTACCTATTTTCAAAATTTTGACCACCTGATTCCAAATATGGAATCCATTTCTCTATATTCACAACATATAAGTGGTCTAAATTAATTTAAAATTAAATCCTGTTGTTAAAATAAAAAGCCTGTTTTTAAAGAAATAATAACTATCAAAAGATTGACAGTTGTTTTTGTCCAATTTCAAAGTGAAATTAAATCCAATTACCAAAATTGGATTAAAATTTAAAAATATATTATAATTACACTTTAGAATTAATTAAAAATATTATCTCACCATATAGATAAATTATATTAAAACGTAGTTTTGAATTAAAATACAATATTTTTCACTATTCATTAAAAAATGAATTTTATCAGATTATTACCAAAATTTAACCCAAGTAAATTTTGATTTCCCAATTCTAAATAAAGATTATATTTTGTCAAATATAACATATAAAAGTGAAAAAACTATAAAAAAGGTTCACTTTCAAAAGAAAATAAATTTGCCTTTTAAAGTAAATTATGCTTAAAATTACATTCATTCACATTTTAAGCCTATAACTTTTATTAGATAAATATAAATAAATTTAACAAACATGTATAATAATATTGTTTTCAATTTCATTCATTCTCTGTAATACAACTATAAGGAGTTAACTACCAATTAAAATAATAATATTATAATATTAGTGTACAATGTATGATTTTAAAGAAACTCGTTGTTGCGTATCGGATACGCTATCGATCATAGAAATCCCTTTAAAGAAAAATTAATATTTAATTCACAATTATTAATAAATATGAAAAATCTCATATTATTTATTTACCTGGAATGTCACAATAAGTATGTTTTATGTCCTAGTTTTCAAAAAATAAAAACCTGAAATGATCTTCAATGTGTAAAAATGTATGTTCTTATCTAAAACAGAATAATATGTAATGGATTAAGGATGGGTCCATATAGTTGACATCAAAGGTTGGATTAGATAACATTATGGGTTAGGATGATGTTAATATAATACCATTAATGATTTTTTCATTATTATTCATTAGAAATGATATATAATTTAATGATCACCATGTTTCCTTGTCTAATATATGTTTGTTTATAATGGTTTTCTAAAAAATAAATAGAGAAGATAAATTAGGAAGTAACCCAGAGGCAGATATTTGTCCGAATCTACATCATGGAATTGTGGGAACCAGAACTGAGTAGTTTGTGACATCAATTTCATGTTGAAAAAGGTGATAAAAATTTGTGGTATCATTACTATAGATGAACCGTATCTACCAAGATCAATCATGTTTAATTTGGATGATTTTATAACACAATTTCCTCCAGCATTCGGTGGAACCAATGACCATGTGATAGCCAAAGTTTGGATCAATGCTCTATAAAAGATATTTGATGTTAGGGGATGTAGATACCCAATGCATGATGTAAATGGACATTACATTACTTTTTTGGAATACTTAATACATAATAAAAGCAGACTCCAAAGGACCGTAATAGTTTAGTGTCTTCGGAAACTCGAAATATAATCTTCTAATCATGGTGAATGATCTTTAATATCTCCCATAAAGATCTTCCCCATTGGTTTCCTTACCTAAATCCTTTGTTTATATCCTTGGGAAAAGAAAACATATAAAGTGTCAGCTCAAATGCTCAGAAAGGGTATGCATGGAGAAAATAAAACAAACCATATACATTTAATCATAAAAACATAAACATATTGTTTAGTCATCGAAATCTTGAGCAGTGACATAAAACATGGCAGTACGTAAGGCATAGATCATAATGGAACATCAATCCTGATAATATAGCTTGTAAATTAAACTTGTACTTGTGGAAAAACATTAATCACGTGATATGATTCGCATAGTAGCCATGGAATTGCTGCCAAAACCTTCTTAGTGGACAAAGTCCCTTACTAAACCGGGTTTACTGGCCGTTCCATCCCTGTTTTACTGAATCGGATTTACATGTCGTTTCAGCCATGTCTATATCAGGAGATATAAATCTTTACCCAATGCATTGGAGGGAGATATAGGTCCCACTCATCTCATTATGAAATCATTATTTCGTGTGCAACAAAATAAACATACATCATTCATAATAACCCAATGAATAAAATGGGTTTCATAAACATCATTCCATCATAACATAATCCATATAAAATAAATGGATATCATTTCATCATAAGATAAGTAAAATCATGTAAATAATAGAGACGTTATACCTGAAACATACACATAAGAAATAATGTCATCTTAGATGGAAAATGGTATTGATAAAGAACTTGAAATGAATTCTTGAGGAAAATATCCTCACTACTTGAAAATCATTTTATATTCACAAAATTCCAATAAATTTTAAAAGAAAATTATTTTGTTTAAAATATTCATGAAATATTGTAGAGTAATCATGAAAATAAGGCTTTATGAATCCATAAAAATCTGTTCATGTCGTATAAGTTAAAAAAACATTCTTCTCGTACTTTTACCGGAAAAGTCAAAAAGTACCTCATATGGTAAACAAAAAAAATTCCTTACATACCATGTAGAAAAAGCTAAAAATGGGTAAATAGTAATTTAAACATACATGAAAACATTTTTATAAAACTTGGACATGGATGATAAATATAACCCCAGTAAATACTTACGTATAAGCAATCTCGGATAGGAAATAATTGAGATTGCAACATTGTCCCTTACCTTAGGTCCAATATGCTTCGTACGTTTCTGAATATCCTATATAATGATTTAAATAATTTCATTTTGACTTATTACAGAATCATATTAATTGTTATGATATCATATATGGTTCACTTATGACTTTATATTACACGTTCTTTTGTAAATTCCATGTTAAAGAGCGTTTTGGGTAAAATCGTTTCATTTTTCATCTGTGTTTGGACTTCTAATTATTCAAATGAATACATAGATCAGGGTTAAATAATTCCAGAATATAAAACATGATTTATATCTAATATATATTCAGAATATACATATATATAATAGATCGATAAATGGAAAGAAATACACTGTTCATAGAGACGGTAGGTCGTACGTACGCATGAACGATGTTTTCATTTCCTTATTGAATTGATTGGAATTAAGTAGATGAAATACATATATATATATATATATATAAATAATTCTAGTAGAATTATTATTTCATATATTTCATTATTACTTATTATATATACTTTATAATTATTCTTGATTCGTTATCATGGAAAATGAATCTCGTCACGTCGTGGAGACGGTAATCCGTACGTACGCACGAGCGA
This sequence comes from Viscum album, assembly GCA_963277665.1. Classification (NCBI taxonomy): domain Eukaryota; kingdom Viridiplantae; phylum Streptophyta; class Magnoliopsida; order Santalales; family Viscaceae; genus Viscum; species Viscum album. The sequence goes on from OY728161.1 coordinate 849,409,558, forward strand.
TGATATCGTTCCCATATTTATTGAAAGGACATGGAGAGGATGATATAATATCATTGAATTAGTATGATTTTATAATAATAATATTTAGTTATTCTTTACACCATTATAGCCATCCAAGTAAGGTGGTGGTGGAAAAATAGACTACAACACGGCCTGGAGACGGTATTCTGTACGTACGCACGCGTGGTGATTTCATTTTCCATAGGATAGATAGAAGGTGAAATGGAGTTGTTTGATATTTATAATAACATATCAGTATATTATTTATACTGATGTTATTACAATATAATGAAACAACTAATGAAGAGGTGGTAGAAGAAGAAATAAATTTGAAACAATCGGTAACAGATATTACCTCTTCTTCGACACGTCTCTTTGAAGCCTCCTATTAGGGAACTAAAATTGGTCTTTGAAGAAGACCATGACCTCTATTATGTTTCTAAGTAGTTTGATAAGGGAAATGGGTAGGGTTTTTCTGAGATTGAAGGCTATAAATTGTGTAAAGAGGAGAGGGAGGAGGTGCCCTTTTATAAGGGAGGAGAGGGGCACCTTTGGAATCCTCAAAAGTATTAGTTTAATATAAATTCAAACCCCACAAAAAACCTCCAAAAATGACTCAATTATAAGATTAGTTGATATTGGGTTGTTATCTCATCAACCAATCAAATTTTTACGTGTTTTTATCTTATTTTAAACCGTATTTTTTTTATTTATCCTTATTTAATCTATTTAATTTTATTTGTGGTAATAAAAATCTAAATTTTAAATGGTTATAAATAATCACTTATGGGTGGTTAATTTTATATAATTGGATACTTTAGGACTATTTAGACTATATAAATTTTAATTTATAATTTTTAAATATTTCTTTGATTTTTTAAACAATTTTATAATATGTAACTTTTCTAATATAACAATAGTGTCAATTTTGACACTTTTCATTTTTTTTAATTTCAATAAAATATATACAGAAGATATGTTCGAACAAAAAGATTTAATAGATTAATAACATGTAATATTTATATATAAAATTATTGGAGAACATTAAATAGTTAATATAATATTTATTTTAATACTTTTAAAATCATTTATTTGATATTTCAATCAATAAAATAATTTTGACATCACTATTGTGTCATAATTAATGATAATTATTTAAACCTTAAAAAATTATAAATAAATTTATATGATGTAGATAATTTATTATATTTCTCGGGTCTATTTATATCTGAAGATTAATGATGTTTATCACTAAATTAAAATTATTACACTTATAAGATTTAAGAGAGTGACATGTTTTCACTTTCATTGGATTTAATAATAATTATATTATTACATGGTCAAAAGTCCATGAAATGAATCTAGTCCGACCCTTAGGTGATACGGGTCGACATTTATTCATCCAATATAATTTTTTTAGGTGTTAAGGTAATTTTATAATATTATTTTTACGTTTAATTACCAGATTTACCTTTAACTGTAGTAAATAAAAATTACCGTAGTTACTATTCATATTATCAAAAAAATAAAAGTTAGATATTAACATAATTTTGACCGACTGAATACAAATATGGAATCCATTTTTCAAAATTCAAAACACAGAAGTTTCAGTAATAAATTTAAAATTATTCCCGTTGTTAAGAAAACAGGTTTTAAAAGATAAAACATTGTAAAAGATTGAAATGATTTTACCTATAAATTCAATGTAAAATCAACGCTAATGACATAAATTATATTAAATTGTAACAATATATTCTATTTATACTTTAAAATCATTCAATATTATAATGTAACCATATTAATTTTTATGATGAAAAAAGGTGTTTTTAATTAAAATATAGCGTGTTTTTACTATTCATTAAAATATGAAAGTTATCAAAATAATATAAAAAGTTTATCCAAACTAAATTTATATATCCTGATTCCAAATAAAAATTTTATTTTGTCAAATTTAACTTATAAACATGTCAAAAACTAGATTTAAAGTGGGTACGCCATCAAAAGGCGACAAAACTGCATTTTTTGAAAAATACTCATTTTACCTGAAAAATTTATTTTGTTCACAACCCATGTTCTAGAAAATGTGTAAGATGAAATAATAATGTTATAACATTATAAATTTTGTTAATAATATACATAACGGCTAGTTCGTAATAATATTATAACCATATATCGTTGTTTAGTGAAACCCAGTATTGGGTACAACACACGCTATCGAGGAAGGTCGTGATTGCGTGTAATGAAAGCCAAGTCAGTGTTGTGTGTAGTGCAAGACTCCTTTGTTGTTGAATATAATATAATCCAACCATATTTCATTTATACATTGAATATATATATATACACTAAATTTTACGTAGAATAACTACTATCAAATGAACTTGAAATTGTGTGTAACATGATCCAAGAATAGTGTTGCGTATAGTGCATGCTACTACGGTGTAGCATATAAAACAAAATAACATTGGTGTAGCGTATTAAACAAGACATCAATGAAATTAAAAATAATAATTCTCATAAATTCTCTGGTTGTTACATTCTACCCTCCTTAAAATGAATTTATCCCTCGAAATTCATCGGGGTTATAAATGGTTTATTACATGAGAGTTTCTTTCACAGAAACCCACATCGTAAAAAGGAATACCAAAACTTATCTTCAAAAACTAAATTATGAAATGTAATAGTTACCCAAATTAACTAATCACTGGGTTTCCACATAGGAGAACATTGGTGAAAATATGGATATGGATGAGAAATCTAACCATCAAGTTCTGATGGAGAGTGGTATAAAACATGGCTATGAAAAATCCAACAATCACAAAGCCATAAATTTTTTATGATCTAAGGTAGAATCTGATTTATCAGATATAAGGGCACTAGGAAAACATTTTTGGTTTTCAAGATCATTTCCATAATGTTGAATATTTTTTTTAATTAAAATAAATACTTACTTTATTTCGATATAATCTCATTGTTGTTCGTGCCTCGAACAATTTCCACTTCATCTCTTCAAGAAATGAAGTTGAATTTGTCATTCGTGAAGTGTTACCATATCATGTGATAGAATAATAGGGCATCCCAACTGTCTCAAAAGGTTAGAAATAGTTATATACATAAATCCATATAGGGAGATATTAATCGTATATTGTTCCAAAAATGGACTTATACTTCATCTATCATACCTCTTAATAAAATAAAACTAGTTTCTACTAACCAGGGAATTCTTGTAGGACCGTTGTAGGCGATAAAGGATTGTCGCACTATGGTTCTGGGCTTGATTCTCGCAACCTTGTCCGACACGATGGGTTGTCGCCCGTCCTGCAGGTTGTCCTTCTTCTAAAACTATACTATTATAACATTCCAAAATTCATATCGAAAAAAAGTTATATCATTAAACAATAAAATCGTATGTCCAAAATAATACATTATAATATTTAGGATTATACATATTTCCAATATCATTGTAACACCCCAAGCTTCCACCGTACGATTTTCTTTGAATAATACACTAGCGTGTGTTGTACACAACTTCGAGATTCTAACACACTATGAACAATCAAAGTAGCCGTTATGAATAGTAATACCAAATTTTTGAAATTTTATAAATTTTATATCTCAAAAGGACTTCATTTTTGGATTCGTAATATCAAAATTATCCTTGGGTGAAATTTTGGTACTTTTCGGATAACTTTTATATCTTGATGAATACTGAAAATTACTAAATTTTAATTAAAAAAAACTTTTTTAATCGAAATAGTTAGTAATGACGAATTATGAATTTGAGTGGTTTTAAAGTATATTTAGAATATATTTTTACCATTTAATAAAATAATGGTCATTGGACATAATTTCACAATTAAACTGAACATAAACAAGTGTCAATCTTTTGATAGTTATTATCTCTGAAAAACACGCTTTCTGTTTTAACAACAGGAATTAATTTTAAATTAATTTCTGCCACTTCTATGTTTTGAAGTTGGAAAAATGGATTCCATATTTTGAATCATGATGTCCAAATTGTCTAAATAGGTGACTTTTATATTTAGAAATTTTGAATATTTACTTCGATAAATATTTCATTTACCATGGTTAAAGGGTAAATCCGGTAAATAAGGGAAAAATAATATTAATATTATAATAAATTATACAAAAACGTTTCCTAACATTATTGGCTGATACATGTCTGACTATGGGCATATTTTGGTCGATTTTGGGACCCCAGGGATCCACTTTTAAGTGATAAGGACACTTTATATTAATTAAGTTACAATTAATACGAAAATGACAAAAGCATATACCTTTTAGAAAAACAATTTTTAAATAGGGTCTTATATTTTGGATTTTAGACTATAAATATTAATTAGAATAATAAAAATATTTCATATATAATGGTATTTTATTTATAATTTTTTGACATTAAATAATTAATATTATTAATTATACAATAATGATGCAGTATTTTCCTTATTAATGAAGGAATCAAATAATTGGTATTATAAATGTTAAAATAAATATAATATGAAAGTTTTGATGACATAAATGAATTTTATTGGTTAATATGATATTATAAGATTTTTTAAATGAATTTGTTTCCAATTAATAATTTTTTTTAGACTTTAACAAAAATCAATTATTGAATTGTGTCAAAATTGAGAAAAAAAGTGTTTTTAAAACAAATATTATATTATTAATTGATATTCAATTCCTAAAAATCTAAGGTTTGTCAAAGAGACTTATATCATGATAGGTGTATCATTAATGGACCACTTGGGGGTACCTTAGATTTATATTGTATGTTTATTAACTATATAATATAAAAATACAATGTGACATGGTAAATGTCAAACTAATTATCTAAGAGTTAAAACTAAAATATAAGGTTAATATAATAACCCAAACCTATCTAAATTCTATTAGTTGAAATTATTTCAAACCATACCCACCATATAATTTTAATAGTCTACTTTGGATCCGTTAGAAAATGAATATAAATTTATTATAAAATAATATTTCTAGCTTTTCCGAAGGTGCCCCTCACCCCTCTTATAAAAGGGCACTCCCCCTTTTCACTAATTCACATATTCAAAGTATTTTGGATCGGCCAAACCCTACCCAAATACTCTCTCTACTTCCATAAATTCAACCTAGAGGTCATAGTTTGATCATAAAGTGAACCTATGGATCCCTTTTGATCAAATCAAAAGGATGAACCCGAATAAGAGGTAATGTTTTCACCACCCTCTTTCAAGCTCCTTTATTATTACACTTCTTCTTCCTTTGTTTTTCTCATTCTAAAATAGTAAGTCCAGTATCTTATATATACATTGATGTTATTATAAACATGTTACAACAATATTCAGTATTCTATCCATCCTTTCAATGACATGTCATCATACATGTGTACGTACGGCTTACCGTCTCCACGTTGTGGTGTAATTGTTATTCAAAACATTATTATATGGATGGGTATAATAATGGTGTGTAATTCATGTATATAATAAATATAACATGATAATTATTCTGTACATATGATATACTATCCAATTATATATTATTTTAATATCAAAAGAGTGATATTGTAGTTCGTGCGTACGTACGGACTACCGTCTCCATGAACGCGATGAGATTCATTCCCCATCGTATCCATTCAAGTAAAATAATCATTTTCGGATTAAAAATAATGTTGAAGGACTTGATATCATTCTAGATATGAATAAGATACAACCTATCCATAACAAACAATGCTTATGTAACAAAACATATAAAAGAAAATGAGTAAGTTAACACACGAAATGACGATAATACAAAAATAATATTAACAATGAATTATTAGAATATCAAATATGTTATCCTAATTATGTATATGGTTATTTTTATAATTTAATAACAATTGTTTAACTATTATACATGAGTTTAACATACCATCGACTAAGGAAAAGTACAAGGTAAGTGTTTATTTCACAATCTCTTCATTATCTAAGGTTGTTTATACGTAATTATCTTCTAGGACATCTTTATCATACACATTCATGTTTCTTAAAAATGTATTTAAAATAATTTTTAATATTTTAACGACTATGGGATAAAGTCATTTAAATCCTTGTTGACTTTTTTTGAGAAGTTTATAAAGGAATCTTTATGTCGTTTTTTAAAAAAAGGTCATTTTTAAACTTTTCGACAAAATTATGGTATGAATGTCTTTTTTTAACTTATACGGTGGGTGCATCTATTTTCCGGCATTATAAAATCATTGAAGCTTCTCTTAAAATATTATAAGAATATTTTCAAAGTAAATGTTTTATTTGTAATTATGTGATTTTTAAATGATTTCAAAAAAGGATATATTTCTCTCAAATAGTTTTGATTTCATCTATGTCAATATCTTTTGATGGATTTTATGCTTTTTTGAAGTTTATTTATTATGATACAAAACATACATATTGTATTGAAGGCATTGTGATATGTTTGACTATGGATGTGTTATTTTTTTACCATTCATTGTTTATAGAGGAAGTATTGACATTTCTTATGCTAGTTTTAATATGAATGTTTATGTTATGTTTAATCCTATTCATATTAGGAATGCATTAGACTTAATATGTGATGGGTGGAGCCCTCTATATCTCCTCGATGCATCGGTAGGTCTCATGAGACAGACTAGTGTCATGGCACAAGGCCTTGTCAAAATCTTATTTGTAGTCTTGGCATGAGACCTTGACTATGTGGTTATGATAGTCTGACATTATGCATTCCATCATTATGAAAGTTGTTATTGATATTGCATGTGATTATTTGACTAGTAGAATATCCATGTTAATAAGTAAATGGAATTATTTAATTTTATTTCTGTCATTTTATGATAAAGTTCAAGTTTAAAAGGCTTTTGTTTTAGATGTACATTTCCTTAAATGTTTATGCTTATTTATGAATGTTTCCGCTATATTGTTATCCTTACTGGGCATCTGAGCTCACTCCTTTCTATGTTTTATTTTTCCCAAAATGTGAAGAAGTATTTTATGAATGACTTGCAGGGTTAGTATAAGGGGATATGACTGTGGAGACAAGATGTTGTTGTAGTTTTCACTTTACAATGAAATGTAAACTTTATGAATGTATCTAGTGATTCCAAGGCTACTAAACTAATTGCTCATTAGAAACATGATCTTTTGTGATCATACCAATGTTATGTAATAATTCACCGACTCTGGGTAACTAGGGTTAGGGTGTTATAGTTGGTATTAGAGAAATTTTAGGAAAAAACTTGGAAGAAAGATTTAGATAAACTCTGATTAGAACACATACATCTAAGATGGACTTTGAGGATTAGTATAGAAGAACTTCCTAGAATTTTGGTATGGTATAAATTTTGTGAGTTTTCGGAGAAATACATCCATTTCTAGAAATGAGAAGGTAGATGTGGCTCTAGGACATTTGTGCCTAGGGGTAAAACCCGAAAACAACGCTTTCAGCTAGACTCGAATGGGAAATGGTGCACGACAACGGGCCTTGTTGCACTCATGGTTACGACACTCCTGGGGGATATTCTTAGGATAATTTTCATGTTCTATACAAACCATTATGAATGGTTTATGAGTATATAATTATTCAATGAAAACATTTTTATGATTATGGATTATATCCATAAATAGTTCAATTGTAACACCCCAAGCTTTTGAAAATAAGTATTGAATTTGATTTTATAATCTATCCTTTTCTATGTTTTGAATTTCAAGAAATGTTCATCTAGAGTTGTGCTTAGTAAGTCATTTGGAGTCCGATAGAACAAAGTTGTTTTTTTGTGAATAGTAACATACCCTTATGAATTGTAATATGAATAGTAATATGTCCTCATAAATAGTAATTATTATTATTATTTTATTTTCCCAAGGCAATAGGATAATGGGATCTTAATTAATTTTCCAATGTCACATAAAACTAGTTGCACTTAAATATTGTTATTTTTCGAATTAACTGTGACCTTATTTAAAAATTAAATTAGTAATATTTAGAAAATTATTTTTGAAAAATGGGTTTCAGCTTTGAATTCTACACATCGAAAAATGGTAGGGGTAAATTTTTGGTATTTTTCTGAAACTCTTGAATTTTCAGTGAATAGTGAAATACAATAAAATACCGTATAATCAATTTATTAGTAAATATGCACTATTTATGACATCATAAGTGATGCAAGGTCACTTTCTTCGAAATCACATGATATTATCACTATTTAGGGCCACTTTTTTTGAGATTATTCTTAGTCTTGATAAAAATATTATAATAATGAATTAAATAATCTAAAAAACCTCCCCTCCTCCACTATAAATACCACCCTCACTCCCCTCTTCCTCCCACACCTCTCAAGCCTTGAGCACTGTCTAAATTCTACAAAATTCCCTCCCCAATCTTCTTCCCCACGTCCTAGAGCTTCTGGTCTCACCAAAATACCAAGACCAAAGCCCTTAAGGAGGATCTCAAGGAGAAGAGATCAAGAGGTAAACATCCTCTTTCATTTTCATTCTTTTCTTCCATTTTTTGTTATTCTCTTCCTTTCCCTTTGTATTTTTATGGGATATTTCCTTAAATTTTTCCCTTAGTGTCCAAAGTTTGTATGATATATTCCATTCCTCTCATCAATCTTGTTTTTATGAAATTTTAAGAGACGTTGTTAGGCTGCCGAATTTTTGTAAGAAATTTCTCTTGTTTTCTTCATTTCATGATTCCTTTCTCTTCTTTCTTCACCCCCTCTTATCCAAGAGGCATGAAATCTCCAGAATCATGTATATTATAGATGTTGTCATGTTTATGGAAAATTACATATCATTATTCCTCTCCTCTCTCACTTAATTAAAGAATCAAAAAACATTGTCCATTTGTGTCGAATTGCCGATATCGTGGACGATGTATTTTCAATTTCCATTAATTATTTCAAGTCTGGTCATGAAACCATTTATATGGTTGAACCAGGTTATAATATATGTTTTATGACTCATATAAGGTTCTGGAATTCTTTTGTACTCATGATTCAAATTTATAAGACTAAATGATGTTGTAATTTTCAAAGAACCACTTAAATGATCTAAACAAACTTAATTAATGTTTTAACTTATAAATCATCATCATATAAAGCACCAAAGCGATAAATGGTAAAATTTATGGTACTGGAAATATGTAAATACTACTCCTTTCCAATTCTGGTGTTTCACTTCCAATAAACAAGAATGATTCATCATGAACCGATCGTGAAAATCACAAAAGAACTCACCCAAAAAAATGCAAGGAACAAAATACTAACAAATAAGGGGTGAAATGAGGTTATGAAATGACCATATAAGATGTTATAAACATGAACATGTTTCTGTAAAATACTAATAATAGTATTTTAGCCATTATACAGGAGGTTTTAACAAGTTTGAAGTAAGACAAGATTAAGGTAAGGGTTTCTTCATCTCACTTCCATTTTTGTGAGATATTCCGTAATCACTATTTTTACTTTGTATGGTGTATGTATACTGCCCATTATTATCTCATATCATGAGTGTCTTTATTTTTATGATATTAAATTTATCATTTTAAAATCATTAATTTTGGGTCATACAAATCAATTGATTACAAAGTTATAAGTTGGTTCCTCGTCTCACTTTCATTTTTGTGAGATTTTAGTCGTTCGCCGCTTATTTCTTGTATGTGGAATGTGTGTACTGTAATTTGATATATATAATAACATAATTCTATTTATTTTCATGTTATTCAATGATCCAATTGATATTTATTATGTTCTGGTCATATGATTCGACCGATCACATTGTTGTAAGGTAATTCTTAACCCGATTTCCATTCTTTGGGTTAACATTCTACTTTATATTTTATGTGCTATTTAAATTGTTTGTGTGATGGGTTTTGTTTATATTATGTTTCATTATGTGTATTTACAGAGTATATATATATTACATCCACTCTATTAAGCCTCACTTCAAGTATATGATGTTTATAAAGGACTTTTCTTCTAAAATCCTCTTTTAAAATTCTGTTTTATAAGATTCAAAGGCAATGTTTTTATGCTATTGTTTATGTTGTATGATAATGTTAATGTTATTGGGCATTGTTTATGATGAAGGTTGGGACCTATATTTCCCTCCAATGCATTGGGTATGAGTAAGTTGGAGGTCAGTCGTATGGTTACACCAAGTGTAACTGCGATGGTTACACAAAGTATGGTAGCCGTGAGGGTTACAAATTTTAAGGTAGCCAAGATGGTTACAAGATTATGTAAGTAATGCCCCAAGATACCTCTATGATTATATTTATGTTCTCATGTTTCATGTGTTTATTCGACTAGTCGAATACCCATAATTATGTTTAATTATGGCATTATTTTCTTAGCTCATATTTCTTCCATAATATGTTTTAAGTTTATTATTAAAGGCATATGTTATCAATTATTCACCATGTCTAATGTTTTATATTATCTTCCATTGTATTGCTTACCCTTAATGAGCATTTTAGCTCACCCCTTTTCTTATGTTTCATTTTCTCAGGATATGAAGAAGTAATTTGTGAATGACTTACAAGTATAATCTAGCAGACGAGATGTTTCTAGTGGATTAAAATAATGTTTTTGTTTCCCTTCATGTTGTAATGATAAACTTATGTATGTATCTTGTTTCCAATAATACTATACTACTCGGCCCTTCGGGATTCTTATTCCTTGTATGTATGCCAACGTAATCAAATAAGGCACCGGCTTCGGGCAACTGGGGTCGGGTCTTTACAGTTGGTATCAAAGGAAAGTTTAGTAGAAAACTTGGGAACTAGATTTAGAAAATGTAGATTAGGGAACAAAGCCCTAAGATAGTATTTGAAGATAAACGTAAAAAAAGGCATCCTAGTATTTTGGTAAGGAATAGAATATGTTAATCCTTATAGCAAATACATCCCTGTCTGGATACGAGCAGGTAGAGGCGACTCTGGCACAATGTATCTAGGGGTAAAACCCGAAAACACCGCTTTGATCTAGACTCGAACAGGAACTGGTACACGACAACGGGCCTCGCTGCACTCTTGGTTACGACACTCCCGGGGGATATGCTTAGGATAATTCATATTTTTAAGCCATTATAAGAGAGTTAATGTAAATTTTTCCTCATAGTATTGGGTTTGAATAACTCTGGAAACCAGAACTGAATAATTATTAACTTGATTAAACAATACTAAGAGCGATGTTTTTTTTTAATTTTCAGATGGAAAATGAAGGTACAAGTCTTTTTTCCCTCCCCATGGAAATCCTTGAAACTATAATTTTGAAGTCATGTGCAGAAGACTTTGAACCCTTTGGAAACCTTCGACTATCCTGCATGTTTCATTACAATGTTTCGAACAACTCAAATGTCCTTTGAATCTTTCATGGATCGGAAGTTGCATATAACCAAATGGCAATTGCACTATTCGCGAATTATAAAAAGAAAGGGAAGTACTATGAGGGACACTTCCTGTGTTTTACCCTGGATAAGAAATGGTTGGCCATCAAGGATTTTGGAGAAGCTGCAAAGGAGATGGACTTCCGCGCGGTCTTTATGTACCAAATCCTGAGTTTCAGCATGCTTGGGGACCTCTGCGATTTTGAGTCTTTCATCGAATCCTTCAAATATGATGTGGTTCGAAAGATCTTTCGGAACCAAATCCTAGCGGATGTCGCAGAACTTGATGTTACACGTGCCTATCTCTGGAAAACAACCTGTATTAAATGAGAGCTTGGGTTTAAACACGATCTAATTTGTCGAGAGTGTATTTGGGAAGAGGAGACCCACGAGCTTTGTTCTTCCCTGGGAGTAGAGTTGAATAAAACCTTCCTCCTTAGGCGGTGTAGGTAGAGGGACATCACCAATGATGTCAGGAAGTCCATGCTAATGTTTTTTTTGAAAGGGATCAAGAGATTGTGTAATTCATTGAGTTTTATAAATCATGTCTAAATGAATGATGTAGTATTCTCTTGTTTGTTATGTTTTTATATAAAGAAATAACTTGGTTTAAAATGGATTTTCCATACTGAATGTTGATTTAATAAAACTTTTCAGATAGAATATGAGTCAACCAACCAATATTTTATCACTACCTACCGAGTTGTTAGAGACTATAATTGTCAAGGCATTCTCTGAAGAGGACCATACCTATGCCAACATACGTCAGACTTGTAAACTACTCCATAGGGTATCAAATCATCCAAACATTCTCCATCTTTACCAAGGAATCAATCTGGTCTATTACCGTATTGCATATGCACAATTTTCTGCATATAGGAAAAGAGGGAAGTATTATGATGCTCTTTTTCTATGTTTCACTCTGGCTGATAACTACCGAGCTGTGGGTAAATTTATTGAAGCTGCTTTGGATGGTGACCATCGAGCGACCTACCTATTTCAGATCCTGAGTTTTAGTGTGTATGGAGAAATTTACGACATCAATATCTTCAAGAATGATGTGGTGCATGGGAATTATAGAGATTTAGTCCACACTGAAATTTCTGACCTCCACACTTCCCGTGCCAATCTATGGAAGCCTGAGGGCTTTAAGCACAGTTTTGACCCTAACTGTCTGGAGTGTGTCTGGGTTAAGGAAATCGAGCAGCTGAATACTACCTTAGGAATTCACCTGAGGTCTTCAGAACACTAGCATCGGTGGTGTCTCTGGTAAAGGGACTTCTGGAGTAACATGTTTTTAGTGTTGCGTATGGTTTTGGGAGATTTAAATCTTTGAGCCAGTTTGGGGATTTATGTATTAGGGGTCTTGGGAAACCATGCACAACTTTACTTTTTGAACCTGTGGTTATATACAAATATAGCATGTTGTGTTTTCTTTTTGTTATCCTTTCATCGGTTATACTTTTAAATAAGTATCACTAAGTAAACTTTTATAATAAATTTTCAGATGGAAGGACAAACCCAAATGTTATCTCTTCCTGTGGAGATCCTGGAAATGATTGCAATCAAAACCTGTGAAGAAGGGTACCTACCTCTCGAAAACATTCGAAAAACATGTAAGAAATTATATGAAGTGACAAATAGTCCGGACATTCTCCGCACCTGCCAAGGTAATGCTTCCATTTACTACCGCGTATCCATTGCACAATTGGTTGAGTACATGCGAAGAGGGAATTACCACGAAGGGATTTTCCAATGTTTCACCCTAGGAAGAAACTATACGGCCAGGTTATGTTTTCAAGAGGCTTCTTTAGGGGGAAACCTTTGTGCAGCATACATGTACCAACTCCTTAGTTTTAGCTTGTACAACACTATCTATGACTTAGATGTTCTCAGTCGAGACATAGTTCGGCGAGTTCATCGTATGTTGGTCCATTCAGACATTTCTAAACATTGCACTGTTTGAGCCTCCCTTTGGAAGCCCGAGTGTTCGATGCAAGAGTTCAACCCCTTCTGTCCGAGGTGTGTCTGGGTCAGAGAACTAGAGGAGTTGAGCAACAATTTGGGTTTTCCGCTGAACGCACCTGAGGATCCTCTACGACGGGAGATGTGGTAAGAACGTCCGAGAGCTTTCTTTTTGTGGTTATGAAATGAATTGCGAGGACGAAATTATTTGAAGGAGGGAATAATGTAACACCCCATGGTTTTGAAAATAAGTATTGAATTTGATTTTATAATCTATCCTTTTCTATGTTTTGAATTTCAAGAAATGTTCATCTAGAGTTGTGCTCAGTAAGTCATTTGGAGTCTGATAGAACAAGCTTGTTTTTTTGGTGAATAGTAACATACCCTTATGAATAGTAATATGAATAGTAATATGTCATCATAAATAGTAAATGTTATTATTATTTCATTTTCCCAAGGCAATAGGATAATGGGATCTTAATTAATTTTCCAATGTCACATAAAACTAGTTGCACTTAAATATTGTTATTTTTCAAATTAACTGTGACCTTATTTAAAAATTAAATTAGTAATATTTAGAAAATTATTTTTGAAAAATGGATTTCACTTTTGAATTCTACACGTCGAAAAATGGTAGGGGTAAATTTTTGGTATTTTTCTGAAACTCTTGAATTTTCAGTGAATAGTGAAATACAATAAAATACCGTATAATCAATTTATTAGTAAATATGCACTATTTATGACAACATAAGTGATGAAAGGACCCTTGCTTCTAAATCACATGATATTATCACTATTTAGGGCCACTTTTTTTGAGATTATTCATAGTCTTGATAAAAATATTATAATAATGATTAAAATAATCTAAAAAACCTCCCCTCCTCCACTAAAAATACCACCCTCACTCCCCTCTTCCTCCCACACCTCTCAAGCCTTGAGAATTGTCTAAATTCTTCCAAATTACCTCCCCAATCTTCTTCCCCACGTCCTAGAGATGCTGGTCTCACCAAAAGACCAAGACCAAAGCCCTTAATGAGGATCTCAAGGAGAAGAGATCAAGAGGTAAACATCCTCTTTCATTTTCATTCTTTTCTTCCATTTTATGTTATTCTCATCCTTTCCCTTTGTATTTTGTTGGAATATTTCATTAAATGTTTCCCTTACTGTCCAAATTTTGTATGAGATATTCAATTCCTCTCATCAATCTTGTTTTTATGAAATGTTAAGAGACGCCGTTAGGCTGCCGAATTTTTGTAAGAAATTTCTCTTGTTTTCTTCATTTCATGATTCCTTTCTCTTCTTTCTTCACCCCCTCTTATCCATGAGGCATAAAATCTCCAGAATCATGTATATTCTGGATTTTGTCATGTTTATGGAAAATTACAAATCATTATTCCTCTCCTCTCTCACTTATTTAAAGAATCAAAAAACATTGTCCATTTGTGTCGAATTGCCGATATCGTGGACGATGTATTTTCAATTTCCATTAATTATTTCATGTCTGGTCATGAAACCATTTATATGGTTGAACCAGGTTATAATATATATTTTATGACTCATATAAGGTTCTGTAATTCTTTTTTACTCATGATTCAAATTTATAAGACTAAATGAAGTTGTAATTATCAAAGAACCACTTAAATGATCTAAACAAACATAATTAATGTTTTAACTTATAAATCATCATCATATAAAGAGTAAAAGTGATAAATGGTAAAATTTATGGTACTGGAAATATGTAAATACTACTCCTTTCAAATTCTAGAGTTTTACTTCCAATCAACAAGAATGATTCATCATGAACCGATCGTGAAAATCACAAAAGAACTCACCCAAAAAAATGCAAGGAACAAAATACTAACAAATAAGGTGTGAAATGAGGTAATGAAATGACCATATAAGATGTTATAAACATGAACATGTTTCTGTAAAATACTAATAACAGTATTTTAAGCATTATACAGGAGGTTTTAACAAGTTTTAAGTAAGACAAGATTAAGGTAAGGGTTTCTTCATCTCACTTCCATTTTTGTGAGATATTCCGTAATCACTATTTTTACATTGTATGGTGTATGTATACTGCCCATTATTATCTCATATCATGAATATATTTATTTTTATGATATTCAATTTATCATTTGACAATCATTAATTTTGGGTCATACAAATCAATTTATTACAAAGTTATAAGTTGGTTCCTCATCTCAGTTTCATTTTTGTGAGATTTTAGTCGTTCGCCGCTTATTTCTTGTATGTGGAATGTGTGTACTGTAATTTGATATATATAATAACATGATTCTATTTATTTTTATTTTATTCAATGATCCAATTGATATTTATTATGTTCTCATCATATGATTCGACCGATCACATTGTTGTAAGGGAATTCTTAACTCGATTTCCATTCTTTGGGTTAACATTCTACTTTATATTTTATGTGCTATTTAAATTGTTTGTGTGATGGGTTTTGTTTATATTATGTTTCATTATGTGTATTTACAGAGTATATACATATTACATCCACTCTATTAAGCATCACAAGGACTTTTCTTCTAAAATCCTCTTTTAATATTCTGTTTTATAAGATTCAAAGGCAATGTTTTTATGCTATTGTTTATGTTGTATGATAATGTTATGGTTATTGAGAATTGTTTATGATGAAGGGTGGGACCTATATTTCCCTCCAATGCATTGGGTATGAGTAAGTTGGCGGTCGGCCGTATGGTTACACCAAGTGTAACTGCGATGGTTACACAAAGTAAGGTAGCTGTGAGGGTTACAAATTTTAAGGTAGCCAAGATGGTTACAATATTATGTAAGTAATGCCCCAAGATACCTCTATGATTATATTTATGTTCTCATGTTTCATGTGGTTATTCGACTAGTTGAATACCCATAATTATGTTTAATTATGGAATTATTTTTTTAGCTCATATTTCTGCCATAATATGTTTCAAGTTTATTATTAAAGGCATGTGTTTTCAATTATTCACCATGTCTAATGTTTATATTATCTTCCGCTGTATTGATTACCCTTACTGAGCATTTGAGCTCACCCCTTTTCTTATGTTTCATTTTCTCAGGATATGAATAAGTAATTTCTGAATTACTTACAATTATAATCTAGCAGACGAGATGTTTCTAGTGGATTAAAATAATGTTTTTTTCCCTTCATGTTGTAATGATAAACTTATGTATGTATCTTGTTTCCAATAATACTAAACTACTCGGTCCTTAGGGATTCGTATTCCTTGAATGTATGCCAACGTAATCAAATAAGGCACCGGCTTCGGGCAACTGGGGTCGGGTCCTTACATCAATTTATGTTAAGTGTTTTACAGGTATGGAAATATGTATTTTGATTCATAAACTGATGTAGTTTATGCCATTGTTTAGAAATAGAGCCTAGTGGAAGAAATGGAAACTATATCAATGCACACACTCCATGTAGGGATTGTCCTCCCGCTCAAGATAATTATAGTGGAGCTGGTGGTGCAACTAGTGTTGATCAAATAATCATCATAATAGGACAACTCACTCAGGTTATGAATAATAACCTTACCCGTATGGAGCACCCTGATCCATTGCATGGAGGATCAATGTTAGATCACTTCATGATGGAAAAACCACAAACATTCAACGGGAGTACAAATCCATTAGTGGATAAGCAATGGATATGTTCCCTAGAGAAAATATTTCAGGCTTTGGGGATTAGTGAAAGGGAAAAAGTTATCATGACTGTTTACAGCCTCACTGGAGATGCTGATCAATGGCGGTCATTGATTCAAAAGAAGAAGGAAGATGATGAAGTATCAATTATGGAATGGAGGGAGTTCATAGATCTATTTTTATAAAAATACTTTCCTCGTGACCATCGAGTAGATATGGGAAAAAAATTTCTGATTCTGAGACAAAATGTGGATGAGAATGTCGCAAAGTATGAGGCTATCATTAAAAGGTTAGAAAGGTATGATGGAGATTATATATGTAAACAAAGAAGTAATATTGGTATTTATTTGATGGGTTAAAACCATTTCTCCATCGAGCATTAGTCTCATAATCTTTCTCATCATACGAAGACATTGTCTCATGTGCTATCAAGACAGAAAAGGAATTCTCTAAGTCTTATGACTTTAACAAAAATTAAGAGAAGAAGAGATCTACTGATCTATCTAGGAATGGAAATAAGGGGAATAAGGGAAAGGTTGAATATCCATCCTATAGTAAATGTGGCAAAAAAACGCCCATGTACATTCTTAAAAGGAATGGGAGTCTGTTACAAGTGTGGTGAAAAATGCCACCAAGCTTGTGATTACAAGGGGAAGAGGGAAGCTATCGATGTCCAATGATACAATTGCAGGGAGATGGGACAATATGAAAATTAATTTCCTAAGTGTTGGGGGATATTACCTCGGAAAAGACCAAGGGATCAAGGCACACTTATGCTATCAATATTGCTAAAGTAGAAGCTCTGAAAGACGTGGTGGCAGGTAATTTAATGGTTTTCTCAAGATTAGCAAATGCATTATTTGATTCTGGATCATAGCATTGTATCATATATTCCCAGTTTGCTAAGAAAATAAGATATTTCCAATTTCTGTAATAAGGGAGGTTGTCAGTTTAAACTTCTAATGGAAGTATAATTGCAACAATGTTTTGTGAATAAATCCCCTTTAGAGCACATAAATGTTCTTTATCTTGTGATCTCATCGTCATACCTATGATCGAATTTGATATAATCCTCGGTATGGATTGGATTTTAGACCATGATGTGATGATTTATTGTAAGAAGAAGGAGGTTACGATTTTTGATGATGATGATAAGGAACACCTTATCTTTAGAGAAGAATCGTCACCAGCTAATTCTTATCTAGATCCACCCCTAGTATCTCAATTAAATTCAATTATTGGGGAGGAAGATAATGAAATGATTGTGTGTGAGTAAAGGAATGTTCAAATAGAGGATGTACCTTTTGTGAAAGAATATGTAGATGTGTTTCCAGAATATTTACCTAGACATAGTCCAGAATGAGAAGTTGAATTTTCCATTGATTTAATTCATGTATCATGACCTATATTGAAGACCCCTTATAGAATGGACACTGTGGAATTAGTTGAACTGAAGAAACAACTAGAGGAATTGAGTAGTAACGAATTTATTCTCCCTAGTGTTTCTCCATGGGGATCCCCTGATCTTTTTGTTAAAAAGAAAGATGTATCTATGAGGTTATGTATCGACTACAGGGAGATCAATGCTTTAAAAATAAAGAACAAGTATCCCCTACCTCGCATTGATGATTTATTTTACCAACTACATGGAGATAAATACTTTTCAATATTGATCATCGATTTGGCTACCATCAGTTGTGTGTGAGGAAGGATGACATTCCGAAGACAGCATTTCGGACCAGGTACGGGCATTATGAGTTTACAGTAATTCCTTTTGGGCTGACTAATGCGCCCTCTGTATTCAGGGATCTAATGAATAAAGTTTTCAAGGGATATATAGATAAATTTGTGGTGGTATTTATTGATTATATCTTAGTATACTCCAAAAGATACTAAGATCATGATAATCACTTGCGCATTATCCTGAAGACTCTGAGAAGACATGAATTATATGTGAAGTTTAGTAAGTCTGAATTCTTGCTTCAGAAGATTTCTTTTCTTGGCCATATTGTCTCTAATGATGGAATCTTTGTTGATCCTTCTAAGACCAAGGAAATCCATGAATGGCCTGCACTGATGAGTATAACTGAGGTACACAATTTTATTGGGTTAGGAGGTTATTATCGACGTTTCGTCCAGAATGTTTGCCGGTTGGATAACCCATTAACAAAGCTCACATGTAATGGGGTTAAATTTTACTGGACACAAGAGTGTGAACAATGTTTCAATGAACTGAAGAGAAGATTATTCAATGCTCTTATATTGACTCTACCATCTGTGAATGATGGGTTCGTTATTTATAGTGATGCATCGAAGAAAGGACTTGGTTGTGTCCCTATGCAGAATGATAGGTTTATTGCCTATGCATCAGGACAGTTGAAAATTCATGAGAAAAACTATCCTACACATGGTCTCATGTTAGTAGCTATGATCTTTTTTTGAAGATATGGAGACACTACCTCTATGGTAAAAATGTGAGATTTATACTGATCACAAGAGTTTGAGGTATATTTTCTCTATGAAAGAACTCAACATGAGGCAGAGAAGATGGCTTGAATTACTCAAGGATTATGATTGCACGATACACTACCACTCGGGGAAGGCAAACAAGGTGTAAGATACATTGAGCAAAAACGATCATGGAGTTTTGAACAATATGAGAATTGAAAGGGATCCAAATTTCATGGATCTATTGAATATGGACATGGGAAAAACCATGGAAGGTGAAACATCAATGCTTTTTCAAATGGTTTCCAAACTATCTTTACTATAAAGGATTAATATTTCTCAGGCTGATGATGAAGAATTTCAAAAGAAGATTAAAGCTGTGAATGATGGGAGATTGAGAGACTTTGTGTATGAAGATGGAAATTTGAAATTTGGGAAGTGACTTTGTGTTCCCAATATACCTAATATAAAAAGGGAATTTATGGACAATTCTCATAGTTCCAATATCTCTATACACTCTAGAAGAACAAAAATGTTTAGAGATTTGAAGGAACATTTTTGGTGGGACAACATGAAGAGGGAGATTGCTGACTTTCAGTCAAGATGTATGGTTTTTCAACACGTGAAAGCTAGAAGGAAACATCCTGGTGGAGTATTGCAACCTCTGCCCATACCTGAGTGGAAATGGGATAATATTATGATGGACTTCATCATGGGCTACCAAAGACTCCTAGAAGGAATGATGCAATATGGGTCATTGTTGATCGTCTTACCATTTCAGCACATTTTCTTGCTATAAGAGAAGATTTACCACTTGAATTTCTAGAAAGACTATATATTAAAGAAGTTGTGAGACTTCATGGAGTACCCCTATCGATTGTTTCTGATTGTGTTCCCCGTTTTACTTCAAGATTCAGGAAAAGTCATCAGAAATCCCTGGATACTAAACTTCATTTGAGCACTTCCTACCACCCTCAAACAGATGGAAAATCAGAACGGACTATTCAAACCTTAGAACACATGTTGAGATCCTTCTCACATGACTTTTAGGGTATGTGGGATCAATATTTACCTCTGGTAGAATTTTCCTATAATAATAGCTTCCATTTGAGTATTCAAATGGCAGCATATGAAGAGTTATACGGAAAGAGATGTCACACACCAACCTGTTGGGATGAAGTTGGTGAAAGAATACTTGTAGGCCTAGAACTGGTGTATGAAACAATGGAGAAGGTGAAGGTAATCCAAAACCACATCAAAGCATCTCAAAGTAGGCAAAAGAGCTATGCTGACAACTGAAGGAAAGATTTGGATTTTTAGGTAGGAGATCTTGTTTTCTTGAAGGTATCTCCATGTCAGGGAGTTATTCGTACCATCATGAAAGGTAAATTGAGTCCCAGGTAAATAGGACCTTTCGAAATTCTAGAATGAATTGGGGCTGTAGCTTACCATTTGGCAATGCCGCCAAGTCTCTCCAAAGTTTACGATATGTTCCATGTATCACTGTTGAGAAAATACATTCCTGACCCAACGCATGTACTAACTTATGAGGAATTATAAATGGAACCCAATATGTCTTATTACGAAGATACCGTTAAAATTCTTGATACAAGGGATCAAGTGGTGAGAAACCAGATGACTTGTTTGGTAAAAGTTTTATGGAGGACCCATAAGATGGAAGAGGCAGCGTGGGAACTCGAGGAACCTATGATGAAGAACCACCCGAGTCTTTTCATGTGGTAGTATTCTATAAAATATGAGGATGAAATTATTTTAATGAGTGGAGAATGTAACTCCCCACGCTTCCATGGTACGACTTTCTTTGAATAATACAGTAGCGTGTCTTGTATGCAACTTCAAGATTCTAACACACTACCACCAATCAAAGTAGCCATTATGAATAGAAATACACAATTTTTGAAATTTTATAAATTTTCTATCTCAAAGTGGACTTCTTTTTTGGATTCTTAATATCGAAATTAGCCTAGGGTGAAATTTTGGAACTTTTCGGATAACTTTTATATTTTGATGAATAGTGAAAATTACAAAATTTTAATTAAAAAACTTTTAATAGAAATAATTAATATTGATAAATTATGAATTCGAGTGGTTTTAAAGTATACTAATAATATATTTTTACCATTTAATAAAATTTTGGCCATTGGACACAATTTCACAATTAAACTGGACATAAACAATTGTCAATGTTTTGTTAGTTATTATCTCTCAAAAACATGCGTTTTGTTTTAACAACGAAAAATAATTTTAAATTAATTTCTTCCACTTATGTGTTTTGAATTTGGAAAAATGGATTCCATATTTCGAATCATGGTGTTCAAATTGTTTAAATAGGTAACTTTTATTTTTAGACATTTTGAATAATTACTTCGGCAAATATTTTATTTACCATGGTTAAAGGGTAAATCTGGTAAATAATAATAAACAATAATATAATAATAATACTAAATTACCCTAAAACATGTCTTAACCTTATTTTTTGATACATTTCCGACCATGGGAATATTTCGGTCGATTTTGGGACCCCACAGATCCACTAGTTTGTGATACGGACACATTATATTAATTAAGTTAAAATAAATTCAAAAATGACAGAAGCATATATCTTTTAAAAAAAATTATTAATTAGGGTTATATATGTTTGATATTTGACTATAAATATTAATTAGAAATCTAAACATATTTCCTACATAATAGTATTTTATTTATAATTTTTATACATTTAATAATTAATATTATTTATCACACAATAAAGATGTAATATTTTCATTATTAATGAAAGAATCAAATAATTGGTATTATAAATGTTGAAATAAATATAATTTGAAAGTTTTGATGCCATCCATGAATTTTATTGGTTAATATGACATTATAAGATTTCTTAAATTAATTGGGTTCGAATTAATAAATTTTTATGACTTAAAAAAATAAATTATTGAATATTGTCAACATTGACATAAAAGAGTTTTTAAACCAAATATTATATTATTAATTGATATTCAATTAATAAATATATAAGGTTCGGCCAAAAGACTTATATCATGATAAATTTATCATTAATGGACCACTTGGGGGTCTCTTGTATGTATATAGTACGTTTATTAACTATATAATATAAAAATACAAAGTGACATGGTAAATGCCAAACTAATAAACTAAGAGTTAAAACAAAAAGATAAGGTTAATATTATGACCAAAACCTATCTAAATTATATTGGTTGAAAGTATTTAGACCCATACCCACCTTAGACTTTTAATAATCCACTTTTTAGCCTTTATAAACCGAATATTAATTTATTATAAAATAATATTTATATCTTTTCAAAAGGTGCCCCTCACCCCTCTTATAAAATGGCACTCCCCCTTCTCACTAATTAACACATTCAAAGACATTTGGCTCGACCAAACCCTGCCCAGATACTCTTTAAACTTTCCTCACTTTAATCTAGAGGTCTTATTTTGATCAGAATGCCATCCTAAAGAGTCATTTTGATAAAATCATAAGGAAGAACCCGAAGAAGAGGTAATGTTTTCACCACCCTCTTTCAAGTTCTTTTCATCTTCCACCTCTTCTTTCTTTGTTTTCCCCATTATAAAGTAATAAATCCAGTATCTTATATATATTTTTATGTTAATATAAACATGGTACAACTATATTCAGTATTCTATCCATCCATTGAATGACATTTCACCATACATGCATACGTCAGGCTTACCATCTCCACGTCGTGGTGTAATTTTTATTCAAAACATTATTATTTGGATGAGTATAATAATGATGTTTAATTCATGTAAATAATAAATATAACATGATAATGATTCTATATATATTTTAAAATATCCAATTATATATTATTTTAATATCAAAAGAGTGATATTGTCGCTTGTCCGTACGTACAGACTACTGTCTCCACGAACGCGATGAGATTCATTCCCCATCGTATCCATTCAAGACTAATTATCATTTTTTAATTAAAAATAATGTTTAAATACTTGATATAATTATGGATATGAATAAGATACAACCTATCCATAACAAAACACGGCTTATGTGACAAAACATATAAAAGAAAACGAGTAAGTTAACACCCGAAACGACGATAATACAAAAATATTATTAACAAAGAATTATTAGAAGATCATATATGATATCATAATTATGTATATGGTTATTTTATAATTTAATAACAATTTTTTAACTATTATACAAGAGTTTAACATATAATAGACTAAGGATAAGTACAAGTTAAGTGTTTATTTTACAATCTCTTCATTATCCGAGGTTGTTTATACGTAATTATCTAATGGGACCTCTTTAACATCCACATCCATGTTTCTTAAAAATATATTTCAAATCATTTTAAATATTTTAAAAACTATGTGATATAGTAATTTATACCCTTGTGAAATTTTTATAAGGATTTTATAAAGGAATATTTCTGTCTTTTTTCAAACAAGGCCATTTTAACCTTTTCGACAGAATTAAGGTAAGAATGTATTTTTTTAACTTATAGGGTGGGTGAGGCTATTTTCTGACGTTATAAAATTTTTGAAGCTTACCTTATAATATTTTAAGAATATTTTCAAATTAAATGTGTTATTTTATAATTATGCGACTTTTAAATGATTTCAAAAAAGGAGATATTTCTCTCAAATAATTTTGATTTCATCTATGTCAACATCCTTTGGTGGATTTTAAGCTTATTTGAAGTTTATTTATTATGATACAAAACTTCCATATTGTATTGAAGGATTTGTGATATTTTTGACTATGGATGTGTTATTTTTATACCATCCATTGTTTATGGAGAAAGTATTGACATTTCGTATGCTAGTTTTAATATGAATGTTTATGTTATGTATAAACCCGTTCATATGAGGAATGCATTGGACTTAATATGTGACGAGTGGAGCCCACTATAGCTCCTCGATGCATCGGTAGGTCTCATTAGAAAAACTAGTTTCTTGGAACAAGGCCTTGACAAATTCTTATTTTTATTCTTGCATGAGGCCTTGATTATGTGGTTATGATAGTCTGGCATTATGCATTCCATCCTTATGAAAGTTGTTATTGATATTTCATGCTATTACTTGACTAGTAGAATATCCATGTGAATAAGTAAATTGAATTATTTCATTTTATTTCTTCAATATTATGATGAAGTTCAAGTTTAAAAGGCTCCTGTTATAGTTTTAGATATGCCTTTAATGTTTATGCTTATTTATGAAAGTTTCTGCTATATTTTTATCCTTACTGGACATCTGAGCTCACCCCTTTCTATGTTTTATTTTTTCCAGGATGTGAAGAAGTATTTTATGAATGAACAGCAAGGTTAGTATAAGGGGATGTGACTGTGGAGATAAGATTTTGTTGTAGTTTTCACTTTATGATGTAATGTAAATTTATGAATGTATCTAGTGATTCCAAGGCTACTAAACTAATCGGTCCTTCGAGACTTGATCTTTTGTGATCATGACAATGTAATATAATAATGCACCGACTCTGGGTAACTAGGGTCAGGGAATTACACTCATAGTATAAAGAAAACGATTACTTGAAATGTCACATAACAAGCATGTAAATACCATCATTTATCCCCCATATATCATAAGATATATCTTGTTGGTCACAGTCTAAACAAGTGAATACCTTAATCATGTATTCTTTTGAAACATGAATTACCATAGAACCTTAGTGAAAACATGAGTGCTGTCAAAAGTTAACTCTTTCCGCATACCAAAATTCCCAAAAATTCTACATACTCAAAACATGATATCACTTTGTCCTTATATCAATTTTGAGATCATGAATAATGCCAAACATATTATTTTCTCCTTATCCCTTCATTATGCACATATCATCTTCTTTCCAAAAATATTTCAAACACTTTTTATGGTTACATGTACCTTATAATTATAGAAAACCAGAATTATCCAATACATAGATATTCCAATATTTCATGAAACTACCTCAACAACATTGTTCTTGAATACCAATACATATACACTTCATTCCATCCTCTTCAATGATTGTCATGGAATACGTCCTTCCTTGATTTAGAAGTAACCTCATAGGTCTGGGCATTGAGTTGGGTAATGACTATGTTCTCCACAAATAAGACAATGAACTCCATGACAGTCTGTCACTCTGTGACAATTTTCTCCACATATAAAACATCTTCCCCTCCATCTGAGGTATTCTTCATGGTTATTCTTCCCTTCTTTATAAATCTCAATCTTCCCTTATCTATGCTCCTCACCATGCGAACATGAATAAAATTACATGTTCCTTTTATTTGATTACTTAGGAATACAACTAAACTTCACCTTGTTAATCATATATCGAGATGACTGATTTGGAAAAATCACAATATCTTTCCCTCTTGAAATTTCACAATTTCGTTGGTCATGGTCACCAGTTTTTCCATTGGAATCAATGTTAACTGAATTCCTTCTCATTCCCTCTATTGAATAAGACCATCAATCATAGTGTAATAAACAATTTAAATAATGAGGAACAACATAATCATAAAAAGTCACTTATGGGATGTCTAACTTATCACACATTCTTTAATCTATGATACCCTAGGTTCACCCTAGGTTATTCATTATTTCCAACATAATTCTAGGATTGTAACCTGTAGTTATACTAAACCTTAGGGACATCCCTAGACATACCTTATAAATATCTCTAGAGATCTCACTAATGTTTTCGTATCCTAGTTTCCAAAGGTTAACTAAACCTTTCCTCTGGTACCAACTGTAGAGACCCAAAGCTTGAGGTATATGGAGATTACATTACCTTTGAGGAATAATTAATACATGAAAAAAATAGACACCAATGTACCATAATGGTTTAGTGTCATTAGAAACTCGGAATATAATCTTCTAATCATGGTGAAAGATCTTCAATATCTCCCATAATGATCTTCCCATTTTATTTCCTTACCTAAAACCTTTCATTATATCCTGGGGAAAAGAAAAAATATAAAGGGTGAGATCAAATGCTCAGTAATGGTAAGCATGGAGAAAATAAAACAAACTATATACATTTGAACATAGAAACATGAACATAATGTTTAAACATAGAAATCCTGAGAAGTGACATATAACATGGCAGTATGTAAGGCATAGATCATAATGGAACATCAATCATTAAAAAATAGCTTGGAAATAAAATTTTTAATTGTGGAAAATAATTAATCACATGATATGATTTCTATAGTAGTTGAGGCATTATTTCCATGACCATCTTAGTGGACAATGTCCCTTACTGAACCGGGTTTACTTGTCGTTCCAGCCCTGTATTACTAAACCGGATTTACTTGTCGTTTCAGCAATGTCTATCTCATGAGATATAAATCTTTACCCAATGCATTGGAGGGAGATATAGGTCCCACCAATCTCATAATGAAATCATTCTTTCATGTTCCAAAAAATAAACCTACATCATTCATAATAACCCAACGAATAAAATGGGTTTCATAAACATCATTCTATCATAACACAATCCATATAAAACAAATGGATATCATTTAATCCTAAAAGAAGTGAAATCATGTAAATCTTAGAGACATTATACTTGAAACATACACATATTAAATAATGTCATCTTAGATGGAAAATGGTTTTGATTAAGCACTTGAAATGAAATCTTGAGGAAAATATCTTGTCTTCTTGAAAATAATTTTATTTTCACAAAATTCCATTAAATTTTAAAATAAAAGTATTTTGTTGAAAATTTTCATGAAATATTGTTGATTTAGCTTCATGAAAATAAGACGTTATAAAACTGTAAAAATCCCTTCATGCCGTATAAGTGAAAAAACATTCTTCTCGTACTTTTTCTGAAAAAGTCAAAAAGTACCTCGTAGGTTAAACAAAAAAAATATTAACTACATACCATGTAGTAAAATTAAAAAATGGGTAAAAAGGACATTAATCATACATGAAAACTCTTTTATAAAATTTGGACATGGATGATAAATATAACCCTAGTAAATACTTACGTATAAGCAATCTCGGATAAGAAAAAAAATTGAAATTGCAACATTATGCCTTTTCTTAAGTATGATATGCTTCGTACGTGTCTGAACCTCCTGTATAATGATTTAAATAATGTCATTGAATTATTACATAATTATATTCATTGTTATGATATCATATATGGTTCACATATGACTTTATATTACCCGTTCTTTTGTAAATTCCATGTTAAAGAGCGTTTTGGGTAAAATCGTTTCATGTTTCATCCTTGTTTTGATTTGTAATTATTCATATGATTAAATAGATCATGATTACTTAATCTCAGAATATAAAACATGATTTATATATAATATATATTCAGAAAATACATATATATAATAGATCGATAAATGGAAAGAAATACACTGTTCATGGAGACGGTAGGTCGTACGTTTGTATGAAAGTTGTTTTCGTTTCCTTATTGAATTGAATAGAATTAAGTAGATGACATACATATATATATATAAATAAAACCTGTATTATTATGTAATATAATTCAGGATTAGTTATTATATATACTTTATAATCATTATTGAATTATTAACATGGAAAATGAATCTCATCGCATCGTGGAGACGGTAATCCGTACATACGCACTAGTGATGATATCATTCCCATGTTTATTGAATGGAATTAGAGTGAGTGATATAATATCTTATAATCATTATGGTGTTATAATAATAATATGTAGTTATTATTTACACCATTATACCCATCCATGTAAGATGGTGGTGGAAAAACAGATTACACCATGGTGTAGAGAAGGTATTATGTACGTACGCACGCGCGGTGATTTCGTTTTCCATAAGATGGATAGAAGGTTAAATGGGGTTGTTTCATATTTATAATAATATATTAGTATATTATTGATACTTATGTTATTAAAATATAATGAAACAACTAAAGAATAGGAGGTAGAAGAAGAAATAAATTTGAATGAATCGGTAATGGATATTACCTCTTCTTCGACACCTCTCTTTGAAACCTCCTCTTAGGGCACTAAAATTGGCCTTTTAAGAAGACCATTACCTCTAGTATCTTTCTAAAGAAGTTGAGAAGTGAAATGTACAGGTTTTTTCCGAACATTAAGGCTCTAAATTGTGTAAAGAGGAGAGGGAGGAGGTTCCCTTTAATAAGGGTGGAGAGGGGCACCTTTGGAATCCTCAAAAATATTAGTTTAATATAAATTCAATCCCCACATAACAACCTCAAAAAATGCCTCAATTCGAATATTAGATGATATAGGGTTTTAAAATCATCATCCAATCAAATTTAGACATGTTTTGATCTTATTTTAGACCATATCATTTTCATTTATCCTTATTTAATCTATTTAATTTATTTGTGGTAATAAAATTCCAAATTTTAAATGGTTATAAATATTCACTTATTTGTTGTTAATTTTCCATAATTGGATAATTTATAACCTTTTAGACTATAAAAATTTTAATTTATAATTTTTGAATATTTATTTTAGTTTTAATCAATTTTATAATATGTAATTTTTATAAAATAACAATAGTGTCAATTTTGACACTATTCATTTGTTTGAATTTAAATAAAATATATACAGAAGATATTTTCTAACTAAAAAATTTAATAGATTAATAACATGACATCCTTGTCTATAAAATTAGTGGAGCACATTAAATAGTTCATATAATATTTATTTTAATACTTTTAAAATCATTTATTTGATATTTTAATCAATAAAATAATTTCAACATCACTATTGTGTCATAATTAATGATAACTATTTAATTCCTAAAAATTATAAATAAATTTATATGATGTATATAAATTTATTATATATCTAGGGACTATTTATATCCGATGTTTCATGATTTTTATCACTAAATTAAAATTATTACACATATAAGATTTAAGAGAGTGACATGTTGTCACTTTCTTTGGTTTTAATAATAATTATATTATTTCGTCGTAAAAAGTCCATGAGATGAATCTACTCAGACCCTTAGGTGATATGGGTATACTTTTATTCATCCAATATGATTTTGGTAAGTGTTAGTGTAATTTTATAATCTTATTTTTACCCTTAATTACCAGATTTACCTTTAACTTTAGTAAATAAAAATTATCGTAGTTACTATTCCTAATATCACAAAAAATAAAAGAAACCTATTAAAATATATTGTACCTACTAAATTAAAATATGGAATACATTTTTAAAATTTCAAAACACAAACGTTGCAGTAATTTATTTAAAATTAATCCCGTTTTTAAGAAAACGGGTTTTGAAAGTTAAAACATTGCAAAATATTGAAATTATTTTACATATGAATTCAATGTAAAATCAACGCTAATGACATAAATTATATTAAATGGTAAAAATATATTCTATTTATACTTTAAAATAATTAAATATTATAATTTAACCATATAAATTATTACGATTAAATAAGTTGTTTTTAATTAAAATATAATGTGTTTTTACTATTCATTAAAATATGAAAGTTATCAGAATAATAAGAAAAATTTATCGAAAGTAAATTTTTATACCCTGATTCCAAATAAGAATTTCATTTTGTCAAATTGAACTTATAAACATATAAAAACTTGATTTAATGTGGGTGTGCCATAAAAGGCAGAAAAACTGCATTTTTTTAAAAATACTCATTTGACCCGAAAAATTTATTTTGTTCACATACCATGTACTAGAATATGTGTAAGATGAAATAATAATGTTATAACATTCAAAATTTAGTTAATAAAATTCATAACGGCTAGTTCATAATAATATTATAACCATATATCATTGTTTAGTGAAACCCTGTATTGCGTACAACACACGCTATCGAGGAAGGTTGTGATTGCGTGTAATGAAAGCCAAGTCAGGGTTGCGTGTAGTGAAAGACTCCTTTGTTGTTGTGTATAACATAATCCAAACATATTTCATTTATACATTGAATATATATATATACACACTAAATGTTGCATAGAATAACTACTATCAAATGAACTTGAAATTGTGTGTACCACGATCCAAGAATAGTGTTTCGTATACTTCAAGATAATATGGTGTTTCGTATAGAACAAAGAAATATTGGTGTAGCGTATAACAAAAAACCTCAATGAAATTAAAATGAAAAATTCTCATAAAATATCGGGTTGTTACAGGGGATGTTCATAACATCAATAGGTTAGTCTATACATTAATAATTTTGATGGTGAATCCAATCAATAGTGGTCTATAGTTATGAATATTAGAGAAAGATATGATCTTGAATGTGTAGAATGAGATAATTTTAAGATTCATTTATCTTGAAAAACATTTTCCTAAAACAGTTTTACTATGAATGGTGAAAACAAATCTCAGAACTAATGATGAAATGTAATTATTCTATGGTAACATATGAATTTAAGTTTATAAGACTATCCTGGTATGTACTAGATTTTACTCATGATTGTGATAGTAAATTTAATTGATTTTACTATCATTTGATTCCTTTTTTGAGAACCTTTGTCTTCATGAGACTTTAAAATCAATGAGAAACTTGTTCTTTTTTATGAAAAAGTTGACACGGTGTTTGCTGACATGTATTTTCCTCATGGAGAGAATTATAAAAAGCATTCGTGTATTGAATTGGAAATTTCAAGGAAGGTTATTTCCGTAATTATTTGGAATTTTATGATTCCGTAGTTTCTGACGGTGACTGATTCCTAGACCCGGTGTGCACTGAATCAATTTCTGAAGTTTTTTTTGAGTAACTTCAGTAAACGTACAAGAAGGTTTTTCTTTATTTTGAACTGGTGCTCGGAAATGAAATCTGTGGACACAGATAAACTTGCAGCACCAGTATTCGCTTAAGGGGACATTTACTGCAGTAGCATTTTATGCGGGTTGGATGTTATTATTTAGGGATTTATAATAAGTTAAATAAATTTTTTTTACATAATTATATTTATAGGAGTTAGTTATTTTCTAAAAGGGGAGATAGGGGTTGGTCTCACACCCACATAATCTCCCATGAGAGGATAAACGGTGGTGGGGCCCACACGAGTCCCTAACTCTTCAACTCCCTTAAACTTCCCATTAACACCCCCCTTTAATTTAATTTGATAACTCCCCCCTTAATTAATTTGTGATCTCTTCACCTCCTTCTATCCCTTTTTTCCAACACTTTTGATTAATGAATTGAACACAACAATTAATTAATTAATGTGTTCGAATTTTGAAAAATTATGTCTGAATAAAATAATAGCCTTAGCTATTTTTTTTAGTTTGGCGCTCTTTGGTTTACAAAATTTTGGGTGAGCTATTGAGAAATAGAAGAACATCATTCTTCTCTCGATGAATAATATCTCCAACGGTGAAGTAAAAGTCACCAACGACGCTTCTTCTTCGGGCGCCCTCCGACATCCATAGAATCGATGTCCTTTCTATGCAACTCATGACCTCTGCGATGCTTGTCTTCCGCGACTCATTGACGTGTACCGCTCTGAAAATCGAAGTAGGGTATTTGTATAATTTAATTCGAATAAAGTATACCTTCGTTCTTGTTGAATGAGAATGATTTTTTATGGACAATTGTTACCTCCTTACATGGAGGGCGCGGGCCGAACGAACACAGCCTGACGACCCTCCGTTGTTTCTTGATTTTTAATTCGAAAAGGGAGGCGGTGGTGATCGAAGGCGGCAAAAAGAAAAGCTGGCGGCCGCACGGTGGCCGCGTGTGGAAGAACCATGGCCCGCAACCATGGGCTTCTCGTCCGAAGAAGAACCGGCATGCTGTATCCGGCCGGGCTGGTGGGACCGCAGCGCCTCTCGGCACCGCGTTGCGGAGAACTGCGGCCCGCACAGGGCAGGCCGCATCGGAAGAAGAATAGCTCATCTTGTCGAGCGGTTGAGCGGAAGGAGCCGCGGCGCTCCTGGGTGTCGTGGCGGAGGGTTCACGGCCTGCAACCACGGGTCGCTCGCGTCGGGAAGACCGGCCAGACATGAGGGTGGCGTCGCTCAGTGTCGGCAGTTCGGGGAGTCGGGGGGAACATGCCCCCCGCACCGGAGCAGCCAGCTGGCCGAGCCACGGCCAGCCGTGGGTTGCACCGGCCATGCCACACATTTATAGGCCGGGCCAACCTTTTAGCCGGGTCGAACCCGTCGAGCCAGCACAGGCTGACCCACCAGCCCACTGGGCTTGGCGGGCCGAGCCCGTTTCACTTAACCGTGAATAACTATAAGACCGTGTGTCCGATCGACGTGCCTTCTTCGAGAATGGGAACCTTATGATGAGGTCATCCTTTTAGGATACTATAAGTGAGTTTTTGACAACTATGGAAAACTTCCGGGTTTGGAACGAGCGTATTTCTAATCGGGCCCCTGGAACGGAAAATCCAATAATTCTCAAACCGGGTATCCGATTGACTCTCCGTCTATCGCATTGGGTTTATTTTGATGAGTTGGAACATTGGGAAACATAAAATCTGGACTTCGTGATTGTTTATTTATCAAACCCTTTTCTCGAGGAGAGGACCCTGCTCGAATCGAGCGTGTTGTGTGCGGGACCCCTTGAGCTAGCTACGACTGCAACGACAACTGTACTTGAATCCTCTGTGGGTTCAGCAGCGATGAAAACTGTATTTGAATCCTTTGTGGGTTTAGTAGCGATGATAACTATACTGGAATCATTTGTGGGTTCAGCAGCGACGACAACTATATTGGAATCCTCCATGGGATCGACAGCGATGACTTCTATACTTGTATCCTGATTGGGTCTGACAGAGTAGCTGGTCTAGTATACTACATGTGTTCGACAACTTAGATAAATCAGTGACTATATATAATCATCCCTAACTCTATACAAAAGATGTATACCTGTGTGAGATGATTCTAGAATTTCAATCATTATCATCGATGTGATTGACTTCTTTTCTGTGTGGACCGGGTTGTGCTTGTAACTGAGAGTTGGAGCCGAACTGGGATTGTTAACTAAGGTATATGTATGGGCATATACCTAAGAAGATTTGGTTGATACATCGTGTTTGCATCCTTCTATTTTGATTTTTATCATTTGTGGATTTTGGGATACCTTCGGGTGTCTCGGGGTCTCTACTGAGTATCATATAATCACTCAGGCAAGGGCTACGCCCACATTACATTGTGTTGGATGCAGTCGATGGATGATACTGATCGTGGTGGAGACTTGTGGAGGTGGATGGTACTCAGAGGTGGACCACATGGAAAGACGTACATGAAGCGAACAGTCAGAACTGAGGTGATGACGAGGCTATCTGTACCAACCCTTCCGGTGGGATATCTTCTGGATGACTCAGTGGTTACGGTTTTACATTACTTGTACTATTTTTTCAGTTGTAATGTACTTCCTGTTGGTCTTGTATTTCCGGCCCCTTTCCTTTCATCAATTAATTTTGTATTCATTGTTACGTAGTGCTTACTTCTGTTGAATTCTCTATTGTGTTGTTTAAATTTATAAAGGCAATTCCTTCCAATTAATCGGGATTTATGACTTTGGTGCTAGTCTTCAACCCCTAGCCTATAGAAGGCAGGCTTGGGGTAGTCATAGCATGGGCCCCGAGGATGGGTCATGAAAAATTAGTATCAGATGAGTCATTTCTACCACAGAACTAAAGACTCTGATCATTCTTTTCTGTGAAGCAATAGTGTTAAGAGTATTGAGTGTGGTTTTCAGTCCAGGGAGTCCAGTGTGAGTGCAGTGGCTGACGTATCCATACACTAGGACCCTGACATCTGATTTCCGACTCAGTGCACAAAAACACTGATGGCATGTGTCTTTCAAAATTTTTCTTTGTTATTACTTGGATTCATCTCGCTAGGTATACATTTCTTACCGTGGCGCATCTATTTATTTTAAATATGGCCCCACGAAGGCACCCAGCTAGGGTTATGAGTTTTGTATGAGATGGTATCTCACTGAGCGATGAGGCCTCGATGCAGGGCCCCATCATAGAGGAGGTAATAGTGGCTCCTCGGCCCACTGGACCACCGATACCACCAGTTTCAGTAGCAGAGAGTTCACACCACCTGAGTGTGTTTCACGAGTTCCAGTGACAGAGGCCTACGATGTTTTGAGGAGAGATAGATTTTCAGATAGTCGGGTGTTGGCTGGAGGTTGTAGCACGAGTTTTCCACACAGTTGGGACACCCGCAGACTTGATGGTGTACCTAGCTTTTAGTCTCTTTCAGGAAGAAGTTGAGAGGTGGTGGAGTCTGATGCTACTATTTTACGATGAGGTGACTCTATCCTGGGGAGACTTTGAGAGTTTTTGGGTCGGAGTTTATACTAGCGACTCTACTCTCTGTGCGGGATCAGGAGCTTCTACTCTATCCATAGGGCTTTTTTACATTAGAAGAGTCTTCAACAACTGGTAGTAGACTGATAACACATAAGTCCAAGCGGACGAGGCCAATAGGTGGGTGACCCCAGGATACAGGTATGGTTGGGTGGGGCCCACGAATTAGAGCCAGCCATACGAGGAGTAGGAAGTGCTATGCATGTGGCAAGCAGGGTCACTTGGCTCGAGACTTCCCGACTTATCCTGTAGATGAGCAGTAGCCAGAAGAGGGACCCTCTAGGTAGAGGTATATATTCGACCATGGAGGTCGTCCGGGAGTAGGCGGATGTGGCAAAGGAGCTGGTCGAGTATCAAGTGGATAGGAGTGGGACTAGATCTAGACTTGGTGGCCTCTATTTATGATGCTTCTAGCATCGTTGATATCATTGTTTGTTGATGCTTGTGTCATCGTACTTTGAGCTACAATAATTAAAGACACGTGTTCTTGTGACGTTTGCTTCCTTGTCCTTTATATGTGGTTGACACTGAGATGTTCCGATTAAAACTATTGACTTGAACATTACTTTCGAAATTCATACTGGAAGAGACCCAGTGACCACACACTACTGCCAAAAATGTGACTCGACCCTTGGAGGTGAGTGTAATGGTTCGATCTCTTGGTAGTAGTGTCTAGGCCTTATGACATAGACCATGGAATGAAATAGTACCATTAATTTCAGGATTTAATGTATTAGGAAAAGAACGTGGTTCATCCAGGGGATGAGACCATATTTCTCTTTTCTAAAAGGGAGAAATCTTAGTCGCTCTTGTAGGACATAAGCAAAAAAAGGGTGTAGTCGAGTTATTTAAAAATTTCTATTCACACCCATAGTTAGTTGAACGAATGGTTTATGGTTTACTATAATATAAAAATTGTTAGGTGTTTCTTCTCGTAGAAGGGCCTGGACCTGAGATGGTGACGTTGGATTGAGTTCCTCCGGGACTATGACTTTAAGATAGTCTATACTTCTGGGAAGGGGAAACGTTGTAGCACATGATCTTAGTAGGAGATCAGGCATTCAGCTACTAGGATATGTGATAGAGTAGTGGGCCGTATTGCAGATATCCTTTGTGGATATAGATAGAGTAGGTTGTCACGAACCGAATATGGACGCCGCCAAAACCGGCACCAAACCCAGACCATGACAAGTCCCGAAGGGCGTTCCCGATCCCCACGGGCTGGCACAAGTGCCCGGGTATCATAAAATGATAACTGGGAACGATTTACCCGAGTTTATAAACTTAAAACGACAAAAGAATCCAATGAAACAAATCTGGATTTTTCAAACCAAATGATATTTTTCAAAAATTCAGAACTGAATTACACAATTTTAAAAAAAAATTAAAGACCATTACAAAGGTAAAAACCCAAGAAAATACAGCCCAAGAACCTCCACATGGAAAGAGGCACCGCCCTCAAGCCATCTCCACAACACTCCATCACGATGGACCGCTAAAAACCCGAACCAAAGGCATAAAACCTGTACCCAAACCTGTGACATAAAATAAGAAAGTCTACTTACACCCACAGGTGTAAGTAGGGTGTGAGAAAAATCCCAGTAGGATACCACCTCTATGAGATTCCATGTGATAAACATTTCATGACAAAAAGCATTGCATGTTTTGTAAATAAGAAATGCTAGTTACAATTTTCTAAAGGATGAAATGATAAATGAAAACAGTTTCCATGTGAGATAATTTTAAAGGAACAACAATTTTAAAATAAATAACAAAGCTACTGAATTTTCCAGCCAACAATACCGTATACCGACGGTAAGTACAAAGGATCTAATGAGCACAAGTAATAGGAAATAACCCCTAGGCACTAGCTAGCTGTGGGTCCTAGGTACCTCGTATCTCGGTGAGAGTAACCACAAAAAATATCTGTTCTCGTGCACGAGCCACTAGTAGGGATCATACCCATAACCTAGTGGTCCCCAATCATCATCATCATTGTTTAGTTAGAGTTGTAAGCGTCAATCTTGCTAAGTGAAACTGAGGCCAAACCCTACGGATTCACTAGCATACTGGTACACGTCCACCCACCTAGATACCCGGGTTTTCCCTTTGTGCTCAAACAAGTTCAACAATCCAAGAAGTATATTTTTCAGATGAAAATATCAATTCCACATCACACATTAACCAAACAGCCCCATGTACATCACACAAGTCAAAAATTCCACTATTTATTCAAATGCATTTTGAAAACAAACTCACACCAAAATTCCCTACAACACTTTTCACATTTCTTTAACACTTACACAAATCCTTTAAACGATTTTATAAAACTGTTACAAGATATTCAACTCACATAACAGCCCACACACATGTCACATAATACCCTTCTCACCTTCACAATTCATTTTATCAATAAACTCACACGAAACATCCCACACCCGTGTTTCGCACACAAAACACAATTTAGTAAAACATTTCGGCAATTTATAAAACATTCTAAAAATTTTTGACATCTCAAATCACCACATTACCATTCAAAAACACACATTAGGTGAACACACTCACCCAAACAGTACATATACACCCTTTCCCAACATTGTTTAACAAAATAAAACATTTTCAATTTTTATAAAACAAACCCAAGAGGTATAACCATTGTTTGCACACTAAACCCATTTCAAACCCCTCATTCAAAACCAAAATCATAACAATAACAATCCAAAACAAGAATTTTCAGCCCTAAACCAATTATTAAAGCACCCCCAAATGTTATAAAAATACATCAAATAATACCACAAAGATACACATGAAAACACATGTTTTCATAAATCTACTTCAAAAAGTACAACACGGTTTTACACCTTAAACTCATTCAAAAAAACCTCTTTTCAATGCCCACATGATAATAAGGAATTAACAAAACAGAATTGGCAGCCCCTTTCAAGACTAATAAATCACTTTCATATGTTATAAACTAAACCCAAACATTACCCCAAGAGTCACACATAAAAAGTACCCAATTTCAAGCTAAAATACAACTAAAAATTAAATGTTTAACCAAATTCATCAAAAACAGTTTTCAAACCACACAAGACAGATTATAAACATACTAAATTAATAAAACAAGCAAACTAACTCATCATAAAATGGTTACACATGGAATCACCTACCTTTTGAGTCGAAACCCTCAAAACTTGGTGCGAAACCTTAAGCGCACCACCGCCGCACCACAAGGAATATAAATCCAGACCTAGACCACCAAAAATTGACCCCAAAGATACCAAATCAGACCTTAGGATCGAAACCTAACTTCTGGACATGAGGAACTTCAAGAAATATGAAATAAAACTAAAAGAGGATGGAAGGAACCAAGAAGGAATTCCCTTACTTGAAATATATTGAAGAAATCGGCCCCAATCCACCTAACTATGAATCTCCAAGTACCCAAAACTGATATGGAAGTCCGAAGGAGTCATATTAGGTCATGTGGGGACTGAAATTGGGGGAAAAGGATGAAAATTGAAGGAGTTATGAAAGATTCATTTTACCTCGTCAAATCTGGTCTATTTGAGAAAGAGTATGATATATTGCCCTACTTCGCGGCTCTCCTGAGCTCCAAAATTGCGAAACCGATAATGGGGGAAATCCTCGGGGTATTGGCTTTGAGAGGGAGGTGGAATCACGGGAAAAAAGTAAAAAATGAATGAGATATGAAAATTTTAAAAAACAATTTTAAAGCAGGAAATGGGCCTACGGGCAGGCCCATTACCAAAATCAAAAACCCAAATCCATCATGATTTTGGATTTATATGTGGTCCAAAGGGATATGGTGGTTTTAATATATCAGGTTATTCCAATTGGGAAGTGGAATGGGATTAAAATAGTAAAAATTGAAGGAGTTATAGAAGAAACAAAATTAGTGTTTAAATCTGGAATTCGGCTCGCGGTTTGGCCCAAATTTTCAAAACCCACCATTTTCACCAAAATGAGTGGTAAACCCCCCCAAAAAAATCAGGAATGGAAATTAAATGAAATATTAATATATAAAAAAGTCACGTGTGTGACAATTCTCCCCACCATAAAACTTTCCGCCCTCGGAAAGCCACATCAAGGACAAAAAAAAACACCAAACCCAACTGACAGGCAAAAAAAAATGGACTCATTTTCTAAGCTTTGCCCCCAAAGGCCAAAACACCTCCAGTGATCAATTAAGGAAGGAATACTCCACAACCAAAACATACACCTCATTACTGAAATTATCAGGCACATTCAGGATTTTTTTTCCTAAAATAAAACTCCTCAAACACTATCTGAACAAGGCTCAAGAAATTTACCCAAACAAACAAGAACATCGAACAAGGTTACACTACCTTGATATAACTAAACCATTGGGAAATCTCCAATCCCAACGTTTAATCAAGGAAGGTGTTTGTGGTTATATAGCTCCGAACGAGACTTCCCACATCCAATCCAAGACCAAGTACAAAAGTGAGTTACTGGTACAAGGATACACAAATGGGCTCCCCAACCATAAGAGACAACTTAGATTTTTTTTTTCAAGAAAGAATCAAGACACTAACAGGGGAGCCCCAAACAAACTCCCCAGTACAAGGGGTAGAATCCCATTAGGCATTTTCAAAATAATATACGTGAGACTCATAGTGGTTCTCCCCACCATAAGAACCATCCATCTTAACTGACCAATATGGGTCGGCATAGAAAAACCCCAAAACTTAAAGAGTTGGGGCGACAACACGGTTAGCCCGCACAGTTTGGGAAACTATGTTCTAACCATTTGGATCCCTATACCTACATGGTTTTATGGTGAATGGTTACTAATAAATGTTCACTCAACATGTCTAGACAAATCCAAAACCTTTCCCCAAACCCAAAGGAAACCAAAGTGGAAAAGAAAGACATTGGGAGATAACATGGGGATGAGGAACTCCACCTCTTTCCACCAAATGGGAACAAAAGAAGAAAGATGAAAACACCAAATTTTTAAACTATTCCCATCTCTCATACTAAGAATAGTTATTTGTTCAAGGTTAAAAACTACCATGGGATTTCCTTTGACTACGTGTCAGCTTCTCTCCGGGACCTATGGCTGGAGCTGGAATGATTGAAGCATCTTCGGCCTCGCAGTTAGGATTTGGAAACCCCCAAATAGAATTTCTTCTTCCGATGCTAAAAACAACTACACGCAATCTGAGATGGGTTCACCCAGACATAACACACTCCAGAACTCACTTTACCCTAACTTTTAAATTCACTGAAATAACAGTTTAGAGGATGCACTCACATCACACCCTGCTTCTTTGGGTGAGAAACAATAGAAATAAAGGACACATATAAACACCTTCCTCTAAAATAGAGGATGTCGAGATCTCCCAAAAGGAAAAACAGTTTTGAAAAAAAAATAGACTCACATAATATTGTACAACTTCACCCTTACAATCAAACGAGCACGTGACATCACATCACGTCACCGAACAAGTCCAAAGTGACTGAGAGAAATAATACAAGGAGGGGGGCCTTATACAATATCACAAAATATCACAGCATTCCAAAAAGTGTCCATAACAGCCTCTCATGTCCAGATTTCCCACACTGGTAGTTTAACATAAACCCCTTCTACGAAGAGACTATGAAGGACTTAGAGGCCCTCTTAGACACTATCCATACTGACAACCCCAGACAACTTTCACCTTCGACGAATTAGGTAGCTTAAGAAACTAAGGTATCTTTCAACCATCCACGAGCACTCTTACGAAACAAGAGGATCCAAAAAAAACCAAGAAAGTAAATGGTGTAGACTCATTCCGCAAATCTCAAGAAAATATTCCTTACATTGATCAACTGGAGGATTTTTCTAATGGTGAAACAATCCGCATTGCACTTCAGTTGTGCACTAAATCTTAATGGGGCGTACCTTATCCAAAGAGAGAACCCAAGGACCCAACCAAGCTGGTCCATTGGTAAAAACATACCACAAAATAGATCCAAACTCGTTAATGGAACCATATTAATGGTGTCCTGAAACATATATCATAGGAGACTACTAACCGGACCTTTTACCCAGCTTTCCAACCAAACACAACCCCAAAAAAACAGTTCGAACGGGAGGGGTTCTTGGACTCAAAACATCCCACAACATCAACATTTTCAAAAACCCATAATAAAAACCATCCCAAACTATTCATCAAGAAAATATGTTTTTCTTTAAAACCATTTTTGAAAAAAAAAACGGTTCAGCGGTGAGCGTATCCACCAATGGTACCCCATGGGCCTCACACATGCATGTTTTTGTGCCACACCAGGCACCCTCCTCATATCCGTCCTGGCACTCATCCAGTCATGCCATCAACCATATATCATCCCATATAACCCCATGCATGTGGTCACTCATGGAAATACCAAAGGTCAATGCACTAATTCTTTCCACTTTTCAAAACCAAAATGGTCAACCAACACATCATTACTATCAAAACCGCTAACCAGGAGGTCGAACCCAAATTACCGCTTTAAAAAAAACTTTTCAGAAAGGCACAATCGTTCCAATGAAAACTCAAATTCAAGTTATTTACATCAATTTCAAAACATCTCATCCCATAAAAAAACATTTTAATAGTTTAGAAAACTTTTATGGGAACACTTTTTCAAAACCAACTTCAATATAGTTTCTGCTTTCAAAAGAGGTGTAAGAACACAATTTTCCATTTCAAAATAATTCTGAATATTCAGTTCCACCATTTCATAAATCATAACATTTCATATTTATTTGAAAGTAATTTCACGAAAACATTACACTTCCTAAAACCAAGTCACTTTAAAACCAAAGTTCCAAGATTTAAAAACTAAAGAACACCAGACAATGCGAGAGGAAACTAGTTTCAGTGGGTGACTTGGACATATGGTTGGCCGCCATATTCCAATCACTTCACTGTCACAGAGAGTGTTCTAGGGAATATCCCAGGCTCCACTTGGCTTGCCAGACCCTGCGAGCTCATTGAGACCATTAACCCAACTCTCTTTTCATTTCCCCTAATCATCATCAAACCAAGAAAACCAAAAAAACATAGACAAATCCCAACTTCCCCTGGTGACTTGAATCCTGAAATGAGGTGTGGTGATCAAGAACACTACCCATAACCAGAATTCCATGTCCCAACAATCATAACTTTAGACTATCCCGACTATTTCCCAAATAACATGACTCCAATGGAGCGAACCTCCTCTGATACCATTTTGTCACGAACCGAATATGGACGCCGCCAAAACCGGCACCAAACCCAGACCATGACAAGTCCCGAAGGGCGTTCCCGATCCCCACGGGCTGGCACAAGTGCCCGGGTATCATAAAATGATAACTGGGAACGATTTACCCGAGTTTATAAACTTAAATCGACAAAAGAATCCAATGAAACAAATCTGGATTTTTCAAACCAGATGATATTTTTCAAAAATTCAGAACTGAATTACACAATTTTAAAAAAAAATTAAAGACCATTACAAAGGTAAAAACCCAAGAAAATACAGCCCAAGAACCTCCACATGGAAAGAGGCACCGCCCTCAAGCCATCTCCACAACACTCCATCACGATGGACCGCTAAAAACCCGAACCAAAGGCATAAAACCTGTACCCAAACCTGTGACATAAAATAAGAAAGTCTACTTACACCCACAGGTGTAAGTAGGGTGTGAGAAAAATCCCAGTAGGATACCACCTCTATGAGATTCCATGTGATAAACATTTCATGACAAAAAGCATTGCATGTTTTGTAAATAAGAAATGCTAGTTACAATTTTCTAAAGGATGAAATGATAAATGAAAACAGTTTCCATGTGAGATAATTTTAAAGGAACAACAATTTTAAAATAAATAACAAAGCTACTGAATTTTCCAGCCAACAATACCGTATACCGACGGTAAGTACAAAGGATCTAATGAGCACAAGTAATAGGAAATAACCCCTAGGCACTAGCTAGCTGTGGGTCCTAGGTACCTCGTATCTCGGTGAGAGTAACCACAAAAAATATCTGTTCTCGTGCACGAGCCACTAGTAGGGATCATACCCATAACCTAGTGGTCCCCAATCATCATCATCATTGTTTAGTTAGAGTTGTAAGCGTCAATCTTGCTAAGTGAAACTGAGGCCAAACCCCACGGATTCACTAGCATACTGGTACACGTCCACCCACCTAGATACCCGGGTTTTCCCTTTGTGCTCAAACAAGTTCAACAATCCAAGAAGTATATTTTTCAGATGAAAATATCAATTCCACATCACACATTAACCAAACAGCCCCATGTACATCACACAAGTCAAAAATTACACTATTTATTCAAATGCATTTTGAAAACAAACTCACACCAAAATTCCCTACAACACTTTTCACATTTCTTTAACACTTACACAAATCCTTTAAACGATTTTATAAAACTGTTACAAGATATTCAACTCACATAACAGCCCACACACATGTCACATAATACCCTTCTCACCTTCACAATTCATTTTATCAATAAACTCACACGAAACATCCCACACCCGTGTTTCGCACACAAAACACAATTTAGTAAAACATTTCGGCAATTTATAAAACATTCTAAAAATTTTTGACATCTCAAATCACCACATTACCATTCAAAAACACACATTAGGTGAACACACTCACCCAAACAGTACATATACACCCTTTCCCAACATTGTTTAACAAAATAAAACATTTTCAATTTTTATAAAACAAACCCAAGAGGTATAACCATTGTTTGCACACTAAACCCATTTCAAACCCCTCATTC
Source organism: Viscum album (assembly GCA_963277665.1). NCBI lineage: Eukaryota > Viridiplantae > Streptophyta > Magnoliopsida > Santalales > Viscaceae > Viscum > Viscum album. The sequence goes on from OY728161.1 coordinate 849,453,191, forward strand.
AAAACCAAAATCATAACAATAACAATCCAAAACAAGAATTTTCAGCCCTAAACCAATTATTAAAGCATCCCCAAATGTTATAAAAATACATCAAATAATACCACAAAGATACACATGAAAACACATGTTTTCATAAATCTACTTCAAAAAGTACAACACGGTTTTACACCTTAAACTCATTCAAAAAAACCTCTTTTCAATGCCCACATGATAATAAGGAATTAACAAAACAGAATTGGCAGCCCCTTTCAAGACTAATAAATCACTTTCATATGTTATAAACTAAACCCAAACATTACCCCAAGAGTCACACATAAAAAGTACCCAATTTCAAGCTAAAATACAACTAAAAATTAAATGTTTAACCAAATTCATCAAAAACAGTTTTCAAACCACACAAGACAGATTATAAACATACTAAATTAATAAAACAAGCAAACTAACTCATCATAAAATGGTTACACATGGAATCACCTACCTTTTGAGTCGAAACCCTCAAAACTTGGTGCGAAACCTTAAGCGCACCACCGCCGCACCACAAGGAATATAAATCCAGACCTAGACCACCAAAAATTGACCCCAAAGATACCAAATCAGACCTTAGGATCGAAACCTAACTTCTGGACATGAGGAACTTCAAGAAATATGAAATAAAACTAAAAGAGGATGGAAGGAACCAAGAAGGAATTCCCTTACTTGAAATATATTGAAGAAATCGGCCCCAATCCACCTAACTATGAATCTCCAAGTACCCAAAACTGATATGGAAGTCCGAAGGAGTCATATTAGGTCATGTGGGGACTGAAATTGGGGGAAAAGGATGAAAATTGAAGGAGTTATGAAAGATTCATTTTACCTCGTCAAATCTGGTCTATTTGAGAAAGAGTATGATATATTGCCCTACTTCGCGGCTCTCCTGAGCTCCAAAATTGCGAAACCGATAATGGGGGCAATCCTCGGGGTATTGGCTTTGAGAGGGAGGTGGAATCACGGGAAAAAAGTAAAAAATGAATGAGATATGAAAATTTTAAAAAACAATTTTAAAGCAGGAAATGGGCCTACGGGCAGGCCCATTACCAAAATCAAAAACCCAAATCCATCATGATTTTGGATTTATATGTGGTCCAAAGGGATATGGTGGTTTTAATATATCAGGTTATTCCAATTGGGAAGTGGAATGGGATTAAAATAGTAAAAATTGAAGGAGTTATAGAAGAAACAAAATTAGTGTTTAAATCTGGAATTCGGCTCGCGGTTTGGCCCAAATTTTCAAAACCCACCATTTTCACCAAAATGAGTGGTAAACCCCCCCAAAAAAATCAGGAATGGAAATTAAATGAAATATTAATATATAAAAAAGTCACGTGTGTGACATAGGTTTTCTACATTCTCTCACAGTCACTCCTCCACTCCTTTAGCGATTCAGAGAGGCACAGTGTGGGGACATTGTCTGTGAGACGCGACATGCTCAGATATCCTTAGGTCAGGTACCTAATGGATTTTCTGAAGGAGGGGAGCACACAATCCTCTTTAGGGGATGTACCATGGTACCAGTTGCACTATAGGAGGAGGTGATCAGGGAGTTCCACTCATCCCCTCTAGCGGTACATCCCAGAGTTGCAAAGTTATATCAGGATCTTAGACGACAGCACTGGTGGCCGGGTATGATGAAGGAAGTAGCAGAGTTCATTTCACGATGGCTCACTTGTCAACAAGTGAAGGAGGATCACCAGGTACCAGCAGTCTTGGTACAACCCTTAGAGGTTCCAGAGTAAAAGTGGGATGGGATATCCAAGGATATTGTGATGGGGCTTCCACGTACATCCAGGGGACACGACTCTATCTGGATGATCGTAGAACAAATCACAATGTCCGCCCACATCCTACCATTAAGAGTGTAGGGATCGGTAGAGAGATTGGGATGCCTCTTCATTCAAGAGAGCGTACAGCTTCATCGTGTGCCATGGTCTATCGTTTCCCATAGAGATGCTCGATTCACTTCCCAACTATGGAAGGGATTACAGGAGGATTTTGGGATGAAGATTCGTTTGAGAACCGCCTTCCATCCTCAGACGAACTGTCAGACTGAGAGGACTATTCAGACTCTTGAGGACATGCTCTGTGCATGTGTCGTCGACATTGGTCACAGTTGGGAGGATCATTTACCCTTGGTGGAGTTTGCGTAAAACAACAGGTACCACTCCACCATCGGTATGGCCCTTATGAGTCACTATACAGACGACCTAAAAGATCACCTCTGTGCTGGACTATCCCAGGGGAGTCAGCACTTGTAGGACAATAGATGGTTCAGGCTATGACGGAGAAGGTGAAGATCATCTAGGAGAGGATGATGACTGCACAGAGAAGATAGAAGTCCTGTGTTGATAGGAGACGGAGAACACTGGAGTTTGAGGATGGTGACCACGTTTTCCTACAGGTCTCACCTCGAATAGGTCTACCTAGATTTGGCAGGGGTGGAATGTTATCTCTTCTTTTCATCAAACCTTTCGAGTTCCTTAGCAGACTAGGTGAGGTGGCTTGTCGCCAGGCCCTTTCACCTCAGTTGCACCGGGTGAATGACGTCTTCCACGTATCTCAGATGAGGAGATACGTTCATGACCCATCCCACATCATCAACGACGGGGAGCTGGACATCGATGACGGGGCGACATTTATAGAGGTCCCGGTAGAGATCGAGGATTAACAGGAGCTTGTTCTACGTGGATGATCGATTCCTCTGGTGTGCGTTCTTTGGCATCACTGGAACCTCCCAGAGAGAACATGGGAGCGGGAGGCGCAGATGCATGTTCAGTACCCCCATTTGTTACCCTAGTTTGTGTTGTAGCTTTATGGGGAGGTAAAGCCCTGAGGTGGGAGTAATGTAAAGACCCGAAAATTTAATGGAATGTTTTTCTTCTTAATTCATTGGAATTTTACTAGTCCATAGTTTCTGACGGCGCCTGATTCTGAGGCCTGGTGTTCCCGAAATCAATTTCTGATGTTTTGATTGGGTATGTTCAGTAAAAGAACATGCAGGTTTTTCTATATTTTGATCTGTTGCTCGGAATTGAAATCTGAGGACACTGATGAACTCGCAACACTAGTATTCACATAAAGGGACCTTTACTGCAGTTTTGTTTTATGCGGGTTAGAAGTTATTATTTGGGGTTTTATAATATGTTTAATAAAATTGTTGTACACAATTTTATTTATATGAGTTAGTTATTTCCTACAAGGGGGAGTTAGGGGTGGGTCCCACACCCACATAACCTCCCATGAGAGGATAATGTGTGGTGGGGCCCACACGAGGCCCTTACATCTCAACTACATTAAACTCCCCATTAACACCCCCCTTTAATTTAATTTGACGACTCTCCCCTTAAGTGATTTTTTATCTCTTCACCTCCCTCCCTCCAATTAATTTTATTTCCAACACTTTTTATTAATGAGTTGAACCCTATAATCAATTAATTAAAGTGTTTTAATTTAGAAAATTTATGTGCGAATAAAATAATATCCTTATCTATTGTTTTAGTTTGGAACTCGTTCTGTTGAGAAAATTTTGGGAGAGCTCTTGAGAAATAGAAGAACACCATTATTCCCTCGATGAAGAATAACTCTGACGAAGAACAAGAAGTCACCGAAGATGCTTCTTCTTTGGGCGCACTCTGATGTCAACGGAATCAATGTCCTTTTTATGCGACACCTGACCTTCGTGACACTTGTCTTTCATGACTCGTTGACGTGCACCTCTCTTGAAATGGAGGTAGTGTGTTTGTATAATTTATTTAGAATAAAATATACCTTTGTTCTTGTTGAATGTGAATGATTGATTATGGCCAATAGTTACCGCCTAACGTGGACGGTGCGGGCGGAACGAATACGGCCCAACAACCATTCGTAGTTTCTTGATTTTGAATTCACAAAGTAAGGGGGTGGTGATCGGTGGTGGTGGAGAGAAAAGGAGGCGGCCATGCGCCGACCGCTTTCAGATGAATCGCGGCCTGCAACAACAGGCCGCTCGGTCAAAGAAGAACAGGTCGGTCATAGCCGGCCGGGCTGGTGGGACCACGGTGCCTCTCGGCGCCGTGCTCCAGAGAACTGCGGCCCGCACAGGGCGGGCCTCCTAGGCGGAAGAACCGGCGAGCTCTTCGGTCGTCCGGGCAGAAGGAGCCATGGCGCTAATGGTCACCGCGGTGGAGGATTCGCAGCCCGCAACTGCAGGCCGCTAGCGCCGGGAAGACCGGCCTGCTTCGGCCGGCCGGACAGGAGGGCGGCGTCGCCGGTTCGGGGAGTCGGGGGGACCAACCCCCCTCACCAGCTTGTCCCACTACCCACGCCGCGCCAGCCACGGGCCGGGTCACGCCCATCAGTGTCGGTCCGTGCCAAACCGGGTCGGGCCGCATCAGTCGCGGGTTGGGCCGTGCAAGCCGTGTCAGGCCTCCCTAGCCGCGGGTCAGCCCTGGTCGTGCCCTTGCGTAGGCAGGGACGCCTGCCACAGGCCGGTCCAATCCTTACCGTGCCGGGCCATGCATTTTCAGGCCGGGCCGACCCCTTATTCGGGTCGGACCGATCGAGGTAGGACCGGCCGACCCGCCAGCCCACCAGGTTTGACAGGCCGGGCCCGTATCACAAAAACGCGAATAAATTTATGACTGTCTGTCCGATCGACGCGTCGCCTATGGAACTGGGAACCTTACGATGAGGAGTTCCTTTTGCGATACTCTAAGTGAGTTTTGGAAAACATTGGAAAACGACCTGGTTCGGAACGAGCGTATTTCCAATCGGGCGCCTTGAACAGAAAAGCCAATATCTCTAACACCGGGATTCCGATTGATGCACCATCTGTCGCGTTGGGTTTCATTTGACGAGACGGAAATTCAGGATACATCAACTTTGTACTTCGTGATAGTTGTTGTATCGACCCCATTGCTTGCGAAGCGGACCCTCCCAGAATCGAGTCTGTGTGTGCGGAAACCGTAGAGATGGTTGTGACTACATCGAAAACTCTACTGGAATCCTCCATGGGATCGGCAGCGAAGACAACTATACTGGAATCCTCCATGGGTTCAGTAGTGGCAACAACTACACTAGAATCCTCCGTGGGTTCGGCAACTATGATAGTTGTACTGGGATCCTCTGTGGGTTTGACAGTGATGACTTATGTACTTGAATCTTGAGTGGGTCTGACAGAGTAGTTGGTCTAGTATCCTACATGGGTCGGACAGGTTATATGAATCAGTGACAACATCTGATCATCTCTAACTCTATACGAAAGATTTATAACTATGTGAGTTGATTCATGAATTTCAATCATTATCATCGATGTAATTGATTCATTCCTGTGCGGACCGGATTGTTCTTGGGCTCGAGAGTTAGAGCCGAACTGGGATTGTTAACTTAGTTATATGTATGGAAATATACTTAAGTATAGTTGGTTGATATTTCTTTTTTGTATCCTTTTTTTCTGGTTTATCCTTTGTGGATTCTAGGAGAGCTTCGGGGGTCTCGGGGTCTCTACTGAGTATCGTATACTCACCCCTGCATGAGATACACCCACACTACGTTGTGTTGGATGTAGATGACGGACAATACTGATCTTGGTGGAGACATGTGGAGTTGGACGGTACCTGGACTTGGACCACTTGGCGAGATGTACACGAAGCGGACAGTCATACCTGAGGTGCTAAAGAGGCCATTTGTACCCACCCTTCAGGTGGGATATCCAGAGGATTACTCGGTGGTTGGTGTTATACATTAATTGTACTAGTTTTTCATTTGTATTGTACTTACTGTTGTGATTTTATTTCCTTCCCCTTTCCTTTCAGCACTTACTTTTGTAGTCAGTATTAGTTATTACTTACTTCTATTGCATTCTCTATTGTGTTGTTTACTTTTATAAAGGCAATGCCTTCCCATTTTTCGAGATTGACGCCTTCGGTGCTAGTCGGCAGCCCCTGGCCTATGGATGGCAGGCATGGGGTAGTCATGGCACGGGCCCCAAGGATGGGTTGTAAATGTTCTCGTTAAAATTCATTTGGAATGATTTCCTCAACGAAATATGAAGATAAAAAATCAATTTACATTCCTGCGAAATGTGTAGTATAATGAATCTCTGTGAATGGATTTTAAAATATAATGTAAAATCTAATAATGTGAAAAGTATGAACACACGAGTCATGAGTGAATGAAAAATGATCTAAAAATTAATGAGTAGCTGATGGTGAGAAGCATTAACTGTAATGAATTGGTTCATTTTGCTAATGTGTGTCTGAAGTTAGTAACTCTGGCAGGAAATCAGCATGATTGTAAGTCGATGGGTGTGGAAAAATCTTTTTCATCCACATCCGCAGATGTTGATCCATCAAATAGGTTGGTATCAGGTAAATGTATTGGTTTTATATATTTTTTAAATGTGTTGTTAGTTATGGGGTCTACACAATTTTTTATTTATGATAAATTTTCTGTAAATTTGAAAATTCTACCTCCTAAAATGAAACCAGGACTCATGGTAAAATAATATGGATGAAATAATGCAGTAAAAAGAAACCATATGAATCTATCAACATGTTTCTATGGAATGAGTTTTCCTAATGTCCCTATTTTTATTAACTCTAGTGGAGTTTGATGTTTTTCTGGGTATGGACTGGCATTTTCTTATAATGTTAGTATATATTACATAGTATAAGATCATTATTTTCAGAAATAGTTTTACTTTGTTTACAATAATGAACACATACCATTGATAACATATTATTAAGATAATAAAATGATAAAATATGGAGATTAAAGTTATATTTTTCATATTTTTTATGAAAAGGGAACTATCCAGATTATTGATGTTCCCATCGTAAATTAATACCTAGTTTCTTTTCATGATTATTCTCCTAGTGTTATTCTTGATCAAGAGGATGATATTATTATTTTTTTAGTTACTAAAATTAAGTAAATTTCTAAATCCCCTTATCAAATGGTTCAATTGGAGTATTTAGAATTAAAAAAGCAGTTACATGAATTAATAAATAATGACTACATTCGACCCAACACTCCACCTTGGGGTGATCTTGTCTTGTCTGTTAAAAATAATGTTGGTTCAACAAGCCATTTCGTTGATTATTGATCCCAGAATATCATCAATGTAAAAAACATGTATCTTTTTCCTCATATTTGTGATTTATTTGATCAGTTATAGGGAGCAATACATTTTCCAAATGTTTAATTCAACTAACGATTTCATCACATGAATTTAAATGATGAAGAATTCCAAAAGACTGCATTCCGTACTACAAATAGATATTATGAATTTTTAGTTATGCCATTTGGGTAGACTAATACAGCTACTATATTCTTAGATATTTTTAATAGAACATTTCAAGAGTTTATGGATAAGTTAGTGGTTGTATTTATTGATAAAATTATAGAATATTATAAAATTAAATTTGATTATGAAGAACATCTAAGTGATGTTTTCTAAATAATCAAAAATATGAAATTGTACGGAAAATTCAGGAACTGTGAATTTTGGCTACACATAATTTCTTTCTATGGTCACATTGTTTCTAAAAATGTCATAACTATTGAACAAGCTAAAATAATATTTCTTGATAAATGGATAATACCCATAAATATGAATGAGATTCGTAGTTTTCAGGGTTTTCCAGGGTATTACATGAGGTTTTTTTAAAACATTGCACAATTATCTAGCCCAATGACTAAATTAACATGAAAAATAGTTAAATTCTTCTGGAAAAAAGAATTTGATGATTGTTTTTTGGAGTTGAAAATATGAGCACTGAATGCTCTATTCCTGAACCTAATATAAAAGATGTGAATTTATCATTACAGTGATGTCTATTTGAAGGTACATGGTTATGTTTGGATGTTGAATAATCATGTAATTCAATATGCCTCACATCATTTGAAACCTCAAGATTTAAAATACCTTTTACATTATTCAAAATTATATTCTCATGTTTTTCTCATTTAAAATTTGGGGGAATCATTTATTTGGATTAAAATGTAAAATATATAATGAACATAAATGTTTGAATAATATATTTACTGAGAATAAATAAAACATGATTGAGATAAGATAGGTGAAACTAATCAAGGATTATGATTGCATGATTCATTAGCATATTCTAAAAAAAATAGAGTTGATGATTTTTTGTGTCAGAAAATCAGTATTGATTTAACCATGATATGTTTAGAATTTGAACCTTGGTTGGATGATTTATTAAACATTGGATTGGAATTTATTGTTGATGGAAATTTCTTTGTTTTATTTTCTTTTCAGTGTACTCGTATCTATCAGACAGACTTATGAAGGTTAAGAATTAAGACACTGATTCACAAAAAAATGTAGAATTTGTTAAAATGGTTATGTGTCTAGAATTTACCCAGGGTAAGGATTTTGTTTTGAGGTTTCAGAATATTTCATGATGTCCTTTTGATTATTATTTGAAGAATTAACTGTTATGTGAAGCTTAAAGTTATCCATTAATAGTTCATCCTAGCAGCGCCAAGATATACAATGATGTTCGGAAGTATTACTGGTGGGATTCAAATGAAAAGAGATATTTCCAGTTTTACCATGAAATGTTATACAAGTCAACAGGTCAATGAAGAGTGGAAGGTTCCAAATGGGATGCTATAACACTAACCAGTGATATAGTGGAAATTATAAAATATATCGATAGACATTATTGTGGGAATATTGATGACATCTCAATTTAAGAATGCAATCTGGGTTATTGAATATCATCTGACTGAATATTCAAATTTCCATCATATTCAAGATAAAATGTATTTGAATAACATTCTGGACATTAAATCAATGATTTTTTAGGTTAAATCGAGTTCCTCTTTCCATCGTATTTGACCATTATCTTACTTTCACATCTAACTTTTAGAAAGTACTTTAGAATTCGTTGGGAATATAATTAAAATCCATCCCTACTTTTCATCCTCAATTTGATGGACAATCCAATAGAACAAATCATACATTGGAGGATATTAATCGATCATGTTTAATAGGACTCCCTGGAAGATTCAATGATAATCGTTCTTTATATAATTTGTCTTATAATAACAATTTTTATTTTAATATAAAATGGTAACTTTGGAAGAACTGTATGGAAATTAGTGTTGAACTCCAAATTTTTGGGACGATGTCAGGAAAAGGAAGTTGATGGGGCCATAATTAGTTGAGGATGTTCCTAAAAAATATCAGATGATTCAACAGTAAATGAAGAAAGCTCAGAGCATCCAGAAACGTTATGAAAATAATAATAAGAAATCATCCAAAAATGAACATACAGGGTAGTGATTAGTATGTTTTTTGGAGTCTGATTGGACACACATTTTTTTCTGTGAATAGTAAAATACCCGTATGAAGAGTACTATGACCATTATAAATAGTAAATCATCCAAATTTATATTAACCTCACCCATTATGTATTTTATGTCGAGCATCAGATAAGTGATAATATAATCATTATATAAGTGTTGTTCTTTTTTTGTAAGACATAAATATTTAATTTCAATTTTATGATTAATTATATAATTTCAATTAATATGAATTTTCATTAAATATAATCATAAATTATTATTTTATTAACTTGTTGATATAATATAATTTTATGATAACATGATTAGTTTTTTAATTTGTTATAAAATAATTTATAGTTTTCAAGTTATAGTTTTCTTAATAAATTAGGAATTTAATCCGAAATTCAATTTATCATAATTAGGAAAATATTTTTATAAAATATGGTTACATTTTTAATTCTATTTGTAATAAAATGGTTGGGGTTAATTTTAGGGATAATTTAAAATTCATGATTTTTTGGTGAAAAATTAAATTCAGTAATTAACGAAATCTGCTAAATAAATGATTTTTCTCATCATGATTGAGTCATGCCTGATGAAAATAGAAATTTTCATAAACTCATATGCACTTATTACATTAACAATTCAAGGAATAATAACTATTTCTTGTATTGTGGAGAAATAATAATATAATTAATAAAATAATTGAAAACACCTTATATTCACCACTATAAATACCACCCTCACCCCCTCTCCATATCACACCTCTTAAGCTGTGTAAATCTTCTGAATTCTACCCAATATTTTCCAAAATTATCTTCACCTATTTCCAAGATCTATTGGTATCACAAAAGTTCCAATATAAAAGGCCTTAAGGAAAATCTTAAGGAGAAGAGATCAGGAGGTAAAAATACTCATTCAATTCCCTGTGTATTCTTTTCAATTCATTTCATTTCTTATACTCTCTTCTCGACCCCATAACCCATATGCATGAAAGCTCCATTATATTATATATATATTATTTTTATAATATTTATGGAAGAATTTATCTTCATGCTTCTTCACATATCCCACTTATTCTAAAAACAGAAATACCATATGCGATGTGTTGATTTACCGACAATGGGGACGATGTGTCTTAAATTTCCATTACATCCATAAAATATTGTCATAAAACCATAAATATTGTTTTAAAATATTTAATTATATACTTTATATGATATATTATATTCAAGAACCACTTTTTATGCATACAATTAATTAATAAACAAAAGTGGCTCATAAATTTCAAAATTTACCAGAATAAACAAACGATTGTCACTAATAATTTATGTAATGATTCATCATCAAATTATATAACCAGAATTATTTATGTAATAATGTAATATTCTGGAATAATTTTAATAAAATTTCCATTCACTATTCTATTTTCTCTTCCACGTGAAAAAAATATGCTATATAAATAGTCCTTGAATATCATGTAAAGAATGCACCCGAAACAATGGAATGAACAAAATGTTATTAATTAATGGGTGGAATTATGATATAAAACTATCAATTATAGTGTAATAAAAATTATTATTCTTCAATAAAGTATAAATAATATTATTTTAACCATTAGATAGGAGGTTTAATAAAAATTAAAGTAAGTTGGACCCAATGTAAGGGAATTCTTAACCAAATTTTTATTTTTCGGGTGAACCTTCATCTTAATTCTTTATGTGGTGTTTGATATTATATGTGTGATGTGTTTTCTATTATATTTGGTTATATAATATTTATTTATAATTTATACGCATATCCTTTCCATTCGATTAATGCTCACTCCTATTATATTTGTAAGGGTCATTCCATTTAAGATCATTTTAAAAGTAACTTTAGTGATATTCAAAAGGATTGTTTTTTATAAATATTTAATTAGTGATTTATCCTTATGTAATTATATTTTATTAATATGATATGTTCGTTGGTCATAGTTATGTAGGGTGGAGCCCATTATACCTCAATATTTTTTGGGTTGAGCCTATTATAACTCAATAAATGTAGGATTTAGCCCATTATATCTCATGATATGTTGGGTTGAACCCATAATACCTCATGATATGATGGGTGATCCCCATTATATCTATCTAATTCATTGGGTATTTTGGATATGGAATTTTACCAAATGTTTATTCCATGTGTAATGGTGATTTTAAATATAATATGGTAAATATGTCCCAATAAAACTATGTGATGTATCAACGTAGTTGACATGTTTTAGATGAAATGGGATTTTTGTTCTAAATTGATAAATAGTTTCTTTCATTATATCCCTTACTATGATTTTGGTATCATAAAATTTTTTTAAAGGATTTTCACTAGTTATTTGGATGTGTAAGATAATTAATAAATATAATTTAAATGCCATGATGATTTCTCAAAGAAATAATGTTTTATTTGAAATGTTTTATATTTTGGAAAAATTGGATAATGTTTTAATAGTATACACATGTATGATTGTGGGATTTTATGTTGGTTTTACTTTCTAATTTTCTAAAATGAAAAACATTAAAAGATCCTAAATGTGTATGAATGTATGTTCCTGTCTAAAACTCAAGAATATGTAATGTTTTAATGTCAGGGTTTTATAATCATTATTTAAAAAACAAAATTATCATTTTTATTTTATATTACCTGATATAAGTTAATTTTAATGAATTAAATGTGTAATATAACATATAAAAATTATATATATAATATATAAAAAATTATTTTTTGATCATAGAATACTTTTTGGGTGGTTTAATTTATAATGTCTAATTCATTATCTGATGATTAATAGGTATTTCAATTTTTTGTCAAAAAACAATAATGATTTTATAAAATTAATATTTATCCATTAAACCCATTCTACTGACCATCCAATTGGTGAGGTAATGAAAAAAATATAAATCATTCATTCAATTGATGTAGTTTTAAACATGTTAAAATGAATTGTGATTTACATTTACATTTAATTCGGAAAACATAAATATGGATACAAATTTAATAATTTAAATTATTTCATTAAAATAATTGCAATTTTTAAAATTTTGTAAATGAACCATTTTTTAATGATAATGTATTAAAATTATCATGTTATATAATGGATGTGGTATTTCTCACAATACAGAAATAAGAGTTTGTTTTTTATTAATAGAAATGGGAGAAAGGTGGTTAATTATTATACTATAATTTTATTAATGTTTTTTTATAATAATGAATCTTATGTTATATAATTAAAATAGTGTAATGTAATTTGAAAAAGAATGTTCCCAATAATGAAATAAAAATGAGAAATAATTTGTTAGAAATTTATACCTCAATATGTTCGTTATCCCATTTGAAAAAAAGTTTAAGCCATAAATAAATGGTATTTTTATAACACCATAAAAAATTTAAGGCATATTATAATGTTGTCATCAATTTGGGAATATTTTTGGATGAACATAGTCCCTTTTTAAGGTTTTTAATATGGAGGGTTAATTCTATTAGAATTTATAATGGTAAACATTTTTTAGGATAACAAAATAAATTAATGGTTAGATGTTACTCTCAAGGAATATTGATCAGAAATTGATAAATAATGGATATTTTCTATGATATGTTTAACGACCCATACTTTACATACATTGTTAATACTTCAAAATTGAAGCATACTTATTACAACATATGACAAAACCACGAAAGGACCGTATAGGTATAGTGTCTTTAGAAACTGGGAAACATAAACAACTGGTTCATAAAGAGTCTACACTGTCTCCCATTTATTTCATCATATCTATAATCCCTTTTGGCATATCTTACTTAATAACCTTCCTCCTGACCTGGGGAAGGAAAACATACAAAAGGGTGAGCTCAAATGCTCAGTAAGGGTAAAAAAAAATATCAATCACATCATATACATAAGCACGCAACTTTTGGAAATCTTATCCTGCAAAAGAGATCATAATTTAATAACATGGGATAAATTATGGCAGTGAAATGTAATCACAATAATCATAACTTAAAACATGAAACTTTGTGTCATACACACATAATCATAGAGAATCATTTCTTTCTAGTCAAGGCTCATTTCCAAGACTATCTTAGTGGACAAAGTCCTTTTCTGAACCGAGTTCACTCCTCGTTTCAGTCCTGTTTCACTGAACCGGTATAACCTACCGTTCCAGCCATGTCTATCTCATGAGATATAAAATCTTTACCCAATGCATTGGAGGGAGATATAGGTCCCACCAATCTCATAATGATACCATTCTTATGTGTGCCACAAAATCATAAACCATATATCATAGCATAACCCATGTAATAAAAATGGGATTCTTAAACAACATGACATCATAAAACAATTCATATAAGATAAAGGAATTCATTAAAATATTTCCATCACAACGTAATTAAATCCATGTAATAATAGGGATAGAAACAGAACCCTTTATTATCTTAGATGGAAAATAATTTTGAAAAAACACTTGAACTCCATTCTTGAAGAAAATATCCTTTCTGCTTCAAAAACACTTTTCCTTTCATAACATGTCGTACAATTCTAAACTAAAAGAAGTTGATTAAAAATAACCTTGAAAACTTGTAAAGGATGCTTCTTGAAAATAATGTTTTAAAAATCCATTCATGCCGTAAAAGTTAAAAATAACATTCTTCTCGTACTTTTTTCGGAAAAGTCAAAAAGTACCTCGTACGAAAAACGACAAAAGATTCCTATCATATCTTTTACTAAAAACTCACCAAAGGGTAAAATTGGATATAAACTATTGTAGAATGATTTAAATATTGAGGAAACATTGATGTGGATGATAAAATACACCCCAGTAAATACCAAAGTATAAACAATCGCGGATAAAAATGAGATTGTGATATTACCCTTACCTTAGGTCTGTTTTGCTTTGTATGTGTCTGAAACTCCTGTATAATGATTTAAATAATGTTATTGACTTATTCCAGAATCATACTTATTTTTATGATATCATATATGGTCATTTTCTTAGCTTCTTAGTAGTAATATTTCATTGCTACTTGTTATTCGGGTGTTTATAACTTTTTGTTCTTATGCGTATTTTGTCGAATAAATTCTTATTCTTATATTTAGGTTATACATACCTCATTTACAGAATGGTATTAGTGTAATATATATCATATTCATTCATTCAATTCATTTATATAATCATTATGAAATGAAGATCATGTAGAACGAGTCGCATCACATCGTGGAGACGGTATTCCATACGTACGCACGAGTGATGATATCATTCCTATGATCGTGGAATTGTATTTGAGTGTATTTATACTATTTCATAATTAGTATCACTTTATAATAGTCATATATAGTCATTATTTACACCATTATACCCATCAAAGTAAGGTGGTGGTGGAAAATAGATTACACCACGGAGTGGAGACGGTATTCCGTACGTACGCACGTGCGGTGATTTCTTTTTCCGTAGGATGGATAGATGGTGAAATAGGGTTGTTTCATACTTATAATAGCATATAAGTATATGAGTGATACTGATGTTATTACTTACTAATGATACAACTAAAGAAGAAGAAGTGGAAGAAGAAATAAAGATGAAATAATCGGTAACGGACATTACCTCTTCTTTGAAGTGCTTCTTTGAGACCTTCTTTTAGGGCACTAAATTTGATCTTTGAAGAATACCAGGACCTCTAGGATGTCTCTAGGGAAGTGTAGAGGAGGAATTGGCAGGGTTTGGCCGGGCATGAAGTCTCAATGTGGTGTGAGGAAGAGGGGGAGGCGGTGCCCTTTTATAAGGGAGGAGAGGGGTACCTTTGGGAAAAATAAAAATATTATTTTATTATAAAGTCAAGTTCGGTTTAAATACCTCTAAATTGATATATTTCGAAGATAAGGTGGGTATGGGTAGAAATACTCTCATCCAATAGAATTTAGACAAGTTTAGGTTCCTATTTTAACCTTATCATTTTGATTTAACATTAAGTTAAATAAGTTTACTTTTACCGTGTCTTCATTGTTCTTACACTATAAGGTTAATAAACATTCTATAAGCATCCAAAAGAACCCCAAGTTGTTTATTATTAATATATATAACCTTATCTAAGTCATTTGGCCGAACCTTATATTTTTTGGAATAAAATAACAATTATTAGTATAATATTTATTTTAAAAACTATTTTATTTCAATTTTGAAACTATTTAGTAATTGATTTTTGTGAAACTTATAAATGAATTATTAGTTCTAAACAAGTTAATTACATCAATACTAACATGTCATATTAACCTATAAAATTATTTGAATCCATAAAAAGTCTCAAATTACATTTATTTTGGTGTTTATAACATTAATTATGTCAATATTTCATTAAAAAAATAATTACTGCATCATATTTGTTTCATAAATAAATTATATTATTTAATGTCTAAAAATTACAAATAAAATACCATTATGTAGGAAATATTTTTAGCTTTCCAATGAATATTTATAGTCGAATTTATCTTATGTATAATCCCCTATTAAAAATTATTTACTTATTAAACTTTGATTTTAACTATTTTAACCCTTCTTTAAATAAATTAATAATAAATGTCCTAATCTTATCCAAGTGTGCCTAAATGGTCATATTTTATTCCTAAGGTTGTTTTTGGTCGCATTACACTTATACAATAGAATTAGGACATATTTTAGGGTAATAATAATATCATCTTTACCCTTAATTACCCTATTTACTTTTAACCGTGGTAAAAAAAAGTAAAAAGATGCTATTCACCAAAAATTATATTCATCTCATTGAACCACATTTTAATCCTTGATATTAACCGTGTCTCTCGGATTTTCGAAATTCCACTCACAGAAGCAGTAAAATTATGTTTTATGGAGAATTCAGTTTTTTTTTACTACTACTTAGTGGTTTCACTATTCATCAAAAATTGAATGTTTTCAGAAAAATACCAAAATTTTATCCTAGCCTAATTTCGATATTCCGAATCCAAAAATGAAGTCCATTTTGAAAAATAAAATTTATGAAATTTTAAAAAGTGGTTATTACTATTCATAGCGGCTAGTTTTAATAATATTTTAATAGCATATCGTTGTTTAGTGAAACTCGGTATTGCGTACGACACAAGCTATAGAGGATGGTCGCGATTTCGTGTAAAATAATCCAAGAAAGTGTTGTGTAGAAAAATATTCCTTTGATGATTTATAAAAACAAAATATTTCTCATAAAAGTCTCGAGCGTTACATTCTACCCCCCTTAAAATGAATTTCGCCCTCGAAATTCGTCACTTTGTCACAAACAGATAAGGATACCTCTCCCTCATCATATCCTCAAGCTCCCATGTAGCTTCTTATAATTGGAGGTTCCTCCATAAAACATTCACCAATCGAGTGGTCTTGTTTCATAGGAATTTTTCGCTACGATCCAGAATCTCTATCAGTTGTTCTTCATAAGAAAGATTTTTCTCCAGCGGTTCAACTTCTAAGCTGAGTACATGTGAAGGATCAGGTATGTACTTTCTCAGGAGAGATACATGGAACACATCATGAACTTGAGAGAGATTCGGTGGAAGCGCCAATCAGTAAGCTACCTTCCCAACACGATCCAATATTTCGAAAGGACCGATATATCTAGGGCTCAACTTCCCCTTCTTTCCTAATCTCATGACCCTCTTCCAGGGAGATATTCGTAAGAACACTTTATCTCCCACTTCAAACTCTAGGTCTTTTCTTCGGTTGTCGGCATAATTTTTCTGTCGACTCTGAGCTTCTCTTATGTGTTGTTGAATTGATCTGACATTTTCTGCCATTTCATCAATGAGATCAGGTCCTAATAGCTTTCTTTCCCCAACTTCATCCCAGCAAGTTGGAGTCCTGCATTTCTTTCCATAGAGAGCTTCATAAGGAGCCATCTGAATACTGGAGTGAAATATATTATTAAAATAATATTCCACCAAATGTAGGTGTTGATCCCAACCACCTTTGAAATCCATAGAGCAAGCTCTCAACATATCTTCAAGGGGTTGAATTGTTCTCTCAGACTGACCGTCTGTCTGAGGATGATAAGAAGTGCTGAAACTGAACTCTGTATCCAGAGTAAGCTAAAGACTTCGCCAGAACTTCGAGGTAAATCTCGGATCCCGATCAGATATAATAGAAAGTGGTACTCCATGCAATATTACCACTTCCTTTACATATATCCTGGCAAGCTGATCCAGAGAGAAATCCTCTCTAATAGCAATGAAGTGTGCAGACTTTGTAAGACGATCAACTATGACCCAGATAGCATTATTGCCTTTGGATGTTTTAGGAAGTCCTGTGACAAAGTCCATATTGATGTTTTCCCATTTCCATTCGGGTATGGGTAATGTTTTTAACATCCCCTTAGACTTCTGTCTCTTAGCTTTAACTTGTTGACAAACCAAGCATCGAGAGACAAATTCAGCAACATCTCTTTTCATGCCATCCCACCAGATGTACTCTTTCAGGTCCCTATACATCTTCGTGCTTCCAGGATGAATAGAGAATGAAGAACTATGAGCCTAATCCAGCAGCTCCTTCTTTAATTCGGGTATGGGAGGAACACAAACCCGATTCCTGAACTTTATTATCCCATCACAATTAAGGTTGAATTTAGGAACATTTCTCACCTACTTTTGTAACTCGACATCTTATATCTGTGCCTCTTTAATCTTCACATGTATAGATGGTTGAACATTCATTTGAGAAAGATAAGATTTTTCCCCTTCCATTATTATTCCATGATCCATCCTTTGTAAATCCATAAATATTGGATCTTTTGTGATCCTCATCATGGATAAACTAGCATGGTCTTGTCGACTTAATGCATCTGCCACCTTGTTTGCTTTCCCAGGGTGGTAATGGATTGAGCAGTCGTAATACTTAATCAGCTACAACCATCTTCTTTTACTCATATTCAACACCTTTTGTGTGAAAATATACTTTAAACTTTTATGATCAGTATAAATATAACACCTTTCACCATAAAGGTAATGCCTCCAAATCTTTAATGCAAGGATTACCGCAGCTAACTCCAAATCATGTGTTGGGTAATTTTGCTCATGGATTTTCAACTGTCGTGAGGCATAAGCTATCACCATATCATTTTTCATAAGAACACACCCTAATACCTTCTTGGATGCATCACTATAGTTCACAAACCTTTCTCCACTACAAGGAAGTGTGAGCACATGTGCACTAGATAACCTTCTTTTCAACTCCTTGAAATTCTCTTCACATTCTTCCATCCAGACAAACTTAACTCCTTTCCGAGTCAACTTGGTGAGTGTATTAGATAATCGTGAAAAATAATTCATAAAACGTCGATAATATCTAACCAAACCAAGAAACCATCAGATCTCAGTTACTATTGTTGGTCTCGACCATCTTTCGATAACCTCTATTTTTGCTGGATCCACAGATATCCCCTCTTTTGAGATTATTTGACCCAAAAATGTAACTTTTTGAATCCAAAATTCTCACTTCATAAATTTGTCATAAAGCTTCAACTTTCTCAGGGTCTTCAATATAATTCTCAAGTGATATTCATGTTCTTCCTTTCTCTTTGAATAGAAATGAATATCGTCTATAAAGACTACCACAAATTGATCAAGATAGTCTCTAAAGATTCTATTCATCAGATCCATGAAGATAGCAGGGGCATTAGTAAGACCAAATGGCATCACTATAAATTCATAGTGTCCATACCTTGTACGGAAAGCCGTCTTTGATATATCCTCCCTTTTGACCCTTAATTGATGATACCCTGAATGAAGATCAATCTTGGAAAAGTATTGAGCTCCTCGTAGTAGGTCAAATAAGTCATCAATGTGTGGGAAAGGATATTTGTTCTTGATAGTGATCTTGTTAAGTTCTCGATAATCAATGCAGAGTCTCATTGATTCACCTTTCTTCTTAACAAATAGAACAGGTGCTCCCCAATGTGACGCACTAGGGCGTATGAATCCCTTATCAATATTCTCTTGGAGTTGCTTCTTCAATTCCTGCAACTCAATTTGGGCCATTCTATAATGTGTCTTTGAAATAGGCAAAGCACCCGGTATGAGTTCTATTTAAAACTCAACATCACGATTTGGTGGAAGACCCGGTAATTCCTATGGAAATACATCATCAAACTCCCGTACAATGGGCATATTCTTAATCGTGAGTTTCTCACCAACCATTTGAGATAAATAACCTTCATTTAGTGGAATCAAGACCCATAAAATGGAAGAAATTTCCACTGGAAGGTTATGTTCATCCTTGCATCGATAGACGATTATAGATTGATTTGGAATTTGAAATGTGACTTCCCTTCTATGGAAATTGATATGAGCTCCATATAAAGAAAGCCAATCCATGCCAAGATTCACATCAAATTCCACTATAGGAAGGATCACAAGATGTTCAGGAAGCACTTTCCCACAAACTTCGATCGGAGAAGAATTATAAATTGTTGATGCGACTTTTGTGCCATTAGGTGTTGTCACAGCTAACTCAACATCAAATTGTTGAGGTAATACGGTGATACCCTTAGAAAATTCTTCAGAAATAAAAGAGTGGGTGGATCCAGAATCAAATAAAACATTTGCTACTTTAGAGTGGATGGTAAGTGTACCTTTCACCACATCGTTATCGTACTCCACATCACTTATAGAAATTTCATGTGACTTTACTTTGTCTTTAGCCTTAAGAGTTTGTTGACGTTGACCATCATCATTATCCCTTGGATTAGGGCATTTCTTGGCATAATGTCACATCTCCTTGCACTTGAAACATTGAAGTGTAGTAGGTTCATTTTGTGTATCCCTTCCTTTGTTTGCATCATTAGACATATTCTTCCCATCATCGCGGCATTCAAAAGCCCGATGACATTCCTTTACACATTTGAAACATTTACTTGTCCCTTTAAGACAACTCCCTCCATGTTTCTTCCACACTTTGAGCATAAGGGAAAGCTCATCTTCTTTTTAGTGTGCTCTTTAGATTTTCCTTTGAATTCCATTTTCCTCTTCTTATCAAACCCATATGACTGATGGGTTACTCCAATCACCATATCGACATTGAGAGAACATCGAACAATTTCCTTGTAGCTATTGAAGTCCCTTATGGCTAACGCCCTTCGAAAACTTGGTTTTAAGCCACTAAAGAATCGATCAATCTTACTCTTAGGTTGGATAATAATACCTGAAGTGTACCTTGAAAGTATTGTAAAATTTTCTTCATATGTACCAATCGATTCATCATCCTTTTGCTTCAGTTCAAGAAACTCTTTCTCCATCTTTGTTCTGAGAATACGAGGGAAGTAATTATTGAAAAATAAGTTCTTGAACTCGTCCCATTCCATGGACTCAATTTCAACCCTTTGCCTCGTATTTTTAATAAGATTCCACCATTGATCAGCATCTACTTCCAAACGATACACTGCTATGATGACTTTATCATGTTCAGAACATTGAAGAACTGAAAATATATTTTCAGTAGTACTAATCCATTGTTCAGCAACTAATAGATCAGTAGACTCGCTGAAAGAAGGTGGATGCTGCCTCATGAAGGATTCAACAGAATGTTGCTCCTTCCTTTGATCGTTTGGAAGTCCTGCATGATTCATAGCTTGAGAAAGTAGTGTGAGAATGGCTACAAGCTTTTTCATTCCAGCTCCCATAATGTTTGGTTGCTCATGGGGACAATCATTTCATTTCCCGTCGCATTCCGCATTAACACGGTTCCTACAGGTTCCAGCCATTGACTAAAACCAAGAAGAATAGTGTGAGAAACACTAATTATAATAGGAAAACCACATAATCAAGAATAAAATTTCACACTTAAGGTCTTATCCTAGGTTATTCATGGCCATTTCTAAAACACTAAGATTGTGTTCTATGCATAGACTTATCCTTAGGGTTCTTACTAAGGCTTTCACATCCTAGTTTCCAAAGAATGACTATACCTTTCCTCTGATACCAACTATAACGACCCATACTTTACATACATTGTTAATACTTCAAAATTGAAGCATACTTATTACAACATATAACAAAAACACGAAAGAACCATATAGGTATAGTGTCTTTAGAAACTGGGAAACATAAACAATTGGTTCATAAAGCGTCAACATTGTCTCCCATTTATTTCATCATATCTATAGTCCCTTTTGGCATATCTTACTTAATAAACTTCTTCCTGACCTGGGGAAAGAAAGTATACAAAAGGGTGAGCTCAAATGCTCAGTAAGGGTAAACAAAAGAAATATCAATCACATCCTATACATAAGCACATAACTTTTGGAAATCATATCCTGCAAAAGAGATCATAATTTCATAACATGGGATAAGTCATGGAAGTGAAATGTAATCACAATAATCATAACTTAAAACATGAATCTTTGGGTCATAAACACATAATCATAGAAAATCATTTCTTATTAGTCAAGGCTCATTGCCAAGACTATCTTAGTGGACAAAGTCCCTTTCTGAACCGAGTTCACTGCTCGTTTCAGTCCTGTTTCACTGAATCAGTATAACCTACCGTTCTAGCCATGTCTAACTCATGAGATATAAAATCCTTACCAAACACATTGGAGGGATATATAGGTCCGACCCATCTCATAATGATTCTATTCTTATGTGTGCCACAAAACCATAAACCACATATCATAGCATAACACATGTAATAAAAATTGGATTCTTAAACAACATGACATCATAAAACAGTTCATATAAGATAAAGGAATTCATAAAAATATTTCCATCACAACATAATAAAATCCATGTAATAATAGAGATAGAAACAAAACCCTTTATTATCTTAGATGGAAAATAATTTTGATAAAACACTTGAACTCCATTCTTGAGGAAAATATCCTTTCTGCTTCAAAAACACTTTTCCTTTCTTAACATGTCATACAATTCTAAACTAAAAGAAGTTGGTTAGAAATAAACATGAAAACATGTAAAGGAAGCTTATTTGAAATAATGTTTTAAAAATCCATTCATGCCGTAAAAGTTAAAAAAACATTATTCTCGTACTTTTGTCGGAAAAGTCAAAAAGTACCTCGTACGAAAAACGACAAAAGATTACTTTCATATCTTTTACTAAAAACTCACCAAAGGGTAAAATTGGATATAAAATGTTGTAGAATGATGTAAATATTGAGGAAACATGGATGTGGATGATAAAATACACCCCAGTAAATACCAAAGTTAAAACAATCTCGGATAAAAATGAGATTGTGATATTTCTATTACCTTAGGTTCGGTTTGCTTCGTAAGTGTCCGAACCTCCTGTATAATGATTTAAATAATTTTATTGACTTATTCTAGAATCATACTTATTTTTATGATATCATATATGGTCATTTTCTTAGCTTCTTAGTAGTAATATTTCATTTCTACTTGTTATTCGGGTGTTTATAACTTTTTGTTCTTATGCGTATTTTGTCGAATAAATTCTTATTCATATATTTAGGTTATAAATACCTCATTTACAGAATGGTATTAGTGTAATATATATCGTATTCATTCATTCAATTCATTTATATAATCATTGTGAAATGAAGATCATGTAGAACGAGTCGCATCACATTGTGGAGATGGTATTTCGTACGTACGCACGAGTGATGATATCGTTCCTATGATCGTGGAATTGTATTGGAGTGTATGTATACTATTTCAGAATCATTATCACATTATAATAGTCATATATAGTCATTATTTACACCATTATACCCATCCAAGTAAGGTGGTGGTGGAAAATAGATTACACCACGGCGTGGAGACGGTATTCCGTACGTACGCACGTGCGGTGATTTCTTTTTCCGTAGGATGGATAGATGGTAAAATAGGGTTGTTTCATACGTATAATAACATATCAGTATATTAGTGATACTTATGTTATTAATTCATAATGAAACAACTAAAGAAGAAGAAGTGGACGAAGAAATAATGATGAAAGAATCGGTAACGGACATTACCTCTTCTTTGTAGTGCTTCTTTGAGTCCTTCTTTTAGGGCACTAAATTTGGACTTTTAAGAAGACCAGGACCTCTAGGATGTCACTAGGAAAGTTTATAGGAGTAATTGGCAGGGGTTGGCCGATCATGAAGGCTCAATGTGGTGTGAGGAAGAGGGGGATGTGGTGCCCTTTTATAAGGGAGGAGAGGGGTACCTTTGGGAAAAATAAAAATATTATTTTATTATAAAGTCAAGTTCGGTTTCTAATAGCTCCAAATTGATATATTTCTAATCTAAGGTGGGGATGGGTCAAAATCCTCTCATCAAATAGAATTTAGACAAGTTTAGGTTCCTATTTTAAACTTATCATTTAGATTTAACCTTAAGTTAAATAAGTTTACTTTTACCGTGTCTTCTTGTGTTCTTATACTATAAGGTTAATAAACATACTATAAGTATCCAAACGAAACCCAAGTTGTTTATTATTAATATATATAACCTTATATAAGCCATTTTTCCGAACCATAGATTTTTACGAATAAAATAACAATTATTAATATAATATTTGTTTAAAAAACTATTTTATGTCAATTTTGACACTATTTAGTAATTGATTTTTGTGAAAATCATAACAGAATTATTAGTTCAAAAAAAGTTAATTAAATAAATACTAACATGTCATATTAACCTAGAAAATTAGTGGAATTCATTAAAAGTCTCATATTACATTTATTTTGGTGTTTATAACATTAATTATGTCAATATTTCATTAATTAGATAATTATTGCATCATCTTTGTTTCATAAATAAATTAAATTATTTAATGTCTAAATATTAAAAATAAAATACGTTTATGTAGGAAATATTTTTATCTTTCCAATGAATATTTATAGTATATTTTATCTTATGTATAATCCCATATTAAAAATTATTTACTTATTAAACTTTGATTTTAACTATTTTAACCCTTTTTTAAATAAATTAATAATAAATGTCCTAATCTAATCCAAGTGGGCCTAAATGATCATATTTTATTCGTATGGTTGTTTTTGGTCGAATTACACTTATCCAATAGAATTAGGACATATGTCAGGGTAATAATAATATCATCATTACCCTTAATTACCCTATTTACTTTTAACCGTGGTAAAAAAAAGTAAAAAGTTACTATTCACCAAAAATTATTTTTCATCTCATTGAACCACATTTTAGTCCTTGATATTAACCGTGTCTCTCCGATTTTCGAAATTCCACTCACAGAAGTGGTAAAATTAAGTTTTATGAAAAATTCAGTTTTTTTAACTACCACTTAGTGGTTTCACTATTCATCAAAAATTGGAAGTTTTCAGAAAAATTCAAAATTTCACCCTAGGCTAATTTCGATATTCCGAATCCAAAAATGAAGTCCATTTTGATAAATAAAATTTTTAATATTTCAAAAAGTGGTTATTACTATTCATAACGGCTAGTTTTAATAATATTGTAATAGCATATCGTTGTTTAGTGAAACTCGGTATTGCATACGATGCAAGCTATCGAGGAAGGTCGTGATTTCGTGTAAAACAGGCCAAGCAAGTGTTGTGTAGAAAAAAATTCCTTTGATGATTTATAAAAACAAAATATTTCTCATAAAAGTCTCGGGCATTACAATATGTATGATAAAAGCCACAAAAAAATATTTCAACACATGTTATAGACATGTTTTTTGTTGTTTTTACTATTAGGTTTTTACTTTTACTTATTTAAAATTTACCATTGTAACTATTTATTTCCCTAATGTAACATATCCTTTATGCCCAAAAATAATGTGAATATTCATATATAATTTAGATCAACTACTAAAAATATTAAATTCATCCTAATTATTTAATTTTCTAAATGTGAGCATAAATAAATTTAAAATACTAATTGTATAGTTTTTTAAAAATGATTTTCCAAACAAATATTACTGATATTCAAAAATATAAATTATAGGAACATAAATTAGATCTAGCATTTTTATAATTTTAAAATCACTTATAATTTACATATTTTTTCTCATAAGAATGATTGTTAAAATTTTAAATTCTTTCTTATATAATAAAAAAGTAATTAAAGTCATGTTATTTTAAAATAAGTTATTTTGACTACTCTCAAACAAATAGGTCGTTCATAAAACACCAACAACATAAATCTATGTTCATATTGAAATTTTTTATGAAAAATTGATTCCACTTTTATGAAAGTAAATTTATGACTTTTATAAATTTCGATTTGAATTAAAATATATAAGGCAAACTACTTTTATTAATAAATTACTTTTTAAAACTTCATGTGTTTTTTGTATTATTTTATATTGATTTATAAATAATTGAAAATTTATATTTAACATTATAATTTTCAATATTATTTGTTAAAATAATCATTAATCCTTAAAAATAATTATCTCAATATGGTAAAATAAAATACTCCACTTTTTAAAAACCCATTCTTCAAAGGGAATCATTTTATACTATTTATACAATAATAGCATTATATGATCATTTTAAGTTATTATTATATGTTTATAATAATTTAATAATATTATTCATGTAATAATAATATCTCATTGTTTATTTTACGTAGGGGCTTAATTTTATCATTATTTCCTATGATAAATTCAATTAATAATATATATACATTATGGGTTCAAAATACAAGATCATTACCTCAATTTATTTAACAAATTAGAATTGACCCCTAGTGTTATGAGCTAATATAAACATGGAAAATTTAAAATTAATATTACATCCCAAAAAAATGTCATACAAATAATAGATCATTTTTTCTTATTGTTTTTTAGTCCATTTTATAAAAATAAATTATTATAAAATTCTAATGAACATATTAACAAAACCATTTTTTTGTAAACAAAATTCCAGAAATCTCATTCAAAATTCACCATTTCATGTCATATATATTATAAACATAATGAAATAATAATATTAGATTTTTGGTATGTGAATTATTATTGATAAAAAATAATTAATAACTATGTGAAAAACTATAAACATATGGGTATGAGTGTATAACCTGCATCCATGAACATAATAATAGGCAAAACTACCACAAAAAACCTAAAGCATAAAATATGTGAAATAATTTCATATAAAAATTTCAAAACATATGAATATATTACAAAAATAATCATATGAATCATAAAATATCAGATAAATTATCAAATTCAATTTCCCTTAATTGATCATGCTTTACGCACACGTTTCCCTTGGTGGATAAGGCATCACTCAATAGTTTCCCTTGGTGATCACGCAGCACTCACATGATCCAAATGTTGTATAGAGCATAAATAATAATTTTTCATTTTATAATAATATATTAATAATTACTTATTGAGTGAGAGGATAATATAAAGATAAAATATAACTTAATTAATCATATATATTTCTTCCATATGATATTAACCTTGAAATATATCATGAAATAACATTGTAGATAATCTGTTTCTATAATCACATCAGAAAGCACCCATGGAATTGAAAATGCGTTTCAAACTATTTATTGATGGTATCACCAAATATGATGTCAAAATTTTAAATGGTTGAAATATAGAACCCAATAACCCTAATATATTATTTTATAACATCATATAGAGGGCTATTTAATAAAAATAAATTCTTGTGAAATAATGACTACGTATATACAATGGAAATGGTAGAGTGATCACAAAATGGCTAGTAGAAAACTCATTTATTTAGGTTATAAAATATAATATTATAGTAACAATGGGATGAAATTTAAGAAAAGATTAATTTTGATAAATTTTAATTATGTTATTTTATAAATCAATATTTGGAAAAAAAATCAGAATATTTAGTCATTGGTAAGACATAGTTCATTAAAAATGTATATTTTAAAATTTTAAGTTAACTATAAAATTCCAAAAACAATCATTAGTAAATGATCATTGAAAAATAATTAGTTATTTTTAGTTTTCATTTTAACGCAGTGTAAAATACTTCTATTAAAAAAATAATCAATTTCAATTTTTTTAAATGCTATTATCGTCATTAAATAAAATATTGCGTGGAAGGTAAAATGTTTCAGTTTGAAAGGGCTGAATTTTATTTTTAAATTCCATTATTGGAAACTCAAATGATTAAAAAAAATTATTTCGAAAATAGGATAATATAAATAATAAGACACCTTTAGAATAATTTTTTTTTGGATTTCTAAATATAAATTCCAACATTGATGTTAAAGGGGAATGTGGACAGGGTCGGGAAATATTTTTTATATAAAATGTGAATTATTCTCAATAATGATATAATTTTTATAGGGAATAATTTATGTTATGATAATGATTTGAATGATAATTTTAAATTTCCATAAACAACAATACAAGGTGTCGTGAAATTTAATCATTTATTAAAAAACATGGAAGAATAATGATAAATATGATTCATGGTAACTTGATGATGGACGTTGAGTGAACAAAGAACCTTACAACCATTATAGGATTTAAATTAAAATCCATTTAAATAATGATCATGATATTTCTCTTCAAAACCCCTTTATTAAGTGAAAAATTTAATTAAAAATCATAATTCAATAATAATTTTATATTAGTGATTTCATGATTCATAATAATAAATATTTTACTTGAAATTAAATTTTGTGGAAATAAACCCCATAAGATAATTCATCACATCCACTAAACTTATTAAATCTTTTATATCTTTTAAATTAAAATGATAATTACTTAATTTAGATCCATAATAAAGTTATTATAATTTTATGAGTTTTTTTATTTTTATAATGAATATATGCCGGTTTTTTTTATTATGAACTGCTGGTGTGTGTAATCTTGATATTTTTTAACTATTTTAATCATGTCAATGTGGTTGTTAATTTTTATCCAAGAGTTAATGATTTACATATTAAAAAATGTGGAATAATTTATGTTTCAATATATTTTAAATGTTTATAATTCAAATCAATTACTTTTTCAGTAATGTTTCTTATAGATGAAATTTATGGTAATAAAACATTAATTGTCTTTAACCAGTCAAATGATGATATCATAAATAATTATTTTAGTATTATCATTAATATTCCAATATATAAATATATATATATTAACTTGTTTATATCCCATGGAATCAGTAATTACGTTCTTATAATCATCCTTGATTATATTTCATATAATATTTCCAGTAGGTGTTTAGACCATCCCAATCATGGACATACCATAGTTAATATAGGATTATGATGGTGAAACTGGGTTAGTTTCTAATAATAACATTAGTATAGAGGTTATTTTATTTAGGTAATTTTAGTTATATATATATATATTTGATGATTATTTTACAAATACAAATTATACAAGATAGAAAATAAGATATGTTACAATATAGAGGTTGTAGTTAGCATAGTACATTGTTAATGTATTCAGATCCCAATGAGTTTGGTGTCAAAGAGGTGGGTTATAATTATTATCTTATTAATAAAAATATTATCAAATATTTATATTTATTCATAAATTTCACTCTTATAATAGGTGATGTGAGGAGGTGGTGAACACAAGAATTTTTCGCTTTGTGGAGATAGAAGTTTAATCTATACCAGAATTACATTTTAGATTTTTCTTAATGAAAAAAGGTAATGTGGTTAATATTTATTCCATTATCACAATAAATTTAATTATATAAAATTTATTATTTCATTGTATATTAAATATAAAATTATATTTATGAATGCAATAAGGAAATGAGATGATGATAGGGAGAAAGTATCTAGATTGATGATAATGAAATTCCCGTGGAAGACACAATCTATATGTAGTGTATAAAAAAATATCATGTTTCCAAACTCTCAATACAAATTTATTATAATATAGTATAATGATAAATTGTAAATTTTAAATGAGGGATATAAATTCAAGGTGTTGTCTTGACATGTTAGTTAGATACCTCTTTTATAAGTGTTGAGAATGAAAATTTTTTAAATATATAAAATTAATTTAAAATAAAAAATGTTTTATATGTCATGAAGTCTAAAAAATGGAAAAAAATAAGTGGGTGTGAGAAATTGTAGATTTTACCTCAAAAAATCATATTAAAACATATTTTAAATATATTATAAATCCTATTCTCTTATAATTTTCAGGTTTTCCACTTTCATTTTACCATGGTATATATTTTTAATCAAATAAATTTAATGTTATTATATAAGAAAATATCCAATATTACATATTTTATACCTAATAATTATAATTTATATATCAATTTTATTATATAAAAGTTACAGGTGTATGAAAAATATATTGTAAAAATACCCATGTATCAGGCAAAAACACAATTTTTAATGATTTTAAAATTTTGAACATATAATATTTCTGAAGGGAAATATATTCCAGATATTTGAATTTGATGATATAAATATATTAAAAATTAAATAAATTATTTTTAATTAAAATAAAACAATAAATAAATTTTATGATTTTTTGAAATTAAAATTAAATTACAAAGATATTTGTTATCAGAAAATATTAATTAAGTTCTTAGAATTTAAAAAAACAGAATATGTTAATTAAAGTATTTTATATATTAAAAATTTACTCCTTAAATAAATATATTCTAAATTAATATTTTTATCGTCTTATAGGTCTTGATTATATTATTATGAAGTATCATTTTGGAAACCAATTGTATTTACTATTTTTAAATAAAATATCATTTTTTTTCTAAATTTATGAAACATTCAGTCGATGATAACTTTAATATATGAATTAAAAGATATATAGAATTTTTTTAAACTGAAAATATCAAACATTCAATATCATTCTTCCAATTAATCATTATAAAAGAAAAGAAAATTTCATTTTTTAGAAGAAGTCATTAAACATTAAGTGAACAGAATATTATTTCATATTACTTTAAAATAAAAATATTGTTAATATATTAGTTTACAGTTTTTAATTTTATATATTATCATAATTAAAATTTAATAATTATAAATTTATTTTCATTAAACATGAATCATTAATTTTAGAATTAATAATATCATTATTATTAAATCATATTAATTTTTTATCCTCCAAGAATATGAAAATTTAATTGTTTTTTTATTTATACTTATCATATGAATTTTGAATATTATAATTTCTTAATCAACTTAATTGAATATGTAATAGATTCATTTTAGTTTGGTTTTATCTCTAAAATAAGTTAAGGAAGATAGTTTTAAATTCAAGAATAAAATATATTGTAAAATCCCTATTTGTTATAGCTCCAAACAATACATTGATTCTTCTAAAATCATAATCTAGCTCTTATGGGTCAGTTAATGATAATAGATGAATTTATATACTAACTATGTACCGATGCATTGAATTTATATAAATTTATATATTTATCCATGGATGAATATCAAAAGTAGCGAGGCATTTGATTCTTTTATATTTGAAAATTTACTTCCTTGATGATTTTCATGGATATAATTAAGAATGATTCACTAACAATAATCATTATAAATGATAAATTTTATTCACACCACTCTGTTAATTATGATGATACATCGAATCAAATTATGAATGATTAAAACACTTCCCCTACAGATCATATTGTTTTTGTTAAACAAAAATACATTTTATCTCATTCCACTTTAATTGTATGAAATGAAATTAAAACAAGTATGATACACAATTAGTTTACACGGTGTACCATTGATTATGTTACATAATGGATACTAGAAAGGATTTTTTTTGATGTAACAAACAAACTTTATTTAATTGTTGTGAAATTTTTTAATGTGGACTCACTATCCCTCTAGTTTTATAATAATTCACACTCTGAAAGATCACTTCTCTATTTACTGGATTTAATGAAAACTCCTCCTTACGAATTTTTAAATTATATTAAACAAAATTTAATTTGTTTAAAACATTTTGTATGATATTTTATGATATATTGTCAGATTATAGGGTGAATCTAATATACTACATAATGATTCATTTGTGGAAAACCAATAATAAATCATTATGATTCTTTCAAGAAATGATTTAATCACTATGTGAACAGCATGCGAACCATGCTAGGTGAGTGGTTCATGGACAACCTTTTATCCATGTATAGAAGAATCCTAAAAAATCATCCATTTTGAATAAAAATGCATTTGTAAACTAATCATTATTTTTGGACTCCACTATTTCATGAACCAATATCCTTCATGAACATGATTCCACTACGAACCACAGTCACAAATAGATAAAATTATATAGTTATTATTATTTATAATATTACTATTTCACAATAATTATGTTTTTAGGGGGACATTATATAAGAAAACTATTCTATAAAAACAAATTAATCCCAAATGTTCCTATAAGCATTTTCAAAATCCTCCATTGTATACTACTCATGTTATGTGTTTTTTATAGAAAAAAAATCCTTTTTTGGTAGAATATTAATTACCATATTTCATCAAATATTGGAAACCATAAAAATATATACTAAAAAACTAAATTTATATAAAACAATCATATCCTCATTATCCTTATTAACATTTGATCTTCTATACATTCAGATAGTGTTCTTCAATTTTCGCTCAATAGATATGCATATATTCTTTGCAAAAATCCACTAAATTCAGAAAAATATAACATTTTTAATTCTTGTTAAAATAATAGGAAAAAATTATGAAAAATTATCCACCTTAAAAAATCATACTTTTTAAATAATAAATTTGATTAATTTTTAACTTATACTATTATTAAACACAACAATCCCAAAATCATGAAAATGTCACCATTCCCATATTATAACCAACACATTCTCAAATACTAATTATTCATTACTTTAACAATAATTCTTATTCAAATAAATCCAAAAATAATTTACGAATGCATGAATAATTACAGAACTATGATAAATATTCTAAAATGTTATTAGTTTTTTTGGGATAACTATTTTCATCCATCCACAAAACCATTAAAAAAATTAAAATGTCACGTGCGACACACATATACTAATACGTCTATAAGAAATGAAATTAATTTGCAATAACATGATTACATCACTAGTTAAAACATTGTATTTAAATAATAGATTATATATTTAAACATTTATCTAGATTCTGATAATACATTCTGATTCATTTATTTAATACATTCTATAGAAATTTTGATGGACCCTTATGTATGTTTAATACTAATGTATCTATGAGGATACATAATTGTTTATTTATATAAAATTTTCCCAATTAATATAAATATATTAATTGATGATTCATTAACATAAAATAATTTAATCAATATCATTATACTTATTTGATATTTATATTATTTGAAAATGTCACGTTGTTAACAATACTCATCCATTGATTTTTTCCATGTTCTTGTCTAGGTTGGACTAAACACAAACATTAAAAATGATAAAAATTTATATAATTGAATATATGAAAACCTAAATTCTCTATTTATTTCACATCAATGATAAAATATTATTTTTATATGGTTGTGTTAATATTTTATTATTATATAAAATATTATAAATATACAAACGTTATATCATAATATATTGAAGAAATAAACTCATGGATCATTCCATCTTCCCAAATCAGGAAAATATTTATCATGTAATAAAATTTTAAATATAAAATTATTGATAACGTATATATTATATTACCTTATAAGAATTAGTAATGGTTAATTTAGTATTAATAACGACTAATAAACATCAAAGCATTGAGTCACACTCAAAATAATCAATATTGATTACATCTAACAACAAAAATAAATTATTAGTGTATAAATAAAAAAACCTATTATTTATATTAACAGTATTAATTACATCAAATATGAATAATTTTAAAAAATATTTGAGGAATATGGTTAGTTTTAAGAGACATGTTCTTAAATATTTTTCATATAATATGGGTGTAAAAGTTCATATGTTTATATTGAATCGTCATCTTCTATGCAGTAATAATTATTCCCCATTAACTATGGTTTATGAATATGGTTTTCTTTTTATCTATATGTATTATATTTTTCAATTCTTATTATTTTCTATTCAATTAAAATTATGGATTTTATTCTTCAAAAATCATGAAAATCATAAGAAAAATTCCCATCCTCTACAAATGTTTTCATTACCTTCCACCGTCACATTCATTACCAATGTTATCATTATAATATTAAAATAAAATTATGTTTTATTTATGATATTATGTAAAATTAAATTTACTTATATTCAGAATAAATTTTTCTCACACTCTTGATGAATTATTTTTTCATAAAATTAATAATAAAATATGAAAAAGGATTTCCCAATCAAGTTCATATTTTTTTATTTCACTCAACATGTTAAATGGAAATACATCATTTAATTTTCCTTGTTACATTATTTATATTTCATTAAAAGTTTAGATTAAAAATATATTTATTTTAAAAATGATATTTTAAATTGATTCGTAATTTCTCTTCTGTATGATTATATTATGTTATATCATATATAAAAATATTCATGAATCCAATTATATTTTCCTCATTAAAATTCCTATCTATTATATCACTGTATTTGATGAATAATATTATAAATACACTATGAAATAATTCATTTATATTATTAAATACTGGTAAACAATTAATCAAATTAATGAATAGTGTTTATGTGGTACTTGTAGGAAATTATATGAATCTCATTTTCTTTAAATCTTATCCTTATTACATGATGAAGAATTGATTTCTTTTTTCATAGATATGTTTATATTGTTGACGTTTTGGGTCTTATATGATCATAAAATTATTTGACATGAATTTAATATAAAATTAGATTTTTATATGTGGGTTAAATTGAGTTTTCAATGTAATATAAATTTTTAATATTGAATTATATATTTTAATATACTTTTAGATAATTATGATTCCAATGATGTTTATTATTGAATATTTAATGAGAATGTTATTTTTCCAATATATATGGATATAATGATGCTCAATTGATGTTTTTATTATCTCATGTTCCCACACTCTAATCCCATTGTTTATGTTTATTTATTTGATATTACATGAAGATCAATCCTAACATATAGAAAACTCACATTGTGGTATATTCTTTTTAATTAAAAATATCAATAGAACTCCTATTTTATCAAATAATTTTTATTTAACCCTTAATAATATATTTAAATTCTTACAATTATTATATATAATCCCTCCTTTATTTATATGTTTCTCTTTCTGAAGTTAGGAATATGATTATATCATTTGAAAATTTTATAAGGTTTTTATCTGTGGAATAATTTTTCATAAATGTTTCAATATTTTATAAATAATATTCTTATATAGATTTTTCTTAATTACAAAATACCATAATTTTTAATATATTGTGATTATTTTTATATTTAATGTCTAACTTGTGGAAATGAGGTAAAATAATGTATATTTATCCTTTTTAACTATCACATGGTATCAATAGTAAAGTGAAATGTGTGATTTTTACGTCAAGATATAGGACTTATAGTTTCGAGAACCTAATTTAGTAAGGTATAATATACTACATTTTGTTGATACTCCTTTATCTGGAATTTACTAGTCAATTAAGTATGGTACGATTGATACAGTTATGAGTGGTGAAATTGCGGTTGGAGAGATCATTTAGCAAAGATAGTTTATAGGATCATTCTTTGTTACTCGATTGGCTGATATATGTGCACTATTATGATAAAATATCACTTTTTATAACGCCAAATGAGTTTCATAATGGTGGGTATATTCACATTTTGTGTAATGGTTTCAGTGTATATGAATATATGGTGCACTGTAATATCCATATTCTCATTTACTGCGTTTACCTAGAGGATCCTAGAAATGTTCACAAGATTATACATTATGGTGGGTTGTTATCTATATTTTCATGATGGATTAGTTGTAGTACCCCCTTTTAGGTTACAATATAGATTCATAGTTGACATAAATCAATTTAGAATTTTGATATCCCCATCAAATGGGATTTGGTTTATTCACCCATTCTTTGGGAAAAAATACCCAAAAATAATTATAAAATAATTAAGGTTTATGGCTCCAAATTATTAAATTAATAATTCTATACATTGTGAAAATTATATTAATATGGTTATTTTTTGGATGGTTTTATTGTTGATGGATCACAAAATGACCAGTAAGTTCATCTTTTCATATAACGATTTTGTTTAGTGGCGTTATTAATGATTTCAAATCATTTTTCATATTAGTGAGTTCTCAATCATTATGGGAACTTCCTAAAGAAATACCCATAGTATAGTATATTAATATGGGTATTAAATCCATGTTCTAGTCTGATGTATTAGATCATAGATTTATTTAATCACAAATCATGTATTTAACATTCATATAATAAGAAAATGAATTTAGAATGTCTTCTAATGTTCTCCCTATAATGGTATGGTATTTTAACATAGATCCCTTATTACAAAAAATAATTCCACATTATAGGTTATATGTGACATTTAATGATTATGTAGGATAATTTTTCTAAGGATTTGTCATGTCACATCTACATACCAAGATGATGTCATCTGCAATGATTTATGTTGGTGACTATATAGTTCATCTATTGGTGAAATTAAAATCTATAGCCTTGTAGAACATTATATTTTCATAGCATCCTATTAAGTATTTCATACTCACCATAACCTGATATCATATTAAAGATTATGTTGTTTGTTCTAATAGTTCATGGGTTGAAGAAATTTTTTTTGTCAGGAAGTTGTGTATCTAGAGCCTACATAGATCCAAATTTCATTACCTATCCCCTGGGGCCTGTGTCGTGACTACCCCAAGTCTGCCTCCTGAAAGATATGAGATAGCGACTAGCACCGAAGATGTCAACCTACAATTGGGAGTATTTAGCCTAGATACCTATATGAAAACACATTCCCAAACCAGACCCAACTCACAAAATGGAAACAACATATCACTGAATAAACTGGGTGCATGTACAATAGAAATAAATTAGGCCATAATACATACCCAATAAAAAGTACTGAAAACTGTGGAGTACGAGAAGTGCTCTGATTTCCATCTGCAGTAAACCCTACATGATCATTATATTAGTGAGGCTAATGAAATCCTAATTAGTATGGCATGTCTGCCTGATCCTGCAGGGCCCCTCCTAGTCCTAGGCCACTATGTCCACTATCGCAGCACTCATTCATCTCATCTCCCTGAGCACCGTTGTCAAAACATTAGTCGCCTGCACAAGAAACAACACGTGTGGGTGGACCTCTTGCAGGTTTGATTAATACAATATTCAATAGGGACC
Organism: Viscum album; assembly: GCA_963277665.1. Lineage (NCBI taxonomy): Eukaryota > Viridiplantae > Streptophyta > Magnoliopsida > Santalales > Viscaceae > Viscum > Viscum album. Next base: position 849,489,806 of record OY728161.1, read on the forward strand.
CCAAAACAAAGAGAAAATAACACCATGTAATTATCAATGTAATTAATGAAACGCAATACAACTCACAGTAGGTTTATTCTAAGCTAGAAACAGTAGCATTTCCAGTCACAAATGTATAACTCCTCGGTTTCTAGAGAAATCCTCCTCTATCGAGTACAATTCACCTACAAGGACGCACCAAGCCACTTCCCACTAACAATGAACTTTTCTGGTAGTCATACCTGTTGATTACCGATGGTAAGCTCAGTCAAACAGAGCCACTCCCCATCGTGGGCTTGTAGGGTCACCCAGAGCCACTTCCCACATTAGACGAACTGACAAAATCCACCTTTCGAGTATTTTGGGTCTACAGGGTCACACTAAGACGCTACCGACCATGGGACTGTTGGGTCACATAGAGTTTTTTCCCACAGGGCCATCCTTGAGGAGTCTTTAGGTATTAGCAAACTGCAGGGTTCCGTACATAGTGCCATTAGAATAACCGCTCCTCAAGCAATTCATCGCTTCATTGCAACCATTAATGTCAACACATAGCATGTAAAATTATCTGCCTCCTCGAAAAGGATCCAAATGCCACTTATGAAATTTCAATCAATCATCAGTTTTCCATGATACGAGTATTTTAGTAACCAGGTGGCCGGTAGCGATGGGGACCTGTCCGACCCAGTTAGACTGACCCGACCAACCCGGCTAGGGGTTTCCACATACCCCAGTTCATTTTGATCAAACCGTACTGACCAAGTGTGGGTGGGGGTCGATCTAGTATGTTCTAGCCAGAGGTACTGGCTTAATAGGCCTTGTTGGACCCATCCTAATTGATCGAGGTTCGAGCCTGCCGCGTCGCCCAACGACCCGACATTTTCCGTCTTAGCCCAAAGAGGGCATGGTTTTTGCTCATAGGTGTGGGTTATGCCTATTGGGATTGGTTCTGGCCTATCGAGAATTTTTACTGGCCCGGCCTGGTTATCCGTTGGTCCATCCCACTAGGTTTTCATGCCTTATCTGGTCTGAAAGAGGTGGATCGGTCAGCCACGCTAGATGCGGCCTGGTGCCGCATATGTGCCCCACCATCACCTTTCTGGTCTTTGCCGGGAACCTCCTCCATAGAGGTCATGTGACCACGACCCATCCTGCGGGTCACTGCTCAGTTCAGCATCCACTGCCCTCCAATGTGTTTAAGTGAGAGTGTCTTCTGCCTCCATCCACCTGCTCGAACTTCAACTTCTCCTACTGCGACACGTCTTGGTCCGGATGCAACATTTTTTATGACAAGCCATCATTTCATGCCTTCTCCAACTCATGGATGCCGCTGCGGGCCACCAATGGTAGTCTCTGGTGCTACCACTGGAGCCGGTGATCTGGCGGATTCTTCTACGGACCACCGAGTCCCCACCAGTGGTCCGTTCATTGTGCCGCTTGCGCCAACATTTTTGGAGGATCATCCTCTCCACTGCTACGGTCTCAAATCTTCATTGCTATCAATTCAATGGTTTGGTCATGATTAAAACCCATATAAGAGGTTATTAGGCCTTTATCGTGTTGGACCGGGCCCTCCTCTTTAGAATTTTACAAAAAAAGGAGGTCTGGGGATTTTAATTTGAACAGCAAAGATACTTAAATCCATCATAAATAAACCTCAAAGAAGTCACACTCCCACGAGAACACACTGTCTTTGGATTAACCAGTTCAGGGGTTAATCCATGTTCATCATTTATAAATGGATAGGGAAGAACAATGAATCAAAAACTCTATCCTCTTAGATGATATTTTCTAGACATTCTTTCTCAAGGGGTTAAAACATTAGTTTCGTTTCTCAGCTCTGATCTTAAAAGGACGTGCCGAAGAAGATGAAGTTCTACTGTCATTCATCGTTCTTTGATGAGGTGTAAGTCCATATTATTTTCATCATAGAATCATCTAATTTCAATAATCCTTATTTTACATGTGCGTCAAATTATAAATATGAGCATATCAAAGAGTTTCAATATGATGTGACATCACATCGTCACGCTGTTTTATTTATGAATAAACATTATTTTTACACATTAATAAAAAATAATTATGCTATATGTTTAATGAGCCTCATTTATGTGTGTAATCGTGACTATGTCGTTTCCCCACTATGTGACTTTTCACAACCAAAAATTGAGAATGAAAATAAAATAATTCTATTATGTTTTTATTATTTTATCAAGAAAATTATGAAAAATTACTTTTTCGATCGGCCATTGCCGGCCAATGTTAATGCATTTCTAAGATAAACCTAATGTTTTGAATTCAACAATGCCCTAGGATTTTCAATCTAACTGAAGGTTCAATAAATAGAAAATCCTACCAACACGTTTACTAAAAATATCTAAAAATATATAAAAATTACATTCCAAGACATCCAGATCTCAGAATCACATGTCGTTGAATTTAAATACCAACAAAATAAATCCATATGAATAATAAAATAACACAGAAATTCTGAGATGTTAAATCTTCCCCACATTAGGTCATTACATCCCCAAAGGTCAAAACCACAACTAACCAAATATATGGGGGTGATGAACATGAATCTCAGCCTCCCCCACCAGTGTTCTCTCTTGGAGATTCTCGTACTTCCATTAGACATGAACTAAATGAATCAATCATATACATAAGACATGATCCCGTGAATCCTCTATCTCTACTGGGAACTCGAAAAATGCCACCACATCCTCAATGTCCATCTCGCCACAGTCGATGATGTGGGATGGATCATGCACATACCTCCTCAGTTCTGACAAATGTAAAACATCATTCACCTAGTGCATTTGTGGGGGAAGATCTAGGCGGTATTACACCTCACCAACTATGACCAGAATCTGAAAAGGACCTATGAACCTCAGAGATATCTTACCTCCCCGACAAAATCTCTACAATCCTCATCAGGGTGAGACCCGAATGAACACATGATCCCCCTCTTCAAACTCTAGTGGTATCCTTATTTTATCAGCATAAGACTTCTTCCTTCTCTATGTAGTCTGCATATATTCCTAGATGATCAAAAACTTCTCAGTGGTTTTCCGTAGAAAGGTTGTACCCATGAGTGCGGACTCCCCAGGGTCTGTCTAGTATATGGATGATTTGGAAGGCCACTCGCACAAGGCCTTAATTGGTGCCAGGTCAATGGTGGAGTGATAAATATTTCTATGAAAAGTCCACCAGTTTTAGGTGTTCCTCTAAACAATGACAAAAGTCAATGATTCAAGAACGAATCATTTCCTCCATTGTTCATATGGTCCTCTATGTCAGACCATTGGAACGGGGATGAAAAGATATGCTCACACGTAGATGAATCTTGAACACCTCTTGTAATCCATTTTAGAACTGGGAAGAAAAGTGGGTGTTGTGAACTGGGATGATCGTCAATGTCACCCCATGAAGTTGTAATATATAATGGATGTAGATGAATCATTCCCTCTACCATTCCCTACTCCCAGATGGGTAGGATGTGATTAGACATGGTATGTCGGTAAAAAATCATAAAAATAGAGTCATTAACTCTAGATTTATGTTGTATCCCCATCATGAAGTCCATCGAGATAACATCCCATTTCCACTACGGTACCTCATGTGGCTGAGTCAAGCCTTCTTGAATATGGTGATCAGCCATAAATTTCTAACAAGTGAGGAATCCTAAAATGAACTCGGGCACTTCTTTATTCATCCATGTCCACCAGTACTGATGTAGGAGGTCATGGTACCTCATTTCCACTCTAGGAAGTACTTCTAGAGGGGAATTATTGAATTCCCACAACACCTCCTGTCGCAATTCCACTGGTACTATAGTATACTCTTTGAAAAGAATGATGATCTCCCCACCTTCAGAAAATTCTTCAGGAGCACACCATGAGGATATATGATCACATTGAGTCTTGTAGTCAACATCCCAAATATGTTCCTCTTGTACTCATTGAAGGAGTGTGGGAGTGATAGTCATAGACTGGAGGTAAAAATATTCACCATCTTCCAAGAGGGGTATTTGTATTCTGGGTAGCTGCTATGTCACCTCACTCTGCATTTGCAACCCGGTACTCATGCTGAGCACGTTTCCCACCACGTTCCCCTTTCTAGATGTATAGACTATCTCAAAATCATTGTCCTTGAGGAAATATTTCCATCATTGTAGACTTTTGATTCAGTCTTTTGGCGATAAGATATACCTGAGAATCTTGTGGTCATAGTAAATTGTGAACCGCTCAACCATCATGTATTGTCTCCATGTATTCAAGGAAAATACCACTACTACAAACTCAATGTCATGGGTTTCATAGTTCTTCTCAAGCTTCCTCAACTTTCGTGAGCCGTAGGCAATCAACACTCCCTCCTCCATCAAGAAAAAACCCAGTCTGGTCCCTAATGCATTGTAGTAAACTACATACCCCAATCCCTCCTTAGGTAGTCTAAAGATGAGGGAAGTAGTGAGTCTCCACCTCAGTTGTTGGAAACTCTACTATAATTTCTCCATCGACATGAATGGTTGTCCCTTCCATGTCAAATTCGATAAGGGTTCTTAAAATCTATTGAATTCAGGAACAAACCTACAATAGTAACAAGCCATTCCCAAGAATGTTCGCACCTCAGTCATGCTCCTTGGATGCTCCCAATCAATCAACACATCTCTCTTTGCTGGATCTACTATAACTCTAGTCTATGGGATGACGTGTCCCAAAAAGTGGACCTCTCAATTCCAGAATTGACACTTCGATCACTTACCATAAATATTGTGATCTTTGAGTCTATATAAGACTGTTTGCATGTATGTAGAGTATTGATCATTCAATGATGAATACACCAAGATGTCGTTGATGAATACCATAATGAACCAGTCGAGGTAGGGCATGATGATCCTGTTTATCTCCCCGATGAAAAAATGGTGAGTTTATAATGCTAAATGGAATCACTAGGAACTCATAGGGGCCTTAAAAACACATGAATGTCATCTTCGGTACATCCGTGTCCTGTACCCGAAGCTGGTGGTAGCTTGATCTGAGGTCTATCTATGGGAACCACTTCTCTCCCTTCAATAGGTCGAAGAGTTCTTCAGTCCTTAGTAGTGGGTAATTGTTATTCACAGTCTCCTCATTGAGGTCCTGGATGTCCATGAACAACCTCAACCTCCCATTTTCCTTCATTGGAAAAAGCATCAGGGCTCAAAAACGAGAAATTCTAGACCTCACGAACCCATTCTCTTGCAAGTCCTCCAACTGTGTTTTCAGCTCTTGAATTTATACGAGAGTTATTCGATATTCTAGTTTCAATTTCAGTGTCGTATCAGGGTAAATTTTAATACAATAGTCTCCCTCTTTACAAGGAGGAAGCCATGTAACCTCATCAGGAAAAACATCCTCATACTCATCCCCCACTACAGGGATTATTAGACACCTCTCCTCGACTACAATGAGGGTGAGGGTATCCTACTTGTGAGTGATCGGCTGCACCTTCCTCCGAGAGAGCATTCCCTACGCTGTCAAAATTTCCTTCTTTCTGGTGAATGAAAACATGGTCCCATCATCGCGAACACACAACATTTTACACCTAAAATAGTCTATATGAGCATGGACTTTAAATAACTAGTCCATACCCAAGATGACATCATAAGGCCTCGACGCTGCAACTATGATATCCATGCCAAAGCTATATTATCCTAGAGTAATCTCACATGGTCGGCACCAGTGTGTAATCATTAGATCCAATCCAATAGAAGAATATAGCCATAAGGATCGAGCCAACAACTCCCTTGAAATTTCCGAGATCTGAATGAGATCCATGGACAGGATGGAGTGACTACAAGCTGTGTGTTTAATTACTATACCTAGGGTGTAGAAGACACATATCATACCTCAAGTCATATATGGATTGTAATGGTCATATGCCTCAGTTTCATGAAGTTGAGAACACCCATTTCTACATGCTCTCTGAGGTTGGGGTGGACCACCCTTGGTGGTGACGGTAACACCTCAAAACATTGCTCATAACCTACTGCACGACCATCTCCCCTGCCATGTCTTCCGCCCTACGTACATCCTCACTAGAACTGATGTCACTGCCTCGGCAGCCCCTTGACTCTATGCAGCTCATCTATATGGTGATTCGGTAAGTCAAATGACATGGGTCCCTACCTGCCACATGCATACCTCTGCCTATATCCCTACGGACTGCCTCCAGACTAGGAGCCCCGCACCAACGACCCTGAGTCATGGATTTATCCTCTAAATGACCTAGCCCACATAGACCTACGCGTCTTCTGTCTGCTACCTACCGAACACTATGCCACCTGGTGTCTGCTGGTAGCACTAGCTACAGGCACTTGCCACACCAAGAATATCTCCATCAATAGGGATCTCTCCATCACCTCTTCATGGGTAGCGATGTCGAGAGACACCACCAATGCCTTGATCTTCAGCCTGAGTCCCTACTCAATGGATCGAGCCCTAAAGAAAATGTCTCGCACCATATCTATGGAGTATCAAGAATGCGCTGTGATCCTTGAAGAGTACTCTATGATGTTATACAATACAATTGTAGAGATGTGTGACACTATTCAAGTGTGTGTCCTATATTCCAATGAAACGTTCCTTAGATTAGGCCACGAGAGAAATTGAACACTTATGTGATTACAACTGCAAATGTTGAAGTTCCTAATGATGTGGTGGAGGGTACTTTAATTTTTTCCTCAAATTTTGATAATGCATTATTAGATTCTGGATCATCGCATTCATTTATATCATCCCATTTTTCCTAGAAAATTAGACATGTCCAATTTGAGTTTTTTGTCGAAACTTCTAGGGGATGTAACGTTGCAGTAGAGGTGTGTTGATCAATCCCCCTCATGACACATACATTTTAATTAGTTTATATCCTTATCTTCATACAAATGATTAAATATGGTATAATTCTCAGCATGAATTGGATATCAAATCATGATGCGAAGAACCATTGCAAGAAGAATGAAGTTAGAATTATTGAAAATGGTGTTGAATTCCTTATATTTAGATCATAAACCTCTCCGTATGATTATTATCGAGATCTATCACTTGTAGCTCTAATAAATTCAATTATTGGAGAATATGAGAAAAATATATATATATTTAAGGGGAAAGAAATATTGAAATTGAAGTTTTATATATTTTGAAAGAATAAATTGATGTATCTCTAGCAGATTTACCTGGGAATCCTCGAGAGTGGGAAGTTGAATTATCTATAGATTTTATTTCTATAAAAAGACTATTATCAATGACTCTCTATAGAATGGAAAATATGGAATTAGTGGATTTAAAGAAACAAATAGAGTAATTGAGTGAAAAAGGATTTATTCGACCTAGGGTTTCTCAATGGGGATCCCATGTCCACTTTGTCAGGAAAAAAGAAGGATACTTGAGGCTATGCATTGATTAAGGGTAAATCAATACTATTATAATAATGAATAAGTATACTATACCAAAAATTGTAGATTTATTTGATCAAGATCAGGGAGAAAAATACTTTTTAAAGATTGAACTTCGATCTGGATATCATCAGTTGTTCATGGGTAAGGAAGATATTTCATGGACAACATTTTGAACCAGGTATGGGAATTACGAGTTTACAGTGATGAATTTTGGATTGACTAATGCACCCACTATATTAATAGATTTAATGAATATATTTTTCATGGAATATCTTGAAAACAGTGTTGTGGCATTTATTGTTTATATCCTGGGATACTCAAAGATATATGAAGACCATGAGAATCACATTAGGATTATTCATAGAACTCTTAGAAGATTAATTATATGGGAAGTTTAGCAAATATGAATATTGGATTCAATAAGTTTCTTTTCATGGATATATTTTCTCTTATGATGGAATCAAAGATGATCCTATGAAGATGAAGGAATTCCATGAATGGGCCATAGAAACAAACATAACTAATGTATGCACTTCTGATGGATTAGAAGTTTACTATCGACATTTCATTCAGAATTTTTCCCGATAGGCTAACCCACTATCCAAGGTCACACGTAAATGGGTTAAGTTTTTATAGACTAAATAATGAACAAAATACTTTGAAGAATTGATAGAAGGCTGGTCAGTGCTCCAATTTTGACTCTTCCACTGTAAATGACGGATTTTTGATATACAGTGATGCATAAAAGAATGGACTAGGATGGGTATATATGAAAAATGATAAAGTTATTACTTATGCATCAAGGAAGTTTAAGAAACATTTGAAAAATCACCCAAATCAGGATCTTGTGTTTTCAGCTATAAACTTTGCTCTAAAAATATGGAGGCATTATCTCTATGGTGAAAGATGTGAGATATACACAGATCAAAATAGTTCAAATTACGTTTTTACACTAAAATAACACAACATGAGGTAAAGTAGATGGCTTGGGTAACTCAAATATTGTGATTTCTCTATACACTACCTCCTCTAAAAGTCAAAGAAGTTGGTAGATTCATTATGCAAGAACGATCAGGGACTCCTGACCCAAATTTGGATTGAGAGATATCCTATATTCATCGATCAACTAATGATGGGTACGAGAATTGTTAAGTAAGGGAAAAATCATTCATCTTTCAACTGATTGGTAAACTATATTAACTAGAGAAGGATAAAAATATCTCAATCTGATGATGAGAATATATACAAGAAAATTTATTCTGTTAATGATGGGAGATTATAAGGTTTCATATAAGAGGAATGAGTTATGAAATTTGGTAAGAGGCTATATGTTCCATCAATAGCTGGGCATAAAAGGGAACTATTAGAGGATTCTCATAGATTAAATTTCTATATAGACCCCGGAAACACAAATATGTATAGATATCTGATGGAATTTATTTGGTGGGATTATATGATGAAAAAAATTTCTGAATACATGTTAGGGTGTCTAGTTTTACAAGTGATGGCAAAGAGAAAACATCCTGGTGGGGTGATTCAACCTATACCTATTCTTATGTGGATGTGGGGTAAAATTACAATGGATTTTTTCATAGGACTACATAGGAAATCTACAAGGAATAATGCAATATTGGAAATTGTTGATCATGTCACAAAATAAGCACATTTCGTTTCTATATAAAATGATTTAACACATTATCAGATAGAAATTATTTATATTAATCATGTTTTAAGACATCACGGTGAAAATGTATAGATTGTGTCCCACTGAGATCCCTGGATTACATCATAAATCTTGAAATGTCTCCAGAAGGTTTTGGATATTGAGCTTCAAATGAGTTCTGCTTATCACCCCTTAATTGAGGGACTATTTGAGATGACTATTCAAACTCTAGAATACATGTTTATGTCATGCTCCCTTGACTATAAAGGTATATGGGGTCAATAATTTCTTATGGTGGAATTTTTATACAACAATATTATCAATTATAACAATCATATGGCTCCATATGAAGCATTATATGGAAATATATGTTAAACTCCTACTTATTGGGATGAAGTTTGTGAGATGAAACTTTGAGGACAAAAACTTATTGAAGAGACCAATACAATGTTAAAGAAAATTAAAGCACATATTAAATCATCCCAGTGTAGGAAAAATAAATGTGATGACAACTGGAGAATGGATTTGGAATTACAAGTGGGAGATCATGTCTTTCTGAAATTATCTCCATGAAGGGTGTATTATGGTTCAGTAAGAAAGGGAAATTGAGCCTCTAATACATTGGATCATTTGATATTTTGGAAAGAATTGGAGTTTTCACATACCATTTAGTAATACCCATTTGTATATCTATAATTTATGATGTGTTATATGTGGAATTATTGGATAAATACATGCATGAACCAGTGCATGTACTAACTTATGATGAAATAGAACTCGAACCTGATTTTTATTACTATGAATAGCCTATATGGAATCTTGACCCAAGGGAGTAGGTACTGGTAAATCAGAAAACTCATATTCTAGTGGTGCATTGGAGCTTCCATAATATAGAGGATGAAATGTGGGAACCTGAGGATGTTTTGAGAAATAACCATCCAGATCTTTTTGAAGTGCATTATAAATTAAAAATATTGAAGAAAATTTTTCTAAAGAAGGGAATAATATAACACCCCAATCATTTTATGGTACATTTCTCTTAAATAATTTCTATTAATTGGATAGAATATAATAAATAAAGAACTGTGTTTCTTTGAAATAACACTTGGATATTTTATATATAGTTATAAACTAGCCATTATACTCAAATTTTCCACTTTTGTGTGTTGAATTTTGAAAAATAGACATTCACAGTTACAATTGGGATGATAATTAGAATCTTGTAGAATTAACTTAATTTCTAGTAAATAATATACTACCCTTATGAATGGTAACCTGCCATTTTTAATACGAAAATACCCATATGAATATTAATATTATTTTTATTAATGGTATCAATACCCGTGAATTTATAAATAAACCTAGGCACCTAAAAATGGAGCTATATAATTTCTGTGTTTATATTTTTCGATTAAATCACGATTTTAATTAAAAATTAAATTTTTCATATTTAGAAAATTATTCATGAAAAATGGAGTTCATTTTTTATTCTACACATTGAAAAAAAAATTGGGTGAATTTTTTGGATTTTTGTGAAATATATAAATATTTGATGAATAGTAAAATAAAATAAATTACGATAAATGCTAAATACTTGATTTACTGCATCATAGGTGATGGAAGGTTGATGTAATACAAATTTGTTCAAAATCAAATGCCATTATTTTTATTTTTGATCACATGAATATTGACTCTTCATAGTCTTGAGCAAAAATATTTCTATAATAATTAAAATAATGTAGAATCCCTTCTCTCATCCACTATAAAACCCACCCCTCAACCCCTCCTCCTCCCACACAACTGATGATTCAAGACTTGCCTAAATTATACCAAATACTCGTACCAAGACAAAAAACCACATACAAGGCCTTATTTTCTCACCAAAAGGTGAAAAATAACAGACATAAGGAGTATCACACTGAGGAGTACTCAAGAGGTGATCCTCCCTTCCATTTTCTTTCAATTTATTTTACAAGTTCCCTTATTTTGTTCACTCTTCTCATCTCATCTCATATATATTACATAATAATTCCAGTACCTTACATGTACTATATTTACATTATTCTATTGAAATATTTCATCATCTTCTGTCTTTTCCCCTCATTTTATATGATATATTCCAACACCGCCTGAGATGTGTTAATTTATCACACTCAAGGTAGACTGGTTTCCAATTTATGTTACTATCTTCATGACTCATCATGAAACAATTTTAATAGATTAACGAGATAAAAATTTATTTATTTTATCTTATATAATGTTCTGTAACCCTTACACACTCATAATATGGAATAATAATACAAAAACAAATTCATTGTGCATAAAACCTCCAAGCTAAATCCAAGTGTTTATCATTAACATATCGAATGAATCATCTTCATGGTATTTAAATAAAATCATGATAAGATAATTTATATATATTTAATTACACTAATATTGTATATTTACAATTCTTTATGTTGGTCCACATTTTAAATGAACATCCTTTCATGAATACATGTAAAATGATCATGAAAACCAATGAACAAAATGCTTCCAAAACAATAAAATCAAACCTCTTAAACCCATAAAAAAAGAAATTAATAAACATAATGAGGTTATACCATATCAATTACATGTTTATTATGATATATAATTATTAATTCATAAAGGTCTATTTGATTATTCGGGTTGTTAATAACAATCAAGAACACCTTTGATCATAATGTAAGGGATCAAGTCTCTCACATTTTTTCAAAAATTAAACCATTATTGTGTCCTATAGTTTTTGATTCCTAATGATTGGGGTATGTTTTCAAACCTCCCTATACTAACCTTTGATATAAAAATGATGGTATACCCCATTACCTCTCATTAATCACTCACAAGAACACCCATTTCAATGCCTAAATGTTTGTAAGGGGTTTCTCATATAACATTAATTTCCATTAGATTTCCATTGTGCACCTATTATATCATATATGTGTTATATGTGTGATTTAATTAAGTATATAATATTAGGATTCTTTTTGTGTTCATGGTATTCAAATATTCATTTTTTTTATTCACATGAAACGATTGATTACAATGTAGTAATAGGCTTTGTCTCAATTAACCATTCGTTGTGACATACATTGTATTTTTCACCTACTAATTCTTATGTGGTGTAAAAATATCCCATTGAGATCAATTTGAACTTGAAATTATATTTCTAATAGATATACATATTCTCAAATCATGGATATTATTATTCTTTAAGTTGTATAAAATTTTACATAAGGGGTTTATTTTGAATGTTGTTTTAACTGTGGAAGTGTTGATGAATCTCTATCCTCTTTTGAATATGGATAATGAAAAGGAATATTTAGGTTTTAATTTAATCAATGCATAAATAACGATTTGGACATGTAGTTATGGTTAGGGCACACTATATCCCCTTATTTCATCAAAATGTCTCATGATACAATCAGTATGTGACAAACCCTTCAAGATTGTTTCATAAAATTTGACGGGTTTCTACCCACATGACTATACCATTTTAATGGTATTAAGGTGTAACTTGCTAGATACATGATATCAAAGTAATAATTAATCTCTTTAATCATTATTGGTTATTACTACCCATGAGGTTTTAACTATGAAAAAATCTATTGATGTAGTCTCATTCTCAGTTTATTAATGGCGTGTGTTTTTCATTTATTCATCGTGTTATATTGACTATGCCATGTTTTTCATGATTCATGCTTATGATATTATTAACCATTAATGATCATATAATCTCACCCCTTTCATTCTTTTACCTTCAATGGGTTATGAATAGGAGATCATGTATTGAGTTTCTCTGGATATAGTTTTTTAGTTATTGTTATATATTGTATTGTGTTACCTTTCCTAATTCAATTTCAGTTATATCTATGTATATAGATTCTTAAAAACTAATAAACCAATCGATCCATAGGGATTTTATTTCTTTTTTTCATTCCAATGTAAAAATCAATTCTCTGGCTCCGGTCTAGAGGGGTTAAGGTGTTACATTTGGTTTCATTGGAAGCTTTGTAGAAAACAAGAAAGCTAGATTAGAATATATAGATTATGGAACAAAGAACTAATGTATAATTTGAAGAGAAACATACTTGATCGTACTGGAATTCTGGTAAATAATAGATTATGTGGGTCTTTCTTGAAAATATATCCCCGTATGGATACAATTATAAAGAGGTCGGTCTGGCACAGATGTACCTAGAAGTGAAAACTCTGACAAGGAGTATAGGGCTTCACCAGGGTTATCCTAGTACACAGAAATGGCCCTTTCTGCACAATTGGTATTGACACACCTAGGGGATATTATTTGGATAACTCACATTTTCATTACAATCCCTTATGAAGGATTTTAATGTAAATTTTTCAATATAGAAACCATGTTTATGAGATTAGATAAGAATATAAATTTAATTTATAGTAACTAAATTTATAATTGAGAATATCAATTATGATTCATAACCTAATATATTATATTCCATTATTTAGAAATGTTACCTAATGGAAGAAGGGGAATCAATACTCGTGGGCAATGTAGGGATTTCCCCACTGGGCAAGTCAACACATCAATGTTGCAGCAGATCAGATGATGACCATATTGGAAAAAACTACTAAGGTTGTAATGAATAAAATTCCCCACCTATGTTGAATCATTTCATGTGGAATAATCCACCATATATTAGTGTAACTACTAATTTGGTGCTAGATATGCATTGGATCATGACCATTGAATATATATTCAAGGAATTAAGATGCAATGAAAATGAAAATGTAGTGTTGGAAGTATATTGTCTCAAGGGAGATGTAGATAAATGGTGGTCCTTGATCCAGAATACCATGTAGTAAGAAGAAATATAAGATATGGAATGGAAGAATTTTTAGGAAATATTCTTAATAAATATTTCCTTAGTGAGGGATAAACAAGAATGAAATTCAAATTCCTTGGAATAAAGAAAAAGAAAGAAGACCAAGTTTCATATTATGAGGCTACCTTCACAAGGCTAGACAAATATTCCATAGATTACATATGTGACTTAGAAGATATAAATGAATGTGATAATCCATAATCAAGTAATTGGATTCTTCTATATGTGTGGAGAAAAGGGTTATATATATAATTAATGTAAGTGGAAGAAACTATTTGATGATGTTCACTGATAAAACTATAGAGATATGGGACACTATGCAAGTGAGTGTCCAAACAGACAAGGAAACCTACTTTAAAAAAGGCCATGAGAGCAATGAAAAGATTTTATGATTACAACATCATAGTTTGAAGTTCCTAATGATGTGGTGGAATTTAATATAATTGTTTACTCAATCATAGACAAAGAATTATTTGATTCCAGATCATCACATTCATTTATATCTTCCATGTTTCCTATGAAATTTATACATGTCCAATTTTAGTGGTTACTCAATACTACTATGGTATGTATCCTTGCAATAAAGGTGTTTCTACCAGTCCCCCTCATGAAACATAAACATTATTTAGTTTCTACCCTTTTTTCATACCAATTATTGAAATTTATATAATTCACAGTATAAATTGGATGTCAAATTATTATGTGAATATCTATTGAAAAATGAAAGAAGTTAAAATTATTGAAAATGGTGTAGAATCCTTTATATTTAGACAAATATGTTTTCTATAGAATTATTTTATAGATCCACACATAGTAGCACTACAAAATGAAATTCATTGAGAATAATTGAACCCAATATCTATGGTTGTGGAAAGAAATACTTGATTTTAAAATGTACATATACCACAAGAATACATTCAATTATTTCTAAAAGATTTAGCAGGATATCCTTAAGAGCGGGAAGTTAAGTTCTCAATAGATTTAATTCTCTATTCAAGACCTATATCAAAGACTCCATATTGAATAGAAACCATGAAATTAGTTTATTTAATGAAACAACTAGAAGAATTGGGTGCTAACAGATTTATTCGACCTAGTGTTTCTCCATGGGAATCCCCTATCCTCTTTTTCAAGAATTAAGATGGATCCTTGAGGCTATGCATTGATTACATGGAGATCAATGCCACTAAAATAATGAATTATTATCAGATACCACGAATTGATGATTTATATTATCAACTTCATGGAGAAAAATACTTTTTTTAATATTGACCTTCGATATAAATATCCTTAGCTACGTGTGAGGAAGGAAGATACTTAAAAGATAAAATTTTGAACCAGGCATGGGCATTATGAGTTTAGAGTGATTCTTTTTGGACTGACTATTTCACCCTCTATTTTAATTGATTTAATGAATATATTTTCAAGGAATATCTTGAAAACATTTATTTGGTATTTATATAAGATATCCCAGTGTACTCCAAAAGATATGAAGACGATGAAAATCACTTGAGGATTACTCCAAAAACACTTAGAAGATGATTGATATGGGAAGTTTAGCATGTGTTCATTTTTTCTTAAATTAATTTCATTTTTTCATATTATCTATAAGGTTTTAATCATAGTTGATCCTATGAATACAAAGTCAATACAATAATGGCCCATGGCAACAAACATAAATGTGGTATGCAGTTTTATTGTCTTAGCAGGTTACTATCTGTGTTTCATTCAGTATTCTGCACGATTGGCTAACCCACTAAACGAGCTCACACGTTAAGAAGTTAGGTTTGTATAGATGATAGAATATACAAAATTCATTGAATGATTGAATCAAATACTATTCAATGATCCAATTTTTTCTCTTCCATCTAGAAATAATGGATTTGTGATATATAGTGATGCATCACTGAATGAACTAGGATGCGTCCATATGAAAAATGATAAAGTTATTACTTATGAATCAAGGTATATGAAATCTTATAATCAAAATTACCCTAAAATTTATCTTCAGTTAGCATATGTAATCAATGGTATGAACAAAAGGATACATTATCTCTATGGGTGAAAGATATGAGATATACATAGACCATAAGATTTTGAAATATTTTTTTACACAAAAAGAACTCAACATGAGTAAAAGGTGTTGGATTTTGTTACTTAATGATTATGATTGTTCAATACTCTACCACCCCAAAATGGAAAATTAGGTGGAAGATGAATTATACAGGAATGATCATTGAATCCCGACCCAAATGAGGATTGAGAGATATCCTATATTCATCGATCTACCAAAGATGGATATAGGAATTATTAAGTATGGGAAAC
Organism: Viscum album; assembly: GCA_963277665.1. NCBI lineage: Eukaryota > Viridiplantae > Streptophyta > Magnoliopsida > Santalales > Viscaceae > Viscum > Viscum album. Next base: position 849,506,094 of record OY728161.1, read on the forward strand.
CATATTTTCTATTTCGAATTATTTCTAAATCATATTTACTAGAGAAGATATAATTCTCTCAATCTGATGATGAAAATCTATACAAGAAAATTAATTCTTCTAAGGATGGGAGACTGGCAGGCTTCGTGTATGAGAAACGAGTTCGGAAAATTAGGAAGAGGTTATGTGTTCCAACAATAGCTGAGCTGAAAAAGGAACTATTAGAAGATTCACAAACCTCAAATTTTTCTATACACCTATGTAGCACAATGATATAAAATGAAATGATGGAATATTTTGGTGGGATAAAATAAATCAAGGAATTTATGAATACATGTCATGGTGTCTAGTATGTCAATATGTGAAGGCTGAGAGACAACATCCTAGAGGGGTGATGAAATCTTTACCTATTATTATGTGGAATTAGGATGAAATTATGATGTATTTTTCACCGGGCTACTAAGGAAACCAATAAGGAATGATTAAATAAGGGTAATTGTTGATTGTCTCGCAAAATCAGTAAATTTCCATTATATATGATATTATTTACAAATTTAGTGTCTAAAAATACTTTATATTAATGATTTTTTAGACATAATGGTGGATATCTATCTATTATTTCGAATGGAGATCCCTAGTTTACATCATAAATCTTGAAAATTATCTAGAAGGTTTTGGATTTTCAGCTTCAAATGTGTACTTATTATCACCACCAAACTGATGGAATGCCTAGAAGGTCTATTCAAACACTAAAAGACATGATGAGATCATACTCTCTTGACATTAATGGAATGTGGGATAAATAGTTGACTTTAGTGTAATTTTCCTACAAAAATAGTTTCCATTATAGTATTCAAATGGCTCTATATGAATAATAATATGGAATGATATGTCAAACTCCAACTTTTTTAGATGATGTTTGTGAGAGGAAACATATAGGACCAAAATATAATAAAGAGACCACTACAAAGGTAAAGACAATTCAAGCCTATATTAATGCATCAAAAAGTGGGAATAAGTGTTATGATGACAAGAAGATAATTGTTTTTATTCCAAGTAGGAGATCATGTCATTCTGATGGTATCTCCTTGGAAGGGTGTCTTAAGGATCACTAATAAAGGGATACTGAGCCCCTAGTACGACAGACCATTTTAAATTCTAGAATGAATCGGAGTTGTAGCTTACTATTTAGAAATGTTGTCAAGTCTCTTCAATTTTAATGATATGTTACATATGACATCGTTGATGAAATATATTCCAGAAACAAAGTATGTAATCACATATTAAGAAATAGAACTGGAACCCGATATTTCAGACTACGAATTTCCAATTATGATTCTTGATACAAGGGAGATGATATTTGAAAACAAAACAACTCATCTAGTAATGGTTATTTGGAGAATCCTTAATATAGAGGATGCAACGTGGGAGGCTTGGGATGTAATGAGTAAGAACGACTAACATTTATTTGAAGGGCTTTAGAAATTAAAAATTTCTAGGAAATATTTTATGATGGAGGGAATAATATAACACCTGAATCATTTTATGGTATGTTTCTCTCAAATAAATTATAATCATTAGATAGCCTATATTTTAGAATTAATTGAGTATCGATGAATCAACACTTCGTTATTTAAGTGATATTCATAACCTATTCATTAAACACAAATTTTCTACATTTGTGTTTTGAATTTTGAAAAAACAGAGATTCATAGATACGATCATGATGATATTTAGAGTCTGATAGAATTAACATAATAGTAAGTGAACAATAACATATCTTTATGAATAGAAACACACCCTGATAAATAGTAACATTCCCTTATGAATAGTAATATGACTCTTATGAATGGTATCCATACCCATTAATGTATAAATAAATCTCGGTACCTTGAAAATGAAGAAGAATATTTTAGGTGTCTATATTTTTCGATTAAGTAATGGTATTTAGTAAAAATTAAATTTATCATATATAGAAAAAATTTAAAAATGGAGTTTATTTCTTTATTCTAATAATTGAAAGATGGTCTGGGTTAGTTTTTAGATTTTTCATAAATAAGTCAATTTTTTATGAATAGTAACATACAATAAATTACGATAAATGCTATATACCTGATTTAATAAGATATAGGTGATATAAAGCTGATGTAAGAATACATGGTCAAAATCCCAAGCAATTACTACTATTTGGGATCACATTTATTAAGGTTATTCATAATCATGGCCAAAAATATTAAATATAGTTATTAAAATAATGTAAAATCCTTCCTCCCATCCAATATATAAACCACCCATCACCCCCTCTTCCACCAACACCACTCAAGATTAAAGGCATGCCTAAATTATTCAAAATACACTTGCCAAGACAACTCTCCAAGTCCAAGGACTTATAGTCCTGCCAAAATTCAAAAATCAAACGTTTTATGGTGTTTCTCATAGAGTACTACTCTAGAGGTGAACCTATCTTCCTTTATCTATAAAATTTTTTATAAGTTCCATTATTTTCTTCTCTATTCTCACATCACATAATAAAAATGGAATTATATTTCAAGTACCTTAAATGTACTATATTTTAATTATTCTAATCAAATATTTCATTACAATATCTCATTGTCCCTCCTTTTATACTATAAATACAAACATCGTCTGTGATGTGTTAATTTATCACACTCAAAGAAGACGAGTTTTCAATTTGCATTACTATCATCAAGACTAGACATGAAAAAAAATTAATGGGTGAACCAGATCATAATATATTTATTTTATCTTATTTATTTATTTGGAACCCTTACATGCTCATAAGTATGGAAAAATAATAGAAAACAAGATCATCATGTAGAAAACCCCCAAGATAAATCCAAGTGTTTATCATTAACTTATCAAATGAGACATCCTCATTGTATGTAACCAAAATCATGATAAGATAATTTGTATCTATTTAATTTCAATTATAATATATATTATCAATTATATATGTTTATCCTCTTTTCAAATGAACATCTGATCATGATTAAAAGTAAACAGATCAGGATAACCACGGAGGAAAATGCTTCCAAAACAATAAACTTGAACCTCTTAAACCCATCAAAATTGATATTAATTAACACAATAAGTTTATACTATATCAATTTAATGTTGATTTGGTTCTGTAATTATTAATTTAGGAAGTTAAATTTGATTATTCAGGTTGTTATGAACAATCAAGATCACCTTTGAGCATAAGGTAAGGGATCATGTTTCCCACTTTTGTCCCAAAATCCACCTTTGTTGTGTCCTCTCATTTTTAATTCTTACTGATGGGGGAATGTTTTCAAACCTCCCACATAATAACCATAGGATATATAAATTATTGTATACCGATTTATCTCTCAGTAATCCCCCACAAGAACACCCATTTCCCTACCGAAATATTTTTATGGGGTTTCTCATGTCACATTTTATTCAATTGGATTACCATTGTTCGCCTCTTATTTATTGTATATCGTATATTTGTACTATAATTTAGAATATAATATATTGATTCTATTTATGTTCATGGTACCCAAATATTCATTTTTGGATTATTAATTTATTGTCACATGAAATGATTGATTATAATGTGGTAATGGGCTTTGCCTCAATTTTACATTTTGTTTTGACGTACTTGGTATTTTTCACATAAAAATTATTATTTGGAGTACCTGCATCACACATCATTTGAATTTATATTTATATTAAATATCTATATTATTATTCAATGGATATGATTATTGTCTAATCTATATACCATTTTTTATACGGTGTTTATTTTGAATGTTGTTTTAATTGTTGATCTGTTGATGAATCGGTATCCTCTATTATATATGGATAATGAAACAGAATATTTCCATGGTATTGAATCTATGTATAAATAATTTTTTAGACAATTAGTGATGAGAGGGCCCAACTAAATCCCATCCATGCATCGATAGGTCTCATGAGACAATCAGTTGGTGGAAACCCTACGTGTTTGTTTCCAAAAATCAGACAGGTTTCTACGCACAGAACTAAACCGTTTTATTGGTATTATTCTATCATGCTCCAGATACATGATGTGTATTTAATAATAAATCTATTTATTCATTATAAGTGATTATTATCAATAAGTTTTCACTATGAAACAATCTATGGTTGTAGTTTCATTATCAGTTTATTAATGGCATTAGTTTTTCAGTTATTCACCATGCCATATTGACTTCGCCATGTTGTTTATGATTCAGTAATTATTGATTCATGCTTCTGTTAATTATAACCCTTAATAAGAATTTGATATCACCCCATTCTATTGTTTACCTTTAATAGTTTTGAAGTGTAGATCATGTATTGAGTTTCCATGGATGCAGTTTTTTAGTTTTTGTTATGTATTGTATTTCGTTACCTTTCCCAATGTAATTTGAGTTAGATCTATGTATCTAGTTTCTTCAATAATATGTAACTGATCATTATTTTGGGATTTCATTACTATTAGGAATTCTAATGTAATATGTAATGCACTGACTATGATCTAGAGGGGTGGGGCTATTACAATTACCCTTACCATTATGGAAATATACGTAGAAGATATATTAAGACCACGATATATGGAATTAAATGTTTATTTGGATCAACAAATTACCCATTTTAAGTTTCATGTATTAATATATTTCACCATTTTATTATGATATCTCATTATGATTCCCTTTATAAAAATTTGTGTAGAACATCGTTGTCATGGAGTGATGATTCTGCACAAAATTTATTTGTACCTAACAAATATCATTAGATATAAGATAAGGTAAATATTCATTTAGAAACCAGTAATAGTGTTTTAATGTTGACAAAAATTTTATTTTGATAATCGTCGACACAATATATAAATTGAGGTTGGTAAAATATTCCTTCAGTGAATATATATATATATATATATATATAATAGAAAAAGGAAAACTAATCATTCAATGTATAGTTCCCATTAAAATAATTGATCAAATGGAGACAAAATCATGTTCTTTATAAATTTCGATGTGTCACTAATAAGGTTGTAGATAATTGATCCATCAAATGTATTGAACTCATAAGTAATTCAAATAGAGAATGAGGTTTACTATAATGAATAACTTATGTATATTCTAGATTTAAAAGAGGATTTTTAATTAAATAAAGACATTATCCATGTAAAAAAAATTTAATTACCAAAATATTAACAATTATAGATGATAACATTAGGATATTATGAGTCATATTTATCCTCATTTTGTTGTATTTGAGTAACGAATTATAAGGGTAAAATTTATTTGGTGGGGGGTGAATGTAATAATCTAATTTTGTTTTTAAATTAATTATTTGAAAATAAATTAAATTGTAATGATGGCCTTAATTAAAATTAATTAAAATTACTAATTTCATTACATGTATCCCTAGGTAACATTAATTACATATGACACTATTCTATATTGTGTGACAAAAGATACTTTGGTTTAACAAAACCATTCTATATTATTGGTATATTCATTCAAAAATGAAATTTCTGAACTAGATGTTGGATATATAATATGAATGGTAATAAATAATTTTTATATATTAATTATAATATGTTTTAGATTAATGGAATCTATTTTTAATAAGATACAGATTATTTTTTAAATACTTTATATGTTTCAAAAAAAAATTACTCAAATAAATGATTTTAAATTAATTTTTAACAATAATGAACTTATTTTTTATCAAATTAATATATTTTAACTCATAAAATAGAAATTAACTTTTAATTAATGATTTAAAATTTATCATATAGTTAATTTTTAGAATTTTAAAAAATATTTTTTCAATATTGAAAAATATATAGTTTTTATTCAAAATTTTATTTATTTAATTTATTAATAATTTTAAATCATATTTTAATTTTGTCAAACGTTTTATTAGTTTAATTATAAATCTATTCATCCAATTTATGTAATTGATCTAAATTTCATATAGAAATGTAATATAACATCATTGTAACTGTATGATATTTTTATCTTCAAAAACCAACTTTCTCATAATGTATGCATGATTAATTAAAAATTTAATTTTTCCACTATTTTAATATAAATTTTAAAATGTTTTATATAATTTCAATAATAATATTATATAATGTCTTATAAGATAAACTATATTTTTTAACCAAATTTATTAGTGATAATATTATAAATTTATTGCAATGACTACGGTAAAAACTAGTTTACTTGGTGGTTAAACAAGTAGTGTAATCTGTAAAAATGAACCATAATTTATCTAAAACCCATTTAAATTAAATATGTTGACCTTAGAATTTTTTTATCATATTTGAATGATTTTGGACACTTTTTCAATATAAAAACATTGGGTGGAATTTTCTATTTTGAAAATTTACAAGTCTGACACTCAACCCATATAAAAAATCCCACTCCCTCACCCCATATATTCACAAATTAAAAACACATTTTTTCTATTGGATAATAAAAAACATTATTAACTTGTATCCTCCCATCCTATACTATGTAATTTTAAAATAATTCCAATATAGAATGTTCATTAGTGAAAACAAAAGTGGGAAACCTGAAGATGAGTTAATGTTCGTCAATGAATGTTTTTTTATTTCATCCTCAAACCAATTAAATTAATTTTATGACATTTTATATAATAAATAAATTATATTATATATAATGATATTTTTAAGGGTACTAAAAATAACCACACACACTTCCAAAAAAATGGGTTACGAAATCACTATTAATGTGTATGGCAGACCACCTCCTCATAAACAGATGTCGTCTATTTTTCCATTACCAAATCTAAAGGTTTGTAATAATAATGAAGATACATTTTATATATTATATTCATATTATTTAAAAAAATTAGTATGATATAAATATAATATCCCAAATACCCTTATGTGTCACATTTTGTGGGAATATAATAACATAATCCTTGTGTACGGAAGACTAAAGCCTCGATAAACTATGTGATTCATTAACTATTTATATACAATGTGTTAAAAATGTTTCTAGAAAAAATATATGATTGGGTAATAAAATTTTAATAATATACATATATATATATATAAATTACTTTATTTCGTTCAATATGAAGACAAAATGGAAACAATATTAATTTTTATTTACGACCTATTGTCTTTATGAATGGTGTACTTCATTTTCTATAACTAACTAATATAGGTAGACTAAAAAATATAAACTGAATGTAAATGATAATAATTTAATGCTTTACAATATTGATATGACGTTTCCATGATGGAATTTAGATGACAGAAAAATTCAACTTCAAATGAAAATGAAAAACAAAGCGGTTACTACTCGAAACAAAACATTCACATTGAATATTTATTAAATAAGTAAAAAAATAAAAATCATATATTTCATGATTTATTTTAATATTTTTAGTTCATGTATTTATAATGAAATAATATTTATTGTATAGTACTTTTTAATGTGTAAGGGTGAATTCAAGAAATAAGGTAAGGAGATTTTTACTCTCACTTTTATTTCTAAGATAATTAGTACATATTCATCACTAATAAAAAAATTACTTATATACATACATAAGAAAAATTATATATTTAATACTAACCATTTAATTATAAATAATGTTTTTATTAATATTATTCTTTTATTAGGATTTCAATTCAAATTTTACTCTAAAACGATGGAATTTTGGTCTCACTTTTATTTTATGTGTAAAAAAATATAAATTAAACACATATTTTTTTTGAAGGTTTTATAAATACCTATAATATTTATTATGATTATTATTATTTGAATTATTTTGATTTACGTATCCATTTTAGGGTCTATATTTCATCACTTTTTTGGTTAAAGAGTTACCAAATTACTAAAGGATGTTTTTTCTCAATTTTCCTTCCTTGAGAAGTATGCTCTTATGCTATTTCATGAGGAGTGTATATAGACCATTTGATATTTAATATCATTCATTTATTTTTACTAATTGTTTTTTTGTTTGATTATAATTAAGTAATTCATTTCAATAATGATTTAATATAGCCAACGTGGAATATATTTTATATTACAATCTCATCATTTATGGGGATTATTTATATTTTTCTCTCAAATGTTGAAATCCAATAAAATACATATTAATAATTGGAATGAATTATATTATCCAATTTTTATTCAATATATATACAATTAAGGTTCCAATTATATCACTCAATGTTATTTAAGTTAAATAATAATATGATTTTTATAGAATCCATGTTTATTTGTCTCATAAGATAGAAATAAGTGTTCATTAAAAACAATGTTTCATTAAAATTGTTTCTATAATTTCTTTAAATTATATATTAATATCATATTCATATAAATTATGATTTTGAAATGTATAAATTTTAATATTTATTTTAAATGATTTATTTATAATTTTTCAATTATATTTTCAATGGATTATGTTTTCAGATAACATTTATTTTTCAAAAATAAATTTTCAAAGTGGAATTTTTATTCTCCTCAAGAAATGTATTAAATGAATTTTAAAATAATACATTATTATTTATCATGGATATTTTCAAAAAATTTATTTTTATTATGTATATTTTTTTAAATATTGACTTTAAATGAAAAAATATTTTCCTATAATAAATGTCCCATGTTGTAATTGAAAATTTAATTCAATATATGAAATTATAAAATTGGGATAAATATAATTTAATTGGAATTTCATAAAATGATAATAATCATATAATTTATTTAAATTTTTTATTTCTTTATGGAATGCTTATTATGAAATATGATTCCATTACATTGTTTATGACATGATTAAATAATTATGAAACAAATTAGTCTTACAAGGCTATATTATGATTAAATGATTGGGAATCCTGTTGTTTTCCATTACACATGATATGAAAAATCATTATAATACTCAATTAACTTATTGCTCATTTATATGATGTAGTTTTATGATCATGTGTCATAGAAAATTAATGATTTCATTCTGAAAAAAATGGGAACATTATCTCTTTCTAATACATTAGGTATAGATAAATTCTCTCTGACCTAAAAGGGGCGAAGGGTGGAAAGACCAACCACAAAAAAAGTGTTTATAGGTTGTCATCCCAAGACCATAATGGACGGGACACATGTTTTCATCCCAAGAATTATGTTGGGAACTAGAGGCGAGACCAACCCTATCATGTTATCGATGCCCTTGTGGTTATCCGTGATATATGATTTCATATTCAAGTTTGAATTCTAAAAATTTATGTCTTTGTCCTATGTTATGATCACATGGAATTTTTTTTTGTTTTCCTAATGATTCATGTCCTATAAAACATTAATCATTATTTCATGTTTCATGTTTAAAATATATGATAGTTTTGGTATGATATTTTAATGTTATCTTCATGATCATATTCTCTTTTTTTCATATTACTCATATATATGATAATATATTGATGTATATTATGTTTTCTCTTACTGATCATCTGATATCAACCCTTTATTATTTTATCGTTCTATGGGTTATGATAAATTATTTTATTTTGTAGTACTAAAGGGGAAGATCCTTATGGGATACATTAATGATCATAAAAAATTAGGAATATTGTGTTCCATGTTCCTAAAGGATCTAAAATATTATGGTACCCAGGTGTGTGTTTGAATCCTATAATTTATATAAATAAAAAATAATGAATCATCCATGTATAAAACTTTCATGTCACTATACTTATACACATACCAAATTCAATATATGATGTGAAACAAACATTATAAATAACTCATATTGAATGATTTTGAATTATAAAGAATGATATTCTATTAATATTAGAAAATTTATAGGTATTACAATATAGGTTACTATTAGAACAATGACTGTATAATTATCATACATTAAACTTATTCAATAATAAGGATTATGTTTAGTTAATCCATCCTATGGATATTAATAAATGTATTGTCATTTATTATATTGTTATTTTATTGTAAAAAATTATTGGAAATGATTATTATATATTTTTAATTAATTTTTCTTATGGACAATCCATGGGATATAAAATAGTTATGGTATGGTATTAACATTATATAGAACCATGATTTATCTATATGTTTCACGAGGCAAAACTAGTTATGTCTTATTGTATGGATCATTCTGTAAAATAATATTGTCATGGAAAAAAAATTGAGAGAAGGTTTTTTATTTTAGTAATAAAAACATGAAAATGGTATTTTAAAAAAGGCCATTTTAATACAATTTGATGTCAAATATTATGTATTCCATTAGTATTAGATAATTATTTTGGATATCAATGTTATAATTTTATGCTCATGGACAAAGAATTCAATTAATTTAACGTTGATTGTGGAATACGTTTCTTTATAAATTCTCACTATAATAAATATGTCTTGTTTATGATAATATTGTTTATGTCATATGTTTCTCTTACTAAAAATTTTACTAATCCCTAACAACATTTTCAATTCCTCTATGATATATTGAAATCCAATACAAGTGACATGTTTTTTAGTATAACATGTGTGAAATAATTTATTGGTGATGCTGAATAAATTTCATGAAATAAATTATTTGACATAATTTTATAAATTCCCATTTGATAAAATAAACATCTGATTATGTTGTTTAATAAATCCATGAATTTGGAATCCTAAAAAGATTATTTCAATATCTGAGGACAAATAATAATATTCCTTTCTTAAGAATTAGGTCGGTTATATATATTTCTTTGAATTTAACATCCAAAAAGAAATTTCTTGTTTGTATTTATGATCACTAGATATGGGAATGTGGGTCTAGGATTTCATAGTTGGAATCAAAAGAATATTTTAGATATATTTATAGAATAATATATTTCTGAAGTATAATTTATGGGTCGATATGGTAATGTTGAGTACTATTTTGGGCGTATATATACGACTTTGGAATATTTTATTATCTTATGATAATTTAATAATTCACATGTTATTTTGCATCATTTCAAGATAACCCATGTGAAAACACTACAAATAATTTTATTTAATGGATAAAGTGATTAATATTGTTAAAATAGATATTAAGTGGTTTTTACAAACAATATATATATATTTGGAGAATATAAAATGGATCTGTCTATTTCATATATGATACTTGTTGTAATCATCTAACAAAAGATTGGTTGAGAATTGACCCAATCAACAATTTCATGCACAATGAGTGGGATGAAGACTAAAACATGGTAATAAAATATTTTTTGGATATTACATTATTAATAAAACTCTATTTATGACATATTAATATAGATGTAACACAAATATTAACATATTATGAATGAGATTCTAGTAAAAAGTGACAACAGATAGTCATGGATTATATTAAGTGAATAATAAATTGATATGAAGCCATCATATGATAAAATAAATATTTCATAATTTATTAATATTCTTATTTTGAACATTATCATACCAAATAATGATTTTTATATTTTTTAAATTATTATCATGGAAGTGAGGTTTAGAATCGTATGTTCATTGAGAACACTATTAATTATAATAAAAAATGAAATAATTGTAAATGGTTATTTATTTTAATATACTCCTATTACCTGGAAAAAGTGAATTTACTAGTATTACCAAAAGTTGTGAGGTAGATATAATATTATAAATTAATTCTTAAGACTCTAAGATGTTTTAATTACTGAAGATATATTTATGGACTCCATGTTTTAACATTCGCTGTGTAATTAATTATTATGTGAATCATATAACAATTATAAACATATGTTTTTCACTATAATTAGGGTAATATATATTAAATTGTACTAATCATTCTGAAAATATGTTTTATTTCAATGTTATATTTTTATGGGGAAAAATTTTAGAATACATTATTGTGGTATGAATAAGTATTCAATTTAATATAAACATGATAATGTTATAAACAATAATTATTTCATTTCGATGATAAAAATAATATAGTATTATTAACCATGGGATTCATAAATGATTCAGATGTTTTAGGGTAAGTTCAAAAATGTTTTGGGATTATAAATAAAAAAAATAGTGTATTAACCAGTGATTCATACCATTTATGATTAACTATATTGTAATGTATTTGGAGGAATATATATTCTTATTATATTTTAATGTTTTGGAGAATAAAAAAGGATCTATTAAAGGATGTTATTACGTGTATTATAATAATGATTATATGTCTTTTTATATTAAATTATATAAATAATTTTTTGGGGAAGGTTAATTAGTATTTTTTTAGTTTATATGTTAATTATTTTTTAGTTAAAAATATTTTATGATGTTTCAATTTACATTTGGAAATGCATTTTAATGGTTTATTAAATAATAAAGACATATCTTTTGTCAATGTAATCTAGACTAAAATAAAAATGTTATATGATAGTGGTATAGGTTTAACATAATAAAATATATGTTGAGTACTAAGAACAGTAAGATAATTTTATAGTAATATAATATAACCTATCATGGGGTCATATTTATTCTGTTTATTTGTGATAATTAACATATAATGTTCACGAATTATGATACCTCTCCTAGTTTAAGTAATGGATATAACATGAAGGGTACATATATCTGAGGGATAAGGTAGATACTACCTTAATGATCAAACCATCTTAAAATTTGCTCATTTGAAGAAAACATGTTATTATAATAAAATATCTATAAAAAGTATAAATAATATAGTTATTGTAATTTAATACATAATCACACCAATGAGGGAAAATGTTGTTATTACAAAATGTTGTGGGATAAAGTTCATCTGACTCACAATTATAAGAAATAGGGTAATGTTACAAAAAACAATTTCTTTATTTAAATTATAAGATGGTATTGGTCTACTTAATTTCCTACTCCAAGGAGCAATGAGGGATGCGGTAAATAATTTCCATTTTAACATGGAATAAAATATATAACTACTATTAATGAAGTTGATGATGATGATTGAATCAATATTTCTTACAGTCATATTTCATGTATGTTTTTATCAATTACAATATATTAATTTATAAAAAACAATATTGCATTATTAACATATAAATAATATTTTTTGTTAGTGGGAATCTATTCCTTACTGATCTGGATCAACAATTATTTATATACATCTATTTTAGATAATATTTTACCACTCTTAATAATGTTAATATAATAAATTTTCAAATAGAAATATCACTTTCAACATCATTAATAAAGTCATGATCATGTTGAAGTGTATTGTTAATTTTGAGTTTCCTATAGAAATTGTTCACATTTAATGAGTTAAATTTTATGGACATAAATTATCAAATTTGGTGATAATAGGAATCCATTATATTATAATATAAGGTTAAATATCAATATGACATTTTTTAGATTGATTTCCCCACACTACAAAATTATCATAAATGAAATTGTGGTATATTTAGGTAAAAGGTATATATTTGGGTAAAACTATTAAAATAATTTCATAAAATTTATGGGAATGAATATAAGTAACTAGTTTTTTAAAAAATATGAATAATTAATATATTTAATACTCTTAATATTAATAAATATCAAATAGTTTTCCTAAAAATATAATTTGATAAGTTATTTTTTAACAAGGTATTATTATTTAAAATTTTCCGTTAATTTGATACTAATATATAGTTTAAAAAAACATTTATTTTTGATAAATTATTTTGAATATTACTAATTTTTTAAATATAATTTAGATAGAAATTGATTTAAAATAAATATAATAGACGGTATTATTCTAAAATGTTTTTATAGTAAAAAAATTCATTCTAGTATATGAATTTATTAAAAAAATGAATCTTTATATTTTCCAATACAAATTCTACAAAGAAGTACTTCATTTTGAAATTAATTATATCAAAATTTATATAGTATGAATTATTAAAGAGATTTAAAAAATGTAAATAATAACTCTCAAAAAGTGGGATGGAAGATAATTATAATTTTTTATGATTTTCACCCTAAATAAGATTAAAAAATTATAATCTAGTACACTGTATGTAATTAAATTATAATTTTAGTAAAAATATTAATTTTATAATAGTTAGTAATATTAGAAATTATAGTGAACTATTTTGAAACAAAAATAAATTATTTACATTGACAAATTTATTTTATTATATTCTTAAAATACTTTATTTTCAAGGGGATGATAAATTATTTCTTTCCCTGCATTACTCATAAATTTTATTAAATATTAATGAAATAATTTTAATTCATTAAAATAAATAGCCATTATAATTAAATTTTTCATTTATATTTAATGACTAAAATATTATTTTTCAAAAAACACTATTCTGTGATTCTGGTATTTGTTTTTAATTATTATGAATTTCATTCCTTTAGAAATTTTATTTGATAATTTTATTTCTGAATTATAAATTAGTATTATATATAATGGTATAATATTCATTATTAATATTTTTCATTGAAATTAATTACTGAGGTTCTAAATTATTTACATTGGTTAAAGTATAATAGAGTGAATTGTGTTTACAAAATTGTAAAATATTTAAAACATTAAAAAATACTATATATAAATGTTTTGGAATTTAATATTCCACCACATGTGTAATATAAATTTCTTTACACTTTCAATACGTTTAAACTATAACACTGTAACAGAATTACAAAAAAAATTAAACATGCTTTACAAATGAAACTTCATATTAATCATAAAAGTATTACATATGAACCACTTGAATACTTTCTATAAATTTAAATTTGTACTTTAAAATATAATGTGTTACTATCCTTATAACCCTATAAATATATTATAATCTCATTTTTACTGATATACATCCTACACCCATCTATCTTAAAGAGATTTTCATGCAAGAGTTTAAACATCAAAGTGAGAATTTTAAAATATTTACTTTTTTGCATTATTTTTCATCTTAAAATTATACTCTTCCATTAAAATGTAATGATATTAGAATAATATAAACAATTTAATGTTGTTATATTCATTTTATTTCAATTATTTATTAATATTTACCTTCAATTAAGATATACAAAAACTCTAATCTGTGTATTGTGGAGTCTATCGCTCCTACGCTGTAATGTGTTTTTCCTATTCATAATACATGGATATATAGAATGGTAATATTTGAGGATTCATATTATTTTTAGTATTTATTTTTCTTCACGGAATTATATATTTTGGATACTATTAATTATATTATTATGAAATAATAATAGTTAATTTAATCATTTAAAATGAGCATGATATAAGGATAAATCATTACTCAAATTTTTTATTATATTTATATCCCACAAATATTATTAAAAATAATTATAATTATAATATAAATAATTATAATAACCATATATGATCATTATTATTCTTTTATAATGGTATTAAATCTAAACCACCTCATTATCATTCATTAAATATATATATATATATTCATGATTGGGTCAATTTTTCCACCTAGTCAAATCGTACTATAAATTAATGTAAAATATGATAATGAAAAATTATTTACTAGTATAATATTACTGTAATAATAGTATAATGTTATTTGTTTGTTTATATTATGGTTATATTTATTTTTAAATCAACAATAAAAAAAATTACCCTTTATTTAGAATCACTAAAACATGATAATCATCATATTCAACAACATGGTTCATAAAAATGACATTAAAATAATTTATAAAATAAAATAAAATAATTAAAACAAATTAAAATATAATATATGATTAATTAGTAATGTAAATTTAGTTTATAATAAACATAAACACCGCTATAATGAAACTTGTAAAAATTATCGAAACTATAAACACTCGATGTGGAAAATTGGAAGAATTCATATAGATAATACATAATTATGAATATTAAAAAATAAAATAAACACTAAAAAGATTTAAAATCTAGTAATTAATATATTTATGTGTGTGTGTGTTTTTTTAGAGAGGATCATGTTTTTTTGATGAATTTTTGATAAAAACAAAGGATTTTCATTTTCGTTTTTCCACATTGTAATACATATTGAATTTATACATAGAATTTCATTTACATAAAGTATATATTTCAAATTTTTGTTTCATTTATTTAAATAAATTTTAATAATATTATTTTTTGTTTAATTAAACTCCCACTATTATTGGGGACTTCTGTATAACCCATTTCAATACCTAAGTGTTGTTATGTCATAATTCTCATTATTTGAGACATAATACACTTTTTGAATAATGATTACTTTACAACGTGTTTTAAATTAAAATGGATATAAATTTATAATAAAAATTATATCTCATCTTATTTATATTCAAAATTATTTACCCCTATTTAGGTGGCTAGATATTCAGTTTTTTACTAAATGGTGAGGATTGTTTGTAACATTGTATTCATTTTTGATGTTATAATAATTCTACGAACATATTTCATATAATTTAGAAATAATGTACCCTTTTATTGAATTTTATTATTATCTAATTGTTTCCTATCCATATAAATTCCTACCAAATATCCCGTTTGAAAATTCAATATCACTTATATAGATATAATCTATGTAAACCATTCATTTTCTTTCATCCCTTGGCTTGCAATAAAGGTATTCTATTATTATGTTATGTGTATACCCTTATGCCTATATAGAGTTAATTTCATATTTGATATTATCAGGATTGGATGCTTTTATTTAAGAAAGAATTATTTTATATATACATAGATAAATTTGTTGTAATTATATTTATGATTATTAATAGAATGTAGAAGATGTATATTATATCCATTCATATTCATACTTTATTTAGGATATGATCATGTTCTCCCTTTTATTGACAAGGGTAATTTTTTTTAAATAGATATGTTGTTATAATAATATGGATGATTATAGTAATGTTTTATAATCTAATGATTAATTTTATTCTATTATAGTAAATATAACAAAATTAATAACATGATTAGTGGGGCATGGTATTTTGTAGACCCTCGATGTATAGACATGTATCTGGAAAAAAAATTGGGTTTTTTGGTATATTGATCTTCCCATAATTAGGTTTTTTGATGAAAAAATGTTTAATAATTGCATTTCATGACATTGTACTTGACGTCATGTACTATGTCCTATCTGAAGGCCTTATCTTCATGTTTATGATGTCTGATATATTTCATTCCTTCTATATGATAACATTATTATTGATATCTATGTATTAATATTATTTTCATAAATATATAAGGCTCCCAATTTTATAGTTATTATCTATTCATATTGTTTCCTTATTCTTACAATAATATTGATGTTATATTTTTCTATGATTACATATATTTTTGGTTTCTGATACTATGAATTTGGGATCATTCATTATGATTTATCTTTCCCTCAGTTATAGAGAAATTATTAATAGGTTATATTTTTTAATTTACATAATGTGTAAAAGGATTTGTGGATGAAGTTTTATTCATTTCATTAATAAGTATGTTACTAGTATAATGGGTGAATTATCAACTAGATATGAAGAAAATGGACTTTTTAGTTTATGTTGTAACATGATTACTTAAATATCTAAACCTAAAAAATATCTTCTGTATTTATGAGTATCAAGGCCATGACCCGTCCCCTGGGGCCCGTATCGGGACTACCCCAATCCCTCCTTCCATAGTCCAGGAGCTGGCAACTAGCACCAAAGGACTAAATCCCTTAACTGGGAAGGAATTACCATTATAACTATAATAGAACACAACAGAGTACACAACTGGAATCAAACACTAATTAAAACAGAATACAAGAGAAGTGCTAAAAAGTAAAAAGGGTCTGAAAATACAATCCCAATAGGAAAGTAGAATTACAAGTACAACTAAAAGAAAGTACACCTGAAGAAAAGTAAAGTACCTAATAGGTCGTCCTCTAGGGTTCCTACCTGAAGGGCAGGTACAGATTGCCTCTTCAACACTACACGTGCATCTATCTACTTCGTGTATCGTCACACCTAATGGTCCACCTCCGGGCACCATCCAATCCTACTAATCTTTGCCTCAGCTAGCTCTGTATGTTGTCTGCAACAAACACAATGAGATGCGGGCATATCCCGTGAATGGGTGAGTATAACGATACAAAGTAGGGACCTCGAGACCCTCATGGTCTTAGAAAATCCTACAAGTTTAAACCAAAAAGTATGAAATCAACGTGTAACCATTACATATGTATATTCACATACATATACCTAAGTTATCCAGTAAAGCATCTAAATCATGAGGAAAACACAAAAGTCATTGACTCAGCTCAAACCAGGATTTTCATTATCGAAACCACGGCTTCTGGATAACTCCTTCTCTATCGTGTATAGTGGGCCTATCACGACACCATGGCATTTCTCACTAACCTTGGACTGCTGAGGTACTCCTCTTGCCGAGTACTGCGAGTCTGTTGCCAACTACCAAGAGCTCCTCCGTTGTGGGTCTACCGGAAACTACCAAGTGCTGCCCCTAATACCCTGCAGAGATACTCCTCTATTCAAGTACCGTGGGTCTGTCGTGAACTACCAGGTTCTCCTCCGCTGTGGGTCTTCTACCAACTACCAAGAACTCCCCACTGGGCATGTCAAATCCCTCTGAGTTGAAACGGTCAAGCAGTTTTCATCTCTGCTAGCTACTACGAATCAACACTATGTCTGCTCGTCGGTGGAAGGATCCGCTCCACAAGCTACTAGGAAATACTCCAATATTCACAAAGTGTCACAAAAAAAGTATCTCAAATGTCTGCCATGTCATAGAGGTCTAAACTCAATAGTCGGTGCGTCAATCGGACATCGAGTCTATTAGTTATTATCATTTTAGTCTCGGAGGTCCGGTTGGATTCGTGGACGATCAAACCTAACTGTATCTCAGCTAAACCCCAAACTCTAGTGTGGTATACACAATGGGATAGCTGCTCTCTAAGAAAAACGATGCCACTTATGGTGGCAACACCTCAAAAATGTCTTCAACTGCAAGTTGTACATCCAGATCCTCTGCCACGTCCGCCTCCTCCCTGCGGACGGCCTCGATCAAACCTTTTCCTCTACTTGGGAGGTCACTCTACTGTCTGTTGATCATCAGAACGACAGGTCAGACAGTCACGAGCCATGTGACCAAACCTGCCACATGAGTAACACTGCCCGCTCCTAGCATGTATGTCTCTATATGCACTCTGGGAGCCCCGCACAACCGATCCTGAGTCATGCGGTTTTCCACCTCTGGTATGGTCCTATTGGACCTCTGTGACATCTTTCTAATGCCATCTGTAGAAAAATCTGTTGTCTCTAATCTAGTGGTGGGTCTCACGGCTGGAAACGGCTCATCAAGGAAACTCTCCACTAGGAGGGCTCTCTCTAGCACCCCTTCCTGCGTCGGGATGCTGAATGAGATCATCGGAGGTCTGATCTCTCTTTTGAACCCCTGATCAAAGGTTCGGGCCCTAAAGAATGTGTACCGTACCATATCATTCGAGTAGAGCGAGAGGTCGGTGAACCTCGCTAAGTATTGTTCTACTGTCATGCAACACTACTGTAGATGCAGTAGCTTTGTATCTGCACCACTCGAAGGGTGGATGGGAAAAACTCCATCCAAAATAGTCTCTCGAATTCTGTCCAGAGTAGGGTCACCTCAACATGAAACTATAGCATCAGGTTCCACCATCTGCCTGCTGATCCCTGAAGAAGGATCGCGTCAAGGATCACCATGATGTCTGCTGGTGTCCCTACTAGCCTGAAGACTCTCACCACAGCCTCCATCCATTCCTTAGCTTCCTGTGGGTCCTTCTCTCCCCTGATCATGGGTGGCCTCTGGCACTGGAACTCGTGCAATGCGCTCAAGAGGCATACATCATCTATTTCTAGGGCTGGTGGCAGAAGTGGCCAAACGGGAAGTATTACCACTGGTGCCTACGCTGGTAAAGGGCTCCACACCAAGGCCTCATCACTCGGTGGGCTATCAGTACGTACAACTCTCGGGGCTCTAACTGGTCTATTATGGGGAGGCATCCTGAATGAAATAGATGCGACGCTATCAAAATATTATACCTGGTGAGCTGACCTGGTTGAGTTGACATAAGAAAACTTTTTGAAAACACACACGCAATAAGAGTTTTCGTTCACTAAGTCGAAAATCAAAAGTCCGTGTCTTTTTGTATGGAATGTAGGATGCCCGCACAAACACTGGACTCCATGAACTGAAAACCACACTTAGTACCCTTAAAACTATTGCTTCACATAAAATAAAGATCAATGTTCTATGTTCTGTTGTAGAACCAACGCCCTTGATACCAATTTTTGATGACCCGTCCCCCGGGGCCCATATCGTGACTACCCCAATCCCACCTTCAGTAGTACAGGGGCTGGTGACTAGCACCAAAGGCATAAATCACTAAACTGGGAAGGCATTTCCTTTATAAGTATAAAATAACACAATAGAGTTCACAAATAGAAGCAAACACTAAGTGAAACTGAATACAAGAGAAGTGCTGGAAAGTAAAAAAGGGGCCGGAAATACAAGCCCAACTTGAATGTACAAGTACAAGTACAACTGAATGAAAGTACAACTGAAGAAAAGTCAAGAAGCTACAGGGTCGTCCTCAGGGGTTCCTACCTAAAGGGTAGGTACAGATGGCCACCTCATCACTCCATGTCCATCTGTCTGCTCCGTGTACCGTCACACCGAATAGTCCACCTCCAGGTACCGTCCAGTCTTGCTACTCTCTAACTTAGTCACCGATGTCTATCATCTGCAACCAACACAACGTTGTGAGGGAATATCTCGTGCAAGGGTGAGTATACTGATACTCAGTAGGGACCCCGAAACCCTCAAGGTTTCACAAAATCCAACAAGGATAAACCACAAAGTATTAAATCCATGGATAACCATTACTTAGGTATATGCCCATACATATACCTAAGTTATCTAGTAAACCATCTCGAACATGAGGAAAACACAAAATTCATTGACTCATATTCAACCAAGATTTTCATTATCAAATACATGGATTCTGGAGAACTCCTACTCTATCTTGTACAGTGTCCCTATCGCGACACCAAGGCGTTTCTCACTAACATTGGACTGCGGAGGTACATCTTCTATCGAGTACCGTGGGTCTGCTGCTAAATATCAGGCACTCCACTATGGGTTTGCCTCCAACTACCATGCACTCCCACTAATAGCCTGCAGAGGTACTTATCCTGTCAAGTACTGTGGGTATGCCGCCAACTACCAGGAACTCCTCTGTCATGGGTCTGCCCCCAACTACCAGGCGCTCCACACTGGGGTAGTCGAATCCCTCCGAGTGGAGAAAGTCAAGCAGTCGTCGGGTCTGCCAGCTACTAAG
Source organism: Viscum album (assembly GCA_963277665.1). Taxonomy (NCBI): domain Eukaryota; kingdom Viridiplantae; phylum Streptophyta; class Magnoliopsida; order Santalales; family Viscaceae; genus Viscum; species Viscum album. The sequence continues at coordinate 849,527,389 of OY728161.1, forward strand.
TCTCCGCACTCTGTCTTCTCATTGATGGAAGGATCCTCTACATGATCTACTGGAAAATACTTCAACTGTCGTGAAGGGCCAAACATAAGTATCTCAATGTTCGTCCACATCATAGGGGTCTCAACACAACAGACGGTGTCTCAATCGGACATCTAGTCTGTTAGTTATTAGCCTTCTAGTCCCAGGGGCCCGGTTGGATTCGTGTACGATCCAACTTGACCGTATCTCAACTAAACCCTACACTCCAGTGGGGTATAAATAAAGGGATGGATACGAACCATGAAAAATGACAATGCTGACCGTTTGTCAACTATTTGTCCGGTGCCAATGATATGGCCCAAGAAGATAATGGGCCAGTAATGGGCCGGGGTTCGGTGCGACCCAGTCGGACCGACTCGGCCCAACCCGGTCTGGGTAGACCTAGTCTGGGTTGACCCGGTAAGACTCACTGGGTTTGACTTGGCCCATTGGGTGGGATAGCCTGCTATGTTTTTATCCAGTCCGCTGGGCCCATCTGAGCAGACCGCAAGGGAGGTTCGGCTAGGAGGTCGCCACGTAGGCCACTCGCCCCGAAGGGTAGGGCCAGTTCGGCCAGCACCACGAGGGGCACTGGGTAGGCTGGCTAGATGCCAGGCTAGCCACAGGTGCACCAGGAAGGGAGTGGGGGCTTCGGGTAGCTCACGAGGCAGCGTGCATGGGCGTGAGCAGTGCGTGGGGGTGCCGGGAAGGGCTTCTGCGGGGCTGGGTAAGCTGCGAGGGTGTGCGGGCAGCATGCGGTGGTGCCGGGTAGGGCGCTGGTGAGGCCAGGCAAGATGTTGGGTAGCACGTAGGGGCGCAGCTAGGGCATCAGTGAATTTGGGCAGGTCGCGGGTTTGGCCGGGGTGCACGCCGGGCAGGGCGTGGTGAGGTCGCGGGTAGGGTGGTCAGGTGCCGCTCGGCCGGTATGTTCAGTCGGGAGCACTGGTATACCGCGGGGGAGGTGCGATTTGTGCAGTCCATGGGTAGTGCGGCCATTGTCATCACCACCATCGTCGCCTCACCTCATAGCCTTTCCATAGAAGGACACAATAGAGAAAAATCCACGGAGGATGTCGGGCCATGTTATGTGGGCCCGCATCCTCCTCATTTAATACGATAACAATTTTTTCATAAAAATTAATAATGATGAACATCAATTACCTTCAACCATGCAACTATTTCATTTCAAACGATGAGGAGAAAAGAAAAAGAAATAAAGAAAAGGGTAAACCCCCTACCTTTCATTCTCCAGACGTCATTCGTCGTTTGATGACGGTGTTACAGAATGAAGACGATGATGTTTGTCATTCTCTGCATTCGTCACACACTCCCAATCCAAGCTCGTGCATCAGTTCGTTAATGAAGATATGGAAGGAATTTTCTCTATGTCAGAATGTGTCTGGGGTAGAAGACTGAGGAAGAAGTTTCATCAGCATTTTTCGCGTTCTTCATTGGGAGGATGGTTCTCCCTAGCTCTCCTCTTCCTCTGTTCCACCAAAATAGAATTCCAAAATAATAATAATAATAGGTCGTCTATTATTTTATTGTTGGCATGTATTTCAAAAGGTGAAATTAAATTAACCCAGCTCCACCAAATTAATTGCATGGGGGGTGTCACATTTAATTTGGAGGATGTCAAGAGGCTCCCTCTAATTAATTTACATGTGTTGGAGAAATTGATTAATGGGGAGGTCAAGACACCCCCCCCCCTCAATAATGAAAGGAGTTGGGAGGTTTCCCTCTCCTTATATTAATAGGGGTTAATCCTCGTGGGGTCCCCACCTCATTATCCTCCTACAGTAGGTTATGCTTGTGTTTACCCCACCACCATAACCTCTCATAGAAGGTGAAGGTGTGGTGGCCCCCACCTTCAACCTCTACTTGGAGAACATAACCTCCCAACCTGCACATGATGGATAAATAAAATAAAGTTTTTGCACACATTATTTTATTAATAGTTTCTATAAAAATCCAAAAAAAACTTTTAATCTCGACTAACTGTCGTCGAGTTGAAAGCCTTCTTAAGCGAATATCGGTGCTACGAGTTCAACAGTGCCCTCATATTTCAGTTCCGAGCACCAGTTCAAATATTATAAAAACACGATTGTACATTTATTGAACGTAACAAAACAAAACTTCATAAATTAAATCTGGCCACATCGGGCCTCAGAATCATGCACCATTATTTTTGGCGAACTCGTAAAAAAATCCCATGTATTTAAGAAAAAAATTTCAACAAAATTTTGGGGTCCTTACATTCATTTTTCAATTCATTTTTTCAAATTATGGTTTGTTATATCAAATAATATGTGGATCATATCAATTATCATATGTATGGTATGTGTTTATGTGCACCAGATCTAGGATAACAAATTTTTGGAATCCCATATTGTACCAAAATAATGGTTTTGATTACATTTGATATTAAGAAGTTTATTTATAATAATATATTCATTTAAAAGTATAAAATTATAATTATTTTTTATTTATAGCAAATCCTTTTGAATAAAATATTGTATGATGTAAAGATAATAATTAAAATTTTGTTTAGTGATTAGCATTAGGTAAACCAAAAGTAAACCCTATTAATATGTATATATATTTGATAACATCGTCATGTTTTTTTAAATTAGGGATTTTGTGTATTTTCTAACAATTAAATCCATGAATGGATATTCCATATCCTATTACCTTATTTAATGTAATTCCCAAGATTTTTTTTCATCATTCCTTATTGGGTTTTCGGTATGATTTTTAGTTATTTTTAAAAAATATTAAATCTCATGAGGCTATTTATAAGTCCCCAACAAAAAAATTACATAATATTAATTTATGTAATGAATTATACATTGAGGATATTTTCAGTTTTAGAGTTTTAGAGAATTGGGCCAAAACTATTACATTACAAATGAAAAATTACATTGTATACACTTCAAATCTATAAAATATTTTCACAATAAAAATGTCCATAAATAAAACAATGATTATTTTCGTGATATAAATCATCAAGAATTCCACCATTCTTTTACCCTTCCTTATACCCTATGAAAATCATTTAAAAACATTGGATGAGCATAAAAAGATTATTAATAGTTATAAAATAAGAAAATAAAACATTATTCCATCAATTCATATAAATCAATGAAATCATACTTTTCATTCATATAACAAAAGCTCTTTATAGTGCCTCATAAAATCATAATATTTATTAATAATACATAAAAATCATAAATAATGAAGATAAAATTTGGAATCCATAACATACTTACATTTTATCATTCATAGCTACATATAGGTTTACGTTTGGAATTAAAATCATAATATATTCTCTAAATCTTATAGGAGAAACATTAATTTTTATCTCTGTCACATCACACAATGCATTGGAGAGAAATCAAGGGATCACCCACCCTCATTTTATCATGGAACCACTTGTATGCATTAACAATTACCAAGAAACATAACATAAACATTACACATATAATAAGGATAAATGAAATATTACATTTCACATTAAAATGACAAGATTTATGTTCAAGATAATTACATAATAAATCCAATCTAAAAAACTTATTTAAAACATTTAAAAATACATTTTGTGAATCAGAGTATCCAAGTACACATTTGTAATTTTGAAAGAATATCTTTTTTAAAAAATAATTTTCATATAAATAAATCCTTAAAACCATTTGGAAAACATTTACATTATTGAGAAATAATTAGAAGAATAAAAATTTACAACATTTAAAACTATGTTTTAGTTAAAGAGTCCATTTCCGCTTGAAAAATACTTGAATGAAAATAAAAAAAAATAACATTATACAGAAGTTATAATATAATGATAATAATAATATTCATTATATAATATTTCAAATATAATTATATACACAATATAACAGTGGATTTGTGAATAACAACAAATAAGTCACAATTGAATATAAAATGAGCTGAAATCCCATACAAAGATCGTATAAATAATGGAAGAATTTATCAATGGAGTGATTACATGTAAAAACTGTATATCTGCACAAAAGGAAGTGGGAATAACAACATAAATAAATAAAAATTTATTACACATATAATCATGGAATAATATAATCAATGATGTATGCATAAAACCCAATGAGGGGAAATTTTATTTAGAAATTCCCCTATGAATATATGGAAGCCTAATAGTGGCACGTAAAAATTTTGAAAATGATTTGATGAGAGAGAAAAGGGTCTCCCATCTCTTTGAAAAAAATATACAAAAATATGGATATATAATAACATATCCTAACAAATGAAAATGGAAATTAATATACATCAAATAAAATAATTCTTTGACTAAAATTTTAGGGTGAATGGTTCTCTTACAAAAATCATTTTGTAAATAAAATTGATCGATTATGTGTATTCAATATAAGAACATATAAATCTAGTATATATAAAATAAAATACAAAAAAATTTATTTCTCACGTATTCATATAACAACGTAATCATGAAGTATAATATTAACCCCATGAATAGAAGTTGGGTTAAGATGATCCCTGACCTTGTGTCTGACTTTTCTTGTCTGTTATTTATCTCCTTGAATAGTAAACATATGTTAATTGTAACATGTATCAGAACATTTTTAATGTTTATTATTCGGTTTATATCACTTATTAAAATTCTATAATAATCACATAATTATTCAAGTTCATATCGATCATTTTTTTGACGTTCAGTACTTCATTCAAGAATTGACTTATTAAAATTACAAATTGTCCATGTTGTAAATAGTCCATTATCTCAAGAATCGTATTAATTAGTTTAATATAATATATATCCATTAAATAATTATTTACATCTCTTATATATGTATTTATAATAGTGCATAACATTTTTATATAAGAAATTAAATCCACCGTTCACGGAAACCGTAAGATGTCGTTACGCATTAACGCTACTTTCATTTCCATTTAATATTTAATGAAATGAAAAATAATTGATACACAGGTATATAATAATTACAGCATAATATATATGTTATATATGTAATATAATTTCCTTAACTCCATCCCTTATACGTTCCATTTATGGTCTAAATTATTCATATCACTTTGAGGGGGCAGTTGTCCGCACTTCCATAAATGAAATTATCGTATTTACACATTATGGAAAGCATAAAAGTATGCCCTGAATGAAAAATATAGAATAATAGTGAAAATATAAATATTTATATATCATATAAAAATATAGTTTTAACATATTGGTGACCATGAGAGGTTGTAGGGGAAAAATAAACAATCATCATTTCTTGATACAATATTTCTTCATCCACAGAAACAGTACATTTGTATCCATTAGATGGAGGTGTTAGGGTAAGTGTAGTTTGAATACATATCATGAAAATATCCTAGTATATTTAGGATAATATTTTTTATGTAATTAACAAATAATAATAGAATATACAGTGACGAATTAAAATAACGGAATAGAACATTAGAGAAGACCATACCTCCTATAACTAGTAAATTCCCTTTGATTTTAGCCATACGGCATTTTTCAATTTCCTTATTCAAATTGTAATTCTATTAGGTGGAATAGAGGGGTGTTCGGAGCTTATTTTGATATAATGTTGGAGATCCAAGTGGCATGAGAGTTGTTATTAAATTTTTATTGGTGATTCCCTTTTATAAGAGGGTGGAGGGGAACTTTAGGAAGGCATTGAAATAATATTTTTTTATTAATAAATTTTCTATTTCAAATCGACCCAAAGAAATTTATTTCAATTATAAAATATTTTTTAGTCAATAAACTCTCAACCACTAGGTCTTAAACATTTTTTGGTCACAAACATAACCTTATCTTATAGCATTAACCCTTAATTATGTAAATAGACTCCCACCATGTCTTCCTATATATTCATACTATGTAGTTGATATAGTTACAATAAAATGTCAATCGAACCTGAAGTGGTTAATTAATGAAATGTTAGACGTTATCTTATTCATTTGACCAAATCATATATTTTTTAGTACAATTAAAACATTTAATTATATAATATTTGTTTAAAAACTCATTTATTTCAATTTTTATACTATTCATATAATGATTTTGAAAACAAATCCTCAACTTATTCATTATGTATAAAAACAATTAATTCAAATATATAAATCCATAATAATCCATTTAATTTGGGGATGGAATTAAAATTTTTGAAATAAATTTATTTTAATATTTCTAATCTCATTTCATTAAATCATTCATTAATATGGTAACCACTACATCATCATTGTGTCATATATAAATTTATTTATTTAATGTATAAAAATAATAAATGAAACACTATAATATAGGAAATTGTTTTAGATTTCTATTTAATATATGTATTCTAGAATATTTTTTATTTAACCCCATATAAAAATTGTTTGACTAAAAGATACATGTTTATTTACATTTTCATTACATGAAATCAATTCTTATAAAAAGTCATTTTCACATCCATGTGACTACATGGGTTCCAAAAATAGACCCAAAGATTATCATGATTGGTTATGTACCATCTAATATGATTATGATAAGTGTAATGGTAGTTTAATATAATAATAATGTTATTTTTTACCCTTATTTACCATATTTACCCTTTAACCATATTAAATAAAATAAATACTAAAGTTATTATTCATAATGTCTACAAATAGAAGATACATATTTTCACATTTTCGAACTCCTGATTCAAAATATGGAATCCATTTTTCCAAATTCAAAACCCATAATTGGAATTAATTAGTTTTAAAATAATTTTTGTTGTCAAAACAAAAAATTTGGTTTTTAAGAAGTAATAAATATCAAAATAATGACACGTTTTTATGTCCAATTTAAATGATAAATTTCTTCTAATTTCCATAATAGTATTAAATGATAAAAAAATAATCTAATTACACTTTAAAACTAATTAAAAATACAATCTATAGATATAACTAAATTATATTAAATGGTATTTTTGAATTAAATTGAAATATTTTTCACTATTCATTAAACAATAAACATTATCAAAAAAATAACAATATTTCATCCAATGTAAATTTTTATGTCTATATTATATAGAATTAGTTTAATTTTTCAAATAAAAGATATAAAACTGACAAAAACTAAATTTAAAATGGTTCTCTTAGAAAAGGTAGTAAAACGAAAATTTAAAAATATTACAATTTTTCCTACATAAAATCATATTCATTCTTATTTTTGTCCTCTAAAATTTATTGGATAAATAAAACAAAATTTATCATACTTATGTAATCATAATGTAGATAGTTGCGTTCATGACATTATTATAACAACTAGGCATTAACTATCATTTAAAATAATAATATTATTTTATTATTGTTTGGTATATCTCAAAGTTGTTTGCAATGTGTGATTTCAAAGAAACATTTTGTTTTGTGTTGAGTATGTTATCAGAAAAAGTATCTTCTTTAACATAAAATTAATATTTTATTCATTAATATTAATATATATGAAAATTTATTATTCTATAAATACAATGTTTCTTACATCCTTCCCCTCTTTTGGAAATAAATTCCATACAATATTAAAATTAGGCTCGAAAACTTCATTGAAATTCCCACATCCAAAAATGAGTAAATAAAAAAATAACATTAAAATAATGAATGAGAAGTAAAAAGGTCATATGATATAATGCATACAAGAATTTCATGTCAGAAAACATGGATATGGAAAGAAACTAAGTGTCAAGTACTGATGAAGTTTGATAGAAAACATGATCAGGATAATGTTAACTACCAGGAAACCATACACATGTGATGGGTTCAATGGTCATTGATTCTCCAGTGGAAAATTTTAATGGAAAACATTTTGGTTTTAGGTTCCTTTAAATAATTTTGAGGAATTAATTTATGATATTGACAAATAACATGATTAAATATACTTACAATTCAAGTAGGGTATCATCGATTAATAAATTTCAACCACAAACTCATATTTTCTCCAAATGATGAGTGCTCAAGTAGGCTTGGTCACACATGTCATGCCAGAATCATCATATAGAGAATAACATAATCCATAAAATATGAACTATATATTTACCCTATCTTTAGACATTATCCAAAACAAAAATGGTTAGTACAAGATCAGATAATCCCCAAAAACGATAATCCGTTATAAAATGAAATACTATTCGTACTCTAAAAAATTAAACAATCAATACCAAAATATCAACAAAGAACAATCAGAAAACAATTGTCATTAAAAGTCTTCAATATAATGAAAATTAAAATAGAAACCCAAAATTATGATGGATTTGATCACGTATTCTTTAACATAACATTTATCTCCAAACAACATATACTACTCTTAATGTCTCATACAGAAAAGCGATTAACCTAATCCTAGATTATCTATGATAGGTTAATCATTACCATAAATAACCAAAATTTCCATATGTACACAATAAAAACTAATATTTTTCCACAATATTATTTCATACAACTCTCCAAAAAGTAAATCCCATATTAATCTATTTTAAATATGCAAATATTATTCCCAAAAGTGAGGACGTCTTACAAAATAACATTTATCACTTAATCACCAAATAATTTTCCTATACTATAGATATCTATTTGATAAATCATAAGTTCCCAAAATCAACTTATTCTTGATCTATAAAATAATTTAACTAAAAATAATAAGTCATACTAATTGGGGGCTTCACATAGGCTAGTGGTAGGTGATGAATCCATGTTGCACTTTGGTTGTGGGTTTAATTCCTGTAGCTTTTTTCAATGTGATGGGTTGTCAGATGGTCTTCGTGTTTTCCTTTTTAAAAAAATGAATAATTATAATAACATTAACAAATTGGGATAAAGTCATTAAAAATATCTATAACATGTTTTTTCCTCAATGGTTATTTAATACCTCACGTTTTACATCCCAAAAAACTAATAACGCATAATTTCATCTTATTCAAGTATCATATAAACCCTAATGGTTATTTATAGGTATATCTCAAAAATAAAATGTAATTATTCCTCAATTAATGTTATTATGTAACAAACTTAATGGAAACAAATACTATAACTCTTCCAAAGTAATACCATTAGTAATACATTTAATCATATCATCATACATATATCCAACATAACTCTCAAATTTCTAAAATGTAGAAATATTAATCATCAAACATTCTTCACGATCCTATATCGATGTTTTCTATCTTATTATTTAAGACGTATTTCCTACAAACAAAATATCACCTAATTTTATAATATTTAAAAAATGTCAAAACATGAGAAAAGAAATAATCCATACCTTTTATAGGTAATTTCCTGTTTCATCTTCTGCAATTAGAATAGAATTAGGTATTGGTAAACATATATTTGTATGGACCTGCTGATCCCATTTCAGAATATTCTTCGAAGGGATCTATTTTTGTAATGACCATTCACACCACATTTAAATCATTCAATTTATACCTTGGAATGAACATAATTCCCATTATGGGAGTTAATTAAACGCTTCATTTTTCCCTGGTAGGTTATTGATTTATAACCTCCATTACCACATCTATAAAATATTCTCGTCCATTTGAAGCATTTTCTTATGAGTTTCTTTCCACATATTTGACATATAGGTTTTCGAATATACAAAACATTAATAATATTACCTGACCTTACATAATGATTTGTTTCCCCCTTATATGATTCCATAGAAAAATTCCCAAGGTTCAAGTGCTAAATCATTACTCCAAGTATTTGGTTGAGAATAAACACAAGATTTCACATTTTATCTCCCATTACATTAGGTTTCTTATTAAGAAAACTATCAAATTTTCCTTCACATGCATTGTTTCTTTGGTGCCTTCTAGATCCATAAATTTGCTGAAACCAAAAAGTGTAGTGTGATTATATCAGTAAAATCATCATATATTATCATTTAGGGATGATAAAGTCTAATATATAATTATTCATGTTATCTGAAACAAATTAAATTTATGTAAAATAACTATGAAACTTTTTAATATGATAACCATTATGGTTATTCCACCAATGTTTAAATTACACCGTAACCTCTAAAGGAATCTAAACCGACCTCAGATACTAATTATAAGGCCCGAACCTTAAACATTACATTCTCTTGAGTTATGTCATGAATTTGACATTAAGGATCATTTTAGTTTTAGAGTTTTATATAATTGGGACATAAATATTACATTACATATCAAAAAATTACAAAGTATAGACTTCTAATATATCCAAAATTTTCTCAATAAAAAAACTTTAATAAAATCAATTATTCCTTTCTTGATATAAATATTATTAAATTTTCCCTTTCTTATACCCATGTTTATTCCATGTTAAAAACATTTAAAAAAATTCGATGATCCTAAAAAACTCAATAAGGGTTATAAAATATGGAATGAAAAAATTATTCCATCAATGCATACAAATCAATAAAATCATACTTTTCACTAATATAACATAGGATATTTATATACCTCATAAAATCATAAGATTTATGAATTACATGCAGAAATAATTAATCATATAGGAAACTTGTCGCATCTATAACGTACTTACAATGAATATTTTATACCTACATAGGGTTTTAAGTTTGAAATATTCATCAAAGTATATTCCCTAAATAACTTTGGATAAACATTAATGTTTACCTCTGTCACATTACACATTCTATTGGATAGCTATCTCGGATTCACTAAGCCTCAGTTTATCGCAGAACCACCCGTATACATATAAAATTTCCAAGAAGCACAACATAATCATAACACAATAGACATGAATAAAGGAAAGACAAAACTTCTACATTATAATGAGAAGATATCAGTTAATTATAATGAAGTATTCAATTTATTCTAAAAAAACTTACAACATAGAAAATGAATATTTTTTAATCAATGTGTCCCATAATATTTAGAAATGTTTAAAGGAAAATATTTTTAAAACTTTAATATCAGTATAATTAAATCTATAAAATATTTTTGAAAACATGGACATTAATTAATAATATTTAGAATTATAAATCATTAAAACAATTAAGAAAATGTTTTTGATAAAGTGTCCCTTACCACTTGAAGAAAATTTTTAATAAAAATAAATATAGAATAACATTATGCACAACATATACATTCATGAGAATAATGATATTTATTATATAATATGACAAATGGAAGTACATACACCATATAAAATAATATTGGTGTATAATAACCAATATTTCTCAATGGGATATAAATTGAGATGAAATCCCATACAATGATAATATAAATGACATAAGAATGTATCAATGTGGTTATTTTCTATTTGAAAAGTATATCCACACAAAGGGAAGTGGATATTAGAACATAAAGAAATAAACATTGATTCCACACATAATAGTTTAATAATATAATCAACAATGTATGTGTAAAACACAATGAGGGGAAATAATGTTTAGAAATTCCCTTACGAAATTTCGGAAACATAAATAAGTCACAATAAAATTTAGAAAATGATATGACGAGAGAGAAAAAGGTATATCATCACATGGAAATTTTTATTACAACAACAAGGATATATAATAACATATCCAAACATATGAAAACATAAATTAAAAGATATCACATAAAAGAAGACTTTGACAAAAAGAGATGGTTGAATGGTCCCCTTGCAATGATTATTTTGTAAATAATATAGATGGATTATGTGTATTAACTATTAGTACACAAAATTAATTTATAAATACAATATATTACATCACCATTTATTTCTCACGTATTCATAGAATAACATAATCATGAATTATAAGATTAACCCAACGAAAGAAAATTGGGTTATTAAGTTCATTTACTTTGTGTCTGACCTGTCTTCATTGTTCATTATCACCAAAAATAATAAACTTATGTTAATTTATGCATGAATAAAAACCATTTTCATGTTTATTATTCATTTTATATCACTTATTAACTTTCAATAATAATCATATTATTATTCAAGTTCATATCGGTCATTTTACCGGTGTTCGGAACTAGAGTAAAAACAACCTTCTTATAGTTACAAAATAATTTAAAATATTATCTTTAAATGAATATATTAAGACCATTATAATTTCAATATTTTAATGATGAACTCATAATCTTATGTATATTTATGTGCACAAAACGAAACATTATTGAATAAGATATCTTATGATACTGATATTCGGAACCAATTACTCATTTTGATGCCCCCATTAAGAAAAATTTGAAAATTACTTCAAAAATACCTTCAAGATCCTCCTTGAGAAATATTTATTGTATTTTTGAAACATATCTTCATTTAATTATTTATTTTACTAAATATACTGATTAAAATAATAATTATAAGGGACGTTTCTATTTTGATTTCTGTTGACACAATTATTTGTAGAAAATCTGTAATTATTTCTAATTAACATTTCTCAGGATGCCCAAAATTTCAACAAAGCGATTTCAATTTTTTTTTTCTAAAAAATTCTATTTCAGTTTCTTCTTCTTAACAATAGTTTATTCTTAACTATTCATTGTTATCTTTCTAAAAAACGTAATTCCTTTAATTTTATCAAATGATTTTTTTATTTAACGTTATTGTCTTCCTTTTTAGAGAAATTCTTACCAAAACATTATTCATTGACTATTATAATTTCTTTTCTTTAAAAAATTTCAAATCTCTCAACTATAATTTTACGTATACAAAAATAAAAACATTTTTGGATTTAGTGACCTTATTATCTTTTGACTTGGAATTTTTTCCCATATATTCTTATTTCATTGATAATCCTATGGGAATTATTTCATATATAGTAATTTATTTTTCACTACTATCATTATCAAAACCTAATTAAGGAATGTAATGAACATAGTTCCCAAAATATCAACATCAAAATAATCATTTGTGAAGTTTACCTTTATGTGATTATGTTGTACTATTATCATTTTTGGAAAATAAGTATAATATTTCATTATGATTTTTTCCCACATTGTTTTTAGAATCAGAGTCAAAAACATGATATTCCTCAAAATATTTTTAGGATTTTATTTCATTGCAGCTTTGTAATACATTTATGAATCTTTTCTTTCACTTAATAACTCTTTAACTTATCATTTTATAAGTAATTATTGTACTATGAATATCATATATTGATATATTTTTAGGATATCAAACATACAATATGGATAATTTAGCATCACAGCATTCATGATGAATTCATAAGACCATTTCAACAACTATAGATTCCTCCTTCATTTCAACAATTCGTCATATATTTCTAATAATTTTATTTTCCATGGTAATGAATTAACTATAAGATTTATTCTCACCCACCATTAAAAAAATCATAAATCAATGTATATATTTTTATCTCTTCGTTCTTCAAAATAGTATTTAGTTTAGAAAATTCATTCAGATTATTCCAAATACTAGTAGGAGTGGAAACAACTTTTCCTCTTAAAAAATAATGCACATGAAGTGATGAGAGGAAAACATTCATAGATATTCAATAATTCTCATGATTTTACATATCATAATTATTATGTGTATAATTCTCACTTTATTGGGGAACCCCATCTATAACAACTTTTGAATCATCGTTCCAAAGGGGTATAAGATTTTGAAGCATTCTACCTTTCCAGATATAAAATTTATGTAATTTAAGAATGGAATCCCTTTATGGTTCACACATCTCAAATTATCCATCAAATCATCCCTTTCAAAACATCACCAGATCATATGAAAATAAAACCCTCATGATGATACCACTTGTAAGATCTATAGTAGGATCCATGTATCACATAGCGGGGGATGGGTGAATCAATGATAAATTTTTATTCCATTTTTCCTTTATAATGAAAAAACTATTTCTTACTGTTAAAGATTAAATTACCTTATAAATCAAATCAAACACACTTCTGTTTGAAATAATGAATTTATAAGTTTCACTACTCCAAAATTGTATTTCTTTTCTATGTAATGTTGTTAAAACAATCCAATACCACACAATCCATTATAAAACAATACCTTTGTATAGAATAAAATTAGTAGGATATTTACATGCATTCTTTTCAATCTATTGAAAAAATTTAATAGTGAACATTATTCTTCTATTAGAAATAATGAAATACAATTATTTTACAATGTTGTTATGGATATTCTTGATAAATTTTCACATTAATGATGTTTAAGATAACATTTCATTTTTTATGTAACACTATGAATGAAAATATTATGGATTCCTAATTATAAATAGTATGATTTTCCAATATGGTTCTCCAGCCGGATTTCTCAATTTATATAAAATAAATATGTTATAAAACAACTGAAACAATTATTAACATCGACATACTCAGCCATTAAATATGAAAATAATTTTCCCAATCCAATTACATATGTTGATTCGAAAACTACCTAAATAAGATCTTGTATCATACCCATTAATTATTCTATCATGAACACATCCTAAGGTAAAAAAATTCCAAAAACATGTCATCCCTATAATTTAAAATATTATCTATCTTCCTTTCATAATAATAATCTTTTCAAAAATGTACAATATACATAATCCTTTTGCAGGTCATCCATATTTTGTTGGGGTGGGATTATAGAATGTTTTCCCGCTTAGAAAAATTTCTTCAAACATCAAATTCCCTTGATTTTTAGATAAATAATTTTCCTATAGACCACTTCTCAAATCTTCATTAACATTAGAAAATATTATATCACCTTTATATTTATTGAGGTATTCTATATAATCTTTATTTCCATTGTGATTTTCTAATTAAAATATTCTTAAATACGATGAAGAGAAATTATAACTCTAATTATCTTCATCCACATAAAAATAAATCATAACTGATTAATTTCAATTATGATGAGCACTTAATGATGTTTAAAAATTCATATATATTCCTTATTATGATCACAACTTATTATACATTTTATTTCACTACACCAAATGAATCTTATATGAATTAAACTTCATCTCATAATGGCTATTAGAATCAAATTCTCGTTATGATGTCTCACACACCAACACTTTACAAATAACATCAATTATCCTTCCAAGATCCCTTTAGACAATCCTTTTGAATATGGATGAAAAAATTCATCTATTCTTCATTTCTTCCAACTTATGATCATGTATCTGCTGATATTTATCTATGTAATTTCTAATAATATATATCTTGAAATATTTTTTATTTGAAAAAACCATTATTTATTATATTAACCTACATTAAAAGAATATTTAAATCAAACTATGGTTATTATTATTTTTCTTGTACCACATGATTTGGAAGCCAAAGTTTTTTTATGGAAAATAATTAATTATTCATATTAATTATTAATGGTTTATTTCAATTTTGATTGATCTCTAATATTATTCTTCATATAGGTCAACAAAAACTTATTTACTTCTCTCTATTTATTGGTTCAAAACACATACCCAAAAAAATTAAGTCTTTATAAAAAACACTAAATCATATAAATAAATGTTACCAATAATATGGATTGATTTTAAAATCCATTTTGATGGAGTAGGGTCACACCTTTTCTGATGGACAGGTTCTAATATCTTTATATTCATTAACTTGTTTCTACTATAAATACAATTTGCATATATTATTTCTATGAATCTCTTTTATCAATTATTTATTTGGACTAAAACTAATAGTATTCATAAAATAATGTTTCTATCAACATTATCATCTAACAAAAATTTCTATATCTAATTTTCAATTTCTATTTCTGTGATATAGGAAATATTCAACTTATGAAACTTCCTTCTTCTACAAACATCATCTTGTATCATTACTTCATCATGAAATTTAATTCCTCTAATATCACAATATACATCATCAAACATTCATTGTAATGTATTAAATAATTCAAGTATTCTAGTGTATTTTTCATTTCCAATATGAATATGAATATGATTTAGCTAAATATGATTGGCAGCCCTCCCCTTTCTTTCATCAGGAATGCACCATAAAAATTTAATCAATTAATAATTTTTCAAAAAGAAAAAATAGACTATAATCATTTTATTTATATTAAGACAATATATTATACAATTAAATTCCCAATTATTATAATTACCTCAATATAGAATCAAATTTTTCTTTTCTTCCAGTAAACATCTTCACAATCTTATAGACATTCTTAACCATTATTTGTCCTACTTTATGAATACAAGGATAGTATGAACAAAAAATAATTTTAAAAATATCATTGATTTATTTGCATCAATAAAAAAATACAACACCTTCAATACAATAATCTTATTTATTATAATGGTGACACTTATCATCTTGTCGATGGTTCGGGATCCAATTCTAATCTTCACACAAAACATTCTTCAGTCCAAAGATGCATTAAATTTTATGACATCCTCTGTTTCCTCCTCCTAATCAACATAATAATCAATATATTGATCTTTTTATTGTAATAAATACACAAAAACTACTTTTTTCAAAACATTCAATGGATTTTTGGGACCTTACAATGCATTCTTTTTCTCCTAAAACATTTTCTATTATAAATTGATGTGTTAATAAAAAAATCAATACCCATCTGGTATATTGATTCACTATTTAATTGTAATTCCACACTCATTTATTTCTCTCCATTTTTAGATTGGTAAACCCCTTGTATTTGGATGATTGGATATTTTATTGGATTGATGTTGAAATTTTAGATTGTTCTATAATCTTTTTTACCTTCATCTGTCCTTTAAAATTTCTCATTTCATGTGTTAATTTTTAAGCATGTGATTAATTGTATGTGGTTATATATGTATTGACTCTACAACTATAACCATATATTTATTGATTTAATAAAATTTACCTTTCAATTATTTTAAAATCCATGATTTTTTTATTAATTGATATTTTCTTTGAAAAGGATGTGGATATTTTGAAAACCCATATTTTAAGGGTATTGAAATTTTTCTATAGATATTGGGAGACATGTTTTCTTGAAATGATAAATTATTTCATTAAATTATTTGATAATTATTCTTGGGAAAATTGGATTAAAATAAAAAAATTTCAAGTGGAATTGAATTGATAAGAACATATATAATATTTTTTCAATTTAATTGTAATGAAGAGACATGAAATTTGGATGTTGAATATGTATTGCTGACTGAGTAGTGTGAGGATCCTATATCCATGAACTAACGCAACACATGGACTATTAAAATTGTGTTTTCATAAAGTTTAAATGATCATATCAACAATTTATTATTGAAAAATTATAATTACTATAGGATTTAAAAAAATTATATTTTAAAAGATTTCATTCAATATTTTTTAATATATATTCCATATAATTTTTTGAAATCATGTTATAAACTAAAATTTATGAATGAGCATACATGCCTTGTTCAATTTAATTTATATTAATAAAGTTTTCAGTTATTTTTCAAAATAAATGGTAGAAATCAGGACGAGACCCTATTATGGAATATATCTCACACCCTAACTTTCTTTTCTAACAATTGCATATTTTGTTATGATTAGTCTATGGAATTGGAATGGTCCACATGAAGGTGGTTGGAGTATTTGATGTAAAGGACTCTCTAGTGATAGTGGATAACAGAATAGATATGGTCCAATTTATTTATGTGGATTTTGTGTATTCGTCCTAATGAATGATCTACTGTACTCTGGTGATGTTTTATTTTCTCTTTGTTTATCAGTAATTTTGTGATAATTTCTCATTTAGGTGTGATTGGAATACCAAATGTTTTTTTTTCATCCATAGTTTCTTCATTCTATAGAAAAAACATTCTCTTAAATTTCATATTAATGACATGTTCTAGTATCCAAATGGTGGGGATTTGTAACACGCTTTGTTCTATGTCAGGACCTTTATGTGTATTAGTGTACTAGTGTACAAGTGTAGCTTCATGATAAAATGTTAATATATTTAGATGAATATAATTCCATGATGTTGGTATGCATTTTTGATCATCCAAGTAGATTGAAGATATGATTTGGGGATTTAGGAGGTTGTTATAAGTGAGCATGTGGAATAATCATATAGTAACAGCCCCTAAGTCAAGATGAGTGTTTGTGAAAATTGTAATTGTAGAATAATTTTGTTTTAATATAAAACTTTTCCAACATGTTATGTGGATTTTGGAATACCAATATCATGAATCAATTGATTTAAATGATTATCTGAGAAATATTTTTATGTTATCTGTATTTATTAAAGTATTTTTGTGGAATTATCCCAGTTAAAGTAAAATTGAATAAGTATCAGTATGATTCCTCAATCGAAGGTCAGTATGGAAATTATATTGTGGATAAGAATATTGTATGGATGGTGGTGCTTTTTATCCGAGATATTAGCTAGATTAATTCACCCATTTTTTAGAAGGTATTAGTAGTGGAAAATTGAAGGGTTGAAATTGGGGATCATTCTCATCTACTTCATCTATAGATTCCCCAATCATTTTATGTCTAAAAATACCCTTTAGTGGTCAGTTATTGGTTGGTTAGGATTTTGGTTTTTTTAAATCCTATAAATTATTGGTTAATTATATGTGAAATGTGATTACATTTAGATGTAAGGTCCATGTAGGAGATGTTGGAAATCACTTTTTATTGAGAAGAAACATAAGGTAATTGACCATAAATAATCTAGTTCTCTAATCCCCTCGAATTGTTATAAAGAATCAATGGTTTTTTCTAATTTGATGTATGTTATTATCATATTTTATGGTGAAATAACTACGACTAAGTATTTAAAACGTTTATATTATCATATTTATTTTAACCCTGAAGTAGTGATGAATGATAAATTGATCCTTGATGATTTAATATGTTTCATAGATATGAAATTTATTATAATTTTTTCAAGTGGAATATGAAATCCTATTAAGATGTGATATATTTATCATTTATGGATGATATTAAACTTTCTCGTTACTCATAGATAACCGAAGTATATTATAATCATTGTGTACTTTTAGTTTATTAATTTAATAGAAATAGAAATGTTGAAGAGTCACATGGTGATTTTCAATATTAATCGACATCTAGACATCCTGATGTGTCTGAAAGAGGCATGTTGACTTTCATCTAGTGTATTGAGCTTTGTAATATGAAATATGTCTTCACTGAGGCACCCATGATCAATGGTACATGAGTTATCTCAAGCAACCTATAAATTATAATCCATTCATTGAATATTCTGCATCTTGTGACACATTCCAATCATTTCTAAAGGGTATATTTTCATAATATGATTATTCAATAATAAAGGTGTCCCACCCACAGACATCTATAATAATGAATCTTCAGGATGTGTAACAGTCTCCAGAGGAATCTGATTTGGGTCTCAAAATAGTGAAAGGTATCATAAATATGTCTTTATTTTTTTCCAGCTCCTGTATTTTATACTGATGTATCACACTCCCTCATATCATATATTGTTTTAAATTTTGTCAATTTATTCTATGATGATTATTTCATGAATGATGTGTTTTATTATTCTCTTAGGAATGAAGAGTGATAATGGTATCAAATGTCCCAAATTTGTTTTATCACTAACAAAGATTGAGATCACATTAAATCTTATGGATATCAACATGAAACCTCAGGATTTTATTTTACGGTTAGGTTGGTTAATTTTTTTAATAATGGATTTAATGATTTATTTATTGAGACTCTACAAACACACTTAATGAGGTGCACTGTTTTTTAAAGAATAATTTTTCATAAGATAAACTATATGTAGAACACATTTTATGTTAGGTAAGGTTATATATATGTTTTATTTTTATTTTTAGATTGATTATTTTTTGTGGTGATCTCCATCATATTTTAATTGTCTTTTCTGACATGTTACCATTAGCCATTCTTTGTTTTCCCCTAGTGAAAAAAGTAATGTTCTATATTGATCTAATACCTATTATATAGCCAGTTTTGAATCCTCCTACACATTTTTAACTAGATTAATTTATTGATTTTGAAACTGAATTGGATATTTAATAGAAATTTTTTATATTCATCAGTGTTTTTTATATTCAGAGGTGAATTTTTTTCCAAATATTTCTAATTATACACTTTGAATTTATTTGATTTTTTATAAAACAATTGGGTTACTGTAAAAAAATTATTTTGTCATAGAATATATGATTTCATTGATATTTTTAAGGTGGATATGTTTTATTCAAATATTGATAGTCAATATGGTTATCACTAGCTATTTATTAAATTATATGACAACAATAAGACTACTATCTAGAGTAGGTATGACCATATCACATATCCTACAATATCATTTTGTATTATTAACCCTCTTGGATTTATTATGGAAGTACTGAATATCATATTACATGAGTATCATTATATATTTTTTTGGTTTTTATCAATGAAAATATTGTCAAGTATAAAAATATTATGGATGTTGTGATTAATATAAGAATAATTATACAAATGGTTATAAGTCAACCAATTTATGTCATGCTTTAAAAATGTGATTTTTTAAATCCGGATTTGATGTTACTAGGAAACATAGACTCAAAATTTTGTATTTCAGTCAATATAGAGATGTTTCAGGTTGTTATGACATGAAAATATTTACTTTATTTATTTGGATTCATATTTTCTTATGATTAGCGGTGTATTACCAACAGATTCTTAAAAATTAACGACAATTTGTTATCTGATTATTTCTCCCAAGCGTAAGTGCTGAAGTTATTCTGTGGCTAAAAATTTAAAAATTCATTTTATTAATCGAAGTTCCATTTTACTTCTTCCTATAACTTTATATTTTATATGCTAGATTGGGAAATTTAAACATTCGTCATTCATCATGTCTAGGTTTGGTAATCATTCTCATACAAGATTATTGTGTACGGGCCTATTGTTTTCTATAACAAAGTGCATACATGACGAAATATCATACACATGTTATTAAACTCATAGTTGTGATTCATGATATTAGTAGTTTTTAACATTACCTTTATAGAGAATTTATTACATTCTATAAGAATTTCAAAATAATGATTTATATCTTATCTCAATTTGATTTGAATCATAATTATAGACAATGGGTGGAGTACCTTTTTTATATCAATTTTTTAATTTTCATTAACCCAAGTAAGATAATTTTTATTGATGTTGAATTAATAATGATTCTCCTATCACATTCTATAGAAAAATTCAACATATGAGTTGGATTGTACAATAGTTTTCATCAATTTTAGTTTGGATTATAGGAAGATGTGATATAGATTATCCTGATATTTTTTAGTCGAAATCCTCTATTCTCAAGATAATTCAGCAGAAGAAATTTCTATATGATGAATTATGTGTAACATAGATCTCACCATGTGGTTATAGGAGCATTGGTGACAGTTAATTATATTCTAATGGTTTCCTATAGTTCAGAAACTTGAACATTTTTCATTTTCAAGTAATAAAAAGTTATAATGGTGGATTCCCATAATTCAATGTGTGTGGTGAATCTGGTTACCCCAAATATGTTCTATGAGATGTGAAACTAATTTATTGTATAACAATATGATGTGATATTTTGGAATATTTTTATCATTATTGGGCATTCCAATAAGTGATATATTATCACCGAAAACATTTGGGTTTGCTTCAGCCCCCTCCTCATGATGAAATTTAAGTAGAATTATATTTCTGTATTTACATTATGTATTTCCATATAGATTTTGAAATTACAGTATAATTTGGCTGTTGATTTTTTATATGATAAAATTAGCTCAGTTTATATCAATTTTAGATACAAACCGAAACGTGGATCTGGTATAACTCTATGTAAAATATGTTTTCATGATTCATGAAGTTACATATGTTGTAGCCTCAGATAGGAACCCCTATTTGAAATTGTATAGTAGAAGATACCTCATTGAGGTGGTGGAATCTTTTGTTAGATAGGGAATAGCCTGTCATCTTTAAAATGATGGAAAGTAGAAAGAGCTATAAATATTCTTGAAGACATTCTCTGGCCTTATGTTCTCAATACTGGTGGATATTGTGATGTCCATTTGAGATGAGTTGAGTTTAACAAAAATAAAACCTACCAATTAGATTTATAAATTTCTCATTTTGAGGAATTGTACGGATATCATTTTAGATCATTGTTTTACTAGATGGGTATTGGTGATGTTTCACTTGTTATACCTTTATCATTGTAAGAAATGATGGAAATCATTTAGATGGTTCATCAAAGTATGGGGACAAAATATATCTAGAATAAATAGTTGGATTAATTTACATGATGGACTTTTGAATTTCCTGTTAGTTATCAGTTTTTTTCTATAGTTTCACCCCAGTTGGTTTGTTGAAAACTTTGACAACATTGAAATCATGCACTGAGATATGTGGGATCATTTAATATTTTTAATAATACTAGAATGGTGTCTTATCAAAATGATTGAGCTTCTTAGTTAATGTCGATATAAAATGTGTTTCATATATCTGACTGAATGTTAACTTTTTATTGAAAAGAATGTAAGAGTCCAAAAAGTATAACATAAAAAGATGGGGATCATGGGGTCTGAAATGATGCAGGCCAAGAGCATCATCAAGAATAGCTTGAATGCAGCTCCCTGGAATAGAGCAGAGATGATCATAGACGATGAGGTCCTCATCTTATTTTTCTCCGTGGGCCATTTTGTCAGTTGCGAAGTTGCCTTCCCTACACACATGGTTGATAGAATCGCTCTGGATGATGAATCTCCTACACATCCAAATGAAGTAGCGAAGGTCCCAAGGAACCGCAGCCTTCCCTTGGAGATAAAGGGCAGTAGAGGCTGAGCCAGTTTCGATAACCTCCACTCTGATATTGAAGTACCAGAATAACTCCAAACAGGTGTTCATGGCTCAAACCTCTGCTCCCACAAAATTCCCTTGACCATAAAAGGCATTGAAACTACGTCAGACAGAACAAAAAAAAAACCCTAACCGGCCATCCACCCCTCATATGACCCTCCCTATAGTAGATGTCCATGTTGAGCTTCACGCCTCTTCCGGGCGGAGTCCATCTCACCCAGTTTCCCCGGTTGTTGTTGGTTATGCCCCCCAAAGTTGCCCAGCCTTGGGGTGATTCTTCTGGAGTATGAAGAACATTCACTAACCCAAATAGATATCCCCAAATGGATCACCAAGGCTCGCGTTATGACATGTAGCGCACTATAAAAAATTTGGATTTCTCTCTGGCCTTGTTCCGTGCCTCCCATAAGTTCCTGCAAATCGCTGCCATCGTGATGGCCCAAATTTTCTTTTCAATATCCAAGGCACCTTGAAACTGAAGCCAACTCGTGCATGTCTCTTGGAAGGAGTTCCCACCCCTGCTAACATTCATACAATATTCCAAATAACCCCATTGGGTTCTAGCCCAGTCGCTGTGGATAAAAAAGGTGATTTGTGGTTTCCACTTTCGGGGAGGTCCAACAATGACAGTGTGACACTCTGCTAACGCCTCGACGCTGGATGTTCTCAACTGTCGGAAGTGCCTGATGTAGAATGTGCCAAGTAAGGAAGTTGAGTTTGGTTTGTATACCTTTACACCATCAATTTTCCGATTTCTCATTGCGTTCCCTCCGTGCGTGCAAGGAGGAGCGGTAACCACTGCTCCAGAATTTTCCAGATAGAGAAGCTGTGAAACAGGACCTATCCAATTCATCTGCCAGGATAATATTGCGGAAGATTTTCCTCTGCTCGGTTTCAAGGATGGCTTCCATGAGGCCTTGGTGGCAAATGGCCTCCATGAAGGTCCTGTTTGGAACAGGGATGCCCGGAGAGTGGAGTTTGGTGCCAACACAGTTTACATTCCATTTGTTTATGTCCCCGCCCCCGATTACCCAGCGAGAATGATCGTATAAATGGGAAGATTAGAAAACATACATTTAGGCAGATTGGACAGGGGCCACCTCTTGCACGGCCAATCCTCCCATTTAGCGCCATATTTTCTGAGCATATACCTAGCCTAGATAGAGGAACCTTCGATGATCTGCCAGGCAAGCCTTGCATGGCTTCCGTAACATTGCGAAGACCCACACAACCCTCATCAATCCGGTTTTCCAGGCAGCTCCAGGAGGCCCCGTGGCATCTCCCAAGCTGGTTGGCATCCCATGAGAAGGCTGACATGTTTTTTTCCGATCATAGATATAGTTCCCTTGGGAGGGCAGATAACTAAGACCACGTGAATCGGTATCAAAGTAAGGATGTTGTTGATGAGGGTAACCCTACCTCCGAATGATATAATCTTGTTCTTCCAGTTGTATATCCTACTCGTGATCCGTTTGATGGTATCATCAAAAAGATTCTTTTTAATTATCTTGTATGATATCGGGGAACCCAAGTATATCATTTGCAGGTGGCTTTCCCAGATTCGCAGGATTTCCAGGACAGCGAGGCACCTACTTCTCGAGCCTTTGTTTGAGATGAAAACCTTGCTCTTTCTAGTGATATGAATCTTCCCACAAGCCGCCCTGTAGGCCTTCAAAATTCCCTTGAGTTTCTTCAACGACCTACTTCTGCCATTGGTAAAAATTAGGATGCACTCAAAAAACATGAGGGGGAAGATATTATTCTCCCTGTACATGGTAACAAAGGGTTTGAGCCTTCCCTCCTCCTAAAGGCTATGCGAGTTGTTGGCGTGGGCATGTTGGGCGAGAAGGAAAAGAATGGGAGACAAGGGATACCCCTGCCACACATCTCTGATGTTCTTGAAACACAAAAAGCTCTTTCCCATTAGTGAAATTGCGAGCCAAGGAGACCACTAGCATCTGAATCATAAGTCACAAAACCATTCCTCAAAGAAGAGCTTCTTGATCACATGAATGATGATGTCCCATTTGACCATGTCATAAACCTTGCACAAGTCCGCTTGAATAATGATGTTGGACCCTTCCGTTCACTTGTTGATGTCTCTCACCACCTCCATCAAAATATCAATTGCCCCTTCTTCCCCTCTTCCTTTCATGAAGTTGTGCTACTCAGCAGACACGAGTCTTGGAACCCGGAGGCCGAGCCTTCTTTCCAGCAAACTGGACAGAATTTTCATGTGAAGTTGTAGAGGCAGATCAGCCTGTAGTGGGAGAGGTTTGAGGGGTCCTTGAACTTGGGGACGAGAACTAGTCGAGATGCACACACACCCCTTGGCAGTGAACCCCCCTAAATAAATCTTGAACTCCCTGTGTCACATGGGTAATGAACACTTCCCACACTGCAACATAGAAGGCACTTGGAAAACCGTCCGGACCAGGGGCACTTTCCTGATTTCAACTGAAGATGACCTACCTGATTTCCTCCTCCTTTGGGATCTCTATGAATGTTCTATTATTACACTCCATGGAAATACCATGCGTGCCTTGAATAACTTTCTACTCTCCTCGATCCACATAATTCCTTCCATCCCCAGACGAGGTGGTGTCACCCAGTATCACATTGAAGTGTTCTAAGGCCACATTCCCTACAACATCGATGTTTGTGATGAAAGTCTCTTCCTCCTGCATCATGTTGATTCAGGTGCTTCATCTTTTTTCCATCAGAGAATCAAGGAAGTAGGATGTATATTTATCCCCTTCTTTAATCCATAGCGCCCTTGACCGAGTCCGATATGCCTTTTCAGTTTCCAAAATCCTTACCGCCAACAAGGATCTCCTATCATGCAGCACCACGAAATTTTTATCATCCCACACCAACTAAAATGATTTTTCCAAGTTATCAATATCCGCTTCGAGGACATCCAATTGAATATCAGCGACAGGGTTATTCTCGAGCAAATCCAGGATGCTCCCTTTAAACCTTCGGAGGCAGAGGTAATGGTTGTCCCATGCATTAAAATAAATATCAACCTTCCATGAAGCCTCATTCATCTGCAAAAAAACCACCCCTCTTGTGCCAATTGGACATGTAAAAGAATTTTATCTCCCTTGCGGGGGACCTGAGAAACTTGATCAGCAGGGGGCGTGATCAAACATCTCCCTGGTGAGGTGGGAAACTTTGGCATGGCTTAAGGTATCAAGCCCCTGAATGTTTGAAAAACACCTATCCAGTCTTCTCTAGACGCACTGCTTCCCTTTACGGTTGTTGCACCAGGTGTAACGGTTGCCCAAGAAATCCATGTCCATGATTCCTCAGGAGGCAATGAAGTTTTGAAAATCTCTCATGGTGCTTGTGAAACCCCTCACCCCTCCTCTTTTTTCGGACACATCTGCCACAGTGTTGAAATCCCCTCGAATAAACCAGGGTCTTCTCACCGTTTGGAGAGTTTTTTTTTACATTTTTTCAAAAAAAAAATTATAAAATACCACCAGGGTAAAAAAAAATTAATTTTTTACCTCCCAAAAGCGGCATCTAGTGTGCCGCCTTTGGGGGTTTTTCCACCCAGGGCAAGGCGGCACACTGTGTGCCGCCTTTACCCAAAAACTAACGCAAAGGCGGCACACCAGGTGCCTCCTTTGCATAAATATGTTTTTTTAAATTTTTTATTTTTATTGTTATTTTTTTTGTTTTGTTTTGTTTTATATATATATATATATATAAAATTCAACAGAATTTTTCTGCTATTTAATATCCAACGGTTCTACCGTTACAGCAGTCTGGATTCTGACTGATACCCTCATCCAGGACTCCCTTTTATAAGGGGGTTTTCCCTAATAATCAAACTGCATTTCCAATGTGGGATTCTGGTTCTTCTTTTCCTGCGCAGTACATTCTGCATTTCCGATGTGTGATTTTGTTTCAAGTACACGACTATGAAAGACTATAAAACATAAATTATAAGACCAATATAAATGAAACGTTAAACACTGATTAAACATATAAGAAATAGTTGAAAACAAAAATAATTTCATAAAAAATGTTGATACAAATTAATTTATAATATTTCAAAACCACCTACTTGAAACATAAACATATTTCAAGTATGTGACTTTGAAATCTTATAAAAGATAAACTATAACACCAATATAAATTAAACTTTATAAATTGATTAAACATATAAGAAATAGTTGAAAACAAAAATAATTTCATTAAAAATGTTGACCAAAAATTATTTATAAGCTTTCAAAACCATCAACTTGAAACATAAAAATGTTTCAAGTTACCAAATTTGAAAGACTATAAAACATAAAATATAAGACCAATACAAATGAAATGTTAAACATTGATTAAACATATAAGAGATATAGCATTAAGGGATCAAATTTTTATTCAAATGTTGTCATTAAGTATATTTAGAAATATTTTCAGAGGAGTGGTGGATCTTCGAGCTGCCAATGGCGTGGGGCTGGCTGCGTTGGCCATTGGCAATTACCATCTATCATTGCCAACTGGAATGCTTCTGGTTTTACATAACTGTTGTTTTGTACCGAGTGTTACGAAGAACATAATTTCTGTATCATGTTTCGATATGGATGGATTTATTTTCAATTTTGGAAATAAGGGTTGTTTCTTTTGTAAGAACGATGTATGTTATGATATGAAACATTTAAATAACAGATTGTATGTATTAAATTATGAAATCCAAGTGTTGAAAATCGATAAAGAAACAAACTCAACTGACTCATACAACACCCAATTGTGGAATCATCATCTCAGTCATGTAAATGGGAACCATTTGACAAAGCTATCACTACTACAAAAATGGGCAAGGGAAGCACCACTTTATATCACCGCTATGAAAAAACTGATGATAAAGAAGCCATGTATCAGTGCTAAAATTTTAGCACTGATGCAGGGTAATTTTTATCATCACTGAAAAAGCGCTCATAAAAATCCCCATTATCAATGCAAAAAAATTGATGATAAAGAAGGCATGTATCAATGCTAAAATGTTAGCGCTGATACATGAAAGATTTATGAGTGATTTTTTAGCGCTGATAAAACCGTAGTTCCATATTTTTAATAAATGGTTTATGATAGAATAAAGCATATTAATGATTAATGAATGGATTATAGTTGTTAGTGATTTAATGGTTGTTTTTACATTAAAATGGTTAACAATTGAAATGCATATGGTAATAAAAATCCAAGAAATTATAATGTTAAATGCAATAAGTATTGGGTAATGTTGATATGGATGCTTATGTGATTTGTTGGGGATTATTTGTGTCATTATAATGGAATTGGTTATAAGAGGGTGGTAGTAACAAGGAAATGGTTGGCGAGGGTGTTTGGAGTGTTAGTTTGGTGTAAACCCTTAGGAAAGATTTATGTGTGACTATATACTTATTATATTTTCTTATTATTTCTTACACACCACCACTTGAGTCGAGAAACCTGATTGAAATCCATATGGGTACTTTGGTTCTGAGTGTTTTTCTCAATATCTAGGTTATAGAGGGAACACGTATAGAACCACTCCCTATTCCCTTTCCCCCTTCACACTTAATATGCGTTGTAATGGATCACAATGGGTGTATATATACAACCTATAATGATTTTAGATTTTGGTGTATATATATTCTTTTTTACATGATTATGTGTATTTGGTGTGGATACAAAGTGGGGGTTGTGCATTGTAGGAGGAGAGTATGATTTTTATGTCCTTCATGTTCACGATATCATACTGTGATTTGGATGTGATGTGTGGTTGTTATGTGGATATGGTTTTTTATGTGTTTGTGACATGTGTATGTGTGGATATATGGTTATGGGATTATATAGAAGGGGGTTAAGTATAATAAATATTCCATTAGATTTTGAGAATGACCATATTTGTGGGGAGGTGGATGTAGGGTAATTTATTAATATATACTCA
Source organism: Viscum album (assembly GCA_963277665.1). Lineage (NCBI taxonomy): Eukaryota > Viridiplantae > Streptophyta > Magnoliopsida > Santalales > Viscaceae > Viscum > Viscum album. Next base: position 849,556,156 of record OY728161.1, read on the forward strand.
TTTGATATTACACATAAGATAGAGTTTGGAATTAGAAACTAATGGGAATAGAATGGGATGATAGGTAAATAATATTTGTTAAAATTTTCATATGGAATAACTTGGGAGACCATCTATGACACAATTGATTACCCCCCCCCCCCCGTGATTTAAAGTAAGTAACTTGAGCTTACCAAAAATATTAGGCATGATTATATTGAATGTAGGGCAGAGACCTAGGAGTGGTATATTTATCATTCTTGATTATTCTTGTGTTTGGACTAGGGTGATTTGAGGATTCTATAATGAATCTAAAGTAATTATATTTTCTGAATTTTATATTATAGAGATTATGATAATCCTTTCTTTACAAATAGAGTTGGCTACTAGTTTTCATCCATATGTATTTTAGGTTTGGGAGGTATAAAAGGATGGACTAGTTGACCATAGAAGGGTTGACCCAATAGAGGAGGATGAGTCATAGAGGATGATGACGTGTTAGTTTTACCATCCATGTTTACATTGTTGTTATTCTAGACTACATACTCCATAGGAGTTGGAAGAAAATTTTATATGTCACGGAATAGATCGGAGTTATAAATGTTGGAATAAACATGGAGAAAAAGAGAATATCGTTAGTGGCTGGGATAAAACTACGTTTTATGTATCATTAGATATGAATACAAATATGTATAATGAAGAAGACCGTATGGATGATTTGATTATATATGTCAATGATGATGACGATCGTATTGAGTAAATGATAAATAAAATTGAAGATAAACTCCGTGATTTCCAAAAATTGTTTGAGAAGTTAAAGAGTTGTGAAAAGACGCCATTGTATGCTGGTTGCACTAAATATTCAACATTGTCAACTATACTGATGTTGTATAAATTGAAAGTATGCAACAGATGGAGTGATATCAGTTTTACAGAACTACTTGCTCTCTTGAATGACATGCTCCCGGAAGAAAATGAGCTCCCAAGCAGGGCATATGAAGCTAAAATAAATAATGATGGGAAATTATATCATCTGGATGACTCTCCAGCACTCATAGTACATGGTCTGTTATGTTGGTAAATTATAACTTCCCACCCAGGTTATGCATGAAGCAGAAATTCATCATGTTATCTATGCTTAGATCAGGACCAAAATAACTAGGTAATGATATTGAAGTTTATCTGGCTCCTTTGATTGTGTATTTGATGTTATTTTGGGATTCAGGTGTTATGATTTATGATGCTTATAAAATTGAATACTTCATGTTAAGAGTGATGTTGTATGGGACAATAAATGATTTCCCTTCATATAGAAATTTGTCGGGCTATAGAATAAGAAGAACTCAAGGGTGTCCCATGTGTGAAGAAATTAAAGAATCAATTAGGTCGAAACATTCATCTAAATCTGTGTTTCTAGAACATCGTAGATTTCTACCTCATCGGCATAAGTCCCAATCTTGGACAACATCATTCAATGGATGTTCAGAACAACATCCAACACTGTCTCCACTAACAGGTGATCAGCTGTTTGAGAAAGTAAAAGATTTGAACACTCTTTTTGGTAAACCATTTTCGAAAAACCTTACAAAAATCGGTTGAAAAAAGAGACCAGTTTTTTTTAATTACCACACTGGAATTGTTTTGTATGTCAGACATTTTCTTGATGTGATGCATGTGTAAAAAAATGTATGTGACAGTTTTATAGGAACATTGCTAAATTCCCCTTAAAAAACAAAGGATGGAATTGAGGCATGGTCAGACATGGTTGACATGGGAATACGATAAGAGTTGGCTCCTGTGAAGGGTGAAAATCCAATGTTTCTTCCTCATGCTGCTTATACTCTTTCTAGGGTGGAGAGATATATTTGTTTTTCAACTTGTTCAATGATATAAAGGTTCTATTGGGGTATTCATCAAATATCAATAACATTGTGTCAATGAATTATATGAAGTTAAAAGGATTCAATTCACATGACTGCCATGTTTTGATAAAAAATCTAATTCCTACAGATTTACGTTGCATTTTTCCCAAGAATTTTCATCATATGTTAACCAAACATTGTTTCTTTTTCAAAGCTATATGTAGCAATGTTTCTTTTTCAAATCTATATGTAGAAATGTTTTAATCAATGTTTAATGTTTCATTTATGTTGTTCTTATATTTTATGTTTTATAGTCTTTCAAATTCGTGTACTTGAAACATTTTTACGTTTCATGTAGACGGTTTTGAAAGATTATAAATTAATTTTTATAGACATTTTTTAGGAAGTTTTTTTTGTTTTCAACTATTTCTTATATGTTTAATCGATGTTTAACGATTCATTTGTATTGGTCTTATATTTTATGTTTTATAGTCTTTCAATGTCGGGAACTTGAAACATTTTTAAGTTTCAAGTTGATGGTTTTGAAAACATTGATTAAACATATAAGAAATAGTTTAAAACAAAAAAAAACTTCCTAAAAAATGTCTATAAAAATTAATTTATAATCATTCAAAATCGTCTACTTGAAACTAAAAAATGATTCAAGTACGCGAATTTGAAAGACTATAAAACATAAAATATAATAACAACATAAATGAAACATTAAACATTGATTAAAACATTTCTTCATATAGCTTTGAAAAAGAAACATTTCTACATATATCTTTGAAAAAGAAACAATGTTTGGTTAACATATGATGAAAATTCTTGGAAAAAATGCAACGTAAATCTGTAGGAACTAGATTTTTTATCAAAACATGGCAGTCATGTGAATTGAATCCTTTTAACTTCATATAATTCATTGACACAATGTTATTGATATTTTCTGAATACCCCTCTAGAACCTTTACATCATTGAACAAGTTGAAAAACAAATATATCTCTCTTCCCTAGAAAGATTATAAGCAGCATGAGGAAGAATCATTGGATTTTCAACCTTCACCGGAGCCAACTCTTCTCGTATTCCCATGTCAACCATGTCTAACCATGCCTCAATTCCATCCTTTGTTTTTTCAGGGGCATTTAGCATTGTCCCTATAACGCTGTCACATACATTTTTTACACATGCATCACATCAATAAAATGTCTGACATACAAAACAATTCCAGTGTGGTAATTCAAAAAAACTGGTCTCTTTTTTCAACCGATTTTTTTAAGGTTTTTCGAAAATGGATTACCAAAAAGAGTGTTCAAATATGTTACTTTCTCAAATATCTGATCTCCAGTTAGTGGAGACGGTGTTGCATGTTGTTCTGAACATCCATTGAATGATGTTTTCCAAGATCGGTACTTATGCCGATGAGGTAGAAATCTACGATGGCCTAGAAACACAGATTTAGATGAATGTTTCAACCTAATTGATTCTTTATTTTCTTCGCACATGGGACACCCTTGAGTTCATTTAATGCTATAGCCCGACAAATTTCCATAAGAAGGGAAATCATTTATTTTCCCATACAACATCACTCTTAACATGAAGTATTCACTTTTATAAGCATCATATATCATAACACCTGAATCCCAAAATAACATCAAATCCACAATCAAAGGAGCCAGATAAACATCAATATCATTACCTGGTTATTTTGGTCTTGATATAAACATAGATAACATGATGAATTTCCACTTCCTGCATAACCAGGGTGGAAAGTTATAATTTACCAACATAACAGAACATGTACTATGAGTGCTGGAGAGTCATCCAGATGATATAATTTCCCATCTTTATTTATTTTAGCTTCATATGCCCTGCTTGGGATCTCATTTTCTTCCAGGAGCATGTCATTCAAGAGAGCAAGTAGTTCCATAAAACTGATATCACTCCATCTATTGCATACTTTCAATTTATACAACATCAGTACAGTTTACAAAGCTGAATATTTAGTGCACCCAGCATACAATGGCGTCTTTTCACAACACTTTAACTTCTCAAACAAGTTTTGGAAATCAAAGAGTTTATCATCAATTTTCTTTCTCATTTCCTCAATATGATCGTCATCATCATTGACATCTATAATCAAATCCTCCATACGGTCCTCTTCATTATCCATATTTGTATTCACATCTGATGATACATAAAACGTAGTTTTATCCTAGCCACTAACTATATTCTCTTTTTCTCCATGTTTAGTCCAACATTTATAACTCCGATCTATTCTGTGACATATAAAATGTTCTTCCAACTCCTATGGAGTAAGTAGTCTAGAATAACAACAATGTAAACATGGATGGTAAAACTAACACGTCATCATCCTCTATGACTCATCCTCCTCTATTGGGGCAACCCTTCTATGGTCAACTAGTCCATCCTTTTATACCTCCCAAACCTAAAATATATATGGATGAAAACTAGTAGCCAACTCTCTTTGTAAAGAAATGATTATCATAATCTCTATAATATGGAATTCAGAAAATATAATTACTTTAGTTTCATTATAGTTTCCTAAAATCACCCTAGTCCAAACACAAGAATAATCAAGAATGATAAATCTACCACTCCTAGGTCTCTACCCTACATTCAATATAATCATGCCTAATATTTTTGGTAATCTCAAGTTACTTTCTTTGAATCACAGGGGAGTAATCACTTGTGTCATAGATGGTCTCCCATGATATTCCATATGAAAATTTTAATAAATATTATTTACCTATCATCCCATTCTGTCCCCATTAGTGTTTAATTCAAAACTCCATCTTAAGTGTAATATCAAATGAGTATATATTAATAAATTACCCTACATCCACTTCCCCACTAATATGGTCATTCTCACAATCAAATGGAATATTTATTATACTTAAACCCCTTCTATATAATACCATAACCCTATATCCACACATACACATGTCACAAACACCTAAAAAACCATATCCACATAACAACCACACATCACATCCAAATCACAGTATGATATCGTGAACATGAAGGAAATAAAAATTATACTCTCCTCCTATAATGCACAACCCCCACTTTGTATCCACACCAAATACACATAATCATGTAAAAAAGAATCTATGTACACCAAAACCTAAAATCATTACAGGTCGTATATATACACCCACTGTGATCCATTACAACGCATATTAAGTGTGAAGGGGGAAAGGGAATAGGGAGTGGTTCTATATGTGTTCCCTCTATAACCTAGATATTGAGAAAAACACTCAGAACCAAAGTACCCATATGGATTTCAATCAGGTTTCTCGACTCAAGTGGTGGTGTGTAAGAAATAATAAGAAAATATAATAAGTATGTAGTCACACATAAATCTTTCCTAAGGGTTTACACCAAACTAACACTTCAAACACCCTCGCCAACCATTGCCTTGTCACTACCACACTCTTATAACCAATTCCATTATAATGACACAAATAATCCCCAACAAATCACATAAGAATCCATATCAACATTACCAACTTCTTATTGCATTTAACATTATAATTTCTTGGATTTTTATTACCATATGCATTTCAATTGTTAACCATTTTAATGTAAAAACAATCATTAAATCACTACCCACTATAATCCATTCATTAATCATTAATAAGATTTATTCTATCATTAACCATTTATTAAAAATATGGAACTATGGTTTTATCAGCGCTAAAAAATCACTCATAAATGCTTCCTGTATCAGCGCTAACATTTTACCATTGATACATGCCTCCTTTATCAGCACTTTTTTTGCATTGATAATGGGGTTTTTATGAGCTATTTTTCAGTGATGATAATGATTACCCTGCATCAGTGCTAAAATTTTAGCACTGATACATGGCTTCTTTATCATCACTTTTTTTATCGGTGATATAAAGTGGTGCTTCCCTTGCCCATTTTTGTAGTAGTGATAGCTTTGTCAAATGCTTCCCATTTACATGACTGAGATGGTGATTCTACATCTAGGTGTTGTATGAGTCAGTTGAGTTTGTTTCTTTATCGATTTTCAACACTTGGTTTTCATAATTTAATAAATACAAACTGTTATTTAAATGTGTCATATCATAACATACGTCGTTCTTATAAAAGAAACAACCCTTATTTCCAAACCTGAAAATAAATCCATTCATATCGAAACATGATACAGAAATTATGTTCTTGGTAACACTATGTACATAATAACTGTTATGTAAAACCAAAAGCATTCCAGTTGGCAATGAGAGATGGTAATCGCCAATGGCCAACGCAGCCAGCCCCTCGCCATTGGCAGCTCGAAGATCCACCACTCCTCTGGAAATATTTCTAAATATACTTATTTACAACATTTGAATAAAAATTTGATCCCTTAATTCTATATTTCTTATATGTTTAATCAATTTTTAACGTTTCATTTGTATTGGTCTTATAGTTTATGTTTTATAGTCTTTCAAAGTCGGGAACTTGAAACATTTTTAAGTTTCAAGTTGATGGTTTTTAAAGCTTATAAATTATTTTTGGTCAACATTTTTAATGAAATTATTTTTGTTTGCAACTATTTCTTATATGTTTAATCAATGTTTAAAGTTTAATTTATATTGGTGTTATAGTTTATCTTTTATAAGCTTTCAAAGTCACGTACTTGAAATAAGTTTAAGTTTCAAGTAGGTTCTTTTGAAAGATTATAAATTAATTTGTATCAACATTTTATATGAAATTATTTTTGTTTTCAACTATTTCATATATGTTTAATCAGTGTTTAACGTTTCATTTTTATTGGTCTTATAATTTATGTTTTATAGTCATTCAAAGTCGCGTAATTGAAATAGAATCATACATCGGAAACACAGAATGTACTGCACAGGAAAAGAAGAACCAGAATCCCACATCAGAAATGCAGTTTGATTTTCAGGGAAAACCCCCATATAAAACGGAGTCCTTGGTGAGGGTATCAGTCAGAATCTAGACTGCTGTAATGGCAGAACCACTGGATATTAAATAGCCGAAAATTTTTTCTGAAATTTTTTGTTATATATATATATATATATATATATAACAAATCAAAACAAAAAAATAAAAATAAAAATAATTTTTTTTTTAAAAAAAAATATTTATGCAAAGGAGGCACCTGGTGTGCCTCCTTTGTGGTTAGTTTTTGGGCAAAGGCGGCACACCATGTGCCGCCTTTCCCTGGATGGAAAACCCACCAAAGGCGGCACACTAGGTGCCGCTTTTGGGAGGTAAAAAAATATTTTTTTTTACCCTGGTGGTATTTTATAAAATATTTTTTTGAAAAAATGTAAAAAAAACTCATAAATTTAACCTTTCCTCAGTGCCACAGCTGTTGTAAACGAACATGAAGAGCAGCTCGAAGCCATTGTATTTGATGCGAGTGTAAATGTATTAGTCTGAGCTCTCCACCATCTCCATTTCAACCTCTTCTTTCCAAAAGTTCCAAATACGGTAGTTATCCGGAGAAGCATGCATGTGATGACTGAATCCCATCCTCTTTCCAAAAGTGGCCATACGTCAAACATCCTGCTAGGGTTCGAGGATGGCTGCCACTAAAATAGAGTGGAGCCAAACATCTGATACTACAAAGGCGCTCTTTTCAAAGTCCCCTAGACCTCTTGAATTCCATAAAATATGGCACAATATTTAATAATTATTAGGGTAATTTCTCTTAGTGAATTCTGAAACACAAGGATACATGACGAAGGGCGCCTCCTATGACCTAGAGCGGGTGACCGTCCCCGACGGGGAGCCAGCTGATCTTGGAGACCAACGTAGGGAGGATTTAATCGCCAGAGGGGATTCCCACAACGGTTCTTCCGAAAACTCCTCCTGAGAAGCAACACTGTTGGGCCTTCATAAAGGAGTCGAACTAGGTAAAGGAGGGACATCGCCCAAAAACACAATGACAAGCATCTTTCTAGCGGGGGATTTGCGAGCCTCATGGATAACCTTGCAGACACCCTCAGGCATGGAACAAGCGGGTTGTTGACCCAGAACTAAGAATGCCTTTTCGACTTCCATGGGGCGCGTCATTACGATTTCCAAGGTAGGATGAATGATTAGTAGAAGTGGGGGAATGGCAGGAAACAAAGAGCCAGATATGTCCACTACACTACAAGAGGCCAAAACATATGACCTCCGAGCTTTGGAGGGAATGTCGGAAAAAAGGCATGACATAGGTGTTGGGGGCCTCATCATCTCGCCTAGATATATATATATTTTTATATATCTAATATCTTTAAAAAAGATATTTTTATATCTTTGACAAGATATATCTGATATCTTTGAGAAGATATATTTAATATCTTTGATAAGATATATTTAATATCTTTAATAAGATATGAGATATATTTTAGGAGATACATGAGATAACATGTGCTGAATCTTCTATTTATATGAGATGTGCGGCTCCTCTCTTGGCAGTTGTTAGAGGCAGTGCAATTATGTTTTCAAGGAGTGATATTCAGATCTTCAACAGGTGGAAGTACATTGATTTGAACGGATTTCATATGCGATTTTTTTGATCCGATCTCAGTGTTTTTCATCTCCAATTTTGTTCGGACATAAATCTTCTGCTTTCACGGTCAAATATATTTGGGTTTCTTTAGTAGGCTTCTTTCTTCTTTTCAGGCTTTATTCAGACTACAAATATACTCTGACTTTGATCCACTATTTTTCTAAGCATTACTTTTGAGATCCTTGTCATTTTTTGGGGAGTCTCTACCATTTACTTATCTACTTTAGAGGATCCCCCTTTCGAGACTAGGTCTTGTGGTTTTTCCCTTTTTGGGTTTTCCACGTAAAAATTTCTGTTGTCAATTTTATTTTCTACACCAATTTTTGTAGCTATGCATCCGTTGTTTGAGGGAAATATTTCTCCACTATGCGTTCGTCTTTTCGTTGTTTGCGCGTTCACCGCTTGTCATCTTCCCAACATCTGGTATCAGAGGGTTTGGTTTTTATTTCATATTCATTATGGAGGCTAACAACAGTCGGATGATTTTTTTGAATGGTACCAACTACCATATGTGGCGACATAAAATGAAGGATCATCTTTTTTTCAAGCGAATCTATCTTCCAGTGTTTAGTACCCAGAAGCCAGAAAGGATGTCCGATAAATAATGGGCATTCGAGCATGAGATGGTTTGTGGTTTCATTCGCCAATGGGTCGAAGACAACGTGATGAATTACATTGTCAACATCTCTCATGCCAGAACATTGTGGGAGAAGCTCCAGACTACCTATTCTTTCGAGACAGGAAACAATAAATTGTTTCTTCTCAAACAAATGATTAATTTGAGGTACAGAGAAGGTACGTCTATACATGATTATTTAAGTGAATATCATGGATGTTTTGATCAGTTTTCTGGCATGGGTATTAATTTGGAAGATGAGGTTTTAGCACTTTTATTGCTTAACATGTTACCTGATTCTTAGGAGAATTGGTGTGTTACTCTAACTAGTTCTGCTCCTAATAGTGTTATGACATTCAGTTTTGTTAAGTCTGCTATTTTGAATGAAGAATTCCCGAGATGTACTCAATAGAAATCTTCTGAGATTTTAGTCACAGAGAACAGGGGGAGATGCCATGAAAAGAATCAGGGATAGAGCAGTCGAGGAAAGAGTAAAAACAGAAGCAAATCTAGATCAAAGTAGAGAGATTTTGAATTTCATCATTGTGGTAAGAAGGGGCATGTTAAGAAGTTTAGTTATCAACTGAAAAGAGAAAACAGAATGAAGGAAAATCATCCAAAGAAGAATGTCAATGCAGATGATCATGTCACTTTCGCTACAGGGGGTGATCTTGTTATTGTTTATGACTCCATTAATATTGCTTCTGATCATTCTTGATGGATTGTTGACAGTGGTGCCTGTTTTCACATGGCATCAAAGGATTTCTTAACATCTTACAACCCAAGTAATTTTGGGATTTTGATGATGGGTAATGGTGGTCATGTTGATTTCGTAGGTATCAAGACAGTTTTTTAGAGACCAGTACTGGAAGTAAGCTGATTTTGAAGAATGTTTGACATGCACCAGAGGTTCTCTTGAATATTATTTCTACCAGCATTCTTGATGATGAAGGGTTTATCAGTACTTCTGGTGATTGCCATTGGAAGCTTTCCAAGGGCTCTTTGATTGTGGCTCGTGTGATGAAGCAATCAGGTTTGTACTGGACTAGAGCATCTATTTCATGTGATACTGCTTATGTTGTTGAGTGCAGTGTTTCGTCTAAGTTATGGCATAAGAGGCTCATTCACATAAGTTAGAATGGTCTTGGTTGTTTGGCCAAGAGAAATCTTCTTCCAGATTTGAAGAGTGTCAAATTAGACACATCTGATCATTACATGGCTGGGAAACAGAGCAGAGTGAGTTTCAACAGTTATCATCCACAAAGGAAGTCACAGGTACTTGAATTAGTACATTCAGACGTTTGTGTTCCTTTGAAATCTAAGACCTTTAGTGGCGGTCTTTATTTTGTGACATTTATTAATGAACACTCAAGAAAGCTTTGAGTTTATTTTTTGAATTCCAAAAGTCAAGTGTTCAGTGTTTTTAAGCAATTTCATGTTTCTACTGAGAGGGAATCAGGAAAGAAATTGAAATGTATTCGCACTGACAATTGAGTAGAGTATTGTGGTCCATTTTATCAGTATTGCAGGCAGAAAGGTATTCGGCATCTTAAGACACCTCCCAAGACACCTCAGCTGAATGGTGTAGCTAAGCGGATGAACATGACTTTGTTGGAAAGAGTTCATTGTTTTCTTTCGAAACCAAAGATTCATGGACACTTTTGGGGTGTGTCTTTACTTACTGCTTCTTATAATATCAATTTATCACCTGCAATTTCATTGCAAACAGACACTCCCGATATGTTTTGGTATGGAAAAAAGATCAGGTACGATCACTTGAATATTTTCGGTTACAAGTTTTTTTTTCATGTGCCTTGGGATGAGAGATCCAAGTTGGATGGTAAGTCACGACAGTGTATTTTTATTGGCTATGGACACGATGAGTTTGGGTATAGGTTTTATGGTACTGCTTTGAATAAACTTGTCAGAAGCCGAGATGCAGTGTTTAAAGAGGAACAAACTATTGGATATATTGATAAGGGAGAAAATCCCACTTCCCTAACTTCTGATGGTTTTGTTAGTCTTGAGCTAGGTTCTGATTCAAATTTACCTCATATTGTTGATTCTGATGATCACATTGATGTGCATAATGATGCTCAGGGTGAATAGGTTGGAGTCGATATTTCTGATGCACCTTTTGTTTCTGATGATCTGGTTTCTAGGGTTATCAATGAACCCACAATTCCACTCCATAGGTCATCTCAGCTTTGAACCATTTCTACTCGGTATTCACCTGATGAGTATTTGCTCCTCGCTGAAGGGGGAGAACCAGAATATTTTGATGAGGTGATGGAAAGTGAATAGAAGGACAAATGGGTTGCAGTAATGGATGATGAGATGACATCATTTCACGACAACCAAACTTTTGAGCTGGTGAAGTTACCAATAGGTAAGAGATCTTTGCAAAATTAGTGGATTTTCAGATTAAGAATGAAGAATCCAGTTCTATTCCCTGATACAAGGCAAGGTTAGTTGTTAATGGCTTCTGACAGAAGAAAGGTGTTGATTTTGATGAGATTTTCTCACATGTTGTCAAAATGTCTTCTATTCGGGTTGTTCATGGTTTGGCTGCTAGTTTGGATCTGTATATTGAGCAGATGGATGTGAAGACATCTTTCCTCCATGTAGATTTAGAGGAGGAGATTTATATGGAGAAACCAGAGGGTTTTGTTGAAACAGGTAAAGAGAATCATGTTTGCAGATTGAAGAAGAGTTTGTATGGTTTGAAGCAAGCTACGAGACAGTGGTATAAAAAGTTTGAATCTGTCATTTCTCATCAGGGTTTCAGGAAGACAACCTCTGATCATTGTGTGTTTGTTCAAGGATTTATTGATGATGATTGTATTATACTGCTGCTTTATGTTGATGATATTCTCATTGTTGGCCATGATGCTTCTAGAATTGACAGATTGAAAAAGAATCTTTTCCAGTCTTTTGCGATGAAAGGCTTGGTGCCAGCACAACAGATTCTTGGCATGAAGATCTCACGTGACAAGAAGGCCAAAGAATTGTGGTTATCTCAGGAGAGATACATTGAGAAGGTTCTTCAAATATTTTCTATGGATAGAGTTAAAGTGGTTAATACTTCTCATTCTTTACATTTTATGCTCAGCACCAGTCAGTCACCTTCTACTGATGAAGATAGAGATGAGATGCAACACATACCTTATTCATCTGTCGTTGGTTGTTTGATGTATGCTATGGTATGTACTAGACCTGATATATCTCATGTAGTTAGTGTGGTCAGACGTTTTCTATCAAATCTTGGCACAGAGCATTGGAGGGTAGTGAAGTACATTTTTCGTTATCTTCATGGTACTTCTGATATGAGATTGTATTTTGGAAAAGGGGAACCTATGCTTTGTGGCTTTACAGATTTAGAAATGGTAGGAGTTATCGATGTGAGGAAGTCTACTTCAGGCTATTTGATTACTTTTGTAGGGGAAGCTGTATCTTGGCTGTCTAGTTTGTAGAGATGTGTTGCTTTTTTACCACAGAGTCAGAGTTTATTGCAGCTGCAGAGGCATGCAAAGAATTATTGTGGATGAAAAATTGTATTAAAGAGCTCAATTTTAATCAAGACATATATGTTTTATTTTGTGATAGTCAGAGTTCTATTTGTTTGGGAAAGAATCCTACTTTTCATGGTAGATCGAAACATATCGATGTTCAGTATCATTGGATACACAATGTCTTTGATTCGAGACAGTTATAGCTTGAGAAGATCTACACTGATGAAAATGGGTCAGGCATGTTGACCAAGAGTTTACCCAGAGGAAAATGTGAGACTTGCTGACTGATTTTAGGGTTGGCGATGATCCCCAATTGAGTCGGAGGGGGAGTTTTTTGGGGCGCCTCCACATCTGGCTCCAATATTTTTTTATATACCCGATATCTTTAGAAAAGATATTTTTATATGTTTGAAAAGATATATCTGATATCTTTGAGAAGATATATTTGATATCTTTGATAAGATATATTTAATATCTTTAATCAGATATGACATATCTTTTAGGAGAGACATGAGATATCATGTGATAAATCTTCTATTTATATGAGATGTGTGGCTCCTCTCTTGGCAGTTGTTGGAGGCAGTGCAGTTACAATTTCAAAGAGTGGTTTTCAGATCTGCAACTGGTGCAACTAATTTGATTTGATCGGCTTTCATATGCGGTGTTTTTTTATCTGATCCTAGTGTTTTTCATCTACAATTTTGTTCAGACATAATTCTTCTACTTTCACGGTCAGATCTATTTATGTTTCATTAACAGGATGCTTTCTTCTTTTCAGGCTTCATTCATACTGCATCTATACTCCGACATTGATCCACTATTTTTCTAAGCATTTCTTTTGAGATCCCCATCATTTTTGTGGAGTCTTTATCGTGTAATTATCTATTTTAGTGGTTCTCTCTTTCTGGACTAGGTCTCGTGGTTTTTCCCTTTTTGGGTTTTCCACGTAAATATTTCTAGTGTCAATTTTGTTTTCTGCACCTACTTTTGTCGCTACGAATCCGTTGTTTGAGGGAAAGATTTCTCCGTTGTGCGTTCTTCTTTTCATTATTTGTGCGTTCATCCATTGTCATCTTCCCCAACAATAGGTACAACAGGAAGTCTAGGACACATGAACGACATGGGAAAAATAGTCGTTGCAGCCTCCGAAACTGTAGACAGTGGTCGGGTCCCACTAGCCTCGGGTGGCACGTTTGATTTCGAGTATGAAACATTGGTCGTATCTGAGATTCCAACATCGTTCCCCAGCGACGGTGAAGCTGCGAGTGATTTCAATGGGTTCAGACCACCCTTCTGAGAATATTAGGAAGCACCGAGTTCCCCCTGACATCAGGGCCCGAGACATGATTGGGCACTGACCATTTGCCTCTTTGCCTACTGCACATCTCGACCGAATGTCCTTGAACACCACAAGAACAATACAATCTGGCCGATGATTGGTAAAGAAGCCTCTACCACCATTTGAAACTGTCCTCCTTAAGAAGATTCCTTGGAGGGAATGGCCGGGAGAGGTTCATCTCAATGAAGATATTGGGCACCCTGCATCATGGAGGTGGAGTGTGGCTTCATCTGCGCGAAGAAAAGAACCAATAGAATCGCCGATGAGTCTATGTATGGTAAGGTTGAGAAGTGGTAGAGGGAGGCCTGGAAGGGAAATCCAAATTGCCGCCTTATAGGAGTCCTTTTCATAGTGAACATTCCATGACAACCCGAAAAGGAAAAAACAGCTAGCTTCGCAGCGATGAACCTTACGAGCCCAAGCACGTACGAAGTCTTCCCTATTACTCAAATGGGTGCAAAAAAGCATACCTGGATAGCGACAAGACCAGATAAGGATTGAGAAGACCCCATAATATGGCAAATGCCGTGACGGTCTCATCTAAGGGTTTGTATCATCCAAACTGGGCCACTAGGGAAAGCTCATGTAGAATAGAGGCTTCTGCAAGCTCCCCTTCGTAACCTTCTCACATTTTGAGATGGAAAGACCTTCATGTTAGGCATGGTATATTTATGACAGAGAATCTATTCATGAATTTGGTTGAGAATACAAATCTTATTCATGGGAATTATTTCCATTTGGTTTAGTTTAATGTAATAATTGGTCATTATTTCCTGATACAAGGGGATTTCATGAAATGATTAAAGATATCTGGCCACATCTTTTTTACTTGGAAACTTCTTCATAGATTTTATGAGGAATGAGTTTATAGTGAGGAGTTTTTATCATCTCATGAACTATTTTTGGGTAATTATCATTCTTTCTCATATCATTATTGGGTGATATTATTGAGTAGTATCATTTGAATTTAGAAATATTCAGAATCCTTTGGGGTTGTCAATATATGCTAAATGGTTTTGGAAAACCATTTTTTTGTCATAGAAAACCATTTTACCCATTAAGACAACAGGAGGGGGGGTGGATAGATAGTTTATAACCATGGGGCCTTCCCAAAAATCATAAATCCATATACATTGGTAGTTTTATTTACGGGGAATGGGTAAACTAACCATGAGAGATAACCATGCACCATTTTTATTATCCTAGTAAGGGGTTATGGTTAGGATGCATAATTACTTTTAAATGTGGTTCCAAACTAAGAATCCATGTGTGAGTGGATTAATCACCAATTTTTTTATAGAAAATACAATAACATTGGATGAACCAAATAATCCCTTCTCATTTAAACATAAATATATTCCTTTTCTTTTGGATTCTCTCAAGATTATTTCTTAGATCCTCAAACCTCATCTCTTACGAATCGATGTGTTGGTGAAATATTTTCATACCACTCTGGTATATGGTGTCTCCCTTAATTTTGGTTTTATGGATCATTTAGTTTTACCACTTTTTATATTCAATAATCATGAAACATTTGTTGGGAAGGATCTTTGATTTGGTGGATCATTATTATTCAGTTTGTACATTGATCTTTTTAACCTTCATCAATCCATTATAAAATTCGACTATGGATGTTGATTTTTTTTGATGATTGCATTAATGGTAGGATTTATTATAAGGATGTCAAAATAAATTTTCCCAATATTGCATGAATGCATTTAGTTTTTTTCAATTGATTTAGATTTCATTTAATTAAGAAGATTAAATTATAAGATTAGAAATGTCCTTAAATTATTATAATAAAAACATAATTTAAATGGTATTAAAATTTCTTGGATGATTTTGAGAATAATGATGGCATGAAACGAGAAATTATTTTATTAAACAATTTTATGGTGATTATTGATAAAAAGGATTTTAAATTAAAAATTATTTTCCAATGAATTAAATATAATATAACAAAATATTTTAAAAAAATAGATGGAGTGTTGATTCTGAAAAACAAGAATTTGAACTATGATTCATGAATGAAATTGGAATGATTGTTTTTCATTTGTTTTTTATTGATGAAAAGCTCTTGCACCTGGATAATTAGTGTGTGATTTAGAAAATAATTTTAGGATTCTATCTCCATGGAATCTGATTAATGTTAAAAACTATTACTGAACCATTCTTAAAAGGATAGACCCTGATTAGATGTTGATTTAGTAGTCTCATTATTCTATGACGTAAGGGAACATACACACATACATGATCCTTGATTGATTATTTGTTAGCTCAAGAATCGAATATGATAAAAATAACATAACTCAAGGATTATAACCATGGTGATCTATTTAGGATAGGATGATAAATCCATCCATTTTTATTGAATAGAATCATTCATGCATGTTTTTAATATAAATGTTTTTGAAAAACATATCACATAATCATTATTTTAAAATATATACAATATAATTCATTCGGAATATTATATTTATTTAAGATAAAAATGAATATACATAGTTTTTTTATTGAAATTAAATACAAAAATGGTTTATTTGTAATGGAATAGAATGTATATTACATGGTGGGAATGTATATGTCTGTTTACATCACAAAATTACCTTTTCATTAAGAGTTTATATATTTCTTATGGAGGGTCAGTGGAAGGTTAAACTCCATATGGATTTGGTCGGTGTTCTTTATTGTTGGGACTATAGAGTGATGGAAGTAAACAAAGATGAATGGTCTACATATTCCATAGGGATCATGCTTATTTGTCATCATGGATGTTATGATGTCTTATATTTATGTTTTTTAGAATCATTATATTTTTACTTCTATAAATTTATTCTTTATGAGTTTTTTGTGGAAAATATATGTCCTTTTCACTTCAACAGATACATCATTCACGTGGAAAAATCATTTACTCTAATTTCATATTAATTCCATATGCGAGTCACCAACCCATGGAAATCATTATTTCCCTTTAATCTACGATTGTAACCAAATTGGTGTCATTGAACAATGGTATCCTTGTTAGATCACGAAATGATACTGGATTGTATAAGTGGATCTGAATCATATACAAGTATGGATAATCATTATAAAAATTATAGGTTGGGTATTGAATCAATCATTCCTCTATATCAGGAATAGTTGGACTATGTCTTTATATTCGGTGAGAAAAACATATGTGAAAATGTTTATTTTATCACAAATTATTTACACTGAAAAAAATAAATACTTATGAATGATTCTACATAAATATGTTATAGGCACTAATACAAAATTAACAATGTATTACTAATGACTAAAAAATATTACCATTGGATGATCAGAATGAATCATATATTTTAAAAATGGAGTCATAAGGGAAGACATATTCATATTGATGTTTTCATTTTCGTGTTTTCTATATTATCAATACCATTGTTGGTTTTTTGTTGGTTAAACTATGATCCTGGAAATGATTCGGAGAAATGTATATTCTAAGAAACTACTGTATCATATAATAAATAATTGATCCCACTTAAATGGTTATTAATTTAGTATATCCTCTTATGTTGAAATAGAATATATTCATATAATTACCTAATTCATTTAGGTTGCAATCAAAATAAAAATTAATTTATGACAATATATTATATGATAAATGATGAACTGGTTTATCGATGGATTTTTTTTGACATGTTATTAGATATTATTTGATACATATATAGATTTTCATTTTTTTCAATGAGATTTTTTTGACATATGCATAATTATATTAATAACAATGATAATAGATTCTCAAACAATATTGATATTTTATTACTATTAGTTAAAATATGATTGAGGTCTATAAATCTCATATGTTTAATATACTCAATAAATTTATATCATAAATGTTGGTTTGATTATGAATATGAAATTTATAGAACATTTATAGCATCAATAATGGCTCATACTTTTCATAAATAAATATTATATATTTCTAGATGAATATTTATTACGTCTCTAATATACTATCCTATGGAATGTAAAATTAGGGTGTATTTGGAGACATGATACAAATATTCTTATTTCATTAATTAACATAAACATATCCCACAGATAACATTTGTTTTTGAATTTACATAAACATTATATAAATAAAATATTTCATCATAACATGGGGAATGATATCATAAGAAAGGGTAATCTCAGATTCCCAATAAGCTTAAACACAAGATATATCAATTCTTATACACACAAAATCCAATAATAAACATAATGGAACACGGTCATGAATAGAATATACGAATATGATTTTCAATATATCGTTGATCATAAACATAATTCATGGCATAAAAAATTATCATTTCAATATTCATGCATCATATGAGTGATAAAGTATTATAAATAAACCATGAATCATATGTTCCTATAATATATGTGTGGTACCATCATGAGTAGAAAAAATATTTCATATATAAAAGGATACTAATGAGACCATCTTATCATAGTGGATTTTTAATACTTACATCTTTCATAAATCATAACATATCTTACCTCGACACATAAATAATATTGTGGATCAATCTCACTGACATATTTCCTATATCTAGTAATGCACAAAGAAATAATTCTCATAAATGAAAAATAAAATAGAATTATTTTACACACAAAACTCATGAGATATAAAATATTACCCAATGTGTTAGAGGGTAATATTTTATAGTCCCCGCCAATCACATTTAAAAAACCATACATATGTGTGCCATAAAATAAATATAAATTCATCATACAATCATATCATAACCCAAGAATTAAATTACATTTCAAAAAGAGTTCATTAATCTATTATAAAAAAACCATGTAATGTTAGTGGCTTTCATAAAAATGTCATGTTATTAATCATATCACATATATATAATGAAGAAAGATGATACCATTTGATCATTTTCTATCTAAAACAAAATCAAAACCAAAAGTTACTATCATTAATGAATATAAATTTGATATGAATATCAATAACATTATTTGAGGAAAACAACTTTTCAATTTTTAAATGTATTCATTAAAATATAAAAAACATAAAAATATTATGTAATTTTTATTTTTAATAACCATAAAATCATGTAAATTAATATATAAATAATTTATTGGTAATATTGGTGAGAAATAACATGCATATTATAGATGTTAATACATGATTTTTTTTTCAGTTTTTCAAAAAATATGGAAAAAGTAAATCATTAAAAAAAGATAACAAGAATCCTATAAAACAATTTTTAAAAAGATAAAGAATATTTAATATTGTATTTATTAAATAATTGTGAAATATAAAAAATTATTTTAATAATTTTTAGAAAATATTAACATGGAATAAAATGGATTATCGAACGATTCATGAATTTAAGCTGATTATATTAACACATTATATTTGTATCATAAGTAATTAAGGTGTGTAACAAGAAATAAAAAAAAACTTTCTCTTTGAATAACCATTATTGATTAAAATTATTGATTTTCTGGATAGATATATTATACTATTTCATCATCAGAAATGTAATCATAAAAAATCACGATAAAGATTGGGATTGAAACATAAAACCTTTACCAATTTGGTAACTTTTGAATCACAATACCAATGATAGAAAAATACTTATCAATATATTAATATCATATAATATTCATAATAATAATTATAAATTATATTCATGTCTATTATATACATCACACAAAATAAACAAGAGGTCAGTATAAAAGTTTTCCTATGAAAATAAATTCTAAGAGTAAATATGTTACCTCATGTCTCAATATTTATCATACACATTAAAAACTCATATAATATTAATTTTGGTTTATTATATATATAATATAGAAACCCAATCATATATATCATACTATACCTGATTTAGTCATATTATTCTATCACCCTTTTATTACAAATTATTTTTTATAATCATGGTTTTGAGAAAATAATTATTCATTTTTCATGTATAGCATTATTCAGTAATTATGGTCATGGTGCATTGAATATGTTTCCATTATTTATAGAATGATTATAATTTAATAAATAAAAAATATTTTTCTTTTATAAATATTTAATGTGATTCATAAATATTTTGGAATGTAAAAATATTTCCACTATTCATGGAGACAGTATGCCCAATGTATACAAGAATGTTGTTTCATTGTTCTCGAAGGATGGAAAAAAATAATGGTAAATATCTATTCACATTTCATGAATTGTTATTGAGGAATATATATTTTATATATTGATGAACTATATCATTATTAAAATAATATCTCATATTGAATGAAAAACTTATTACATCGCTTTGGGGTTCTGATAGTTCATATATATGAATTAGAGATGTTATCGTTTTGTAGCGTATTGGAATCTAAGAAGGTAAAAATGAAATTATAATTATAGAAGACTAATTATGTCATAAATATAAAATAAATATTTTAACTTCATTATTATATTCTTTTACATGTATTGGAGATGAAAAATGATTACATTTGCGTGTGAGGTCGTAGTAAAACGTACTCATTATTGACTGTTTGGATTCCCATTATATAGGAGATTATGTTGTTAAAAGCTATGAAACAACCAATATTAAAAATTAAATTATTGGATGTCATGATTTTATTACATAAATACAGTTGAATAACATTTTTTTGAGTTTGTAGATAAATTCAAATAAAATCACATAATAAATAACTATAGATCTTCTTAGAAGAAAAACATTAGGAATACACCAAAAGAATTATCAAGAGGGTTTACCAATAAATATATACACTATATTATGTGTCTAGGGATATTAGGAATGGATTTTTTTGGGAATTTAACAGAGAAGGATTTGAAAATGTGATGTGTAGAGTATATGATTTTTAAAGTTATAGGTAGTAAATAGGACCCACTTTGTAACACCCCAAGCTTCCATGGTACGTTTCCCTTCGAATAATGCGATAGCGTGTGTTGTACGCAACCTCGAGTTCTAACACACACCACAACTAATTAAACTAGCCGTTGTGAATAGTAATACATACTTTTTGAAATCATATATATTTTATATTTCAAAATAGACTTCATTTTTAGATTCGGAATATCTAATTTAGCCTAAGGTGAAATTTTGGTACTTTTCGGATAACTTTCATATTTTGATGAATAGTGAAAATTACTAAATTTTAATTAAAAACAACTTTTTTAATCAAAATAATTAATAGTGATAAATTGTGAATTTGAGTTGTTTTAAAGTATATTTAGAATATATTTTTACCATTTAATATAATGTTGGTCATTGGACATAATTTTACAATTAAACCGAGCATAAACAAGTGTCAATCTTTTGATAGTTATTACCTCTTAAAAACACGTTTTTTTGTTTTGAAAGCGGGAATTAATTTTAAATTAATTTCTGCCACTTCTGTGTTTTGAATTTAGAAAAATGGATTCCATATTTGGAATCAGGATGTCCAAATTGTGTAAATAGGTAACTTTTATTTTTAGACATTTTGAATAATTACTGTGGTAAATATTTTATTTACCATGGTTAAGGGTAAATCCGGTAAATAAGGGTTAAAAAAATAATATTATAATAATACAAAATTACCCTAAAACGTGTTCTAACCTTATCGGTGGACACATACCCGACCATGAGCATCCTTGGGTCAATTTGGGGACACCTTGGAGCCACTTGTATGTGGTAGGGACACTTTATATTAATAAAGTTAAAATAAAAATAAAAATGGCATAAGCTTACATCTTTTAGAAGAACAATTTTTACATAGGGTTATACATGTTGGATTTTCGATTATAAATATTAATTAGAAAGATAAAAAGATTTCCTACATGTTGATATTTTATTTATAATTTTTAGACATCAAATAAGTTAAATTATTAATGACACAATAATGATGCAATGTTTACCTCATTAATAAATCATTTAAATAAATAAGATTATAATGATTAAAATATTATCTAAAACCTGTCCAATTCTTATTGGTTGATGTTATTTAGAATATTAGTCATCTTATCGTCGACCTCAATAATTTTTGGACCATTATAAACCGAATATAATTATATTATAATGTAATACTTTCACTCTTTCCTAAAGAGCACCTCTTCTCCCTTATATTAGGAGACCACTTCTACTCATTCCTCACACCTCTCAAGCCACTTGGCTCGTCCAAACTCTGCCCAACTAAGCTCCCCACATACCTCTCCTCCTCCTTGAAGCTTCCCCTTAGGCAGAAAGAATTTCAAGAAGTCCTTTGGTTCCAACCAAAGTGAGTTACCTAAATTAAAGGTAACGTTTTCTCTTAAATTATTTTCATTTATTTTGCTTCTCCAACCCCCAAAATCTTTTTATTTCCTTTCTTTTGTAACAACACCAGTATCCTCAATATACTATGATGTTGTTATAAGATGTATTCAAACTACACATACACACAACTCCATCTAATGGATGATGAACATAATGTTTCTGTGGATGGCAAACTAACGCCTCACGAAACGATGATTGTTCAAATACATCTTACCGCCTCTCATGGTGGCCATTATGATGGAACTGTAATTAAATATGATATTAATGATATATATTTTATATATAATCTTCTATAATTCCATTTTATTTCATATCATTATTCGTTTCATGTTGTATATACATACGATAATTTCATTTGAGGATGTGCGGACTACCGCCCCCTTAAAATGATATGACTCGTTCATACCACACATGGAACGTATAAAGGATGGTGTTAATGAACTTAAGTAACATATATAAAATATTATATTATACTGGAATAGTAATATACCTATGTATCATTTGGATTCAATTCTTTTAAAATAAAAATTAAATGGAAGTAGTGTTCGTGCGTACGTACGGACTACCGTCTCCACGAACGCGGTGAGATCCATCCTCCATCGTATCCATTCAAGTCTTATTCTCATTTTAGGGTTAAAAATAATGTTAATATCATTCTGATTATGAATAAGATTTAATCTATCCATTACAAACATGTCTTACGTAACCAAACATTTAAGAAGAACGAATCGATTATCACCTGAAACGACGATAATTCTAAGATATTATTAACAAATCAATGTTAAAAGATCATATATGATATCATATTAATATATATGATTCTTGTATAATTTAATAACAACTATTTCACCATTATACAGGAGGTTAACCTACCCCAACCAAGGAAAAGTACAAGGTAAGGGTTATTTCACAATCTCTTTATTATCCGAGGTTGATTATACGTAATAATCTACTGGGATCTCGTTATCATCCACATCCATGTTTCTTCAAAATGTATTGCAAAGAATTTTTACAAGAATATGGGTTAAAGTCATTTATACCTTTTTTTGACTTTTTATAAGAGGAATCATTTCGTCGTTTTCCAAACAAGGTTCTTTTTAACCTTTTCGACAGAATTAAGATAAGAATGTTTTTTTTAACTTATACGGCGGGTGCGGTTATTTTCCGCCGTTATAAAATCGTCAAAGCTTCCCTTACAAGCCTATAAGAATATTTTCAAAGAAAATGTTTTATTTTATAAATATATGTCTCTTAAAGGATTTCAAAATAGAAAGATATATTTCTTTAAAAAGAGTTTTGATTTCATCTATGTCAACATCCTTTAATGGATTTTATGCTTATTTGAGGATGATATAATATGATACAAAACTTTTATATTGTATTGAAGGTTTTGTGATATGTTTGACTGTGGATGTGCTATTTTTTATATACCATTCATGGTTTATGGTGAAAGTATTGACATTTCGTATTCTAGTTTAATACGAATGATTATGTTATGTTTAAACCTTTTCATATGGGAATGCATTGGACTTAATATGTGACGGGTGGAGCCCGCTATAGCTCCTCGATGCATCGGTAGGTCTCATGAGACAAACTAGTGTCTTGGCACAAGGCCTTGACAAAATCTTATTTGTAGTCTTGGCACGAGGCCTTGGCTATGTGGTTATGATAGTCTGGCATTATGCATTCCAACATTATGAAAGTGGTTATTTATTTTTGCATGTGATTATTCGATTAGTAGAATATCCATGTGAATAAGTAAATGGCATTATTTCATTTTATTTATGCCATACCATGTTGAAAGTTCATATTTAAAAGGCTTTTGTTTTAGTTATACATTGCCTTAAATGTTTATTCTTATTTATGAAAGTTTCCGCTATATTGTTATCCTTACTGGGCATTTGAGCTCACCCCTTTTTCTATGTTTTATTTTTTCCAGGATGTGAAGAAGTAAGTTATGAATGACCTGCAGGGATTTTATGAGGGGTTAATAGTGTGGATTGTGGAAACATTATGTTGTTGTAGTAGTTTTTCATTTTATGATGTAATGTAAAACTTATGAATATATCTAGTGTTTCCAAGGCTACTAAACCAATCGGTCTTTCGAGATTTGATCTTTCTTGTGATCATGCCAATGTTATGTAATAATGCACCGACTCTAGGAAACTAGGGTCGGGGCGTTACAGTTGGTATCAGAGGAAGTTTAGTACAAACCTTGGAAGCTAGATTTAGAAAAACTCTGATTAGAGCACGTAGACCTAAGATGAACTTTGAGGATTAGTATAGAAGAACTTCCTAGAATTTTGGTATTGTAGAGACTTTGTGAGTTTTCCAAGCAATACATCCCTGTCTGGATACGAGCAGGTAGAGGCGGCTCTGGCACAGATGTACCTAGGGGTAAAACCCGAAAACACCGCTTTGTGCTAGACTCGAACGGGAACTGGTGCACGACAATGGGCCTTGCTGCACTCTTGGTTACGACACTCCCGGGGGATATGCTTAGGATAACTCTCATTTTCATTACAAATCATTTTGAAGGGATTATGAGTATATACTTCCTCAAAGAAAACATTCTTATGATTATGGATTATATCCATAAATAGTTCAATTTATGTTAAGTGTTTTATAAGTATGGGATTATGTATTTTGATTCATAAACTGATCTAGTTTATGCCAATGTTTAGAAATGGCGCCTAGTGAAAGAAATGGAAACCGTATCAACGCACGCACTCCATGTAGGGATTGCCCTCCTGCTCAAGATAATTATAGTGGGGCTGGTGATGCAACTGGTGCTGATCAGCTAATCACCATACTGGGACAACTTACTCAGGTTATGAATAATAACCTTACCAGTATGGAGCACCCTGATCCGCAGTGTGGAGGATCAATGTTAGATCGATTCATGAGGAAACAACCACCAACGTTCAATGGGAATACAAATCCCTTAGTAGCTGAGCAATGGATATTTTCCCTAGAGAAAATATTTCAGGCTTTGGGGAGCAGTGAAAGGGAAAAAGTTATCATGGAAGTTTACCGCCTCACTGGAGATGCTGATCAATGGTGGTCATTGATTCAGAACTCGAAGGAAGATGATGAAGTATCAAATATGGAATGGAGGGAGTTCAAAGATCTGTTTTTAGAAAAATACTTCCCTCACGACCATCAAGCAGATATGGAAAGGCAATTTCTGAGTCTGAGACAAAAGGAGGATGAGAATGTCACAAAGTATGAGGCTAACTTTACAAGGTTAGCGAGGTATGATGGTGATTATATTCGCAACCCAAGAAGTAAGATTGATCGTTTCTTTGATGGGTTAAAACCATTTCTCCGTCGAGCATTAGTCTCACAATCCTTTTCATCGTACGAAGACATTGTCTCATGTGCTATCAAGACCGAAAAGGAATTCTCTAAGTCTTATGACTTTAAAGCAACGAAAGAGAAGAAGAGACCTGCTGATCAATCTGGGAATGGAAATAAGGGGAAGAAAGGAAAGGTTGAATATCCATCATGTGGTAAATGTGGGAAGAAACACCCCGGTACTTGCTTGAAGGGAATGGGAGTCTGTTACAAGTGTGGTGAAAAAGGCCACCAAGCTCATGATTGCAAGGGGAAGAAGGAAGCTACCAACGTTCAGTGCTACAATTGCAGGGAGATGGGGCATTATGCAAATGCATGTCCTAAGATTCAGGAGAACTTACCTCAGAAAAGGCCAAGGGATCAAGGCCAGGATTATGCTATCACTACTGCTGAGGTAGAAGCTCCGAAAGACGTGGTGGCAGGTAATTTAATGGTTTCCTCAAGTTTAGAAAATGCATTATTTGATTCTGGATCATCGCATTGTTTCATATCTTCCCAGTTTGCTAAGAAAATTAGATATTTCCAATTTGATTTAATAAGGGAGTTGTCAGTTAAAACTTCTAAGGGATGTATCGTTGCAACAAAGTTTTGTGAATCAGTCCCTATTAGAGCACATAAATTTTCTTTATCTGCTGATCTCATCGTCATACCTATGATTGAGTTTGATATAATCCTCGGTATGGACTGGCTTTCGGACTATGATGCGAAGATTTATTTTAAGAAGAAAGAGGCTACGATTCTTGATGATAATGATAAGGAACACCTTATTTTTAGAGCAGAATCATCACCACCAAATTCTTATTTAGATCCACCCCCAGTAGCTCAACTTAATTCAATTATTGGGGAAGAAGAGAATGAAATAACTGTCGGTGAGGAAAGGAATGTTCAAATAGAGGATGTACCTGTTGTGAAAGAATTTGTATATGTATTTCCGGAAGATTTACCTGGACATCCTCCAGAACGAGAAGTTGAGTTTTCCATTGATTTGATTCCTAGATCAAGGACTATATCGAAGACCCCTTATAGAATGGCCACTATAGAGTTAGTCGAACTAAAGAAACAACTAGAGGAATTGAGTAATAAGGGATTTATTCGCCCTAGTGTTTCTGCATGGGGAGCCCCTGTTCTTTTTGTTAAAAAGAAAGATGGATCTATGAGGTTATGTATCGACTACAGGGAGATCAATGCTATAACGATAAAGAACAAGTATCCCCTACCTCGTATTGATGATTTATTTGATTAACTGCATGGAGCTCAATACTTTTCAAAGATTGAACTTCGATCTGGATACCATCAGTTGTGTGTGAAGAAGGAAGACATTCCGAAGACAGCATTTCGAACCAGGTAAGGGCATTACGAGTTTACTGTAATGCCTTTTGGATTGACTAATGCACCCTCTGTATTCATGGATCTGATGAATAGAGTTTTCAAGGAGTATCTCGATGAATTTGTGGTGGTATTTATTGATGATATCTTGGTATACTCCAAAACCTACGAAGATCATGAAAATCACTTGCGCATTATTTTGAAGACTCTGAGGAGGCATTAATTATATGGAAAGTATAGCAAGTGTGAATTATGGCTTCATGAGATTTCTTTTCTTGGCCATATTGTCTCCAAAGATGGAATCTCTGTTGATCCTTCTAAGACCAAAGCAATCCAAGAATGGCCAGAACCTACGAGTATAACTGAGGTACGTAGTTTTATTGGCTTGCCAGGTTATTATCGATGTTTCGTCCAGAATTTTGCCCGATTGGCTAACCCATTAACGAAGCTCACACGTAAAGGGGTTAAATTTGTTTGGACAAAAGAGTGTGAAGAATGTTTCGAAGAACTGAAGAGAATATTATTCAATGCTCCTATATTGACTCTACCATCGGGGAATGATGGGTTCGTTATTTATAGTGATGCATCGAAGAAAGGACTTGGTTGTGTCCTTATGCAGAATGATAGAGTTATTGCCTATGCATCACGACAGTTGAAAATTCATGAACAAAACTATCCTACTCATGATCTTGAGTTAGAAGCTGTAATCTTTGCTTTGAAGATATGGAGGCACTACCTCTATGGTGAAAAATGTGAGATTTATACTGATCACAAGAGTTTGAAGTATATTTTCTCATAAAAAGAACTCAACATGAGGCAAAGGAGATGGCTTGAATTACTCAAGGATTATGATTGTATGATACACTACCACCCAGGGAAGGCAAACAAGGTGGCAGATGCTTTGAGTAGAAAAGACCATGGAGTTTTGAATAATATGAGAATTGAAAGGGATCCAATTTTTATGGATCTAGTGAAGATGGACATGGGAATAACCAGGGAAGGTGAAACATCAATGCTTTTTCAAATGGTTGCCAAACCATCTTTACTAGAAAGGATTAAGAGTTCTCAGACCGATGATGAAGAATTCAAAAAGAAGATTAAAGCTGTGAATGATGGGAGATTGAGAGACTTTGTGTATGAAGATGGAATTTTGAAATTCGGGAAGAGACTTTGTGTTCCCAATATACCTGATCTAAAAAGGGAATTGTTGGATGATGCTCATAGTTCCAATTTCTCTATACACCCTGGGAGCACCAAAATGTATAGAGATTTGAAGGAACATTTTTGGTGGGACAACATGAAGAGGGAGATTTCTGATTTTGTGTCAAGATGTATGGTTTGTCAACAAGTGAAAGCTGGAAGGCAACAGCCTGGAGGAGTCATGCAACCTCTTCCCATACCGGAGTGGAAATGGGACAATGTTACGATGGACTTTGTCATGGGGCTACCAAAGACTCCTAGAAGGAACGATACAATATGTGTTATTGTTGATCGTCTTACCAAGACAACACATTTTCTTGCTATAAGAGAAGATCTACCCCTGGAACGTCTAGCAAGACTATATATTAATGAAGTTGTGAGACTTCATGGAGTACCCCTATCGATTGTTTCTGATCGTGATCCCCGTTTTACTTCATGATTTTGGAAAAGTCTTCAGAAATCCCTGGATACTGAACTTCATTTGAGCACCGCATACCACCCTCAGACAGATGGACAATCAGAACGGACTATTCAAACCTTAGAAGACATGTTGAGATCTTTCTCACTTGACTTTCAGGGTATGTGGGATCAATATTTACCATTGGTAGAATTTTCCTATAACAATAGCTTCCATTCGAGTATACAGATGGCACCATATGAAGCGTTATACGGAAAGAGATGTCGTACACCAACCTGTTGGGATGACGTTGGTGAAAGAAAACTTGTAGGCCCAGAACTGGTGGAGGAAACAGTGGAAAAGGTGAAAGTAATCCAAAATCACATCAAAGCAGCTCAAAGTAGGCAGAAGAGCTATGCCGATAATCGAAGGAAGGATTTGGAATTTCAAGTCGGTGATCATGTTTTCCTAAAGGTATCTCCATGGAAGGGAGTCATACGTTTTGGAAAGAAAGGTAAATTGAGTCCCAGGTACATCGGACCTTTCGAAATTCTAGAACGAATTGGGGTTGTAGCTTACCGATTGGCAATGCCGCCAAGTCTCTCCAAAGTTCACGATGTGTTCCACGTATCTCTATTGAGGAAATACATGCCTGATCCGACGCATGTACTCACCTATGAGGAATTAGAACTGGAACCCGATCTGTCTTATTGCGAAGAGCCCGTCAAGATTCTTGATTCAAGAGAACAAGTACTGAGAAACCGGACGACGCGTCTGGTAATAGTTTTGTGGAGAAATCATAAGATGGAAGAGGCAACGTGGGAACCCGAGGAACTTATGATGAAGAACCACCCGAGTCTTTTTATGCAGTAATACCCTAGAAATTGCGAGGCCGTAATTATTTGAAGGAGGGGAGAATGTAACACCCCAAGCTTCCATGGTACGTTTCCCTTCGAATAATGCGATAGCGTGTGTTGTATGCAACCTCGAGTTCTAACACACACCACAACTAATTAAACTAGCCGTTGTGAATAGTAATACCTACTTTTTGAAATCATATATATTTTATATTTCAAAATAGACTTCATTTTTGGATTCGGAATATCTAATTTAGCCTAAGGTGAAATTTTGGTACTTTTCGGATAACTTTCATATTTTGATGAATAGTAAAAATTACTAAATTTTAATTAAAAACAACTTTTTTAATCAAAATAATTAATAGTGATAAATTGTGAATTTGAGTGGTTTTAAAGTATATTTAGAATATATTTTTACCATTTAATATAATGTTGGTCATTGGACATAATTTTACAATTAAACCGAACATAAACAAGTGTCAATCTTTTGATAGTTATTACCTCTTAAAAACACGTTTTTTTGTTTTGACAGCGGGAATTAATTTTAAATTAATTTCTGCCACTTCTGTGTTCTGAATTTAGAAAAATAGATTCCATATTTGGAATCAGGATGTCCAAATTGTGTAAATAGTTAACTTTTATTTTTAGTCATTTTGAATAATTACTGTGGTAAATATTTTATTTACCATGGTTAAGGGTAAATCCGGTAAATAAGGGTTAAAAAAATAATATTATAATAATACAAAATTACCCTAAAACGTGTCCTAACCTTATTGGTGGACACATACCCGACCATGAGCATCCTTGGGTCAATTTGGGGACCCCTTGGAGCCACTTGTATGTGGTAGGGACACTTTATATTAATAAAGTTAAAATAAAAATAAAAATGGCATAAGCTTACATCTTTTAGAAGAACAATTTTTACATAGGGTTATACATGTTGGATTTTCGATTATAAATATTAATTAGAAAGATAAAAAGATTTTCTACATGATGATATTTTATTTATAATTGTTAGACATCAAATAATTTAAATTATTAATGACACAATAATGATGCAATGTTTACCTCATTAATAAATCATTTAAATAAATAAGATTATAATGATTAAAATATTATCTAAAACCTGTCCAATTCTTATTGGTTGATGTTATTTAGAATATTAGTCATCTTATCTTCGACCTCAATGATTTTCGGGCCATTATAAACCGAATATAATTATATTATAAAGTAATACTTTCACTCTTTCCTAAAGAGCCCCTCTTCTCCCTTATAAAAGGAGACCACTTCTACTCATTCCTCCCACCTCTCAAGCTACTTGGCTCGTCCAAACTCTGCCCAACTAAGCTCCCCACATCCATCTCCTCCACCTTGCACCTTCCCCTTAGGCAGAAAGCATTTCAAGAAGTCCTTTGGTTCCAACCAAAGTGAGTTACCTAAATTAAAGGTAACGTTTTCTCTTAAATTATTTTCATTTATTTTGCTTCTCCAACCCCCAAAATATTTTTATTTCCTTTCTTTTGTAACAACACCAGTATCCTCAATATACTATGATGTTGTTATAATAATGATTCAAACTACACATACACACAACTCCATCTAATGGATGATGAACATAATGTTTCTGTGGATGGCAAACTAACGCCTCACGAAACGATGATTGTTCAAATACATCTTACCGCCTCTCATGGTGGCCATTATGATGGAACTGTAATTAAATATGATATTAATGATATATATTTTATATATAAGCTTATCTAATTCCATTTTATTTCATATCATTATTCGTTTCATGTTGTATATACATACGATAATTTCATTTGAGGAAGTGCGGACTACCGCCCCCTTAAAATGATATGACTCGTTCATACCACACATGGAACGTATAAAGGATGGTGTTAATGAACTTAAGTAACATATATAAAATATTATATTATACTGGAATAGTAATATACCTATGTATCATTTGGATTCAATTCTTTTAAAATAAAAATTAAATGGACGTAGCGTTCGTGCGTACGTACGGACTACCGTCTCCACGAACGCGGTGAGATCCATCCTCCATCATATCCATTCAAGTCTTATTCCCATTTTGGGGTTAAAAATAATGTTAATATCATTCTGATTATGAATAAGATTTAATCTATCCATTACAAACATGTCTTACGTAACCAAACATTTAAGAAGAACGAATCGATTATCACCTGAAACGACGATAATTCTAAGATATTATTAACAAATCAATGTTAAAAGATCATATATGATATCATATTAATATATATGATTCTTGTATAATTTAATAACAACTATTTCACCATTATACAGGAGGTTAACCTACCCCATCCAAGGAAAAGTACAAGGTAAGGTTTATTTCACAATCTCTTCATTATCCGAGGTTGTTTATACGTAATAATCTACTGGGATCTCGTTATCATCCACATCCATGTTTCTTCAAAATGTATTTCAAAGCATTTTTACAAGAATATGGGTTAAAGTCATTTATACCTTTTTTTGACTTTTTATAAGAGGAATCTTTCCGTCGTTTTCCAAACAAGGTGATTTTTAACCTTTTCGACAGAATTAAGATAAGAATGTTTTTTTTAACTTATACGGCGTGTGCGGTTATTTTCCGCCGTTATAAAATCGTCAAAGCTTCCCTTACAAGCCTTTAAGAATATTTTCAAAGAAAATGTTTTATTTTATAAATATATGTCTCTTAAATGATTTCAAAATAGAAAGAGATATTTCTTTAAAAAGAGTTTTGATTTCATATATGTGAACATCCTTTAATGGATTTTATGCTTATTTGAGGATGATATAATATGATACAACACTTTTATATTGTATTGAAGGTTTTGTGATATGTTTGACTGTGGATGTGCTATTTTTTATATACCATTCATGGTTTATGGTGAAAGTATTGACATTTCGTATTCTAGTTTAATACGAATGTTTATGTTATGTTTAAACCTTTTCATATGGGAATGCATTGGACTTAATATGTGACGGGTGGAGCCCGCTATAGCTCCTCGATGCATCGGTAGGTCTCATGAGACAAACTAGTATCTTGGCACAAGGCCTTGACAAAATCTTATTTGTAGTCTTGGCACGAGGCCTTGGCTATGTGGTTATGATAGTCTGGCATTATGCATTCCAACATTATGAAAGTGGTTATTGATTTTTGCATGTGATTATTCGATTAGTAGAATATCCATGTGAATAAGTAAATGGCATTATTTCATTTTATTTATGCCATACAATGTTGAAAGGTCATATTTAAAAGGCTTTTGTTTTAGTTATACATTGCCTTAAATGTTTATTCTTATTTATGAAAGTTTCCGCTATATTGTTATCCTTACTGGGAATTTGAGCTCACCCCTTTTCTATGTTTTATTTTTCCCAGGATGTGAAGAAGTAAGTTATGAATGACCTGCAGGGATTTTATGAGGGGTTAATAGTGTGTATTGTGGAAACATTATGTTGTTGTAGTAGTTTTTCATTTTATGATGTAATGTAAAACTTATGAATATATCTAGTGTTTCCAAGGCTACTAAACCAATCGGTCTTTCGAGATTTGATCTTTCTTGTGATCATGACAATGTTATGTAATAATGCACCGACTCTAGGCAACTAGGGTCGGGGCGTTACACACATAGAAACCATATGGATATATAATAGTATATTGGCATGTGTATTTCGAAAACATACACTTATATGTTGGTTTATCCCCTTTTCATACCTACTTTTACCTTCAATGCAATAATTAATTTTCAGTATTTTTATTATTCATTAGAACCAATAATTATACAAAACTTGTTTAATAACACAAATAATTCTTACTAATAAATATTTAAAAATTTTGAAAAAAATATTATATAAATGGGATAATTTAATTTATGAACGAACACATAGACATTATGAAAAAAATTAAATATTATTTTTCAGAATTATAAAATGTTTTATGTATGAAAATTGAAGAAAAAATTGATTCAAATAACTAAATTGGATTAATAATAACATTATTGAACTATTTGTTGTTTTAAAAAAATATTAAAAGCAATATATGACTAGTAAATTCTTTAGGTGAAAGTAAAATTTTATAAGTTTCATTATATTGACTTTCCATTGAAAAATTTAAATACTAAGTAAAAGCTCGTAAATATACACTAAGATAAATTTAAAATTACTATTTCCAAATTTATGTTACTTTTCTGTAATTAGTCATCATAATTGAAAAAATTATTCTTTTTCAAGGAGCAATGAAAAATCATTTTTTGAAAAATATGAATTTTTGAAGCATATAAATATAACAAAAAAATTATTTATTCATCAATATATTTTCATGATATAAATCCTTTATAATTAATTTTCAAAAAAATTCCCTATATTATGCAATTGTTTTCACATATTGTAATAGATATGGTTAAATAATAATGTTTTTAATTATATATTTTTGTTCATCGTAACATGGTGTTTCATGTAACATAAGATATTAAAAAATTATTATATTATTGAAAAAAATATATCATAAAATCTATTAGATTAAAATTATACAACCTTAAAATGAATATCTACAATGAAATTAAATCACAATGATATAAATAATTGAGGATACTTGTACAACATCATATATTCATATTTCCATTTGTCAAACACAAGATATTTTTTATCTATAATGAATTGAAAAGGTGAAAGGCCTTATTTTTTATAATATCTTATCTATAATCCAGAATCACCCCTAATTGTTCCTCATAAAATACCTCATGATCTAGTGTTATGGAATTTTATTTTAATACATGGAATGAATAATCTATGTTCTCCTTATAGAGAGATGAATGTAACAAATTTTCAAATTGATTGAGGTTTGGATGGATCCCAAATTGACAAGGAACCATCCCTAATTAGTAAAGAAGATAAATATAGCCGACATTACTTAGTATCAATATTATGTTCACTCTTAATCCTATTTCCTTTTCTGATAGAGAAATTTTATGAAATACAATCTCAAAAACATAAAACATAATATTATGATGATGATTTACAATACAACATTATTAATAAATATATTGAACATTAATTTGATCTTCAATCAATCTTACATTCTATGTTATTCACACTTTTAAGTAAGATCCTAATAGATTTTTTCCAACATTATCCATGTACATTATTGTTCTGTAAGTAAATCCATTGTTTGGTTTAAAATGATCCACATGAATGATTGAGAGGATGTTATTTTTTAAAGAAACTCAGTTTGAGGACGATGTGGATCCCAACCACCAATGATAATCATTGTACAATATATTCAAATAAAATATAGATTTTGAATTGTTATCATAAATTGATTATCTCTAAGAGGATAATATATTGTACTAAAACTAAACTCTATATCAGGATCTTGATAAATACATTTACATGACCTCATGGGAAACCTCATATCCTCATTAAAAAAAGTAGAATTTCAAACTCCATGAAACCAAACAATATAATTAATGTATACTCTAGATATTTAGATAAATCCTCCTTGATAGTAATGAAGTGTTTTTTATTTATAATGAAATTGATTATAATCGATATAGAATTATTCACTTTAGATATTATTTGGATTCATATGAAAATATATATGGTGATTTTTCCTATTTACATTGTGATATAGGAGATGTTTGCAACATACCATATACATTGAACTATTATTCATAACTTGTGTCCATAACATGCATCATGATACATACTCTACAATATATCAATTCATTATAACCCATAGGAAACAATATTTTAGATATCTATATGTTGGAAAAAGTATATCACTCATGAGGGGGGTGAATCGGGTGGCTATAATTTTTTTCTTCATAAAATTGATTCTTTAAAAAAATATAACCCAATTAAAATATAATCAAAGTCAGTTTGTAGTGAATTTATAAATTTCATTGATGTTAAATTTATTTCTCAAAAGATTGATTACTTCTAAGCTTTACCAATTTAAATATTAGTTTAACTTTTGAAACTAATATACTGATTCAAAATGGATATAAAAACTTGCGAAACTAACTATAAAAGTTCAATTTTCATAATGTGAAATGAATTAAACACAGACCAGATTAAAAAAGAAGACAAACTACATAGTGTATGAAGACAATAGTTTTAGTATCAAGATGAGACATAGTCCTCTACACTTAGTGATCCACTTTTACCATGTATTTTATATTAATAAACTTTTGATCCACACATTGGATCGAGGTTCACAATACCACACAGGGCTGTCCAGGTCACACATTACCACTAAAATAATTATTCGTGGGAAAACTAACATAAATATCACAGAGGATCTCTTCCACTTTTCTACGTGGGTTACAAAAGTAAAAAGATATTGAGTGTGAGGATATTTTAGGATCATCTAGTTATTCTTTGGAGATAGTGTGTGTGAATCAAAAAAATTCACACATTGATCAAAAAGTAAACACTCTACCAGAGTAGAGATATAGAAGTAGAAAAGAGTTTAGAAATATTTGTGTGTTGTGTTGTAATGATCTAGACTCTATGGATATAGTGAAAATGATATTAGGGTCCTCTTATAAATTTTTTCTTTAGAACAGAGTATCACGGTCTCTGTAATCTTGAATTCATATAGGAAAAGGATTAGCTATTTAATGTGAGGATGTTCAGCAAGAATCATCAGGTTTTTGTTTGTAATATTAATCATTTGGTATACTCAAGTATCATGTTCATATATATTCAATATCTTCATCATTGTTATAGTCTTCCTATATTTTTATTGTGGGTTTAGAGAGAAAACATTTAAGGTTGTGCTTGTAATCCTTTTATAATTCAATGTCTAGTAGGCTTGCAGATATCCCCACATGCATGTACCTCACACTGTCTACGGATAGTCTTACAGACATCATTAAATAATTTCAGAAACATTAATTTGTCTAAATATGACAGTTATAATTAAATTTGAATTAATAAAGGTGAAATAGTTATTTATGACCATTTGTGAGTCATAAATATTGGTGAGTCATTTCCATCGGTCAGTCATCATCGATCTGTTGTCATCAGTTTTTCAGCGTCGATCTGTCAGCATCTATCTGTCAGCATTGGTCTATTATCATCAGTGTGTCAAACAATGGTGTGTCAAACATCAGTGTATCGAACTGTGGTGTGTCGAACATTGGTGTGAAAAACAATGTTGTGTCAAACATCGGTGTGTCGAACATCGGTGTGTCGAACATCAGTGTGTCGAACATCGGTGTGTCGAACATCGGTGTGTTGAACATCAGTGTGTCGAACAAACTATTAGTTCCATGGACTATGAGGAACTTATGAAGATTATGTCTTACACAGAACACTACTAGATTAAAAGACATCCAAAAAAATATATAAATATATAGTTGTAAAAACATTGAAGCATACATATAGTTTATTGAATTATTGAAATATATTTTTCGGTATTACATAATTTATTTACTTAGAAATATTAAATGGAATGAAATAGTAGATTATGTAGATTAAAATGAATTATGATTACTAAAACTACTATAGCATAGAGGGTCCAACAATATTCCTCTTTTTGATAATCACATATTATGGAATACTTGTAATGTTAAGGAATAATAATAACCTGAATTAGAATAATTCACTCAATATGATTATTCAATATATCTAAATCTTCCATTTCTTTGAGTTTTTTAAAAAATAATCCCAATCAATAACAGGAATATGAAAATAAATATTCATATAGATTATGTTGAGTACAAGCCATCTATCATATACCATAATTACCCCCCTGAAATTGAAAATGTATGCCTTTTCTCCCCCTTTTGGGATTAGAAAATGTGAAAAGCAGAGTGAATGAAGACAAGTATCATAAATAAAATGAGAGAAAAAGATAATAAAAAAATTCAATTAATATGGAAAAGACTATTTACAACAAAAAAAGATACAAATCCCTATCAAATAGATAATCCACCAATAAGGGTTTGGGTTCTGAGGGGATATTCCTTTATCTGAAGGATCCAGAGTAGGATTAGGAGGTTTGGGAGTGGAATAGGGAAGAGGTGGTATAATGGTAACACCATGCAAGGAAACACATGTTGTATCATTTTCTGCAAGGCTAGGCCTTTTTTTGACAACACACAACTAGGAGGTTGCTATGTAACGATCAATCGAATTGACGAGAGATCCCAAGATACAATCATTGGTGGAGGAGACCGAGAGTAAGTACCAATGGAAGAAACATGAAGAACCAAAATTACTTCAGGATGAAAATTTAGATATGTCTTTAGGAGGTTGATAAAATTATTGATGATCTCACCACCATATTTCATGGATTTCTGGAATTCAACCTAATTCTCCATGAATTTATTCAGCATAGGGGTAAACTCCTTCAATTGTGACACTTTTTTCTTGATGTCTTATATTACTGGAGGAATACTATGATTTTCTGCTAAAAACATGATGATATTTATGAGACCATGCATGGTATAGATCCTAGTAAAGTACTTAACCACTTTCTCTATAATCTCTCTCTGAGCATCAAATGCTTCATTTGTGCATTGCCTTACCATATTGTACACAAGTTCGGTATTTATATATACCTTTTCAAGAGTTTCTTTGTATGAAACACGTTGATTAATTTTGAGATTCTCTCTCATCATAGCCTCGAGTGTTTCCAAATCAGTAACAACACCTTTCTTACTTTTTGAACTGGATTGGCCGATAATCATTTTTCCAAGCACCTCTTTCAACATCTTCAGATCTACACATCGTAGATGAGTCACAATGTTATTATGAACAACCAGTACACAACTAAAATAGGTTTTGAAATCATATGGTAGAGAGTTTAACTGACTTCTCATATTCATTACTTCTTATCTCGGTATGGTATTACATCTAATGATTGTTTCAGCTATGGTAATGAGATTTGGTTGAATCTCCTTGATCACCATCCTTGAAATCTTTGCTAAATTTTAATCGAAATTACATATTAAAGTGGACTATTCACTTATGGATCCAACCAAGGCTCTCACTATCTCACATATATCATTTATGAAATTCTCAGAATAAGCCTTAGTGACATTGTCAATAGGAACTGTCTGTGCTACTAGCTCTACAGCCAGAGGAGCAACCGGTGGAACAGGTGTAACAGATTTTGCTTCAGGTTGGGCATGTGGAGTAGTAATTAGAGGAACCCAATCATCATTATATTCCTATTCAAACCCAAATAGAATGTATCCTAGATCATTATTCCAATATTGAGTAGGTGTTCAGTCTCTTGGTTCATCATTGTCAATACTGACTCTTCTTCCCTGAGGTCTACGTACAAATTAATCTTCAGCTACTTATTCATCCTATCCTCTACCTGTAATATCATTTTTGTGTATAGGTACTAAGTGAACTTGTGGTTCATAATGTGCTGCATCCACATCAACTTCCCTAGTAACTTCCTCAATCTGATCCACCTGATCCGTATCCTCTTCCTCATGGCCACCGGCCCTCAATTCATTCAACTCCTGAATGATTTAAATATTATCAGTGTTGGAATAGGGAGATCTGTCCTCTTGACCAACATCTCAATGATCAAGAGCCTCTTGTTCAATAGTATCACCACCATCAACATCTCCATGTACAAATTCATCACTGAATCTATCATCAACTTGTTGTCCCACTTTTAAAGAATCAATTTCAACCTCATCATTTCCTTATTAATCATCATCATTATCATCATAATCATCGTCATTAGACTCCTCATCTGATTTACTCACAAAACATTCATCCCTAGTAACTTTGGTCTCTTCATCACCATTACATCCTAATAACGGATCCATGGGGGGTAAATCCAAAGGTGGACAAGCAGGTCCATAATAAAATTTTTGGGACATCCAACAATATCAGGATCACTCCTATCATCAAATGAAGATCATTCTTCTCCTAGAAACTCAACATTAGATTCCTCATAAGAATAAATAGGATCCTTTTCTGGTTTGAGGCCTAGATCTACTAGATCCTTTGGGTCGGTAGGATTGTAAATTTGATTTAATTCATTATACATCATTTCCTCATCTCCAACCCATCATTTCATCAATGGGTTCCAGAAGATATTTATCCTTTTAAAAATATTTTTTTGATAACAGAACCTATAACGACCCATACTTTACAGACATTGTTAATACTTAAAAATTGAAGCATACTTATTACAACATATAACAAAACCACGAAAGGATCATATAGCTATAGTGTCTTTAGAAACTGGGAAACATAAACAACTAGTTCATAAAGAATCTACATTGTCTCTCATTTGTTTCATCATATATAGAGTCCCTTTTGGAATATCCTACTTAATAACCTTCTTCCTGACCTGGGGAAAAGAAAACATACAAAAGGGTGAGCTCAAATGCTCTGTAAGGGTAAACAAAACAAAAAAAAATCAATCACATCATATTCATAAGAACATAACATTTTAGAAATCTTAACCTACAAAATAAATCTTAATGTCATAACATGGGAAAAATCATGGCAGTGAAACGTAATAACAATAATCATAACGTAAAACATGAAGCTTTGTGGAATACACACATAATCATAGAGTGTTATTTCTTATTAGTCAAGACTCGTTGCCAAGACTATCTTAGTGGACAAAGTCCATTTCTGAACCGAGTTTATTCCTCGTTTCAGTCCTGTTTCACTGAATCGGTTTAACCCGCCATTCCAGACTTGTCTATCTCATGAGATATAAAATCTTTACCCAATGCATTGGAGGGAGATATAGGTCCCACCCATCTCATAATGAAATCATTCTTACTTGTGCCACAAAATAAACATACATCATTCATAATAACACAATAAATAAAATGTGTTTCATAAACATTATCCCATCATCACATAATCCATATAAAAGTAATGGATATCATTTCATAATAATAAAAGTGAAACCATGTAAATCATAGAGACATTATACTTCAAACATACACATTTGAAATAATTTCATCTTAGATGGAAGAATGGTTTTGATAAAACATTTGAAATGAATTCTTGAGGAAAATATCCTTTCTTCTTCAAAATCATTTTATTTTCACAAAATGTCATGCAATTTTAAAAGAAAATGAATTTTTTGAAAATAGCCTTGAAATATTTTGGAGGAAGCTTCATGAAAATAAGGCTTTATAAAACATTAAAAATCCGTTCGTGCCGTATAAGTTAAAAAAACATTCTTCTCGTACTTTTGTCGGAAAAGTCAAAAAGTACCTCATAATAGAAAGATTCCATACGTACCATGTAGTAAAAGTAAGAAATGGGTAAAAAGGACTTCAATCATACATTAAAACACTTTTATAAAACATGGACATGGGTGATAGCAATAACCCCAGTAAACACTTACGAATAAGCAATCTCGTATAAAAATGATATTTGCACAATTATCCCTTACCTTAGGTCCAATTTGCATCGTATGTGTCCAGAACTCCTGTATAATGATTTAAATAATGTTATTGACTTATTCCAGAATCATACATATTTTTATGATATCATATATGGTCATATTCTTAGCTTATTATTAGTAATATTTCATTGCTACTTGTTATTCGGGTGTTTATTACTTTTTGTTCTTATGCGTTTTTTGTCGAATAAATTATTATTCTTATTTTTTGGTTATAGATACCTTATATCCAAAATGGTATTAGTGTAATATATATCATATTAATTCATTCAATTAATTTATATAATCATTATGCAAATAAAATCATGTATAACGAGTCGCATCACATCGTGGAGACGGTATTCCGTACGTACGCACAAGAGATGATATCATTACCATGATCATGAAATTGTATTGGAGTGTATGTATACTATTTCAGAATAAATATCACTTTACAATAATAATATATAGTTATTATTTACACCATTATACCAATCCATGTGAGGTGGTGGTGGAAAATAGATTACACCACGGCGTGGAGATAGTATTCTGTATGTACGCACGCGCGGTGATTTCGCTTTCCGTAGGAAGGATAAATGGTGAAATGGGGTTGTTTCATAATTATAATAACATATCAGTATATGAGTGATACTGATGTTATTACTCTATAATGAAAAAACTAATGAATAAGAAGTGGAAGAAGAAATAAAGATGAAAGGATTGGTAACAGACATTACCTCTTCTTTGAAGCGCTTCTTTGAGACCTCCTTTTAGGGCACTAAAATTGGTCTTTGAAGAGGACCAGGACCTCTAGGATGTCTCTAGGGAAGTGGAGAGAATAAATTGGCAGGTTTTTTCCTAGAAGGAAGGCTCAAAGTTGTGTGAGGAAGAGAGGGAGGAGATTCCCTTTTATAAGGGAGGGGAGGGCCACCTTTGGAATAACTAAAAATATTATTTTATTATAAAGTCAAATTCGATTTTAATAGCTCCAAATTTATATATTTAGAAGTTAAGGTGGGTCTGGGTCTAAATGATCTCATAAAATAGAATATAGACAAGTTTAGGTATAAATTTTAACCTTGTCATTTAGATTTAACTTGAAGATAGATAATTTTGCTTTTACCGTATCTTCTTGTTTTCTTACACTATAAGGTTAATAAACTTACTATATCAAGCCAAAATAACCCAAAGTTTTTTATTATTAATATATATAACCTTATCTAAGTCATTTGGCTGATCCTTATATTTTTACGAATAAAGTAACAATTAATAATATAATATTTGTTTTAAAAACTATTTTATGTCAATTTTGACACTATTTAGTAATTTATTTTTGTGAAAATCATAACAGAATGATTAGTTCGAACCAAGTTAATTAAATCAATACTAACATGTAATATTAACCTATAAAATTAGTGTAATTCATAAAAAGTCTCAAATTAAATTTATATGGGTATTTATAACATCCATTATGTCAATATTTCATTAATTAGATAATTACTGCATAATCGTTGTGTCATAAATAAATTAAATTATTTAATGTCTAAAAATTATAAATAAAATACCATTATGTAGGAAATGTTTTTATCTTTCTAAGTAATATTTATAGTCGAATTTATCTTATTTATAACCCCATATTAAAAATGATTTACTTATTAAACTTTGATTTTAACTGTTTTAACTCTTCTTTAAATAAATTAATAATAAATGTCCTAATCTAATGCAAGTGGGCCTAAATGGTCATATTTTATTCCTAAGGTTGTTTTTGGTCGAATTAAACTTATCAAATAGAATTAGGTCATGTGTTAGGTAATAATAATAACACTTTTACCCTTAATTACTCTATTTACTTTTAACTGTGGTAAAAAAAAGTAAAAAGTTACTATTCACCAAAAATTATTTTCATCTCAATGAACCACATTTTGGTCCTTGATATTAACCGTGTCTCTCGGATTTTCGAAATTCCACTCACAAAAGCGGTAAAATTATGTTTTATGAAAAAATCAGTTTTTTTAACTACCACTTAGTGGTTTCACTATTCATCAAAAAATGAATGTTTTTAGAAAAATACTAAAATTTCACCCTAGGATAATTTCGATATTCCGAATCCAAAAATGAAGTCCATTATGAAAAATAAAATTTATAAAATTTCAAAAAGTGGTTATTACTATTCATAACGGTTAGTTTTAATAATATTTTAATAGCATATCGTTGTTTAGTGAAACTCGGTATTGCGTATGACGCAAGCTATTGAGGAAGGCCGTGGTTGCGTGTAAAGTAAGCCAAGCTAGTGTTGTGTGTAGTGAATGATTCCTTTGATAAAAACAAAATATTTCTCATAAAAGTCTTGGGGGTTACATTCTACCACCCTTAAAATGAATTTCACCCTCGAAATTCGTCACTTTGTAACAAAAAGATGAGGATACCTCTCCCCCATCATATCCTCAAGATCCCATGTAGCTTCTTCTAATTGGTGGTTCCTCCATAAAACATTCACCAAGAAAGGGGTCTGATTTCGTAGGACTTTTTCTCTACGGTCCAGAATCTCTATCAGTTGTTCTTCATAAGAAAGATCTTTCTCTAGCGGTACAACTTATGAGTTGAGTACATGTGAAG
Organism: Viscum album; assembly: GCA_963277665.1. Classification (NCBI taxonomy): domain Eukaryota; kingdom Viridiplantae; phylum Streptophyta; class Magnoliopsida; order Santalales; family Viscaceae; genus Viscum; species Viscum album. Next base: position 849,599,463 of record OY728161.1, read on the forward strand.
GATCAGGTATGTACTTTCTTAGGAGAGATACATGTAACACATCGTGAACTTGAGAGAGATTGAGTGGAAGAAACAACCGGTAAGCTACCTTTCTAACACGATCTAGTATTTCGAAATGACCGATATATCTAGGGATCAACCTCCCCTTATTTCCAAATCTCATGACCCTCTTCCAGGGATATATTCGTATGAACAATTTATCACCCACTTCAAACTCTAGGTCTTTTCTTCGGTTATCAGCATAACTTTTCTGTCGACTCTGAGCTTCTCTTATGTGTTGTTGAATAGATCTGACCTTTTCTGCCATTTCATCAACGAGATCAGGTCCTAATAGCTTTCTTTACCCAACTTCATCCCAGCAAGTTGGAGTCCTGCATTTCCTTCCATAGAGATCTTCATAAGGATCCATCTGAATACTGGAGTGAAAGATATTATTATAAGAAAATTCCACCAAATATAGGTGTTGATCCCATACACCTTTGAAACCCATAGATCAAGATCTCTACATATCTTCTAGAGTTTGAATTGTTCTCTCAGACTGACCGTCTGTCTGAGGATGGTAAGCAGTGCTTTAACTCAACCATATATTCAGAGTATTCTGAAGACATCGCCAGAACATCGAGGTAAATCTCGGATCCCGATCAGATATAATAGAAAGTGGTACTCCATGCAATCTTACCACTTCCTTTACATATATCCTGGCAAGCTGATCCAGAGAGAAATCCTCTCTAATAGCAATAATGTGTGCAGACTTTGTAAGACGATCAACTATGACGCAGATAGCATTATTGCCTTTGGATGTTTTAGGAAGTCCTGTGACAATGTTCATAATGATGTTTTCCCATTTCCATTCAGGTATGGGTAATGGTTGTAACATCCCCTTAGTCTTTTGTCTCTCAGCTTTAACTTGCTGACAAACCAAGCATCGAGAGACATATTCAGCAACATCTCTTTTCATGCCATCCCACCAGAAGTACTCTTTCAGGTCCCTATACATCTTCGTGATTCCATGATGAATAGATAATGAAGAACTATGAGCCTCATCCAGCAGATCCTTCATTAATTCGGGGATGGGAGGAACACAAACCCGATTCCAGAACATTATTATCACTTCACAATCAAGGTTCAATTCAGGAATATTTCTCACCTTCTTTTGTAACTCTACATCTTCTTTCTGCTCCTCTATAATCTTCACATGTATAGATGGTTGAACATTCATTTAATAAAGATATGATTTTTCCCTTTCCATTATAATTCCAAGATCCATCCTTTGTAAATCAATAAATATTGGATCTTTTGTGATCCTCATCATGGATTAACTGGCATGGTCTTGTCGATTTAATGCATTTTCCACCTTGTTTGCTTTCATAGGGTGGTAATGTATTGAGCATTTTTAATCCTTAATCAGCTCTAACCACCATCTTTGGCACAAAATCATCTCCTTTTGTGTGAAAATATACTTTAATCTTTTTTGATCAGTATAAATATCACACCTTTCTCCATAAATATAATGCCTCCAAATCTTTAATGCAAAGATTACCGCAGCTAAATCCAAATAATGACTTGGGTAATTTTGCTCATGGATTTTCAATTGTTGTGAGGCATAAGCTATCACCATATCATTTTGCATAAGAACACACCCCAATCCCTTCTTGGATGCATCACTATAGAACACAAACCTTTCTCCACTACAAGGCAGTGTGAGTACAGTGCACTGGATAACCTTCTTTTCAACTCCTTGAAATTCACTTCACATTCCTCCGTCCAAACAAACATAACTCCGTTCCGAGTCAACCTGGTGAGTGGATTAGATAATTTTGAAAAATATTTCACAAAACTTCGATAATATCTAGCCAAACCAAGAAAACTTTGGATATCAGTTACTATTGTTGGTCTCAACCATCATTCGATAACCTCCGTTTCTGCTGGATCCACAGATATCCCCTCTTTTGAGATTATGTGACCCAAAAATGAAACTTTTTGAAGCCAAAATTCACACATGGTAAATTTTGCATAAAGCTTCTCCTTTCTCAAGGTCTTTAATATAATTCTCAAGTGATCTTCATGTTATTCCTTGCTCTTTGAATATACAAGAATATATCCTATAAAGAGTACCAAAAATTGATCATGATAGTCTCTAAAGACTCTATTCATAATATCCATGAAGATAGCAGGGGCATTAGTAAGACCAAATGACATCACTATAAATTCATATTGTCCATACCTTGTAAGGAAAGCCGTCTTTGGTATATCCTCCCTTTTGACCCTTAATTGTTGATACCCTGAACGTAGATCATTCTTGGAAAAGTATTGAGCTCCGCGTAGTTGGTCAAATAAGTCATCAATGCATGGGAGAGGATACTTATTCTTGATAGTGATCTTGTTAAGTTCTCGATAATCAATGCAGAGTCTCATTGATCCATATTTCTTCTTAACAAACAGAACAGGTGATCCTCAAGGTGACGCACTAGGGCGTATGAATCCCTTATCAAGATTCTATTGGAGTTTCTTCTTCAATTCCTCCAACTCAATTGGGGCCATTCTATAAGGTGTCTTTGAAATAGGCAAATCTCCCGGTATGAGTTCTATTGAAAACTCAACTTCACGATTTGGTGGAAGACACAGAAATTTCTTCGGAAAGACATCATCAAACTCTCGTACAATGGAAATATGCTTAATTGTGAGTTTCTCAACATCCATTTGAGATAAATTACCTTCATTAAGTGGAATCATGACCCATAAGATGGAAGAAATTTCCACTGGAAGGTTATGTTCATCCTTGCATCGATAGACGATCATAGATTGATCATGAATATGAAATGTGACTTCCCTTCTTTGGAAATTGATATAAGCTCCATATAAAGAAAGCCAATCCATGCCAAGAATCACATCAAATTCCACTATTTTAAGGATCACAAGATTTGCTGGAAGCACTTTCCCACAAACATCAATCGGGGAAGAATTATAAACTTTTGATTCTACTGTTGTTCAATTAGGTGTTGTCACATCTAACTCAACATCTAATTATTGATGTAATATAGTGATACCCTTAGAAAAATCATCAGAAATAAAATAGTGGGTGGATCCAGAATCAAATAAAACATTTGCTATTTTAGAGTGGATGGTAAGTGTACCTTTCACCACATCGTTATCGTACTCCACATCGCTGATAGAAATTGCATGAGATTTTCCTTTCCCTTTATCCTTATGATTTTTTTGATGTCGATCATCATAAACAACCCTTGGATTAGGGCATTTATTGGCATAATGCCCCATTTCCATGCACTTGAAGCATTGAAGTGTAGTAGGTTCATTCTGTGTGTCCCTTCATTTGTTTGCATCATTAGTCATCTTCTTCCCATCATTGCGGCATTCAAATGCCCAATGACCTTCCTTTACACATATGAAACATTTACTTGTCCCTTTAAGACAAATCCCTCCATTTTCTTTCCACACTTTGAGCATAAGGGAAAGGTCATCTTCATTTCAGTGTGCTCTTTAGATTTTACGTTGATTTCCATTTTCCTCTTCTTATCAAACCCATATGACTGATGGGTTTCTCCAATATCCATCTCAACTTTGAGAGCACATCGAACGATTTCCTCATAGCTATTTAAGTCCCTTATGGCTAAGCCCCTTCGAAGACTTGGTTATAAGCCACTAAAGAATCGATCGATCTTACTCTCGGGTTGGGTAATAATACCAGAAGCGTACCTTGCAAGTCTTATAAAATTTGCTTCATAGGTACCAATAGATTCATCATCCTTTTGCTTCAGTTCAAGAAACTCTTTCTTTATCATTGTTCGGAGAATAAGAGGGAAGTACTTATTGAAAAATAAGTTCTTGAACTCGTCCCATTCTATGGAATCAATTTCATCCCTTTTCCTCGTATTCTTAATAAGATTACACCATTGATCATCTTATACTTCCAAACAATATACTGCTAGGATGACTTTATCATGTTCAGAACATTGATGAACTGAAAATATCTTTTCAGTAGTACTAATCCATTGTTCAGCAACTAAGGGATCAGTAGACCCGCTGAAAGAAGGTGGACGCTGCCTCATGAAGGATTCAACAGAATGTTGCTCCTTCCTTTGCTCATTTGGAAGTCCTGCATGATTCATAGCTTGATAAAGTTGTGTGATCATGGATACAAGATTTTTCATTCCAGCTCCCATAACGTTTGGTTGCTCAGGTGGACAATCATTGCATTGCCCGTCGCATTCCTCATTAACATGGTTCCTTCGGGTTCCAGCCATTGACTAAAACCAAGAAGAATAGTGTGAGTAACACTAATTATAATAGGAAAACCACATAATCAAGAATAAAATTTCTCACTTAAGGTATTATCCTAGGTTATTCATGGCCAATTCTAAAACACTAAGACTGTGTTCTATGCTTAGGCTTATCCTTAGGGTTCTTACTAAGGCATTCACATCCTAGTTTCCAAAGGTTGACTATACCATTTCTCTGATACCAAATATAACGACCCATACTTTACAAACCTTGTTAATACATAAAAATTGAAGCATACTTATTACAACATATAACAAAACCACGAAAGGACCGTATAAGTATAGTGTCTTTAGAAACTGGGAAACATAAACAACTGGTTCATAAAGCATCTACATTGTCTTTTATTTATTTCATCAAATCTAGAGTCCCTTTTGGCATATCCTACTTAATAACCTTCATCCTGACCTGGGGAAAAGAAAACATACAAAAGGGTGAGCTCAAATTCTCAGTAAGGGTAAACAAAACAAAAAAAATCAATCACATCATATTCATAAGAACATAATATTTTGGAAATCTTAACCTGCATAAGAAATCTTAATTTCATAACATGGGATAAATCATGGCAGTAAAATGTAATCACAATAATCATAACTTAAAACATGACGCTTTGTGGCATACACACATAATCATAGAGAATCATTTCTTATTAATCAGGACTCATTGCCAAGAATCTCTTAGTGGACAAAGTCCATTTCTGAACCGAGTTCATTCCTCGTTTCAGTCATGTTTCACTGAACCAGTTTAACCCGCCGTTCTAGCCATGTCAATCTCATGAGATATAAAATCTTTACCCAATGCATTGGAGGGAGATATAGGTCCCACCCATAACATAATTAAATCATTCTTACTTGTGCCACAAAATAAACATACATCATTCATAATAACACGATAAATAAAATGGGTTTCATAAACATCATCCCATCATCACATAATCCATATAAAAGTAATGGATATCATTTCATAATAATAAAAGTGAAACCACGTAAATCATATAGACATTATACTTGAAACATACACATTTGAAATAATGTCATCTTAGATGAAAAAATGGTTTTGATAAAACATTTGAAATGAATTCTTGAGGAAAATATCCTTTCTTCTTCAAAATCATTTTCTTTTCAAAAAATAATATGCAATTTTAAAAGAAAAGGATTTTGTTGAAAGTAGTCTTGAAATATTTTGGATGATGATTCATGAAAATAAGGCTTTATAAAATAGTAAAAATCCGTTCGTGCCGTATAATTTAAAAAAACATTCATCTCGTACATTTGTCGGAAAAGTAAAAATGTACCTCGTAATAGAAAGATTCCATACATACCATGTAGTAAAAGTCAAAAATGGGTAAAAAGGACATTAAACATACATTAAAACACTTTTATATAACATGGACATGGATGATAGAAATAACCCCAGAAAACACTAATGAATAAGCAATCTCGGATAAAAATGAGATTTGCACAATTATCCCTTACCTTAGGTCCAATTTTCTTTGTATGTGTCTGAACCTCCTGTATAATGATTTAAATAATTTTATTGACTTATTGAAGAGTCATAATTATTTTTATGATGTCATATATGGTAATATTCTTAGCTTATTATTAGTAATATTTCATTGCTACTTGTCATTCGGGTGTTTATTACTCTTTGTTCTTATCCGTGTTTTGTCAAATAAATTATTATTATTCTTTTTAGGTTATAGATACCTTATTTCAAGAATTTTATTAGTGTAATATATATCATATTAATTCTTTCAATTCATTTATATAATCATTATGCAATGAAGATCATGTATAACGAGTCGCATCACATCGTGGGGACGGTATTCCGTACGTACGCACGAGCGATGATATCGTTCCCATGATCATTGAATTGTATTGAAGTGTATGTATACTATTTAATAATAAATATAACTTTACAATAATCATATATAGTCATTATTTACACCATTATACCCATCCAAGTGAGGTGGGGGTGGAAAATAGATTACACCACGACGTGGAGACGGTATTCCGTACGTACGCACGCGCGGTGATTTCGTTTTCCATAGGATGGATAGATGGTGAAATAGGGTTGTTTCATACATATAATAACATATCAATATATGAGTGATACTGATGTTATTACTTCATAATGAAACAACTAAATAAGAAGAAGTGGAAGAAGAAATAAAGATGAAAGAATCGGTAACAGACATTACCTCTTCTTTGAAGCGCTTCGTGGAGACCTCCTTTTAGGGCACTAAAATTGGTCTTTGAAGAATTCCAGGACCTTTAGGATGTCTCTAGGGAAGTGGAGAGAAGAAATTTTCAGGGGTTGGATGATCATGAAGGCTCAAAGTGGTGTGAGGAAGAGAGGGACGTGATGCCCTTTTATAAGGGAGGAGAGGGGCACCTTTGGAATAACTAAAAATATTATTTTATTATAAAGTCAAATTCGGTTTTTAATAGCTCCAAATTGATATATTTCTAAGATAAGGTGGGTATGAGTATAAAAACTCTCATAAAATAGAATTCAGGAAATTTTAGGAATCAATTTTAACCTTATCATTTAGATTTATCTTTAAGTTAGATAATTTATCTTTTACCATGTCTTCTTATTTTCTTACATAATAAGGTTAATAAACTTACTATATCAAGACAAAAGAACCCTAAGTTATTTATTATTAATATATATAAACATATCTATGTCATCTTGTCGAACCTTATATTTTTAAGAATAAAATAACAAGTAATAATATAATATTTTTTTAAAAAACTATTTTGTGTCCATTTTGACACTATTTAATAATTGATTTTTGTAAAAATCATAATAGAACTATTAGTTCGAACCAAGTTACTTAAATCAATACTAACATTTCATATTAACCTAGAAAATTAGTTTAATTCATTAAAAGTTTCAAATTACATTTATTTGGGTATTTATAACATCCATTATGTCAATATTTCATTAACAAGATAATTACTGCATCATCGTTGTGTCATAAATAAATTAAATTATTTAATGTCTAAAAATTATAAATAAAATACCATTATTTAGGAAATATTTTTTTCTTTATAATTAATATTTATAGTCAAATTTATCTTATGTAATACCCCATATTATAAATTATTTAATTATTAAACATTGATTATAACTATTTTAACCCTTCTTTAAATAAATTAATAATAAATGTCCTAATCTAATCCAAGTGGGCCAAAATGGTCATATTTTATTCTATGGTTGTTTTTGGTCGACTTACACTTATCCAATAGAATTAAGACATGTGTTAGGGTAATAATAATAACACTTTTACCCTTAATTATCCTATTTACTTTTAACCGTGGTAAAAAAAAGTAAAAAGTTACTATTCACCAAAAATTATTTTACTCTCATGGAACCACATTTTAGTCCTTGATAGTAACCATGTCTCTTGGATTTTCAAAATTCCACTCACAGAAATGGTAAAATTATATTTTATGAAAAATTCAGTTTTTTTAACTACCCTTAGTGGTTTCACTATTCATCAAAAATTGAAAGTTTTCAAAAAAATAACAAAATTTCACCCGAGTCTAATTTCGATATTCCGAATCCAAAAATGAAGTCCATTCTGAAAATAAAATTTATAAAATTTCCAAAAGTGGTTATTACTATTCATAACGGCTAGTTTTAATAATATTTTAATAGCATATCGTTGTTTAGTGAAACTCGGTATTGTGTATGACACAAGCTATTGAGGAAGGCCGCAGTTGCATGTAATGAAATCCAAGATAGTGTTGTGTGTAGTGAAATATTACTTTGATAAAAACAAAATATTTCTTATAAAAGTCTTGGCGTTATAGAACCCACTGCATGCACTTATCACTTCATATCCATCTTCCACCCAGCCCATCTTATTTAACATTGTAGAGATCATCTAGGGATAGTACAAAAATGGTTCCTTCTAAGATGGCTTTATTATATCTTAAGCATGAACCATTATATATCTATACAAATTCACCATTATTCCATTTTTCAACATATAGATTAGGAATACATCCTGATACTTCAGTGCATAGAAATATTCCTTCTATGGGTAGATTTGATGTTGTATAAACATAAAAAAGAAACCTTTCCCCTCCATCAAATTCAGTAGAAATAGTCCTTATAGATTCTCCAATTCCAGTCAGCTCCTTCAGAGCATCTTTATTTGAAAACAAATTAGATGAAGGAGGAATCTTACCTTGATTATCAGTATAGACACCTTCATGAGGCATCTTCAAGCAGTCAACATATTCCTTAGATGAAAAGGATATCTCCCTTCCATTCTCCAGTGACTTCATCCTTGCTTCCTCAGCTCCATCTATGGATTTCTTCAAATGTTGATAAAACTCATGTACTAGGTGGGGTTAATATGGTCTTTCATTTTTTGAGAACTATCATATCCACCAATGAGATTCCAGTACTCCTAATAAAAATGAAACGATTGATAGAATCCACTCAACATACGCTTCTTTCTCAGTTATAACCACTCATCTATCCATGCTGGGTTTTGTAGTTCCACTAGAATCACCTATATGATGATTAGAATATAGATATTTTCTCAACTCTTCCATCACACGCTTAGTCCATTCCATTTACGAATATTTAGATTCCAAACTAGTTGAGAGTTCTATGTTCGAGAGATAGAGAGACATATGGTTGAAAGTTTTATGGTAAAGGAAATGTGAATGGTCAAAGTTGATTGAATTCAGTTTATCATTTATGGATCATAAAAACATAAAGCATTAAACTTAAACATGAGAAAGAGAAAAAAAATAAACAACGTTGTATTTAAAATAGTCATATTTATAATAGAGTACTTAAATAAATCGGTGTCATAGATTTCATTTTACACAATCGGTTTCAAGTGATCGGTTTCAAGGAGATCAAAATCAAGAGATCGACTTCATGGATCAGTTTCAAGAGATCAATTTCAAGGAATGGTTTCAAAAGACTAGTCTCTTGGATCAATTTCAAGAGATTATTTTCAAGGATCAATTTCAAGAGATCAGTTTCAAGAGATCGATTTCAAGAGATCAATTTCATGGTTCAGTTTCATGAGATTGGTTTCAAGAGATAAGTTTCATGGATTAGTTTCAAGAAATAGATTTCAAGTATCATTTTCAAGAGGTTGGTTTCATGTATCAGTTTCATGGGTTGGTTTCAATAGATTCATTTCATGTATCAGTTTAAAGATATTGGTTTCAAAATATCGGATTCAAGGGATTAGTTTCAAGAGATTGGTTTGACAGGACCTTAGAGATTTATCATTCCTAGTTCATGTCTGATCTAGGTTATGCTCTCAGAGATTAAGGGTTTAGTGAATATATCACTATGTTGGTGCTCTGTCCCAAAAAAATCAATAGTTATTTAACCATTTTAATAATGCTCTCTCAAAAAATAATGTCTTACATCAATATGCTTTTTTATACAATGATAAATTGGATTCATAGAAATGTTAGTAGCACTTGTGTTTAAATTTTATGGGGAAGCGTCTGAATTGAAATTCATAGTCTAATAAGGTCTGTTTTATCCACAATATTTGTGCACCACAAATACCTGTAGAAATGTACTCTGCATCAATGGTTTATAATGTGACTGAATTTTAATTTTTACAAAACCATGATATCAGAGAAATTCCCAAAAAGTGACATTTTATAGAGGTACTCTTATATCTAACTTACATCCACCAAAGTCAGTATCTGAATAAATAACTAAATCAAAATGATTTCCTTTACGATAAAACAATCTTAATTTAGGTTTATTATTAAGGTATATGAAAATTCTTTTAAAATCATTTAAATGTGACTCTTTTGGGTTTGATTGAAATCATGCACACATACACACACTAAACATAATATCTGGCCTACTAGTAGTTATCTACTACAAAATCCCAGTCATTCCTCTGTAAGGAGTTTGATCAAATAATTTTCCATTTTCATCAAGATATTACTTACTTTTAGAACTCATATTGGTTTCACTAATCTTAATGGTATCAAAGCCATATCTTATGAAATGATTTTTAGTGTACTTACATTTATTGAAAATAATATTTTCATTATTTTGAAATATTTTAAATCCAGGAAAATATTTCAGTTCACCCATTAATCTCATTTCAAACTCGTATTGCATTATTTATGAAAAATAATTACATAAATAATTTTTAGATGATCCAAATATGATATAATCTACAAATATTTTAGCTATTAAAAAAACTTTTCAAATTATTTTTATAAATAATGTAAGATCGGCAAGTCCTTTTGTAAAGCCTTTAGAAATTAGAATATTACTCAACCATTCATGCCAACCTCTTGGAGCATATTTCAAACTGTATAAGTTTTAGATAGTTTGAACACTTGATTCAGAAAATGTATATTTTTAAAAAATAGTGGGGTGTTCAAAAAATACATCCTAAATTATATAACCATTTTATAAATCACTTTTGATATACATTGGATAATTTTTAAAAAACAAGTTTTCTTTATGGGAATGTAAAATCCTAATTGATTCTAGTTAAGATAATAGTGAAAAGGTGTAACGCCCCGACCCCAGTTACCCAGAGTCGGTGCATTATTACATTACATTGGCATGATCACAATAAAGATCAAATCTTGAAAGGCCGATTGGTTTAGTATACTTGGAAACACAAGATATATTCATAAGTATTACATTAAATCATAAAAATGAAAACTAAAAAAAACATATTTTCTTCATATTCCACAATAATATCCCCACATAATATCTATACAGGTCATTCATAAATTACTTCTTCACATCCTGGGAAAAATAAAACATTGAAAGGGGTGAGATCTAATGCCCAGTAAGTATAACAATATAGTGGAAACTTTCATAAATAAGAATAAACATTTAAGGCAATGTATAACTAAAACAAAAGCCCTTTAAACTTGAACTTCAACATAATATGGAAAAAATAAAATGAAATAATGCCATTTAATTATTCATATGGATATTCTACTAATTGAATAATCACATGAAATATCAATAACCACTTTCATAATGATGGAATGCATAATGCCAGACTATCATAACCACATAGCCAAGGCCTCGTGCCAAGAATACAAATAAGATTTTGTCAAGGCCTTGTTCCAAGACACTAGTTTGTCTCATGAAACCTACCGATGCATCGAGGAGCTATAGCGGGCTCCACCCGTAACATCTTAAGTCCAATGCATTCCTATATGAAAAGGTTTAAACATAACATAAACATTGATATTAAAACTAGCATACAAAATGTCAATACTTTAACCATAAACCATGAAGGGTATAAAAATAACATATCCATAGTCAAACATATCACAAAACCTTCAATACAATATGGAAGTTTTGCTTCATAATAAATAATCTTCAAATAATCTTAAAATCCATCAAAGGATGTTGACATAGATGAAATCAAAACTCTTTTTAGAGAAATTTCTCTTTTTATTTTGAAATCATATAAGAGTCACATAAAATAAAACATTTTCTTTGAAAATTTTCTTATAAGCTTGTAAGGGAAGCTTCGAGGATTTTATAACGGAGGAAAATCACTTCACCCGCCGTATAAGTTAAAAAAACATTCTTACCTTAATTCTGTCGAAAAGGGTAAAAAGCACCTTGTTTGGAAAACGACAGAAAGATTCCTTTATAACCCTATTATAAAAATTCAAACAAGGGTATAAATGTCATTAAACCATATTCTTTTAAATAGTAAAATTTTTTGAAATACATTCTTACGAAACATGGATGTGGATGATAAAGAAATCCCTATAGATTATTACGTATAAACAACCCCGGATAATGAATAGATTGTGAAATAACCCTTACCTTGTACTTTTCCTTGGATGGGGTAGGTTAAACTCCTATATAATGGTGGAATAAATGTTACTAAACTATACAAGAATCATATACATTAATATGATATCATATATGATCTTTTAACATTGATTTGTTAATAATATCTTAGTATTATCGTTGTTTCGGGTGTTAACTTACTCGTTTTCTTTTATATGTTTTGTTATGTAAGTTGTTCTTGTCATGAATAGGTTGTATCATAATCATATCCCGAATGATATCATGTTCTTATATACTATTATTAATCATGAAATGAGAATTATACTTTGAATGGATACAATGAAGAATGAATCTCATCACGTTCATGGAGACGGTAGTCCGTACGTACACACGAGCGACAATATCATTCTTTTGATATTAAAATAATATATAATTCGATGGTATATCATATATACAGACTCATTATGATGTTATATTTATTATTTACATGAGTTACACATCCTTATTATACCCATCCAAATAATAATTTACTGAATAACAATTACACCATGACGTGGAGACAGTAAGCCGTACGTACGCACATATGGTGACATGTTATTCAAAGGATGGATAGAATACTGAATATGGTTGTACCATATTTATAATAACATCACATTATATATAAGATACTGGAGTTATTATTTTATAATGGTAATAACAAAGAAAGAAGAAGTGGAAGAAGAAAGGAACTTGAAAAAGGGTGGTGAAATCATAACCTCTTCTTCGGGATCTTCCTTTTGATTTGATCAAAAGGGCTCCTTAAGTTGTCTTTATGACTAATGTAAGGCCTCTATGATGAATTGAGGAAATTTTAGAGAGTATTTGGGTATATTTTGGCTGATCCAAAAGGCTTTGAAGGTGTGAATTAATGAGAAGGAGGAGTGCCCTTTTATAAGAGGGGTGAGGGGTACCTTCGGAAAAGCTAGAAATATTATTTTATAATAAATTCATATTCGGTTTCTAAAGGATCCAAAGTGGATTATTTAAAGGTTAAGGTGGGTATGGGTCGAAAACCACTCAACCGATATAATTTATACAGGTTTGGGTTACAATATTAACCTTATCATTAAGTATTAACTCTTAGTTAATTAGTTTCAATTTTACAATGTCTCTTTGTATTTTTATATTATATGGTTAATAAACTTACTATATACATCCAAGAGACTCCCAAGTGGTCCATTAATGATAAAAATATCATGATATAAGTCTCTTGTCTGATCCTTATATTTTTAGGATTTTAATATCAATTAATAATATAATATTTTAAAAAAAAACTATTTTATGTCAATTTTGACACTATTCAATAATTATTTTGGTAAAACTAATAACAGAATTATTACTTCGAAAAAAGTTAATTAAATCATTACTAACAAGTCATATTAACCTATAAAATTATTTTAATTCATAAAAAGTCTAAAATTATATTTATTTGGGTATTTATAATATCAATTATCATAATTTTTTACTATTATGGTAATTACTACATCATCATTGTGTCATAAATAAATTAACTTATTTAATGTCTAAAAATTATAAATAAAATATCATTATGTAGGAAATGTTTTTAGATTTCTAATTAATGTTTACAATCGAATTTATATTATGTATTACCCTATATTAAAAATGTTTTAGTAAATAAACTTTGATTTTAACTCTTTTAACTCTTCTTTGAATTAAATAATAATAAATGTCCTAATATAATACAAGTGGACATAAATGATAATATTTTATTCCTAAGGTTGTTTTTGGTCGAGATACACTTTTCCAATAGAATTAGGAAATGTTTTAGTGTAATATTAATATCATTTTTACCCTTAGTTACCGTATTTACTTTTAACCGTGGTAAATAAAAGTAAAAAGTTATTATTCACCAAAAATTATTTTCATCTTATTGAACCAAATTTTACTACTTGATATTAACCATGTCTCTTGGATTTTCGAAATTCCACTCACAGAAGTGGTAAAATTAAGTTTAATGAAAAATTTAGTTTTTTAACTACTATTTAGTGGTTTCACTATTCATCAAAAATTGATGTTTTTCAGAACAATGCCAAAATTTCACCCTAAGCTATAATTGATATTCTGAATTAAAAAATGATGTTTGTTTTACAAAATTCCAATCAAATATGTTTCATTAATTAATTTTATAGTTAATTTCCGCTGTTACAACAAATAGCGTGTTTTTAAGAAACAATATATATCAAAAGATTGTCAATTGTTTATGTCCAATTTCAAAGTGAAATTAATTATAATGAACAACATTAGATAAAATGGAAAAAATATATTCTAATTATAATTTAAAACCACTAAATAATATAATTTATCACTATAAATTATTTTGATTAAAAAAGTTGTTTTTAAGTATTTTTCACTATAAATAAAAATTGGAAGTTCTCAGAAAAATACAAAAAATCCAACTAGGATAATTTCGATATTCTGAATCCAAAAATGAAGTCCATTTTGAAATATAAAATATATATAATTTCAAAAAGTAGGTATTACAATTCATAACAGCTAGTTTTATTGGTTGTGGTGTGTTAGAACTTGATGTTGCGTACAACACACACTATCACATTATTCAAAGAGAAGCGTACCGTAGAAGCTTGGGGTGTTACATTATCGCCTCCTTCAAACTATTTCATCCTTGAAATTTATAGAATTCTACCGCATGAAAAGACTCTGGTGGTTCTTCATCATATGTTCCTCGGGTTCCCACATTACCTATTCCATCTTATGGTTTCTCCACAAGACTTTTACCAGACGCGTCATCCAATTTCTCAGCACTTGTTCATTCATATCAAGAATCCTGACGGGCTCTTCGCAATAAGACAGATCAGGTTCCAGTTCTAATTCCTCATAGATGAGTACATGCGTTGGGTCAGGCATGTATTTCCTCAATAGAGATACATGGAATACATCATGAACTTTGGAGAGACTTGGCGGCATTGCCAATCGGTAAGCTACAACCCCAATTCGTTCTAGAATTTTGAAAGGTCCGATGTACCTGGGACTCAATTTACCTTTCTTACCAAAACATATGACTCCCTTCCATTGAGATACCTTCAAGAAAACATGATCACCGACTTGAAATTCCAAATCCTTCCTTCGATTATCGGCATAGCTCTTCTTCCTACTTTGAGCTGCTTTGATGTGATTTTGGATTACCTTCACATTTTCCATCGTTTCCTCCACCAGTTATGGACCTATAAGTTTTCATTCACCAATGTCATCCCAACAGGTTGGTGGGTGACATCTCTTTCCATATAACGCTTCATATGGTGCCATCTGAATACTCGAATGGAAGCTATTTTTATAGGAAAATTCTACCAGAGGTAAATATTGATCCCACATAACCTGAAAGTCAAGTGAGCAGGATCTCAACATGTCATCTAAGGTTTGAATAGTTCGTTCTGATTGTCCATCTGTTTGAGGGTGGTAGGCAGTGTTCAAATGAAGTTCTGTATCTAAGTATTTCTAAAGACTTTTCCAGAATTGTGAATTAAAACAGGGATCATGATCAGAAACAATCGATAGGGGTACTCCATGAAGTCTCACAACTTCATTAATATATAGTCTTGCTTGTTGTTAAGGTGGTAAATCTTCCCTTATAGCAAGAAAATGAGCTGACTTGGTAAGACGATCAACAATGACCCATATTGCAGCGTTCCTTCTAGGAGTCTTTGGTAGCACCATGACAAAGTCCATCGTAATATTGTCCCATTTACACTCTGTTATAGGAAGATGATGAATCCTCCAGGCTGTTGCCTTCTAGCTTTCACTTGTTGACAAACCATACATCTTGACACAAAATCAGAAATTTCCATCTTCATGTTGTCCCACCTAAAATGTTCCTTCAAATCTCTACACATTTTTGTGCTCCCAGGGTGTAATGAGAAATTGGAACTATGAGCATCAGCCAGTAATCCCATTTTTAGATCAGATATATCGGGAACACAAAGTATCTTCCCAAATTTCAAAATTCTTTCTTCATACACAAAGTCTCTCGATCTCCCATCATCCACAGCTTTAATCTTCTTTTGAAATTCGTCATCATCAGTCTGAGAACACTTAATCCTTTCTAGTAAAGATGGTTTGGCAACCATTTGAAAAAGCATTGCTGTTTCACCTTCCCTAGTTATTCCCATGTCCATCTTCACTAGATCCATGAAAATTGGATCCCTTTCAATTCTCATATTGTTCAAAACTCCATGATCTTTTCTGCTCAAAGCATCTGCAACTTTGTTTTCTTTCCCGGGGTGGTAGTGTATCGTACAATCATAATCCTTGAGTAATTCAAGCCATATCCTTTTCCTCATGTGGAGTTCTTTTTGTGAGAAAATATACTTCAAACTCTTATGATCAGTATAAATCTCACATTTTTCCCCATAGTGGACGTGCCTCCATATCTTCAAAGCAATGATCACAACTGCTAACTCAAGATCATGAGTGGATAGTTTTGCTCATGAATTTTCAACTGTCGTGATTCATAGGCAATAACGCTATCATTCTGCATAAGGACACAACCAAGTCCTTTCTTTGATGCATCAATATAAATAACGAACCCATCATTCCCCGATGGTTGAGTTAATATAGGAGCATTGACGAATCTTCACTTCAGTTCTTAGAAACATTCTTCACACTCTTTTTTCCAATCAAATTTAACCCCTTTAAGTGTTAGCTTCGTTAATGGGTTAGCCAATCAGGAAAAATTCTGGACGAAATGTCCACAATAACCTGTCAAACCAATAAAACTGCATACCTCAGTTACACTCGCAGGTGCAGGCCATTCTTCAATTGCCATGGTCTTAGAAGGATCAACAGAGATTCCATCTTTAGAGACAATATGGCCAAAAAAAGAAATCTCTTAATGCCAGAATTCACAATTGATAAACTTCCCATATAATTCATGTCTCCTTAGAGTCTTCAGGATATTTCGCAAGTGATTTCATGATCTTCGTAGCTTTTGGAGTATACCAAGATATCATCAATAAATACCACCAAAAATTCATCGAGATATTCCATGAAAACTCTATTCATCAGATCCATGAATACAGAGGGTGCATTAGTCAATCCAAAAGGCATTACTATAAACTCGTAATACCCGTACCTGGTTTGAAATGTTGTCTTCGGAATGTCTTCCTTCTTCACACACAACTGATGGTATCCAGATCGAAGGCCAATCTTTGAAATGTATTGAGCTCCATGCAGTTGGTCAAATAAATCATCAATACGAGGTAGGGGATAGTTGTTCTTTATTGTTATAGCATTGATCTCCCTGTAGTCGATACATAACCTCATAGATCCATCGTTATTTTTCACAAAAAGAACAGGGGATCCCCATAGAGAAACACTAGGGTGAATAAATCCTTTATTACTCAATTCCTCTAGTTGTTTCTTTAGTTCGACTAATTTGACATTGGCCATTCTATAAGGGGTCTTCGATATAGGCCTTGATCCATGAATTAAATCAATGGAAAACTAAACTTCTCATTCTAGAGGATGTCTAGGTAAATCATCCGGAAACACATATACATATTCTTTCACAATAGGTACATCCTCTATTTGAACATTCCTTTCCTCAACCATAGTCATTTCATTATCTTCCTCCCCAATAATTGAATTTAGTTGAGCTACTGAGGGTGGATCTAGATAATAATTAGGTGGTGAAGATTCTTCTCTAAAGATAAGGTGTTCTTTATCAACATCATCAATAATCATAACCTTTTTCTTCTTAAAATAAATCATTACATCATAGTCTGAAAGCCAGTCTATATCGAGGATTATATCAAACTAAATCATAGGTATGACGATGATATCAGCAGACAATGAACATTTATGTGCTCTAATGGGGACTGATTCACAAAACATTGTTGCAATGATACTTCCCTTAGGAGTTTTGGCTGAAAACTCCCTTGTTAAATCAAATTGTAAATATCTAATTTTCTTAGAAAATAGGGAATATATGAAACAATGCGATGATCCAGAATCAAATAATGCATTTTCTAAACTTTAGGAAACCATTAAATTACCTGCCACCACGTCTTTCAGAGCTTCTACCTCAGAAGTAGTGATAGCATAAGCTTGGCCTTGATCCCTTGGAATTTTCTGAGGTATGTTCCCCTGACGCTTAGGACATTCATTTGCATAATGTCCCATCTCCCTGAAATTGTAGCACTGAACATTGGTAGCTTCCTTCTTCCCTTTGCAATCACAAGCTTGGTGGACTTTTTCACCACACTTGTAACAGACACCCATTCCCTTCAAGAAAGTACCGGGGTGTTTCTTCCCACATTTACCATAGGATGGATATTCAAACTTTCCCTTATTTCCCTTATTTCCATTCCCGGATTGATCAGCAGATCTCTTCTTCTCTTGTTTTTCTTTAAAGTCATAATACTTTGAGAATTCTTTCTCTGTCTTGATAGCACATGAGACAATGTCTTCGTACGATGAAAAGGATTGTGAGACTAATGCTCGACGGAGAAATGGTTTTATCCCACAAAGAAACGATCAATCCTACTTCTTGGGTTACGTATATAATCTCCATCATACCTTTCTAACCATGTAAAGTTAGCCTCCTACTTTGCGACATTCTCATCCTCCTTTTGTCTCAGACTCAGAAATTGCCTTTCCATATCTGCTCAATGGTCACGAGGAAAGTATTTTTCTAAAAATAGATCTTTGAACTCCCTCCATTCCATATTTGATACTTCATTAGCTTCCTTCACGTTTTTAATCAATGACCACCATTGATCAATATCTCTAGTGAGGCGGTAAACTTCCATGATAACATTTTCCCTGTCACTACATCCCAAAGCCAGAAATATTTTTTCTAGGGAATTTATCCATTGCTCAGCTACTAAAGAATTTGTAATCCCATTGAACGTTGGTGCTTTTTTCCTCATGAATCGATCTAACATTGATCCTCCATGCTGCAGATCAGGGTGATCCATACGGGTAAGGTTATTATTCATATCCAGAGTGAGTTTTCCTAGTATGGTGATTAGCTAATCAGCAACAGTTGTATCACCAGCTCTACTAGAAGGAGGGAAATCCCTACATAGATTGCGTGCATTGGTACATTTTCCATTTCTTCCACTAGGCGCCATTTCTAAATAATGGCATAAACTAGACCAGTTTATGAATCAAAATACATAAACCCATACTTATATAACACTTATCATAAATTGAACTTTTTATGCATATAATCCATAATCATAAAAAATGTTTTCCTTGAGGAAGTATATACTCATAAACCCTTTAGAATGATTTATAAAGAAAATGAGAGTTATCCTAAGAATATCCCACGGGAGTGTCGTAACCAAGAGTGCAGCAAGGCCCATTGTCATGCACTAGTTCTCGTTCGAGTCTAGCTCAAAGCGGTGTTTTTAGGTTTTACCCCTATGTACATCGATGCCAGAGCCGCCTCTACCTGCTCGTATCCATATAGGGATGTATTTCTTGGAAAACTCACAAAATCTCTACAATACCAAAAATCTAGGAAGTACATATATACTAATCCTCAAATTCCATCATAGGTATATGTGCTCTAATCAGATTTTATCTAAATCTAGTTTCCAAGGTTTGTACTAAACTTCTTCTGATACCAACTGTAACGCTCCGACCCTAGTTACCTAGAGTCGGTGCATTGTTACATAACATTTGCATGATCACAAGAAAGATCAAATCTCGAAAGACCGATTGGTTTAGTAGCCTGGGAAGCACTAGATTTATTCATAAGTCTTACATTATATCATAAAAATGAAAACTACAACAACATATTTTCTTCATATTCCACACTAATATCCCCATATACTATCCCTGTAGGTCATTCATAAATTACTTCTTCACATCCTGAAAAAATTAAAACATTGAAAGGGGTGAGCTGAAATGCCCAGTAAGGATAGCAATATAGCGGAAACATTCATTAATAAGAATAAACATTTAAGGCAATGTATAACTAAAACAAAAGCCTTTTAAACTTGAACATCAACATAGTATGGAAAAAATAAAATGAAATAATTCCATTTACTTATTCACATGGATATTCTACTAATCGAATAATCACATGAAATATCAATAACCACTTTCATAATGATGGAATGCATAATGCCAGAATATCATAACCACGTAGCCAAGGCCTCATGCCAAGACTACAAATAAGATTTTTTCAAGTCCATGTTCCAAGACACTAGTTTTTCAAATGAGACCTACCGATGCATCGAGGATCTATAGCAGGCTCCACCCTTCACATATTAAGTCCAATGCATTCCCATATGAAAAGGTTTAAACATAACATAAACATTCGTATTATAACTAGCCTACGAAATGTCAATACTTTCACCATAAACCATGAAGGGTATAAAAATAACATATCCATAGTCAAAAATATCACAAAACCTTCAATACAGTATGGATGTTTTGTTTCATAATTAATCAGCTTCAAATAAACTTAAAATCCATCAAAGGATGTTGACATAGATGAAATCAAAACTCTTTTTATAGGAATGTCTCTTCTTATTTTGAAATCATTTAAGAGTCTTATAAAATAAAACATTTTCATTGAAAATATTCTTATAAGATTATAAGGGAAGCTTCGACAATTTTATAACGGCGGAAAATAGCCACAACCGCAGTATAATTTAAAAAAACATTCTTACCTTAATTCTGTCGAAAAGGTTAAAAAGCACCTTGTTTGGAAAACGACGGAAGGATTACTTTATAAACCTCTTATAAAAAGTCAAACAAGGGTATAAATGTCTTAAACCTATATTCATGTAAATAGTAAAAATGTTTGAAATACATTCTTAAGAAACTTGGATGTGGATGATAAAGAAATCCCAGTAGATTATTAAGTATAAACAACCCCGAATAATTAAGAGATTGTGAAATACCCCTTACCTTGTACTTTTCCTTGGTTGGTGTAGGTTAACCTCTTATATAATGGTTAAATAATTTTTGTTAAATTATACATGAATCATATAAATTAATATGATATCATATAAGATCTTTTAACATTGATTTGTTAATAATATCTTAGTATTATCATTGTTTCAGGTGTTAACTTACTCGTTTTCTTTCATATGTTTTGTTACATAAGATGTGATTTTCATGGATATGTTGTATCTTAATAATATCCAGAATGATATCAGGTTATTAGATACTATTATTAATCATCAAATGAGAATTATAATTGAATGGATACGATGGAGAATGAATCTCATCACGTTTGTGGAGACGGTAGTCCGTACGTACGCACGAGCGAAAATATCATTATTTTGATATTAAAATAATATTTAATTGGATGGTATATCATATATAAAGAATCATTATCATGTTATATTTATTATTTACATGAGTTACACATCATTATTATACCCATACAAATAAAAATTTATTGAATAACAATTACACCACGACGTGGAGACGGTAAGCCGTACGTACGCACGTATGGTGACATGTTATTCAAAGGATGGATAGAATACTGAATATGGTTATAAAATATTTATAATAACATCACAGTATATATAATATAGTAGTGTTATTATTTTATAATGGTAATAACAAAGAAACAAGAAGTGGAAGAAGAAAGGAACTTGAAAAAGGGTGGTGAAATCATTACCTCTTCTTCGGGTTCTTCCTTTTGATTTGATCAGAAGGGAACCTTAAGTTGGATTTATGACTAATTGAAGGCCTCTAGGATGAAGTTATGAAAGTTGAGAGAGTATTTTGGAAGAGTTTTGCCGAACCAAAAGGCATTGATGGTGTGAATTAATTAGAAGGAGGAGTGCCCTTTTATAAGAGGGGTGAGGGGCACCTTTGGAAAAGTTAGAAATATTAATTTATAATAAATTAATATTCGGTTTCTAAAGGCTAAAATGTAGATTATTTAGAGGTTAAGGTGGGTATGGGTCAAAAACCACTCAACCAATAGAATTTAGACAGGTTTGGTTTACTATATTAACCTTATCATTAAGTATTAACTCTTTGTTAATTAGTTTTACTTTTACAATGTCTCTTTGTATTTTTATATTATATGGTTAATAAAATTACTATATACATCCAAGGGACACCCAAGTGGTCCATTAATGATAAACCAATCATGATATAAGTCTCTTTGCCGAACCTTTGATTTTTAGGAATTTAATATCAATTAATAATATAATATTGCTTTTCAAAACTCTTTTATGTCCATTTTGACACTATTCAATAACTGATTTTTGTAAAAATCATAACGGAATGATTACTTAGAAAAAAGTTAATTAAATCATTCCTAACATGTCATATTAACCTATTAAATTAGTGTAATTCATAAAAAGTCTCAAATTATATTTATTTGGGTATTTATAATATCCATCATTTTAATTTTTCACTATTATGGTAATTACTGCATCATCATTGTGTCATAAATAAATTAAATTATTTAATGTCTAAAAATAATAAATAAAATATAATTATGTAAGAAATATTTTTATCTTTCTAATTAATGTTTACAATCGTATTTATCTTATGTATAACCCTATATTAATTTTTTTTAGTAAATAAACTTTGATTTTAACTCTTATAACTCTTCTTTGAATTAAATAATAATAAATGTCATAATCTAATCCAAGTGTACCTAAATGATAATATTTTATTCCTAAGTTTGTTTTTGGTCTAGATACACTTGTCCAATAGAATTAGGACATGTGTTAGGTAATATTAATATCATTTTTACCCTTAATTACCATATTTACTTTTAATCGTGGTAAATAAAAGTAAAAAGTTACTATTCACCAAAAATTATTTTCATCTCATTGAACCATATTTTACTATTTGATATTAACCATGTTTCTCGGATTTTTGAAATTCCACTCACATAAGTGGTAAAATTATGTTTTATGAAAAATTCAGTTTTTTAACTACCACTGAGTGGTTTCACTATTCATCAAAATTGATGTTTTTCAGAACAATGCCAAATTTCACCCTAAGCTATAATTGATATTCCAAATTCAAAAATGATGCCTATTTTAAAAAATTCAAAACATATAAGTTGCATTAATTAATTTTATAATTAATTCCCGCTGTTACAACAAATAGCGTGTTTTTAAGTAACAATATATATCAAAAGATTGACAATTGTTTATGTTCAATTTCAAAGTGAAATTAATTCTAATGAACACTATTTGATAAAATGGTAAATATATATTCTAATTATACTTTAAAACAACTAAATAATATAATTTATCACTATAATTTATTTTTACTAAAAAAGCTGTTTTTAAGTACTTTTCTCTATTCATAAAAATATGAAGTTCTCAGAAAAATACCAAAAATTCAACTTAGGATAATTTTGATATTCTGAATCCAAAAATGAAGTCCATTTTGAAATATAAAATATATATAATTTCAAAAAGTAGGTATTAAAATTCATAACGACTAATTTGATTTGTTGTGGTGTGTTAGAACTCGATGTAGCGTACAACACAGGCTATCACATTATTCAAAGAGAAGCATACCATAGAAGCATGGGTGTTACAAAAGGTCTCTCCGTAATCAATTCTCTCTTCTTGATTATATCTTTATGCAACCAATCTAGATATGTTTCTATATATATTTCCAGCTTCATCTACTTTAATTCTAAACATCAATTTTGTTTTTATCGTAAAAGTATCATTCGGTCTATATAAAAGATTCCACAAATTATTTCATTCAAAATGATTAAGTTCTTCTTGCATGGAAATTAACCAAAATTCATCATTTATCACATCGTTGCAATTTTTAGGTTCATGTTGAGACAAAAAATCTTAATGTTCAACCTGGTTTCTCACATATGATCTAGTTTGTGTTACTCAATCCAAATCTCTTACAATATCATCCCGAGGATGATTTTTATGTGACAAAATTGTTCTAAAAAAGGTAGTACATGATATTTCATTTTGGTCAAGATGATCTGGTTCATTATGTTTGGTATCTAGAGAATTTTCAAAAACAAATGTTTTCACAGGTTCTTTCACTGGATGATTTGAGATTTTTTCATTAATGTCTATATTGGACATGTCCTCTTCATTATTTTCTAAAAAGGAATTGTGATCAATTGGATCTAATTCATCAAATATGATATGTACAGATTCATCCTCACAACTTGGTTCTCTTATTAAAGACTCTACAGGCTTTTCGTGATGTAGAATATCTAAGAAATATTCCTTAATCACTTTTTGGAGAAAATTTATCTAACTTATATCTAGTGTTCATAATAAAACATTTACATCCAAACACCTTAAAATAAAATAATTTGTGTTTTCTATTATTCCACAACTCATAATAATGCGTTTTCATAAGAATGGGTATGATTAAAAATCTATTTATTAGGTAAAAAGCTGTATTGATATATTATGACTAGAAATAAATGGGTAGGTCTTATTAATTGATCATTGTTTGAGCAATTTCCTATAGGGTTTTATGTCTTCATTATACTACAACATTTTGTTCGACTGTCCTAGGAGTAGAGAAATTATGACTGTATCCATTTTATAGGAAAAATGTTTCAAAATAATGATTCTCCCACTCACGACCATTATCACTTCTTATGGATTTATTCTTAAGTCCCCTAAAGTTTTGTATAGTCCTAGAATACCTAGTAAAGTGTGAAAAAGCTTCACTCTACTGTGAAAGGAAAAAGGTCTAGGTGTACCTAGAGAAATCATCAACAATAACATGAACATAGTGCTTCCCATTGAGGCTCGAAAATCTTGATGGTCCAAACAAATCCACATGAACCAACATAAGAGATCTATAAGTAGTTACTTATTTCTTTGGTATGAAAGATATTTAATGCTGATTTACTTTATGACAACGATTACACACCTTATTATTTGGAAACCCTAATTTGGGTTAGTATTTTACTAAACCTTTTCAAGTAATCTTTTTGATGGATCATATGTTTCAATGTCCTTGTCTTCTATTCTAGGTCTAAGACTCATTGTGAATGGCATTTCGACAAGATACATTCTGTGAGGCTCGTGTGTCTAGATTTATAGAATATACATTATCATTTCTAGAAGTAGTAAATAATAAGTTATTCTTGTATTAAAAAACATTGAATTAATTATTTTTTAATATCAAATTAAATACATTATCACCCAATTGAGATATGCTGAGAAGGTTATATGTTAATCTATCAACATACAATACTTTAGAAATTGAAATGGGGTTAGGGTTACCAATCTGGCCTAGGCCGATTATTTTTTTACCATTATCAATAAATGATAATTTTCCTCCACCAATCATTAAATTACTTTTAATTCTTGAATAATCCTCTAACATATGTCTTGAACATCAATTTTCCATGAACAACATATTTTTATTGGATCTGTTTAGGTAGTTTACCTACAAAATAGTTCATCCAAGAAATCTGTAACAGCCCAAGATTTTATGAAAAATATTCTTTTTAATTTCACTAATGTATTGTGTTGTACGCAACACAAAAAGGAGCTTGCACAACATGCATCCTTGACTTTCCTTGCATTACACGCAATCGCAACCTTCATCGATAACGTGTGTAGTACGTAATACTGAGTTTCACGAAACAACGATATGCTATTAAAATATTATTAAAACTAGCCGTTATGAATAGTAATAACCACTTTTTAAATTTTTTGAAATTTTAGCTCTCAAAATGGACTTCATTTTTGGATTCGGAGTATCGAATTTAGCATAAGGTGAAATTTTGGTACTTTTCGGATAACTTTCATATTCTGATGAATAGTGAAAATTACTAAATTATAATTAAAAACAACTTTTTTAATCAAAATAATTAATAGTGATAAATTATTAATTTGAGTTGTTTTAAAGTATATTTAGAATATATTTTTACAATTTAATACAATGTTGGTCATTGGATGTAATTTCACATTTAAACCAGACATAATCAAGTGTCAATGTTTTGATAGATATTGTTTCTTAAAAACACGCTATTTGTTTTAACAGCGGGATTTAATTATAAAATTAATTAATTCAATTTCTATGTTATGAATTTGTTAAATTAGACTTCATTTTTGAATTCGGAATATGAAATATAGCTTAGGATGAAATTTTGGCATTTTTCTGAAAACCTTCAATTTTTGATGAATAGTGAAACTACTAAGTGGTAGTTAAAAAACTGAATTTTTAATAAAAATTAATTTTACCGCTTCTATGAATGGAATTTAAAAAATTCGAGAGACACGGTTGATGTTAGTAAGTAAAATGTGGTTCAATGAGATGAAAATAGTTTTTGGTGAATAGTACCTTTTTACTTTTATTTACCACGGTTAAAAGTAAAAAGGGTAATTAAGGGTAAAAATGATATTAATATTACCCTAACACATGTCCTAATCCTATTGGAAACGTTTTTATCGACCAAAAACAACCTTAAGTGTAAAATATTACCATTTAGGTCCACATGGATTAGATTATGACATTTAATATTATTTTATTTAATGAATAGTTAAAATAGTTAAAATCAAAGTTTAATAACTAAAAAATTTTTAATATGGGGTTATACATAAGATAAATTCGACTATAAATATTCATTAGAAATATAAAAAGATTTCCTACATAATGATATTTTATTTATAATTTTTAGACTTTAAATAAATTAATTTATTTATGACACAACGATGATGCAGTAATTACCCTTTTAAGGAAATATTAACATAATTGATGTTATAAATGCTCAAATGAATGTAATTTGATACTTTTTATGAATTAAACAAATTTTCTAGGTTATTATGATATATTAGTGTTGATTTAATCAACTTGGTTCGAACATATAATTCTGTTATGACTTTCACAAAAATCATATATCAAATAGTGTCAAAATTAACACAAAATAGTTTTTAAATCAAATATTATATTATTAATTGTTATTTTATTCCTAAAAATCTATGGTTCGGCCAAATGACTTATATAAGGATATATATATTAATAATAAATAATTTGGGGTTCGTTCGGCACGTTATAGTAAGTGTATTAACCATATAGTGTAAGAAAACAAAAAGACACGGTAAAAGTTAAATTATTTAACTTAGAGTTAAATCTAATTGATAAGGTTAAAATAATAACCTAAACTTGTCTAAATCCTATTGGTTGATAGGATTTCGACCCATCCCCACTTTAGCTTCTAAATAAGACCCTTTGAAACCATTATAAACCGATTTTGACTTTAATATAAAATAATATTTTGAGGTATTCCTAAGGTGCCCCTCTCCTCCCTTATAAAAGGACACCTCCTCCCCCTCATCGTCACACCAATTTGAGCACTCAAGCTCGGCCAACCCCTGACAAAATCTCTTCTCCACTTCCCTAGAATAATCCTAGAGGTCCTGGTCTTCTTCAAAGACCAATCTTAGTTCCCTAAGTGGACGATTCAAAGAGGCGTTTCAAAGAAGAGGTAATATCCATTACCGATCTTTTCAATTTCTTTCTTCTTCAAATTATTCTTCTTTAGTTGTTTCATGAAAAAGTAATAACATCAGTATTAATTACATACTTATATGTTATTATAAATATGAAACAACCCTATTTCACCATCTATCTATCCTACGGAAAAAGAAATCACCGCGCGTGCGTACGTACGGAATACCGTCTCCACGCCGTGGTGTAATCTATTTTCCACCACCACCTTACATGGATGGGTATAATGGTGTAAAGAATAACAATACATAGTTATTACAAAATCATATTGATTTTTATATATTGTATAATCCACTCCAATTCAATTCAATATTTATGGAAATGATATCATCGCTCGTGCGTACGTACGGATTACCGTCTCCACGACGCGATAGGATTCATTCTCCATGTTAACCATTTAAGAATGATTATAAAGTATATATAAGAAATTATAATGAAATACATGACATTATAAAGCTACTGAATTTATGTATATATATATATTTATGTCATCTACTTACTTCCATTCAAGACAATAAGGAAAGGAAAACAACGTTCATGCGTACGTACGGACTACCGTCTGCATGAACGGTGTTTTTCATTTCATTTATCTATCTATTATATATATATATACTGAATATATATGATATATAAATCATATTTTATATTCTGGAAGTAAGAAAATCATGATATAAGTAATAATAATGTCAAGAACAACAAGTCAAAACACCTACGATAAATGAAACGATTTTACCCAAAACTCTTCTTTAACATGGAATTTACAAAAGAACGGGTAATATAATGTCATAAGTGGACCATATATGATATCATAACAATGAATATGTTTCTGGAATAAGTCAATAACATGATTTAAATCATTATACAAGAGTTTCGGACACGTACAAAGCAAGTCGGACCTAAGGTAAGGGAAATATCACAATCTCATTTTTATCCGAGATTGTTTATACATTAGTATTTACTGGGGTGTATTTTATCATCCACATCCATGTTTCCTCAATATGTAATATTATTTCCATCCACCTACAATTGTTTAAATACAATTTTACCCTTCGGTGAGTTTTTAGTAAAGGATATGAAAGAAATCTTTTTTCGTTTTTTTTCATACGAGGTACTTTTTGACTTTCCGACAAAAGTATGAGAAGAATGTTTTTTTTAACTTATACGGCACGAACGGATTTTTACAGTTTTATAAAGCCTTATTTTCATGAACATTACTCCAAAATATTTCATGACTATTTTCAATAAAAACTCTTTCTTTTAAAATTGCACGATGTTTTGTGAAAAGGAATTGATTTTGAAGAAGAAAGGATATTTTCCTCAAGAATTCATTTCAAGTGTTTTATCAAAATTATTTTCCATCTAAGATAATAAAGGGTTCTGTTTCTATCCATATTTTTACATTGATTTTACTATGTTGTGATGGAATTATGTTTATGAATTCCTTTATCTTATATGAATGGATTTATGATGTCATGTTGTTTAAGAATCCCATTTTTATTACATGGGTTATGCTATGATGTATGGTTTATGATTTTGTGGCACACATAAGAATGGTATCATTATGAGATGGGTGGGACCTATATTTCCCTCCAATGCATTGGGTAAAGATTTTATATCTCATGAGATAGATAGGGCTGGAACGGTAGGTTATACCGGTTCAGTGAAACAGGACTGAAACGAGGGTTACTAGATTCAGAAAGGGACTTTGTCCACTAAGATAGTCTTGGAAATGAGTCTTGACTAACAAGAAATGATTCTCTATGATTATGTGTGTATGCCACAATGTTTCATGTTTTAAGTTATGCTTATTGGGATTTCATTTCACTACTATGATTTATCCAATGTTATGAAATTATGCTCTCTTTTGCTGGTTATGATTTCCAAAAGTTATGCGCTTATGAATATGATGTGATTGATTTTCTTTTGTTTACCCTTAATGAGCATTTGAGCGCACTCTTTTATGTTTTCTTTTCCCCAGGATATAAAGAAAGGTTTTAGGTAAAAAAAAGGGAATATCTTTATGGGAGATATTGAAGATCTTTCACCACGATTAGAAGATTACGTTCCGAGTTTCCAAAGACACTAAACTATTACGATCCTTGTGTGTGTGTTTTTGTTATGTACCAAGTATTCCGCAAAAGTAATGTAATGTCCATGTACGTCAAGATACGGGTCTCTACAGTTGGTATCAGAGGAAAGGTTTAGTCAACCTTTGGAAACTAGGATGCGAAAATGTTAGTGAGATCCCTAGAGATATTTCTAAGGTATGTCTAGGGATGTCCCTAAGGATAAGTATATGTATAGGTTATAGTCCTAGAATTGCACTAACGATCTTAGAATTTAACCTAAGATGTTAGATATTGAGGGTACTACCCCTTTATTATGTTGTTTTCCCTAGCATGATTTTTGCCTCTCACACTATTCTTTTGGGGTTTTAGACGATGGCTGGAACCCGAAGGAACCGTGTTGATCAATGCAATGGACAATGCAATGATTGTCCCCCTGAGCAACCAAACGATATGGGAGCTGGAATGCAAAATCTTGTAGCCATGCTCACACAACTTTCTCAAGCTATGAATCATGCAGGACTTCCAAACGAGCAAAGGAAGGAACAACATTCTGTTGAATCCTTCATGAGGCAGCATCAGCCTTCTTTCAGTGGGTCTACTGATCCATTAGTTGCTGAACAATGGATTAGTACTACTGAAATGATATTTTCAGTTCTTCAATGTTCTGAACATGACAAAGTCATCTTAGCAGTGTATCGTTTGGAAGGTGATGCTGATCAATGGTGGAATCTTATTAAGAATACGAGGCAAAGGGATGAAATTGAGTCCATGGAATGGGACGAGTTCAAGAACATATTTTTCAGTAAGTACTTCCCCCGTATTCTTCGAACAAAGATGGAGAAGGAGTTTCTTGAACTAATGCAAAAGGATGATGAATCTGTTGGTATATACGAAGCGAATTTTACAAGACTTGCAAGGTATGCATCTGGAATTATCATCCAACCTGAAAGTAAAGTTGATCGATTTTTCAGTGGCTTAAAACCAAGTCTTCGAAGGGCATTAGCTATAAGAGACTTCATTAGCTATGAAGAAAATATGCATTGTGCTATCAAGGTAGAAATGGAAGTTGGTGTTACATATCCATCTCATGGTTTTGACAAGAAACGAAAGATGGAGTTCAAGGAGAAATATTAGAATAATGGTGAAAAGAAGATGAATGTTTCCTTATGCACAAAGTGTGGAAAGAAGCATGGTGGAGATTGTCTTAAAGGGACTAGAAAATGTTTTAAGTGTGGAAAATAAGGTCATCGAGCAGCTGAGTGTCGAAGTAATGGAAAAAGGGTTTCTAATGATGCGAATAAAGAAAACACTGCAGAGAACGCACCACCAACACTTCAATGCTTCAAGTGCAAGGAAATGGGGCATTATGCTAATAAATGCCCTAATCCAAGGGTTAGTGATGATCAACATGAGCAACCACTTAAGGTAAAGGACAAAGGGAAGTCACATGTGATCACTATTGGCGATGTTGAATGTGACAATGATGTGGTGGAATGATTAAGTGTTTATGTAATGGGATTCCAATATAATGTTGCAATATTTATTGATGTGGTATTCAAAGTGATTGAGATATTTTTTGGAAATAAGATGATATGCGCATAATGAAGGGAAAACGAGAAAATGAAATGTTTAATAGTATTCATGAGCTCATGATTGATATAAGGACTATGTGATATCATGGTTTGAGTATATAGAATTTTGAGGATTTTGGTATGTGGAAGGTGTCAACTTTTAACTGCATTCATGTTTTCACTAAGGTATTCAAGAGAATACATGATTAAGGACTTTGAATGTTTGGAATGTGACCAACAAGACATATCTTATGATATATGGGGATCAACGATGGTATTAAATCTCTGGTAATCGTTTTCACTATGTTATGAGAGTGGACTGGAGTATTATGGATAAGCCTAAAGATTGAAATGGATTATGTTGGACATAAGTGAGTATTGTTTAAGGATAGAAGTTTTTTTTCCGATATTATTGATGGGATGTTATAGTAATGTAGTTTTAGAAAAAGGACAACTTGCAGGATGGGCGACATCCCATCGCTTCGGACAAGGCTGTGGGAATCGAACCCACAACCGAAGTGCGACTGGCCTTTATCGCCTACCACTGGCCTACAAGAAGTCCCTGTTTAGTAGAAACTAGTATTATTATAATAAGCAGTATGATATATGAAGTATAAGTCCATTTTAGGAACCATATGTGATTAATCTCACTATATATCGACTTATGTGTATAATTTTTGCTAACCTTTTGTTTGAGACAGATGGAATGACCCGTCATTCTATCACATGATCTGCTAACACTTCACAAATAACAAATTCAACTTCATTTATTTAAGATATGAAGTGGAAATTGTTCAAGGCATGAACAACAGTGAGATTGTAGCAAAATAAAGAAAGTATTTATTCTAATTCAAATTTTCAACTTTGGGAAATGATCTTGAAAACCAAAAATGTTGTCCTAGTGATCTTATACCTGATGAATCAGATGGTACATTAGATCGTCACAAATTTATGGATTTGTGATTGTTGGCTTTCCCATAGCCATGTTCTCTACCAATCTCCATCAGAACATGATGGTTAGATTTTTCTTCCATATCCATATTTTCACCTATGTGGAAACCCAGTGATTAGTTTATTTGGGTAACCGTTAAGTTTCATACTTTTGTTTTAAAATATTGGTTTTGGTATTCCTTTTTACGATGTGGGTTTCTATTAAAGAAACTTTTGAATAGTGAACCATTTATAACCCCGACGAATTTCGAGGGCGAAATTCATTTTAAGGGTGGTAGAATGTAACAGCACAAGATTTTATGAAAAATATTCTTTTTAATTTCACTAATGGCTTGTGTTGTATGCAACACAAAAAGGAGCTTGCACAACATGCATCCTTGACTTTCCTTTCATTACATGCAATCGCAAACTTCCTCGATAACGTGTGTAGTACGTAATACTTAGTTTCACGAAACAACGATATGCTATTAAAATATTATTAAAACTAGCCGTTATGAATAGTAATAACCACTTTTTAAAATTTAAGAAATTTTAGCTCTCAAAATGGACTTCATTTTGGGATTCGGAGTATCGAATTTAGCCTAAGGTGAAATTTTGGTTCTTTTCGGATAACTTTCATATTCTGATGAATAGTGAAAATTACTAAATTATAATTAAAAACAACTTTTTTAATCAAAATAATTAATAGTGATAAATTATTAATTTGAGTTGTTTTAAAGTATATTTAGAATATATTTTTACAATTTAATACAATGTTGGTCATTGGATGTAATTTCACATTTAAACCAGACATAATCAAGTGTCAATCTTTTGATAGATATTGTTTCTTAAAAACACGCTATTTGTTTTAACAGCGGGATTTAATTATAAAATTAATTAATGCAATTTCTATGTTATGAATTTGGTAAAATAGACTTCATTTTTGAATTCGGAATATGAAATATAGCTTAGGATGAAATTTTGGCATTTTTCTGAAAACCTTCAATTTTTGATGAATAGTGAAACTACTAAGTGGTAGTTAAAAAACTGAATTTTTCATAAAACTTAATTTTACCGCTTCTGTGAATGGAATTTCAAAAATCCGAGAGACATGGTTGATGTCAGTAAGTAAAATGTGGTCCAATGAGATGAAAATAATTTTTGATGAATAGTAACTTTTTACTTTTATTTACCACGGTTAAAAGTAAATAGGGTAATTAAGGGTAAAAATGATATTAATATTACCCTAACACTTGTCCTAATCCTATTGGACAAGTTTATCTCGACCAAAAACAACCTTAAGTGTAAAATATTACCATTTAGGTCCACATGGATTAGATTATGACATTTAATATTATTTTATTTAATGAATAGTTAAAATAGTTAAAATCAAAGTTTAATAACTAAAACATTTTTAATATGGGGTTATACATAAGATAAATTAGACTATAAATATTAATTAGAAAGCTAAGAAGATTTCCAACATAATGATATTTTATTTATAATTTTTAGACTTTAAATAAATTAATTTATTTATGACCCAACGATGATGCAGTAATTACCCTTTTAAGGAAATATTAACATAATTGATGTTATAAATGCTCAAATGAATGTAATTTGAGACTTTTTATGAATTCCACTAATTTTATAGGTTACTATGATATATTAGTGTTGATTTAATCAACTTGGTTTGAACATATAATTCTGTTATGACTTTCACAAAAATCATATATCAAATAGTGTCAAAATTGACACAAAATAGTTTTTAAATCAAATATTATATTATTAATTGTTATTTTATTCCTAAAAATCTAAAGCTCATCCAAATGACTTAGATAAAGATATATATATTAATAATAAATAATTTGGGGTTCGTTTGGCATGTTATAGTAAGTGTATTAACCATATAGTGTAACAAAACAAAAAGACACGGTAAAAGTTAAATTATTTAACTTAGAGTTAAATCTAATTGATAAGGTTAAAATAATAACCTAAACTTGTCTAAATCCTGTTGGTTGATAGGATTTCGACCCATCCCCACTTTATATTCGAAATAAGTCCCTTTGGAACCATTATAAACCGATTTTGACTTTAATATAAAATAATATTTTGAGGTATTCATAAGGTGCCCCTCTCCTCCCTAATAAAAGGACACCTCCTCTCCCTCCTCCTCACACCAATTTGAGCACTCAAGCTCGGCCAAACCCTGACAAAATCTCTTCTCCACTTCCCTAGAATAATCCTAGAGGTCCTGGTCTTCTTCAAAGTCCAATATTAGTTCCCTAAGTGGAGGATTCAAAGAGGCGTTTCAAAGAAGAGGTAATATCCATTACCGATCATTTCAATTTCTTTCTTCTTCAAATTATTCTTCTTTAGTTGTTCCATGAAAAAGTAATAACATCAGTATTACTTACATACTGATATGTTATTATAAATATGAAACAACCATATTTCACCATCTATCCATCCTACGGAAAAAGAAATCACCGCGCGTGCGTACGTACGGAATACCGTCTCCACACCGTGGTGTAATCTATTTTCCACCACCACCTTACATGGATGGGTATAATGGTGTAAAGAATAACAATACATAGTTATTACAACATCATATTGATTCTGATATATTGTATAATCCACTCCAATTCAATTCAATATTTATGGAAATGATATCATCGCTCGTGCGTACGTACGGACTACCGTCTCCACGACGCGATGAGATTCATTCTCCATGTTAACCATTTAAGAATGATTATAAAGTATATATAAGAAAAAATAATGAAATATATGACATTATAAAGCTACTGGATTTATGTATATATATATGTATGTCATCTACTTACTTCCATTCAAGACAATAAGGAAAGGAAAACAGCGTTCATGCGTACGTACGGACTACCGTCTCCATGAACGGTGTTTTTCATTTCATTTATCTATCTATTATATATATATATACTGAATATATATGATATAAAAATCATATTTTATATTCTGGAAGTAAGTAAATCATGATATAAGTAATAATAATGTCAAGAACAACAAGTCAAAACACCTACGATAAATGAAACGATTTTACCCAAAACGCTTCTTTAACATGGAATTTACAAAAGAACGGGTAATATAATGTCATAAGTGAACCATATATGATATCATA
The DNA here is from genome assembly GCA_963277665.1 of Viscum album. Classification (NCBI taxonomy): domain Eukaryota; kingdom Viridiplantae; phylum Streptophyta; class Magnoliopsida; order Santalales; family Viscaceae; genus Viscum; species Viscum album. The sequence continues at coordinate 849,634,745 of OY728161.1, forward strand.
ACAATGAATATGATTCTGGAATAAGTCAATAACATGATTTAAATCATTATACAGGAGTTTCGGACACGTAGAAAGCAAGTCGGACCTAAGGTAAGGGAAATATCACAATCTCATTTTTATCCGAGATTGTTTATACATTAGTATTTACTGGGGTGTATTTTATCATCCAAATACATGTTTCCTCAATATGTAATATTATTTCCATCCACCTACAATTGTTTAAATACAATGTTACCCTTCGGTGAGTTTTTAGTAAAGGATATTAAAGGAATCTTTTTTCGTTTTTTTTCATACGAGGTACTTTTTGACTTTCCGACAAAAGTACGAGAAGAATGTTTTTTTAACTTATACGGCACGAACGGATTTTTACGGTTTTATAAAGCCTTATTTTCATGAACCTTACTCCAAAATATTTCATGACTATTTTCAATAAAATCTCTTTCTTTTAAAATTGCACGATGTTTTGTGAAAAGGAATTGATTTTGAAGAAGAAAGGATATTTTTTCTCAAGAATTCATTTCAAGTGTTTTATCAAAATTATTTTCCATCTAAGATAATAAAGGGTTCTGTTTATATACATATTTTTAAATTTATTTTACTATGTTGTGATGGAATTATGTTTATGAATTCCTTTATCTTATATGAATGGTTTTATGATGTCATGTTGTTTAAGAATCCCATTTTTATTACATGGGTTATGCTATGATGTATGGTTTATGATTTTGTGGCACAAATAAGAATGGTATCATTATGATATGGGTGGGACCTATATCTCCCTCCAATTCATTGGGTAAAGATTTTATATCTCATGAGATAGACAGGGCTGGAACGGTAGGTTATACCGGTTCAGTGAAACACGACTGAAACGAGGGTTACTCGATTCAGAAAGGGACTTTGTCCACTAAGATAGTCTTGGAAATGAGTCTTGACTAACAAGAAATGATTCTATATGATTATGTGTGTATGCCACAAAGTTTCATGTTTTAAGTTATGCTTATTGGGATTTCATTTCACTACTATTATTTATCCCATGTTATGAAATTATGCTCTCTTTTGCAAGTTAAGATTTCAAAAAGTTATGTTCTTATGAATATGATGTGATTGATTTTCTTTTGTTTACCCTTACTGAGCATTTGAGATCACTCTTTTATGTTTTCTTTTCTCCAGGATATAAAGAAAGGTTTTAGGTAAAAAAAAGGGAAGATCTTTATGGGAGATATTGAAGATCTTTCACCACGATTAGAAGATTACGTTCCGAGTTTCCAAAGACACTAAACTATTACGATCCTTGTGTGTGTGTTTTTGTTATGTACCAAGTATTCCGCAAAAGTAATGTAATGTCCATGTACGTCATGATACGGGTCTCTACAAAATGACTTTTGTACCCATATTTGTTTGGGTCCACATACTTTAGTGATACAAGCATTAGGAACCCAGACTTGACTTATGGGATTCCTATATGCAGAAGATAGAGTGTTTGAAAAATAAAATCTGTTTATTTTTGAAGAATTGGATGCAGTAAATGAATTCATGGAACTGGTACTTTTTGTAAAATTATGTTTGTTGAAAGAGGTAGTAGATTTTCCATATTTGGTTGCAAAAAGTTGTATAGATAAATTTTGTTGACCTGGATGATATCCTATCCCAGAATTATAATTAGTATATATTTTTTACCAAGAACATTAGTAAGAGTTTTTTTTCCATTAGTAATCTTTTCTATTGCTTTCTTGAATTTTCCATTGGTCATTTATAACTCATTATTCTCCTTCAGTAGTTGAGAATTTTTCTCTTTTTCAGTTATAAGTTCTAATTTAACAGTAACAGTAAGACCATGCTATTTTTTAAATGATTTATACTTATATTTGAACTCATTACATGATTCTTATAACATGTTTCAATATTCAAATAATCTATTATTTATCATATTCTCAGACTCACTTTCATAATAATAAGAATTATACACAAGTGTTTCTAAGGTTACCTTAGTTGTGTTCATCATAAAACACATATTAGCCATATTATATTTCTCATTTTGAGAAGATGAAGATTATCTAGAGCTATCCTCAGAGGCACTCTATGTGGCCTTCATTTAATTCTTATACTTCCAATCCTTACATTGATAAATTTTCTTGTATTTCATCTTTGGACATTAATCCTTGACATGTCCATTCCTTTTACATTCGTAGAAAATTATCTCTTCTGATTTATCATTTCTCTTGCAATCCTTTTTCCAATTTCCCATGTTATCATACGTTCCTCTGTAATTGGGATTTATGATAAAAATCTTTTTCCTAAAAAATATATTGAATATTCTAACCAACTTGGACATTTATTCATCATTGTCTGAGGATAATTCTGCTCTGATGGAGCTTTTAATATCATCTTGAACATTCTCTATGTCTTTACTTTTAGATGCAGTTGTCTTGAAAGCTACAGTCTTTCTTTTGGGTTCATCATCTTCTTGATTTTTATTCATTTCTTCTTCATACATAATTAATTTTACAATCAACACTCTCATTATAATCTTATTAATATTCCAAGATTCCTTAATAGACATAGATGTCCCACTCCATCTTTCTAGTAAACATTGTAAAATATTTATAATCTGCACTTTGGATGTAACTTATCATCTAAAAAAATCGTGGTACTCACAATTTCATTGAACCTGAGATACATATCCAAAATAGTCTCATCGGGCTTCATTATGAAGTTTTCATATTTAATAGTATAAATATTCAATCTCATTTCATTAACAATAGATTTCCCCTCAAGAGAACCAGAATGAGTCTCCCAAATCACATGTAATGTTTTACAAGTAGTGATACTGTTAAACTCTTAATCTCCAGGTGCAAAGTACAGAGCATTCATTGCATTGAAATTATTTTTATAGGTAGTCTTGGTAGGTTCATCCCATGTTTTTCTAGATGTTTCAGTAATTACATATTTACTTTCAATTGTAGTATATATTTCAAATCCCATGCTTTCTAGATGTATATTCATTTTAAGCTTCAACTGAGCACAGTTCATTCCACTAGAGAAATAAGTTCACTTTTTAGAATGCCCTTCTAATCTATTATCCATGATGTAGATTTTAAAATAATATCAATTAGATAATAATTAATAAATAATATAAATTTTGAGACTATTAAAAACAACTATAATCAAAGTTTACATGATTTAAAAGATGATAATAATTTTTAACATTTTTATACAAAATTTTGGTCAGAGTAGATCACTCAAGAGGGGGGGTTAATTGAGTGTCCATGTTTTTTTAATAAAATTGGTTCTTCTAAATAATATCCCCCAATTAAAATATAATCAAGGTTAGTTTTTAGGGAATTTAAAAAAAGTCGTGAATGTTAAATTAATTTCTCAAAATATTGATTAGATATCAGCTTTACCAGTTGAAAGATTACTGATACTTTTGAAAATAATATACTAATTCATAAAATATATAAAAAAATTATAAACAAACTATTAATGTTCAATTTACCTTAATGTGAAAGGAATTAATCATATATCAGATTAAAACAGAATACAAACTATACAGCAGACAAAAACATGAGGTTCAGTCTCAAGCATATACTTAGTCCTCTCCTCTTGGTGATAACCTGTCATCAAGCATATTATATTAATAAAAATTTCATACACACACTGTATTGGGGTTCCCAATAGCACACGGGGCTATCCAGGTCACTCTTTACCATTACCACATTTATTTGTGGGAAAACTAACAAATAGATCACACATGATCTCTTCAACTGTTTTACATGGGGTACACGAGTAAAAGAATATTGAGTGTGAGGATATTTTAATATCTTTATTTTATGCTTATGAGATAGTCTATGTGAAACATACAGGTGTACACACTACTCAACAAGTAAACACTATATAACAATAGAGTTATAGAAGAATAAAAGAGTTTTGAAATATTTTTTTTGTGAAGTAATGCTCTGGACTCAATGGTTGAAGAGAAAATGATATTTGAGTCTTCTTCTAGAAGTTTTCATCAGAACAGAGTATCACAATATTTTTTATCTAGCTTTCAAATGGGAGAAGTTTCATCTCTTTAATGTCAGGATGTTCGGCAAGCTTCAGCAGGTTGTTGCTTGTAATATTTAACTTCTTGTGTACTCAAGCTTCTAGTTATTCTATTTTCAATATCATGAACATTTTCACAATCAACGTATCTTTTGCTCACATGTTTAGAGAGACAACATTTAAAGTTGACCTTGTAAACCTTTTTTACTTCATTGTACTGTAGTCATACGGATCTCCATACATTCATGTACCTCGTATTGTCTACAAATAGTCGTATAGACAACATTAAATAATGTTAGAAACATTAATTTGTCTAAATATGACCATTACAAATAAATTTGAATTAATAAATTTGAAACAGATATTTATCACTACTGATGAGTCATAAATATAAGTGATTTTTTTGAATCGGTCAATTATCATTGTTCTGTCAGCATCGGTGTGTTCGCATTGGTCTGTTAGCACCGTTCTGTCTGCATCGGTCTGTTGGCATCAGTCGGTTGACATTGGTCTATTCGCATTAGTGTGTCGAACATCTGTGTGTCAAACATTGGTATATCAAACAACAATGTGTCAATGATCAGTGTGTCGAACATCATTGTGTTAAACATTATTGTGTCGAACAAACTATCAGTGCCATGAAATCTGATAAACTTATTAATTTCTATCTTACATAGAACACTACTAGATTAAGAGTCATCCAACAAAGTATGTAAATATACACTTGAAAACATATTGAAGTATAAATATAGTTTATTTGATTATTGGAATATGTTATTTTGTATGAAATAAATTATTTACATAGAGATATTAAATGGCATGAAATAGTAGAATCTGTATATTGACATTATTTGTGATTATGAAAACTACTATAGCATAGAGGGTCCAACAGTATAACAATTTTTACTCCTAAAAAGAATCGATAATGAATAAATATGAGATTCTTATGAGATATCCATGATCAAATAAATTATGTAAGGAACAAAAACCTGGTTATTAAACCATAATATTCCATCATAATCTATAATTTACTCAGGGAGATTTCCAATCGTTTTCAATATCTCTATATCATCCATCAATGTCCCTATAATCTTAACATGTAAATAAAGTTTAAAAACTATTTAAGAAATATTGTTTTTCACTCCAACCTTCATGATTTCTCTAGGTAACCTATAAAAATATTGAAACATTAGAATTTTTTATCCACATAATATATTAACCAGCATGATCATTTTCAGTCAACATATTATACACCTTGTTCAACTCCCCAGGGTTCATATATATTGAACATTAAAAATATTTAAGTATTTACAACCATAATATATAGGACATAATCATAAATTTCTACTTAAATATATATGTAAAAATTATATGGTCATTATATATATCAGACCTTTATTCATATTTTTAATGACCCATTATATTAATTTCAATAATTACCATATATATCTCTAATTAATCAGCATGATAATATTTCTCAGGGAACTTCATTTTCTATGAAGAATAAGATATAATGATATTGTTATATAGTTTAATACATCAAAACCCATTTATTGAGTCACCATTATATATTTCAATCCATTTTCCACTTCATGGTTATGTCAACATAGTTGCACTAACAAACCTTCTCTTCAGTTCCTTGAATATCTCATCATAATTATTGGACTAATGGAACGCATCTTCATTTCATGTTATCATAGTCTGTGTATTTATAATGTATTAAAATAATACAAAAACATTATATAATATTCATCCATAAAAGAAAAATATGAATCTCATTCACCATGGTTGGTTCGGTTAAAATGGTCTATAACAGACAACATTTTTGGATCCACTAATATACCCTCATTTGAGATTATTTTACCCAAAAATTAAGATTTATTATGTAAAAAATCATATTTTATAAATTATATATATATTTTATCCATATGTGGGTTCTCCAGTATAATCCTCAGGTTATCTAACAATCTCCATTTTTTGAGTATATATGAATATCTTCATTAAATCGTAAAACAACTAATGTCAAAATCTATGGACTAAATTTATTAAATCTATGATGAAAATGGGGGAATGTGTATGATAAATTTTAATAACTAAATATTCAAAAAAACCAAATCATTTATTAAATATTTTAACAATTATATTATTGTGACCATGATCCTAGTATCCTAGAGTTGGTTAATAAATAATTATAATATGATAAGATACAAGGAATCCAATAATTAAGGCAAAAATAGTTTATTATTTTTGATAAAAAATGTAGACACATGATTCTATAATTAAATTAGAATAAACCAATTATAAAATATTTTTTTTGAATAACTAATTATAATCTTGATTGTCCTTTCATATCATACATAGTTCATTACATGGGATCCTTGGGAAATGATAAAAAATTATGATGAGTTCAATTGCTCGGTAAGGGTCAAGACCAATAGAAGATATACTAAATCAATAATAATAATCATCATTAAATGTTACGAGAACAAGATTCATGAAATTTAATAAACAAAATGAAAATAATATGGTAGTAGTAATTGATGTACATGAAATTTTATATAAATAATCACATGATCTTGAAATATAAACTTTTACATTCTAACTAGTTGAATAACAACATGGATTATTAACAACAAAATTAATAATGATGGAATATACACATTTTGATGTCTCAATAGACATTATCTATCCATAATATCGTTATTTTATGAAGTATTCACAAGAGAGATTAAATATATGGGAAAAAATTTTAGTGTTTGGCCAACAAATCTTTCTCAAAAGACTCATTGATGTATTTAAGTGATATATAATGTCACCTCCACACCAGGAATTTGTACGTCCATTTTATTTATCATTTGAAGGAGAGATTCATAAAAAATATCTCTAATATGAAAACTACAATATAAAATTAGAATAATTTCCCCAATAAAAAAATATAGCCATAAACAAATAAAATAAATATGGAAAATATTATGAAAACAGAACACCCACGGTCAAACAAATAATAAACAATCTAATGAAATAATATGTATGAAATAAATAAATCATTTCCCTAAAGGATAATAAGTAAAATATGTTTTTTTACATCCTTGATGAATATAAATACCATAATAATTTCATTAAACATTCTGGAAGAAAATATACTTTAAATATTAAAAAACATTTTCAAAAACAATTTTTTTGATAATAAAAATTTGATTTTTTTTAAAAATGAATCACCAAATAATATTGATATAATATTTAATTAAATGAATTTCAATAAAGCGTGGTATTATTTATATTCCATACATGTTATTTTGTACATTCTATTTCACCATAATAATTCTAGGTAAGATCCCTATTTGGAAAATGACAAGAAGATTTCTTTCCTATTTTTCATAATGTAAAAATTAGAAATGATTTGAAAACGACATAAGAATTTTTGAAAAAATATAAAAAAGCATAAAAATGAGTCCAATTCCACAGAAAAATCATTTTAATATTCATTAAAAATCTAAATTTGTTTTTAGAGAATATGGTTTTCTAAAAAACATGATTTACGACGGAAGAGAGAAATGATATTTGATTTTACATAATGAATATTATAAATTAATCCATGTTAAAAATAGTGGATAATTGGAACTATTAGTTGAAAATATCATGAATACTTAAAGGAGTGTAAAATTCAATATTTTCATCATGAAATTGTATAATTATTTATTCAACTGAAATTCATGAGGAAACTATCATTATTGGAATGAGATAGTGGTATAAACCATTTAATTGATCCAAACTCAAATAAAAAATTATTAAATGAATTGATTATTTTTAAATATATAAATAGAAAACTCAATGGATGAAATTAAACATAATAAAATCAAAATTAATGAAAAATAATTATATAATTCTATAATAAATGATGTAGAAGTTTAACCCTAGGAATAAATATTGAGTTATGAAATCACTTACCTAACAATTCCTTATTAATGAACAAAAATTAAAAATATTTTTACAGGATTTAAACATGTTATTAAATATTTCAGGACCCATATTAATATTTTAAATATTATATATAATAATTTATGTCATCTTATCCCATTTTTGTCAATAATCATTAATTATTTTAATGTTTCGGGTGTTAATTTCCTAGTTTTCTAATTTGTGTTTCATCATGAAATATCTAGTTATTATGAATATTATATTTTTATACCATATACATAATAATAATAATCATGAAAAAATTGTTAATTTTTTTAAAAAATTATAATATTAATACCAATCATTAATGGATGTTATGAAAAAATAAGTAGTTATGCTCATGGATATGGTACGATGTAGATATATATGAGTAATGTTTAAACTATTCAATTATAATTATATGAAATGGGTAAGTAATATTTTATCATTACATAATGGTAATAATATATGTTTTTTTCTTAATTACACACACACACACACACACACACACACACATATATATATATATATTACATGTGTTTTGATAATGAAAAGGGAATCACATCATTTAGTGAGAACTATAGTCCACACATACAAGGATAATGTTATCATCATTATCTTAGTGACATGGTATGAATGGAAATGGTATATATTATCTTTATTAAATTATATATTATGAATTAATATGAAATTCTTTTCATTTATATGACATATAATAATTCACTTTAAATTCATTACAATGCCTGTAAAGCATTAGGGAATGAAAAATCCCATAATGTAATGAGGCGGTAGTACACCATACACATTTGTGATGTTATCGTATACCTTAAGAAATCTGATGTTAAAAAAATGAATAATATTATATAATGAATCCAATATTAAAAATATGTCATAAATATCATATATATTGTATATATCCATGATCGTACTATATTGTAAATTTTTTTATTACGTAATGACGGACATTGGTTCTCGAGGCGGTAGTCTGCCGTTCATATAAACGATAAATTTTCACCCATTTTGTGAATTTGGGGTTGTTTTTATGTAATTACCAGATTTTAAAAAAAATCCTAGTGTATGGATGATTCTTTTGTTATTATATCATGATAGTTAAAAAAATTAATGAGGTGTAGATGGAAATAAAATTAGGATTTTCATGGAAGTTCATTACCTCTTATAGAGGTATCCTACATTGATATGAACAAAATTCCTTTCTAGGATTACTTTATTAAAAAAATAATTATTCTAGCATGACGGTAAAGACGTTTTAATGTGATTTGAGATGTTATTTTCTAATCCATGTAGGTTTTTAAGAGAGAAGATGAGAGGATGTGGACATCCCTGCTATTAGTGGGGGAGAGAATATAAATTGCATGTTTTAAAGGAATTGAGTTCTCTAATGTTTTTCATATGTCAAAAGGGTCTAAAATGGTACATTTTCAATCTTTATATATTTAATGGTTGAAATATTTACAATAAGTTGTTTTTAGATTATATTATATGTCACTTTAGATCTTACTTATTTAGTTTAACACCCTAATAAACCCATTTTTACATAAACGACGTTAATAAATTTTTAGATCATTCATTATTTATTATTGTAAATGATTATATTTACCTAATTAAAAAGTATATATAATTATGAATCAAAATATGGAACCTAATTTTTCATTTTAAATTCATATAATTAGAAATTTTTAAATTAAAAATACTATATACTACAAGGTAAGAATGAAGGTGTTTAAAGAGGAAATGTTCAAATATTTATAGAGTATATATAAAATTTCAATATGAAAATGATTACATTGAACTAATTTCGCTCTATTTTTATAATATATAAATATTTTAACATTAAAATACGATAAAAATATATTTTCCCACAATAAAATTTTAAATTTATGAGGGAGTTTTAAAATAAAATTATGCATTATTTTTTATTCATATCAAAATAATAATTATTGAAAAAAAATCATCCAAACATACTTTTTATATTATAATTTGAATATAGAATTTTATTTATTCAAATAATGATTATAAAATAGTAAAAATTTAAATTTAAATTATGTGTCAAGAGTGAGATTAAACAAAATTTAGAAAACTATTATTTCTAGAAAACATTTCACATTGTTAAATAAAATTTTATTAACAAATATAAATACACAATTTTAATAATATATGTATTACTATTACTAAAATCTATTTAAATTGATATTTAAAAAATAATATGTTAAATAATAATCTTTTGGTAATATATATCATTAATCTTAAACTCTATATTGCATGTAATGCAAGCTCAACTCATTCTTATATTTAACACAATATAATCTTAATTATGGGCATAATTCAAGATAATGTCATTTTTATATGAAAAAGAAATATATTTATGGGAATTAAATAATTTAAATATATATTAAGGTCTCATGGTCTTATATTTTCTTTTAATGATGCTATTTTGTGTCACATAAATTATCCAACTCAATGTTCTCATTTTAAAGCATTAAGGTGTTAAATTCTCCCACCTTAAATAAATTGTGTCTTATTTTGTTAATATTTTTACATATAATAAAATTATATAAATTTGGAAATACCTATATTTTTAAAAATCAACATATATAAATAGTGTTAAGAAAATTTAAATTTTATAAGGGCGATATAGTTGTAAAAATGTAATATAGAATAATATGTAACTAGAATTATATATAAGAGAACAATGGTGGTATCATGAACGAATTCTGGCACCATCGAAATTGGCACCATACCCGACCTATAAAAAGGCCCGAAGTGTGTTCTTGATCAATGTTGGCTGGAACAAGTGCCGGTTTTGGCAACGATTTCGATGGGAAATACACTTGGTTCGTGAAAAAATGGTATCAGAGGATGTTCTGGTTTACTCATTGGGTAATGATATTTGGGGAAGAGTTGGGATAGTCTAGAGATAGGATTTCCAGGACGTAGTATTATAATTATGGTTACTGTGCCCGATCACCACACCTCATGAAGGTAGTCATGTTTCAAGGGGAAGTTAGGATTTATCCAAGTCCTTTAGTTTTCTTGGTTTGATGATGACTGTGGGAAATGAAAAGAGAGTTGTGTTAATGGTATCAGTGAGCTCGAAGGCCATGGGAAGCCATGTGGAGCTAGCGATATTGTCTAGAACAATCTATGTGATGGTGTTGTAATTGGAATATGGAATCCAACCATATGTATAAGTCACCCATTGAAACTAGTTTCCTCTCACACTGTCTTGTGTTCTTTAGTTTTGAAATCATGGAACATTGGTTTTAAAGTAACATGGTTTTAAGAAGTGTAAAGTTCTTGTGAAATTATTTTAAAATAAAGATGGAATGGTTTGATATATGAAATAGTTGAACCAAATTTTCATAATTGTATTAAAATGGAAAATGGTGTGCTTACACATGTTTTGTAAGCATGAATTATATTGATGTATGTTTTGAAAAAGTTATTCCAATATAGTTCTCTAAACAATCAAAGTGTGTTTTAATGGGATGAGAAGTTTTGAAATTGATGTGAATAACATGAAAGTGAGTTCTTATCTAAATGTTTGTTTCTTTATGAAAAATTTTGCATGATGTGAATTGGGATTTTGATCTCATGGTCAACAGTTTTGAGAAAAGGATGTGTTGGTAGAATGATTTGGTTTTGAAAAGTTTACATAATTTTTGTTTTAACCTTTGATATTTCCATGAGAGACCACATGAATGGGGTTATATGAGATGATGGATGGGTTATTTCATGATTGGATGAGTTCAAGGAAAGATATGAGGAGGGTGCCCGGTATGGCACATAAACATGCAAGTGTGAGGCCCATGGGGAACAATTAGTGGATACGCTTACCATTGAACCATTTTTTTTCAAATAAATGTTTTTAAGAATAACATGATGTCTTGTTGAATTGTTTGGGATGGTGTATATTAGGTGCTTTTGTAAAATGTTGATGTTGTGGTATTTTTTTATTCTAAAAACCCCTCCTGTTCAAACCATGATTTTGGTTGGTGTTTGGTAGGTAAGCTCGTTAGAAGGACGGATTAATAGTCTCTTCTAAGATATATTTCTAGAAACCATTACATTGGTTCTATTCATGTGTTTGGATATTGTATGTGGATTGTTTTGACCCATTTAAATCCTTGGTTGGGTCCTTGGGTTCTCTCATTGGATAAGGTACACCCCCATTAAGGGTTAATGCACAACTAAAGTGCAACCCTGATTGTTTCGTCGTTGGAAAATCCTCTAGTTAATCAATATAAGATATATTTTCTTGTGCTTCGTAGAATGAGTCTACACCATTTCCTTTCATGGATTTGTGGAACCTTTTTTAGCAGTAGATTGCTTGTGGATGTTTGAAATAATCCATAGTATCATAAGTTACCTGATTCCTAAAAGGTGGAAGTGGTCTTGGGTTGTTAGTGTGGATGATTATATAGATGGTTTTTGTGGATGGTTGTTTTTGGAAGTGATTTATTAGTTTTTGAATTGGGCTGCCAATTTTTGTTGGATAATGATATTTGGTCATGTGGGACTAAGAAGGGGGGACTTTGAATTTGTTTTTTGTGTGTAATCTTGTTATACTCTTGGAAAGTGTATTATGGATTTGTGTGTTCTCATGGGTATCTTTTGTAATATTATTCAAGGTGATTATATAACATTTAAAAGTGGGTTTTTACAAGTTGATTGGGCTGCCATTTATATTTTTGTAGGATCTTGGTGTGCTTTGGTCTTAAAAATAGGTTTTTGAAATGGGTTTTATGTGCAAAGCTTAGGAATACTCCCTATAATTGTTTTATGAAAGATTTGAATGGTTTATTGAGTTGTTCAAGAGGTGAAACTATATCAGCAAACTGTTTTGGTAGGAGAAAATTTTTAAAAGGTACATTTCATTTGTGAAAAGGTTGTTATGTGATATGTATCATCTTGGAAATATGTTATTAAATTGTTTGAAGGAGATATTGATGTGTGAAATAGATGTGAATGTGATATGGACTGTTTTGTGTGAGTGTGAAGTGAAAAATTGAATTTTTTATTATGAAAGGACTCTTATGTGCCATGTGTGTGGGCTGTAATATGACTTGAAAAATCTTATAATTGTTTTAAAAAATTGTTTAATGGTTTTTTGTAAGTGTTGAAGAAATGTGAAATGTGTTGTGGGCTATTTTGTTGTGAGTCAGATTTCAAAATCATTTTGAATAAAAAAATGGTCTTTTGTGACTTGTGTTGTATAAATATTAGATGTTTGGTGAATTATTGATGTGGAAATAATATTTGCATGTTCAATGTGTATTTCTTTACTTGTTCAACTTGTTTGAGAACCGGGGGAAAACCTGGGTATCTAGGTGGGTGGACGAGTACTAGTATGCTAGTGAATCCTTGGGGTTTGGCCTCAGTTTCAATTAGAAATATTGACACTTACAACTCTAATTAAACTATGATGATCATGAATGGGGACCACTAGGATATGGGTATGTTCCCTACTAGTGGCTCGATCATGTGAATGGATATTTGTGATGGTTACTCTCACTGTGATACGAGGTACCTAAGATCCATAACTACCTAGTGCCTAGGGGTTGTTTCCTATTTCTTGTTCTCATTAGTTACATTATACTTACCATCGACATACGATACTTTTGGTTGGAATATTCAGTAGATTTGGTGTTTATTTTAAAAGTGTTAACCCTTTAAAATAGCCCACTTGAAAAATGTTTTAATTCAAAGTTGCATCTTTTAGATATTGTAACTAGCATTTCATGTTTTTGAAAACATGCATGCTTTTTGTCTTTAAATGTTTATCACATGGAATCTCTTAGTGGTGGTATCCTACTGGGCTTTTTCCCACACCATTCTTACACCCTTGGGTGTGATTATACTTTCTTTTTTTTGACACAGGTTTGGGTACAGGTTTAATGTCACTGGTTCGGGATTTTAGCGGTCCATCGTGATGCAGTGTTGTGGAGATGGCTTGAGGGAGGTGGAACTTTCCATGTGGATGTTCTTTGGCTATATTTTCTTGGCTTGTACATTTTTAATGGTCTTCAAACATTGTTTAAAATTATGTTATTTAGTTATGAATTTTAGTAAAGGAAGTTTTGGTTTGAAAAATACAGTTTTGGTTTATTGGTTCTGTTTTTCATTTTATGTTTACAAATTCAGGTAAATCATTACCAAACTTATATTTTATCATACCTGGGCACTTGTGCCCGCCCATGGGGATCAGTAAATCCCTTTGTGTATTTCCACGAACTGGGTCGGGTACTGATTTTGAAGGTGACCAGATTCAGTTTGTGACAAAATGGCATCAAAGGAGGTTCATGTTAACTCTTCGGGTCATGTTATTTGGGGAGCAGTTTGGATGGTCTGGAATTAGGATTTTTGGGACTTGAAATTCTAGTTTTGGGTTGTGTGCCTGGACATCACACCTAATGATGGGATTTGTGTCTCAAGGGGATTTCAAGAGTCATTTGAGTCCTTTGGATTTCTTAGTTTGACGTTGATCTGGGGAAATGAAAAGAGTGTTGGGATAATGGTCTCAGTGAGTTGCAGGGCGTGGCAAGCCATGTGGATCTGGGGTTATTGCCATAAAACACACTCTGTGATGGTGAAGTGATTGTTATATGGCCGCCAAACATATGTTCATGTCACCCACTAAAGCTATTTCCCACTCTCATTGTCTTGTGTCCTTTAGTTTTGAAATCCAGGTAGATAGATTTTAATGCAAAAATTACGTGGTTTTAAGAATCATATGGTTTTTTGTGAAATTATTTTCACATAAAGATGGGAGGGATTGATTTCTGAAACGATTGAACTAAAATCTCATAATTTTTTTTTGAATTGGGAAAATGGTACGTTTACACCTCTTTTGAAACCATAAGTATGTCAAAGATGGTTTTATAAAAGTGTTTCCAATAGACTTTTCTAAACTGTTGAAAGGTGACCTAATGGGGATGAGTTGTTTTGAGATTAATGTCAATAACATGAATTTGAATTCATATCAAAATGTTTGTGTGTTTATGAAATGTTTTTTAAGTTGTAAACTGGGATTTTGATCTCATGGTTAGCGGTCTTGAGAAAAAGGATGTATTGGTTGACTTTTTTGGTTTTGAAAAGAGGAAATAATTTTTGTTTTAACATTTGGTATTTCTAGGAGAGACCACATGAATGAGGTTATATGGGATGATGGATGGATAATGGAATCACTAGATTAGTTCTGGGATAGATATGAGGAAGGTGCCTTCTGTGGCAGAGAAACATGCATGTGGGAGGCCCATGGGGTACCATTGCGGGATATGCTAACCGCTGAACCGTTTGTTTTCAAAGAAATGTTTTTAAAGGGAAAAATGATATCTTGATGACTAGTTTAGGATGGTTTTTATTTTGTGTTTTTTAAAATGTTGATGTTGTGGGATGTTTTGAGTCCAAGAACCCCTCTTTTTTGAATAGTGTTTTGTGTTGGTGTTCGGTTGGTATGTTAGGTTAAAAGGTTGGTTAGTGGTACCGTCTAAGAAATGTTTTGGGCTGCCTTTATAGAGGTTCCCTTCATGTGTTTGGATATTATTGTGAAACATTTTTAACAATGGACCAACTTGTTTGGGTCCTTGGGTTCTCTGGCTGGATAAGGTACGCCGCCATTAAGGGTTAGTGCACAACTAAAGTAAAACACGGATTGTTTTGCTGTTGGAAAATACTCTAGTTGATCAATATAAAGATATTTTATTGAAATTTGTTGATTTATTATAAAACCATTTCTTTATTTTATTTTTGGATCCTCTTGTATCGGGAGAGTGATCGTGGAAGTTTGAAAGAGACCTCAGTTTCTTAAGTTGCATGATTCGTCGAAGGTGGAAGAGATCTGGGTTTGTTATTGTGGATGAGTGTCTTGATGGTGTCTAAGAGGGCCTCTGGATCCCTCATAGTCTCATTGAAGTAATATTTCATGTTAAACCACCAGTTTCTAAAATCTGGTCATGATGGCCATTATGGCCACATTCTAGGATTGTGTGTTGTTTGGGGAGTTGGCATAAGGTCCCTTTCCATGTATTGTTTCTATTAATTACAATGGTAATGCCCGGTTACACCTTTTGATTTTGTGTGCTCATTTGACTACAAAGGTAAGGGTTGTAAAATCCAATAAGGGTCTCTATTATGTTGGGAGTATATCTCCCTTGGGAAAAAACATTCAAATCCTTTGTCATAGAGGACGTTTTTTTATGTGTCCTCTCCTTCTGTTGTTTTTCACCCAAAGAAACAAGGTGTGGTGTGTGCGAATCTTATAATCCCTTGTATCAGTGAAATGTTAGGTTTTGGTAAAGTGAGTTCTGGAGTATGTTATCTCTTGTTGAACCCATCGGGGTATGTGGTGTAGTATTTTGTGGCACAGAAAGAAGAAGTACCATACAGGAGTTTCCAAATCCTAACTGCGAGGCCAAAGATGCTTCAAACTTTTGAGCTCCAGCGATAGGTCCTGGATAGAAGGTGGCGTGTAGTCATGGGAAATCCCAGATTCATTTAAACCTTTGTAAAAGTCCTACCTTCAGTATTAAATATGGGAAGAGTTTAAACCTCTGGTGTTTTCATCTTGCTTCTGTTGTTCTCGTTTGGTGGAAAGAGATGGATGGGCTTCATGGCCTTGTTATCGCCCAATGTCATTTCATTCATCTTTGGTTTTTATTGTGTTTTTGGAGAAAGGTTTAAAATTTGGATAGACAGGTTGAGCCAAGTTTTTCACATGGTGAATTGTAATTGTGCACCAGAAAACCATGAAGATATATGGATCCACATGGTTCACACAAAACATCCCAAACTCTACAGACTAACTTTGTGGTTATCCCAACTCTTTGAGTTTTGGGGTCTTTCTGTGTCGGCCCATGCTGGTCGGTTAAGATGGTTGGTTCTTATAGTGGGAAGACCCACCATGGGTCTCATGTATTTTTTTTAGAAATGTCTAATGGAAGCCTACCCCTTCTACCAAATATTCTGTTCGGGCCTCCCTATGTTTGTTTCCTGATTCTATCTCAGACAAAAAAATTATGGTGCCTCTTATAGTGGGGAGCCCATTTGTGTCTCCCCGTACTAGGAACTCGGTTTTGCCCATGGTATTGGATTGGAAGTGGGTAGTCTCTTTCGGAGATACCTAACTACCTATGACTTAGTTGGGTAAAAATTGTTATTGGAGTGTGACCAATGGTTTAGTTATATCAAGATAGGTGTAACTGTCTTCGATGTGGCTGTTTTCCTGCGTAAATTGCATGAGACTTGTTCAGATTGAGTTTGAGGAGTTTTCCTTTGGGATAAAGCCTGAATGTTATTTATTGTTTTTGGAAAGTGGATTATTTTTTGGTTGTGAAGTATTCCTTCCTCAATTGATCACTGGAGGTGTTTTGGTCTTTGGGGGCGAAACCTGGCAAGGGAGTACCTCTTGGTTTCTCAGTTGGGTTTGTTTATTACTTTGTCCTTGCTATGACTTTCCAGGGCAGAAAGTTTTCATGGTGGGGAGAATTTTCATATAAATAACTTATTATAAAGTTATTTTTAATTTAATTTCCATTATTTCATTTTTTGGGGATTCCCAGGCATTTTTGGAGAAAAGGGTGAGTTTTCATGATTTGGGCCAAACCGTGGGCCTAATTCCAGATATAAAAATTATTTTTTTCCTTTATAAATTCTTTATTTTTCAACATTTTTTATCCATTCCAATTCAAACTTGGACTCCCCTGACCTAATAACACCACCTCATTAATTTGGACCATTTTGAAATCCTTAATCATGGTTTATTTCAGTTTTAATTTAAGGGAATGGGCCTACCCGAAAGACTATTTCCTACATTAAAAATAATTTTTATTTATTTCATATCTCCTTAATTTTATATTTTTTGGTGATTCCACCTCCCTCACAAATCCACTATCCCAAGGATCACCCCCATTGTTGGTTTTGAATGTTTGGAGCTCATTTGAACCCCGAAGGAGGGCGATTCGTCTCTAAATATATCAAATCACCCAGATTTGAAGAGGTAAATTCATTCTTTCATATCCCCTTAAATATATAATATTTTAACCCATTTATATCCCACCATGATCTCCTCCTCATCAGTCGAGCCTCACTATCAGGTTTTGTTTCTTTGAGATTAACAATTTGGTTAATTCGGGGTAATTGCTTCAAAATTTTTCAAGGTAAGTATTCCTCCCTTCCACATCTTCTATTTCCATAGGTTTTCATACCTCTTTATTGATGTTCCATAGTGTCCAAAACCTAGGTTTCATACCTAGGGTTTATCCATCAGTATTTTTGCTGAAAATTTGTGTTCTAGGGATGGATTTATCATCCTTGTAGTGCCAGGGTGGTGCAGTTGATATTTCGCACCTTGTTTTGAGGGATTAGACAATTTCGGTAGGTGATTCCTTGGGTCACCATTTAATGACGTGTTAGTTTAATTGATTAAATAATTTTTCATCTTCCTTCTATTTTCTGCATTATGCGAAAACCATTTTTGGTAGCAATACTAAAGCATTTGGTATTAAAGTTACATTTTTGTTTGAAGTGTGTATTTTTCAAATTTATTTCATGTGTTATCTCTTGTGGTAGTTTTGTGAAATGTGGAATTGATTTATTTGTTATTGAAAGGGGCTTCCAATTTTGGTTGGGTAATTATATAGTTTCATGTGGGACTAAAGGGGATGGGGGTCTTTGAATGGGTTTTATGTTTGTAATCATGTTATACTCCTTGAAAGTGTTTTATGGATTTGTGTGTTCTCATGGGTATCTTTTATGATATTGTTCAAGGTGATTATATAACAATTGAATGTGTATTATTACTTGTTTATTGGACTGACAATTCTATTTATTTAGGGGATTGGTGTGCTTTTGGCAAAAAAAGTGGTATCAGAAATGGGTTTAATTTTCAAATCTTGGGTATACACCTTTTAATTGTTTTATGAAAGTATTGAATGGTTTATTGAGTTTTGTAGGAGGTGAAGCTATATATGAAAAATGTTTTGGATAGGAGTATATTTTTATAAGGTAAATTTCATTTTTGAAAAGGCTGTTATGTGATATGTATCATCTTAGAAATATTTTATTATATTCATTGAAGGAGATATTGAGGTGTGAAAGAGATGTCAATGTGATGTGGACTATTTTGTGTGAGTTTGATGTGAAAATTTTAATTTTTTATTATGAAAGGAGTGTTATGTACCATGTGTGTGGGCTGTTATATGAGTTGCAATATCTTATAATTGTTTTATAAAATTGTTTTATGTTTTTGTGGAAGTGTTGAAGAAATGTGAAATGTGTTCTGGGTTATTTTGGTGTGAGTTGGATTTCAAAATCATTTGGAATGAAAAAATGGACTCTTGTGACTTTTGTTTATATACATATGGGTTGTTTTGTGAATTTGTGATGTGGAAATAATATTTTCATGTTTAATGTGTATTTATTTACTTGTTGACCTTGTTTGAGAACAAGGGGAAAATCTGGGTATCTAGGTGGGTGGACGAGTACTAGTATGCTAGTGAATCTGTGGGGTTTGGCCTCAGTTTCACTTAAAAAGATTAACGCTTACAACTCTAACTAAACTAAAATGATGATGATTGGGGACCACAAGGTTATGGGTATGTTCCATACTAGTGGATCATTCATGAGAATGGATATTTGTGATGGTTACTCTCACCGAGATACGAGGTACATAGGATCCACAACTAGCTAGTGCCTAGGGGTTATTTCCTATTACTAGTGATTTTTAGTTAATTTATACTTACCTTCAGCATACGGTAATATTGGATGGATAATTAAATAGCATTGGTGATTATTTTAAATGTGTTAAACCTTTAAAATATCCCACTTGAAAACAGTTTTTATTCAAAGTTACATCTTTTAGAAATAGTAACTAGCTTTTCATGTCTGTGAAAACTTGCATGATTTTCATCTTTAAATGATTACCACATAGAATCCCTTAGTGGTGGTATCCTACTGGTATTTGGCTCACACCCTACTTACACCATTGGTTGTAAGTATACTTTCTTATTTTGTGTCATAGGTTTGGGTACAGATTTAATGTCATTGGTTCGGGTTATTAGCAGTCTATCGTGATGAATTATTGTGGAGATGGATTGAGGGAGGTGCCTCTTTCCATGTGGATGTTCTTGGGATATATTTTATTGGTTTGTTACCTTTGTAATGGTCTCAATACATTGTTTAAAATTGTGTAATTAAGTTCTTAGTTTTAGTAAATGTTTTTTTTGGTTTGAAAATTCTATTTTTGGTTTCTTGCTTTCGTTTATCGTTTTATGTTTACAAATTCAGGTAAATAATTCCCAAAAATCATTTTATGAAACCTGGGCACTTGTTCTAGCCCGTGGGTATTGGGAACACCCGTCCGATCTTTCAACGGACCGAGTCTGGTGCCTATTTTGAAGTATACCAGATTCAGTTCGTAACACAATGACACCATGATCCTCTACACATGTAGTGACAGAAATAATGTGATAGAAATTATTGTCATGAAGGATTTTGAAGAGCGAACTATAAAATAATACTCAAACATTGGTACTCATCCCCATGTATATAGTTATATTTTGATAAGTTATGTTATTCGATATAATTTTTATATCCCCCTTGAATATATTCTCACTGTATTTTTTCCCTCTTATAAAAATGTAATTTTATTAGACAAGAAGCTTCCATTAATTTTTTTGGTAAAATTCAAATGGACATGGTTTTTAAAATGAAAAATTATTACGTTGAAATAAAATATAAAAGATTTTTGTTTTATGAAAATTCCTTTAATATTTATTTTTTATACAGACAAAAGCAATTTAGAAAAAAATATTACAAAACATGGTTTTGGAAGAAATTTGATTACCCACCAAGGTGTAAAATGAAGTTGTATTTTATTAAAAACATTTTTTTAATTATTTAATAATTTAACTGATTTAAAAAATATAACTATTAATTGAAAATAACTTTAATAAATATAGAATAAAAAATTGAAATGGATATATTATTGATTGGTTATGTAATTTGTAGCAAAACAATCATGTGTAAACTATCACGATTTGAATGATATTCTTAAATAAACCATTATAATTATTATAACGTGGTAGTGACAATTAGTCAATGAATCAATTATATGTATCATATACAAATAAAACTATTGTATATAAATCTTTTGGTATTAAAAAATCATTATATACATAATAATATAATCTCTAAATCACATATGTATTAGTTTAACCCAATGAATGGAAATTGAGTTTATAAATCCTATACCTCATGATTATTTTTCATTGACTGTTTTTTAAACTCATATGTAATAGTTTAGGACCTGATATTATCTTATGAAATTACCAAATTAATATTTATTATTACATATGTTATAATTTTATAATACATAATCATCTGTTCATTAATATTGTTTCATTATTTTACATGTTTCAAGTTCATTTTTCTTCTTCAAACGTGTTTTTTTCTGAATGATTGTATTCCCGTGGATATTAAATAGATCCATAAAATCCAAAATTAAAAAATTAAAATATTTATTATATAATTAAATGAATTTTTATTTTAAAATTGATTAGGATATAAGGCTATGAAAAATGCGGTACTTTTTATCCTAGAGACGGTTGGATATACATACTTCTAAGTAACATTTCCATTTTTCAAAGATTATAATGGAAAGACTGTAATAAATATTTTAAATTTTCATAATGGAAATAATATAATATAAAAAAATTATTATTTTTCTTTAAATTTAAATTTATATATCAGTCTTGTGATGTGGAGATTTAAAATGTGTAACGTCGAGGACGTAGTCCAAATGTACACGAATTATGTTATAATCATTATGTGAGTGAAACTATAAAAACCATAGTTATATAAATTCTATATAAATAATTAAAAAATAATAATTTATATCATAATTATTGCATCTATATGAAATATAATCATTGATATTAACCATATTACATTCCATATAAAGAGAAGGTGAAAGGTGCATCAAATCACTTCACGAGTTGGTAGTCCACTGTAAACATGAGTAACATTATCATATCCCCAATGATTGGAATGAAAAAATATTTATATTATAAAATGATCATATATGGATAACATCATTACAAATATAAAAAATATATTTTATATCCACCAAGATACACAACCATGAATTTAAGTAATTGATGAACAAATTACATTAGTCCTTGGGGAGGTAGTCCTCCATAGCCAAGAAATATGATTTCCTAACCCATTTGATGGATGTTGAGATTCTTATAGGTCATGAATTTTTTATAAAAATGTCCCAATATAACGATGTAATTTCATTTATATTTTAGTTCTTTAATAATAATTTACGTATCAGGATAATTAAAATACAAAAATATGATCATTGAAGAAAAGTACCTCTTCTTCAAGAATCCCCCTGTGGTTTTCACTAAATCCTTTTAAGGAAAATTTAATTTCAAATAAATTTATTATAGGATTGGGGGGTGGAATATAGTATTTTATTTTACTAGTTTTTGGCGTAAATTTGGTTTTAAGGTATGAATTAGGGTTTTATGTGTTGACCATTTAAAACCAGGGGAGATGAATCACTTTTTATTTTTGAATACAATTGAGTGCTCTAAAATTTTTCATAATTAAAAAGGGTTAAAAAGGGTAATTTCAATTCTATATAGGTTTAAAGGTAAATATATAGATATAATGTTACTATAGTTGTTTATAAGAAATTTAAATGGTTAATTTTTTAGTTTAACCCTCGGTAAGCGCATATTTACCATTATAACTGTAAATATATTTTATTATATTCATTACAAATTTTAGTCAAAACATAATATGAAAATACTAGAAAATATATATTATTATAATTCCAAATATTGGGATTTATTTTTCCCAATATCGACTCAATGATGTTGAAACAATATTTTAAAATTATTTTTATAGATATTATGAAAAAGTTGGATTTTAACAAAAAAATAATCATATGTTGAAAAAAATATTATTTAAATTTATATTAAAATGATTAAAATATATTAGATTAGATTATATTATATTAAAATGAAAAATATTAAATGAAAAATTCTAATTTATCATTATAAAATAATTAAATAAAATGGAAATTTTTAATTAAAATTTTGCATTTCTCAATATTCATCAAAATATCAGAAACAGTCATCATAATTTAATTTTAGTTTCATTAATTTAAATTTTTATATAATAATTATAAAAAGTATTCTTATAGTGATAAAAATTAATTATTACTTATAGTTTTAAAGTGATATTAAATTGACTCTTAGAAAAATCCATTTTTTTCAAAAACCATTACTTTTTCTTTTAAATGTTTTTTATTTTATTTCTAGTAACATTAGAAGAATAATGATTATAATTTAGTAATTAAAATTTATATTCACCCTTAAAACTTCAATGTGATAAATAATATATTAATAAAATAATATTTGAATAATATTTCACATTTTTTAAGGCTAAGTGTTGTGTGTATTGCAAGTTATTCTCTGTGTTGTATGTAATATAGTCTATACATAATTCTATGCGTATTTCAAAAATTTACTCATTTTTACAAATAATTAATGTTTTTATGAGATATAATCTATTTGAGTATATTATAGCCTCTTGGGTGTTATATATCCTTATATTCATGGTGTTTCATGTAACATATGCTATCGAATATAATTATTGTATTTCAAATGCTTAGAGTGGTGCATATCTTCTCCTTATTAAACAGCATTTTATGATGTCAATGATAAAGTTAAATCATGTTGAAGTATTGAGAAATATGTTTATGAAAAAACAAGTAATCAACACATGTTACAGGATACTTGTTTTTTATTTTGATCTTCTTCCATTCCCAATGATCATTGCATAGCCTCATAGATCCTTCATTTTTTTAAAAATAATTCAACACCATAATGACACACATTTCAAAATAAATACATTGTAAATATTATTCTGGGTTCTCTTTTCTAATTCATGAAACATAAATAGTTCCCTATAAAAGTAATTATTTTATATTTTATTTACACTATGTATGAGTTCTACTGAAAACTGAACTTCACTATTTTGGTAGAAGAAAACAATTCTATTACATAATGAAATAAAAAATCCACCACAAAATACACATATCATCGATGTTGATATTATCACCCACCATCTATCATAAGATGATATATTTAATAGATATAATAACCCATAAAATTGTTGTTATTACTATAATAATTTTATATATATCATCACATTAATAAATGATCAATGTTTGTTTTTCGAAAATGATTTTTACATACATTACAATACAATTTATGTGGTATTTGAGAAGATAAATTCATTCTATGCATATGATAACATAAAATTAAATAGTGGAAGGAATAATAATGTTTTATGGAGTCCTTTATCACATATGTAAACTGTAGAAGAACCATAGACATGTGATGTAATCATCATACCATTTGAGGATTTTCACTAATAAATCAATATGTATTTATTCGGGATAATAAATGGTATTCATAAATACTTTTCATGACATAAGATAACTTTTCTATCAAGGATCGAATAAAATATCTTAATATTGTATAAAACATATCGTCAAACAAGCATCATTGTTTTATCTTCAATCATAAATTAAACAATAGATAGAATGAATGGTATTAATCAACAATATTAGTGATCAAATATGAAATACCTTACAAACTATGCATAATTCATCAACACATATTTTCAATATATGAAAGCATAGGTTTAACTAATTTAATATGTTATTATCATAAATCCAAATACATTATGATTGTTTATAAAGTTATTTTTAATTTTTTCTAAATACCTCAGGAGTTTCAAACAATGTTTGTAGAAATCCATATTTTCGTGTAAAATGTGTAGATTGTGTAAAATCATATTCACCCTAATTGTTATTATTACTCATTGGTAAAAATGTTATATTGCCACAACCATATGTAGTATCCATATATGGATTTAATTTTATAGAGACCTGTCAATCAGTCTATTATAAAAATTATAATATATTTTTAAATACATAAAACAATCCTTACTCTTATCCTTTTGGTTTTCCGTAAAGAGTTCACATCATAGTTCCATTGGTTATCTAAATGTTTACTATAAAAAAACTATAAAAACATAGTATTTTTATATATAAATATAATATCATTTTGGATAAATACTGAATACAGTTTACATATACAAGACCTATAAATATAATGGTTTCATGTATTTGGATAATAGATACACAATATTCATATTTCATTAATGTTTTTAATCATATACTAAAACGATCATCCCATTTTGTAATCTAGATATATTATATCTACATTATGTATTTCTTTATACATATGAGAAATTAAACATAATAAACAGGTATATCATATTCCCATATAGTGTAAAGATATGATATATCAATAAATGATCATATGAGATATTATGATAATCAAAAGGGTGTGATATGATGAATATAACATAAAATGATCATTCTAAATGTTCCATGTATCATTAAAATTATTCATGTAACAAAACATTATCATTTCAAATTTAATGAGTCATATGATGGATTACTCTTCATTAATCAATCATGAACCATAAGGTTATTTATGTTACATTTTTTAGACCATCAATACTATAGAAACCCTATCATTTGTCATGCTTAAATACTAAGGATATCAAATTATAATGGGACAATCATCCCTAACTATTTCCCATATCATAACGTATCTAGAATTACAACATTATCCCATATATTATCAATCACATTGACTTATTTCTAATAATGGATCAAGCACATCGAGTAGTTTCCTATATCATATTAATCACATTAGATGGTTTCCCATTATTGTCTCTTGAGATAAAAAACATTACCCAATTAATTAGTGGGATATATAATTTTAGGACAACCTATCATAAAATGAATTAAATACATATTTTTTTAATAAAATAATTAATCATTCATGATATCCTTATCTTATAACGAGTATAATGAAATTGGGTTTTAGAAAAATTTCATCAATCCATAAAAGATTATCCAATTGAAAGTGAATGTGATTCATAAAAATCACATATCAAATATCATTAATAACCAAGAGAATGAATATTCATGGTACCATTGGATAATATTCCTTGAAAAATCAGGAAAAAATAATGGTAATTTTAATTATTAATATAAATACCCTAAAAATCATTAATTTTATTTTTGAAAAATATAATTACAATTTTGATATCACAATTTCAAAATATTGAAATACACCAAATTTTAAAGAAAAAAATTTCCTTAAAAATACCATTTTATAACATGTAAGTGATTATTTAAACCATTGATTGTTTATTATGACAAGATATATCTTTCATTCCGTACACATTAAAACAATGTAATCTTCTAAATTTCTAAAAAAATAAAATAAAAATTTCATTCCAGAAAAACCATATGAATAATTTTAATATTTTTAAATGAAAAAATGGGTAAATATTTTTTAAATAATATTTTTTTAATAGTGAATATGTTTAGTAAATCATTTTTATAAAAAATTAACACAGAATAAAAATTATTTTAAATCAATGGGATTAACAATGTAAAATATTATAAAAATATCAATTCATTATTAATATTTAATAACTACAGAAAAGTGATTTTAAATTAAATTTTATACAAAAAAATTATAAAATAAAATTCATCATTATATTAATAGATAGATCATATAATTTCACCATTTTAATCTTAATCATAGACAATCCTGACAATCAATGAGATTATAACAAAAGAACATTTAGAGTTTGTTAATGGTTGAATAATAATAAAATTGAAATAAATTAAAATAAATGGATATTAATATCCCATATTGGTCATAATAATAGAAACTACATTCATTTATGTGTATTATATAAAACAAAAAATGAAATATGTGGTGAAATGGAATGTTTCCCGTAGAATATATTTAAAAAAAATCCCATTCCTCAGGTCTCACAATTCATTTTGCAATTAAAAATCTCGAATATAAGAAATAGATATTCATTTTAAATTTATCCATATTTATACTCATATATATAATAACATATATTGTTTACCCATATTACTATATAACCAATTTATCTACAATTCACAGTTAGAATCACAATTCATCCAATTAAAAGATTCGTTCTCCTATATTTTCTTAGTTGGTAGTTATGTTCCATGAAAATATATTACGGTTAAATATTAAATTTTTTAATTGTTTAAAAATACTATATTTTTATTATATTAAATTTTATATTCATCTGTTATATTTGGATATAAAAAATGAAATGATATTTTCATGTATAATGTCTGTTTTAGATACACATGATTGTTGTTTCCATTTTCATAACTGATATAATAAAATAAATGTATGAATTATTTAAACATTAAATAATCACTTCAATAAAATATGTACGATATATATTAATTTATTGTATTCTTGTCACCATCCATGTATAATTAATATGAATAATGTGTCATAATGTTTCATGGAGGCTATAGTCTATACATACACACGAGAGATGTTATAATTTTCTAACAGATTGAAAGGAATAAAGAAAGATTTGATTATATTATTATATAATTATAAATATTTCATAAATAATATATATATATATATATATAATATAATTAATATATATGTACATGTGATGGTTTGAATAAAAATTAATTACATTAGTTCGTGAAGCGGTTGTCCATAAAAAAATGATCCACAGTTTCATTTCCCATTTAATAGAAGATGTTATGGATGTATGATAAGAAACTAAAATAATAAATACTCATTATAT